>BCJJ01000001.1:730033-1443927 GCA_039545355.1 Trichosporon coremiiforme | reverse complement strand
CCCCCCCCCCCCCCCCCCCCCCCCCCCCCCCTCGCGTTGCTCTCCTCTCTCCTCGTACCCTCCCCCCCCCCCCCCCCCCCCCCCCCCCCCCCGCCGCGCGTCTCTCCTCCCCTCCCCACCTCGCCTGTCGAGCCTTCGGCACCCTCTCTGTTGAACCCTCTCTGTTGCACCCTCTCTCTCATTTCTCCGGGCTCCAGCACGATGACCCCATGCTATTGCATCCCACGTCGAGTGCCCAAGTAAGCACATCGGAAGCCCTCAGGTACCGCAAACAACGAACCCAGCTGCCGACTTGGCCTTTGTTAGCCCCTGCTGGGCTACTACAATAGGCTACTCTGGACACCTGTGCAATCTAGACCACCTTGCCCGACCAGCAGCTAGGACCAAACCCAACCGTCCAGGACCAGGACCTCAGTACCAGGATCACTAGGATATGCGCTCTGCGTCTACGGCTCTTAGCTCTTTAAGCTCCACGGCACAACCGCTCAGCGGCATAACGACCGAGCAACCCAGGGCAGTATGTCACAATGTCGTCGCAAGCTTCTGAGCCAGTGAGCCTAAGCCTTCTGGGTTCTGCTCAGCTGCCCTTCCCTTCCCTTCCCTTTCCTTCCCTTCCCTTCCCTGCTCAGCTGCCTTGACACGACGGTTGCAGGGTACAGGTCCCAGTCAGGACACAGATAGGATACAGACACTTCGTGCACGCACCCAATGATTACATGTCAGCGTTGGCGTACTTTATTGCAGTTCCGCCGCCACCGATCCGAACCTCTACGATCAGGCCACAGGACCAGCCGTACAAGCAGCAGCCGGGCAGTCAGAGTCAGAGCCAGCCGTGTACACGACTCCACGATCCACGATCCACGATCCTCAATCCTTGATCCTTGAGACTTGAACTCCTACCTGTCCGTCACTACCTCGCGCTTCAAAGCTCAAACGTGAGAGTAGAGTCCGAGACAGCGGGTCCCACAGCGTAACAACGTAGTCAGTCACCCGCTACACACCATACCACTCGATCTACCCGACGGCTATCATCCCGACATCTAGCTCTAGCTCGAGGTCCACACACGGAACGAAGGAACGCGATCAGTCATCACACACCCTTCTCCCACTTCTCCACGACCTCATCCATTACCCATCGACTGTCCATCTCCCTCAACGCAGCGCGCTCGTCACCTTCCGTAACCCCTCGTACCTACTCGACACCATCGCCGAGCGGCTCACGAGTTCGACCTGACCCCGATTAGAGCTCCATACCGGACCGGTCCGCTGTCCGCAGCCCGTGCTCGTGTTCGACCCCCGGCTCTGGCTCTACTTTCTAGACTCGTTCTAGGTTCAGGCCGTGAGGGCTCCATCATCCCCGACCGAACGATTTATACCACTAGTAGCAAGTGTTCTACGTTATCCCCACCACTTCAGCGCCCGCATATCCTTATACCGTTATATCGTTATATCGTTATCGTAATCCCTCGCCTCGTCAACCCCATCAAGCAATCCAGCGTTCCGTGCATCAGCCGGTGCGTGCCGACCAGACCGCCGCCACCCGAATTTTACGTGCAGACCTCGCTAGCTCGCTCGCTCGTCGAAGGTGCTCGTTTGCTATTGCACATACATCCAGTGACTTGCGACGCAAGCCCGAGGTACTTGCGGCCACCCGCCGCTCAAGCATCGACGTCGGCGTCTGACCTCAAACCTCATAAAAGCATTGTGCGTTAATGGACGGCACTAGTGCAATTAGGGTTTTTGCTTTGCTTGCTCCTTGATCGTTTGCTCTGGGCTTGCCTTGCAATTACTGTAGCTTGCTGACCTTCGCCACAGGCCAGAGGCCGGACATAGCCTCACCAAATTTGGCCCTACGGTGCACGTCCATTTCACGTTGGTGCACCCGTCCGTCCGTCCGTCCGTCCGTCCGTCGACAGACGAATGTCGAGTGAGGGTGCGTGACGTCTGCTTCCTGGCCCCCCGTTTTCTCGACCCACTCGATCCTCGATCATCGATCATCGCCATTTCCATTCACCCAGCCAATACGGCGAGACCCCATCCCGACCCGACGACTTAATGTCCGATACGCCTGGGCGAGCCCTCACCCTTCTCGACCACTTGATGTACACGGCCCCATTTCATTGCGCGGCCCCATTCACCATCGCATTCCAACATTGACGCCAGTGACTCGGAAACCCGGATTGGTTTCTGTCTCGCTCGTTCGTCCGTCATTGAGTTCGGACGTCATACCTCGATCCCTCGAGATTCCTCGACTGGCGACATTCGGGGACCTAGCTGGTAACGCATCGCGTCATCTCTCGAGGCCTGAGCAAGAAGGAATCCGAGGAATCCAGGAGCAAATACCTCGCCGGCTTGAGGAGGACTCGGACTACGGACTACGGACTAGGCTTGGGACATTGCGAGCACGGAACGCATACTCCTTAGACGCACGAGCACCATCGATCCATTGCTTGCATTGATCAGTTGCTGTTGCTTGAGCTTGTTGCTTTGATCCGGCCTCAGCCCCAGCCCCAGCCCCAGCCCCAGCCCCAGCCCCGGCCCCAGCCCCCACCACTCGCACTTGTTCGCTTCGGCTTGGTCCCTGTCCCTGTGTCCGACCGGCCTGTCTCTCCCTCCACCTGAAGGATCCACATCCAACGACAGGCGTACAGCCGTACAGGCGATCCACTCCACCCTGTGCTTATTGACCTCTCTTCGACGCCTCAAACAAGTCGTCAATTGCGCGCGAATTCAACTGCCGATCTCCCGGTCCCAACGTCCTCACAGCCTCAAAGCCTCAACAGCCATCTCCATCCAACCCCGCTTGCTTTCACATCACTCCTTCCATTTCATCTCCGAAGCCACCGCCGCTCATCCCGACGCCCCCCTCCCCTTCCCCCTCGCCCCCCCCGACGCGACTGTTCACCACATTCATTCTCCACTCTCCACTCTCCACTCTCCACTCTCCACTCTCCACTCTCGACTCTCCACTCTCCACTCTCCACTCTCCACTCTCGACTCTCCACTCTCCACTCTCCACTCTCCACTCTCCACTCCTTCGGCGCCATCCCCGCCATCACCGTCAGCCCGGCCCCGGCTCCCATAGCTGACTTGACATCGGCTGTCATGGGCTCCGGCGGAAAGCCCCCAAGGGCATCGGGCTCCAAACCAACCCAGCCCTCGCCGTCGTCGGCCACTGCTGGCCCCGGGCCCTCAACCCTCGCCGCCAGCAAAGATAGCTCACCGACTCCGGCAGCGTCTTCCTCCAAGTCGCGCCGCACGCGTACCACACGTCGTAAGACAGATCTTGCCATCAAGAACACCGGTGCCTCGACTCCCCCGGTCAAGCAGCTCGACGACGACGAGGCGCAGGAGCAAGACGAGGAAACGCGTAAACGCCGCGAGGCACGCCGCGCAGAGCTCTCCAGGTCAGTACACGATCACATCGGTGTCCAACGGCGGTCCAACGGGATAGCATCCATTGTTCTGGTTCACGCTTGTCGCTCTTCGTTTCTCCGGCGCCCGTCCATGTCGAGGTGTGCTGACATGCAATTTCTACAGTCTCGCGCTCGTCGTCGTCCAACAGCCCGAACGCGCGCGCCTGTGCTCGTTCAAAGAGGAAAACGAAACTAGTACGTCGTCCTGCCCCGCGCCGGATCTCCACATCGGTCATGTATACTAAGATCGCAGACGATCGACGTCCGGTCGATCCCCCGCCTGTCATCGAACTCACCTCGGACGGTGACTTTCCGTGAGCACATGCGCAGCCTGCAGCATGCTAGTGTACGTGCGACATGCGCTAACCCCAGTGACAGCAATCTTCTCGACTCGACGTCGTTCTTCATTCGTGCTTCCCTTGTCGCCGCCGAGCAGAGCCCCGACCCGAAGACTGGCGAGAATGTCTATCCGACCGTCAAGACGCCGACGGGCGCGAACGCGACGGCCGGCGAAGTCATCCAGACGCCCGAGCGGCTGCGCCATCTCGACGGCAAGCCAGGAGCGCTGTGCATCTTTGCCAAGCTGTCTGTCCGACTGCCGGGTGTGTTCCGCCTAAAGTTCACGCTGTACGAGACTGCCCAGTGAGTGTTCCCGTCTTCCTCCATCCATCTAAGTATGCATCCGGAGCTGACAACATGCAGAGACGGCATCATCGAGATCACGCATACGATCTCTGAGCTGTTTGAGGTGTTTTCTCCTAAGCTGTTCAAGGGCATGCACGAGTCGACTGCTCTCACCCGGCATCTGGCGACGCAGGGTCTCAAAGTCAAGTTACGCACTGAAGCATCCGGACACAAGGGCTCGAACCGGCGGCGTGCCGCGCGACAGCAGCAGGAGCAACGTACTGCCAGCCCGAGCTTGCGTACGACGCCACTGCAACAAGCTCCACCCCCACACCTACGTTACGCAGTCTCGCTGCCTCCGTCGATCGGCCCATCGTCTGCGCCCCCGTATCCGCCACCACACGGCAGATCGTTGATCTGGACCGGCCGCCCGGGGCCGTATGACTACGACACGCGGGAGTACGAACACATCCGCAAGATGCGGCGCACGAGCCACGAGGGCCGCGGCGAGTCCCGCGACCCCCGAGAGCCACGAGACCCGCGCGACATGAGAGATCCGAGGGACTACCGGCATCGCGAGCGCGACGACGGCATGTTTGCACTGACGGACATCAGCTCGCGGCTCGACTTCAGCCTGTCGTCGCCGTCGTCGGACCTGTCAGCGTTCTCGCTGTCTCACTCGGGCCGTCCCGTCACCGCACCAGGGATGTACCGGCGGGAATGGGAGCCGCGGCGCGAGTTCGCCCCCGGCGACGATGGCTTCCCGCCCATGCCTGGGCCGGCGCACGGCGGACCTCCTCATTCGAGTGGTGGCCCACCGCCGCCGCCGCCGCACGGGCACTACGCGCACCCGCCGCCGCCTCCGTCGTCGCATTCCGGCAGACCGCTGTCAAGCCACGGCCGCCCGCTGTCGGGCCAAGGCCGTCCTCTGTCGAGCCACGACCGCCCCGCCCCACCTCCTCCGGCCGATTTTGCATTGCCAAGGCTCCCCCGCATCGTCCCCGACCACCACGACCCCTACGACCACCACCACCCGCACTCGCCCCACGCTCCGCACGCCCACGCCCCGCACGCACACATGCCCCCCACGCCCCACGCTCATACCCATCCGCACCATACCCACCCCCACCACCCGCACGCGCACGGTATGACGTCCAGCCCGCCTCCGACTCTCCCCCCGATTCGCCCCCGCTCGCCGTACAGGCCGTACGAGTATGAACGTGATCCACGTTCTATCTGAGCGGACGCGAACGACGCTGAAGCCACGGCCATGAACTCTGACGCATACTGGACGCCCCGGACGCCGTAAAAGACCAGACTGTTTCTTCTGGACGATTAGGATATTTGATGTTTTGTTTACTTTACTTTGCTCTTTTCCTGCTTCCTTCATCAGCGGCCACTTACTTTCTTTCTCTCTCATGCCCATGCGGGCCACTCCGGCCCGCGCCCGCCTCCTTTCTTGCTCTTGCTACCAGACTTGCCTAGAACGTGCCATAACGAGCAGGAATCCCTGTACTGTAATGCATTATGATGACTGTGGTGGCCCTTGTCCTTCCTCCCTGATTCTCTGCTTACTCGTCCTTCTTCTCCGCGGTCGTCGAAGCAGTCTCCTTCTGCTGCGGCATCCCCTCACGGAAGAGGTACTCGCGCCGCTTGACCCAGTCCTGCTTCAGGATACCCATCCAGCGCCCCTCCCACTTGCCGATCCCGTACACGTCGGGCTTGCGCCAGCCCGCATCCGGCGTCTTGATGACCTTGAACCCAGTCTTGTCCCAGACCTCCTCGCCGCCGCGCGTGAAGGGGTTGGTGCAGAGAATCACGCGCAGAACGCCCGTAGACGTCGAGGGCGTGCCGTCGGCCGCAATGCCGAAGGCGTGGTCCAGAGCGGCCGCGATCAGCTCAGTACCCACCCCGTTGTGCCGGTACTGCAGGTCGCAAGTGAGGTGGCGGATCTCGGCGTCCGTGCTGCCCGCGGCCTTCGCTCCGCCTCTCTGCTTGAGCTCGCCCTTGTCCTTGCCCTTGCCCTTGGACGAAGTCGCGGTCGTAGTGGCGGAAGACGAGTCCGAAGACTTCGGTCCGCGGGATCCATCAGTGCCATCGCCAAGAACACTCTCGAGCTTCTCCCCGGGTTGCTTAGCGTCCAGGCAGATGACGCCGATCGCCTGTCCTGCGTGCTCGAAGAGGAGGCACTTGCTCCGCCCACCCTGGTAATAGGCGCCGGGGTCGCGGATGTCGGGCGAGCCGACGATACGACGCAGGATGGGCAGGAAGGAACCGCGGTGCTTCCACTCGACCCAGCCCATGATGGGAATGAGGACGAGACAGGGGCCGATCAGGGGCGAGATCAGCGAGAGGTTGTTCCCCGGTTTGGGGACGTAGCCGACTAGATAGTCTACGAGGGCGCCGACGAGGAGCACGATGAGGATCGTAGACGGCTTGAAGAGGACTGGGGGTTAGCTCTGGGTCGCCGCAAATCGCATAGCTGGAGGTACCCTCGAGATCGAGCGCTGAGGACATGAGGGAAGGGAAATGGTGATGAGCTGCGCCTTCGACGGAGAAACTCTCCTTCCCGGGCGTATTGGAGTCACACGACGAGGCCCTCGCCGCTCTACTCCAGGACTTTGCCCGTAGTCCGAAACCACAATCCGACGACCAGCGGAGGGAACCGTGGCCGTGAGGCTGTGAGGAATGGTGAGCCAGCAAGCCAGGCTGATCAGACTAGGCTCACAGCATGCCAGCTCATCGGCACTAATGCCGCAGTCTTCCTCCCACACTCCCTCCATTGAGCCGCCTTCATCTCGCTATCCGCGCATCCCCACAGCCTGCATCCTCGCCCGCCCACATCCACACCAATCTCGCCCTCGCTACGCTCCGACTTTGACTCACCCCAGTTATTAGCCTGCGCCTGCGCCTCCATGATGCTCTGCCCGATGAGCTGCTCGACCGTGTCGCGGTCCTTGGGCTCGTACGCGCGCACAAAGTCCTTCTCGCCCGGGTCGACGCGGGGCGTGGGCGTGTGTTCGAACGAGGCGAATTCGGCCATCCTGCTTTCACTTTGCTGTTTGTTTACGGGTTCGTGTGTGCGTCGTGTGGACAGAAACGAAAACAGGGAGGCAATCTCCAGTCCTCGGCGGTGTTGTGGGGTAACGGGCCGGATGAGCCGGGGTGGAGGGGTAGCCGCTCGAGTGAAGTTCGCGGGAACGATAGGTTGACAGTTACTCGCGGGGAGAGCGAAGCTGGGAGAGATTGGGGAAACTCGATGAGACAAGAACAAGTGGTCTTATGAGCAATGAGCGAGTGAATGCCGGCTGGAAAATCCAGATCTCACGAAGTAACCGTACGACATCTCGGGGCACGCGCCGTTCTGACCCATCGGTCCCCCACACGGCCTCCACCGCGATGCCCGCCCAACCACCCAACCACGAGCCATGACATCACACGTGTGTGTGGTGGCCCGAGTAGGCGTTCGCGGCATTCGCGGCACCAGGGCTGCACCTGATGTCTCTACTGCTGCATTCGTTACGTCCTACGGTCCTACGGAGTGGGTATGGGTATGGGTAAGCAAAAAATCAAGGTGGTGGTGCCCGACGCGTGGCCGGATTTAGGCGAGCTTCTCTGCCCTCCAGACTGAACAGTTAGCGCTTCTCTCAAGTATGAGCTCGACACCTCCGGCGCCGACAGGTACTCACAGCTCGCATACATGTTGACGCGGTCGATGGCCTGGCCATTCTCGCGAATGTCGATCGGCTCGACCTTGAAGCCGGCGAGCTCGAACCGCTGCCTGTACCATGGGTACTTGGCAGCTGAGCGCCAGACGGCGTGCCCGCCGACCTTGAGCACGCGGCGCATCTCGAGGATCTCAAAGTCGAGCTCGGAGCGGAGATGCTCGACGGCGGCCTCGGGCGAGTCGACCGTCGAGTCGAGCGCGGTGGAGCCGGCAGGCGGCAGCGGCGTCGATGGCGGAATGCGGTCGAACCAGTCCATGCTGTCCATGACGATGACCTTGGTCAGCGTCTCGTCGCCGAGACCGCGAAGGACGCTGGTTGTCAGCTAACAACGAAGATAACGAAGCGGGGGGAATAATGCGACTCACTTCAGGATCGTGTCCGTGTGCAGCTTGAAGGCGTTGTTGACCTTGGCGTCGCGGAGTGCCTTGAAGCCCTCCGGCTTGAGGTAGGCGGGGCACGAGGAGCGGATGTACTTTCCGTTGAGGCAGAGGAAGTAGAAGTAGTTGTCGTCCTTGAGGCGGCCGAGGGAGGGGATCGGGTCGAGAGTCGCCTTGACGAAGTCGGCGACGGAGCCGTCCTCGAGGAAGCAGTTCATCTGGTTACGAGGGACACCGAGTGCGTGCCAGTTGAATGCTGGGTTGCCGAGGAAGCCCTTGAGCATGACCTGATTCAGGAGGACGGGGCGAAGGCGCTTCTCCCAGATGCGCTCCTGCTCGTCGGTGGAGTTCGCGTAACAGAGCCGCTTCACGTCGCCGCTAACGCCGGCGATCCAGAACGCGGCCTGTGCTACGCGCAGCGCAAAGCCAGAGTAGCCACGGAAGTAGAAGTTCTTGCTGAACTGGTCCGCGTGCGTCTTCCAGTAGGCGTAGGCGTGCGAGGAGAGGAAGGGCGAGAGCTTAGAGGTCAGGATCTCGTCAAAGCGCTCGTGCGCGCCCTCGCCGAAGATCCGCCAGAAATCGGCGTACTCGAGAGTCTGGATCGCGGCGAGCTTGAGCTCGAGGATGTGACCCTGGCATGGGTTCATGTCGACCGCGTGGATACGCTCACACTTGGCCGCGAGGGCGTAGTGAAGCACGTTGTCGCCCGCCGACGTGATGGCCAGCACGTGATCATCCTGGTTGATGCCGAGCTTCTCGACGTCGACGGCAGGGTCCTCCCACGTCCAGCCGTAGATGTGCGTGCGGAACTCCTTGTGGATCTGCTCCTCCAGGTACGGGATACGCCACGCCTTGCGCAGCTGGTAGTGGAATGGACTGAGGGGGGCACCCGCCTCGTACAGCGTCTGGGTGAGCTCGCGGTCGTCAACGCCGCGCTCGACGTCGACCGCCTTGGCGCGCTCGAGAGCAGCAGGGCCGATTGTCAGGTCGGGGATGGAACCCATCTTGGTCGGGCTGTACTGAGGGGAACGGAACGGCGATGTCGGCGTCATGAGACCGCCCTTGCCCTGGCCGAGGCGGTTCCCAGCCTCCATCTCGAAGGCACGCGACGCATTGGTGGCATCGCGCTGGCGCGAGCACCCGAGGAAGATGTAGCTGCTGGTCAGTAACCAAGAGGGCGACAAGCAGCTGCAGACTCACTAAGGAATCTGGATGAACCAGGTGTTCAAGAAGTTGTTGCGAGCGTTGTACGTCTTGATCGTGCCCATCTTGTACTCGAGGTAGTCGCGGCGCGAGCCGTGCAGGTGCACGTTGTCAAACTCAAACCAGCACTCCCAGAACCACTTGGCAAACCAGGACATGCTCTTCGACTGCGTACCGATGGCGCGCTCCTTGACACCGAGGTCACGCGAGGTGTAAAAATCGACGACGCCAAGGAGACCAGACTCGGGGCAGATTACCTGATCACAACGGTCAAGGAGCTGGTAGAAAGGTGGGATCTGAGGCATTAGCGGCCTGTTCTCCCGTACAGCTGCACTCACCATCGACAGGGAGTAGGACAGAGTGATGGCGGTGATGCTGCCGCGCGGGTCAAGGGAACCGTCCTCCCACTCGGGAAGCACAAAGGTCGAGGCGTCCTGGCACAAGACGTGAACGTTGTTCCAGCCCTTGGCCTTGAACCTCGCCTTGGCGATCTCGACGAGGGGCTCGCAGAGGTCAATAAGGTAGACAGCATCCCAGTATGTGATCGGAAGGTACTCGTCCATCTTCTCAATGTTCCAGCCAGTGCCACCGCCGATGTCGACCCATATCCTAGGCTTGCGGGGCGCATCGTGCTTGGCGAGAGGAACGGGTTGGGCCTTCAAGTGGGCCGCGAGGAGGCTCAGCATGGTCTCGCGGCCCTTGAGCAGATGAACGCGGGTCGTGTCGTAGACAGTAGCCTGACCGGCATAGAACGCGTTCAGATGGTCCTTCTGGTCGCCCTCGCCCGACTTCTTGGTGAACGGCTTGAAGAAGCAGTTCCACATGAAGATCAGCGGTGTCTTGATCGCGGGAGCGAGCCCGAGCACGATCAAGGACGAGGCGAGGCTGAAGATCGACCAGCCGAGCATGGCAGGTGACACCTGGACGTGCGTTGAGAGCAGCGTCTTCAATGGCCTGGGGGTCAGCTTAACGCCAAAACCGCTTCAAGCTCACCGTAAGCCGGCGAAGAGGGTACAGCCCGACGCGACGAGCGCGACCTGCTGTATCTTGAGCATGGCGAGGGGCAGCTGTTGAGGCTAGAGGGGCGAGCAGTGCAGTGAGCTGGGGAGAGCTCGATTGTTGGGATTGGTGGGGATCGGGTCTCGAGGAGCAGGGAGAGCACGACTTTAATCAGTAGCGATCGGCTCAAAGTGCCACCTAAGTAGCCGTGTCATTTCCAGACTACGCGGCGCGGCGCGCGCGGCGGACGGCCCGACATGCTGGCATGCGGTGCCTACCCGCGCCGGGCGCGTTTACCTGCAGCGTGCCCTGCATGCAGAGCACGGCAAATCCAGTTACGCGGAGAGGCCAAGTATGATACAGTGGTTTGGGGACACTAAGATAGGCTGAACGAGATGTTGTTGCTAGGAACGTGCGAACGTGTCTGACATTTCTTGAGCGGAACGTTGAGAACGTGGGTGGCGGAGGTTGCCTCCACGTCCCATGCGATCTCGCGCGCAGCCAGTGGAGGTCCTGCATTGGAATTGCCCGTATGCGCTTAATCCCTGGAGGTGAGTATCGGGGTTATTCCAGTCGACGAGCGCGGCAGCCAGCGGAGAGAGCGATAGAAGGAAGACGTCGATCATCTCCGACATGTAACAACATCGTGCCGATCACGTGCCTTCCTGGCCGTCGCGAAGAACAGTCTTCCCTCTCTTCCTCGTCGACTTTTACTCTCCCATTATCACCCTCGCTACTTAACCCTGCGTCGCTTGCAACTCATGACCATTTCAGCCTTTGACCAGGAGGCTGGACTCCTTATCGGAGCAGTACGGTTCGCCCTCTGCGTCGTCTTCGAAAGTCCAACTAGCTCCAACCACGTGCTCAGTTGTCGCTTAATGAATTCACCAAACCCACGCAAGGACAGCTGCCAAAGCCGGGAAAGTCCCCCCTTCAGCCGTGTACTAACTCCTACGGCATCCCCCTAAGGTCATGTGGACACTGTCTGGCTTCTGGGGAAGGGTAATGGATGGCGGCATCCGATATGGCAGCGCACCGCTCTCCATCCCAACCGACCTCGGACGTGATCAGCATCGTCCACGTGGTCGACTTCCGACATCTTGCTGAGTGCCACAAGCCAGCTTTCACCTTGATCAAGCAGAGGATCCGTGTGAGAGCCGATTCAGTGCCCTTCTTCACGCCATCGACGATTGAGAGAGCTCAACTGCTAACTGTCCGTTATCAGTCCCTGGCTATAGTCAGGATCTGTGATCTATTCACCGATCTCAAGCATCGGCAACTAACCGTGCGCTGGCACAGCCGCTCACACTGCGTAGACATTATGCTTGACATTCTCCTTGTTTACTACTACACCTCTCGCATCTTTCCCTCTCCTAATGCAGAGCACCCACAATCTCCAAAATGCGCTCGACGTCCGCTTTCGAAGCGTTCTCAAGCTCCCCGTCCACGACCTTGGACACAGCTTCCGGAGCACTGGTTCCGCTCAGAATCTTGTCTTGCAGAGTGGCATCGAGCGACGAGAATTGCTGTACGCTGCAGTGTCAGCTGAGTTGGTCGCGCAGTCAGAGGCTTACAAGTCGCCGTCGATGAATCCGACCGTCTCACGAGGGACGAGCATGTTGCCACTTCTTCGGAAACTGGGGTTAGCTAGGGGCAAAGCTTAAGCGAGCTCACTCCTTCCATTCTAAGCCGCCCGGACCCTTGTACAGCTTGTTCATGTTGCGTTGCAGGTCATCCAGTGTTCTGATCGAGCCCTTCCCGAGCTCTCCAATGACGCCCAGGCGCCCATTCACTGTGGTGCACAGCAGGTCGGCCCTCAGAATGTCGCCTTCCGCGGAAACCGGTGCCAGTGTTCCAGGCTGGAGACGGGTAACGTCTTCACTCAAACCGATGCTGGCCGCTGGCGTAATACCGTTGCCCAGTCGGAATGTGAGCAGGTTGGCGTAGTTCTGATGTCAGCCACCGACAGAAGGAGCAGGGACTTACATCAGCAATCATCACACCAGGCTCGACATCATGAACGGCACTCAGGCAACGAACAAGATGGGCGTTCATGTCTCGCTGATCGCCGACGATGTCACCACTCTCCGGGTCTACGCTCAAGACGATGATACTCCTCATCGCGTCGCCGACGACCAGCCGCTTCTCCTTGTCAATCTCCACAACCGCGAGGTGGTGCGTCTCGAATGCGAAGGCAAAGCTGGCGGCCTCCTCGAGGCTCGGCGGCTGAGTGTTGAGTCGCAGAATAGACACCTTAGTCGAGGTGGCTACGGCCAGGAAACCGTGGATCACAGCCGTGTCGTAGGCTGGGCCATTGAAGGTCATGGAAGTAACAAGGTCCAATGATGGTCCCGACGACTCGTCGATCTGGAACAGGAGCAATCGTCCGCGGTTCGTAGCAATGAACGATGTGACATCCTCCAATGTCGCGTCCTCCAGAGCATCTTCGTTGTCGAAGATGGCGGTGCCCACCAAGATGTATTTGCGACCATGCAATGTGACCGCATTCACCGACGCAACAGCCTCCCGTTCGGGCAGTTGGAAGTCCGACAGCAACTCAAGCGTCGTAGCGTCGCGAAGCTCCACGCTGGAAGACTGCAGGACGTCGCCCGTTTGGTGATCCATGGTCCTCATGACCGTACCTGCGACAACCAGGTTGTATCCAGGGAGAGCAGCCACCCTCGTCGCCGAGCGGTTGCCAAGGTCAAGTGTCTGAACCTGCAACTTCTTCAAGCTCGTCAAGCGCTCGAACACGATGCCCTGTGGGGTAGCCAACGCGATGCAGTCTCCCAAACTTGGGGTGCTCAGTGAAGTCGCTGCTATCACGTTCTGAGGTCAGCTGAAATCGAACAACTCCAGCATTACCTTCTTGCCACTTGAAGAGAACTCGTAGTGATCGCGAGACTCGAAGACGAGCGACAGCCTGTCACTGATTCCTGCCGCCACGACGTGTTCCTCGGCATTAGGGGAGACGTCCAGCGCAATTAGACGCAGTGGGCGCAGTCCCAATGACGAGGCATGGCGACTATCAGGACACTCAGCCTCGTCGAGTTTGACAGAGTAAGAGACGAACGTTCCGTCCGATAATCCGGCCAACAGCCTCGTGGGCTCGTTATTTGACTCTTGAAACTGGATGGAGGTTGCGTACGCCGCCTCATGAATCGACTTAAGCACTGTGCCCTGGTCTGCTCCCTCGAGGGCGAGCAGCTCGATGTCTCCACACCAATCAGCGATAGCAAAGAAGCCCTTGCTTGGAAGCACATCCACGACAGAGACCTCGCGAGGACGAGGGACAGATCTGGATATCAGCGAATGATTTGGCCCTTTGGCACTCACACTACCTGCTGCAAACCTTGCGAAGACGCTCGGAAGACGGTGACTGTCCCGTCTCTGAACGCAGCAATTGCGATGTTGCCCCTCACATTCGCCGTCACAATGTGATTATCATCCTGTGCTTCAAACTTGTCCACGAGTGTGCCGGCGGCGAGATCAGACCACAACCTGATTCCTTCCGGTGTCACTTGCAGAAGCATACTTTTATCCACCAAACCGGCAGCGAACGTCGGGACTGAAATGACCTGATCAGCCGCCTGGAAGACTGACACTTCAGGTTCCAGCTGCAGGATGGTCGTCGAGTACGCGAACGAGACCAGGAGGGAAGATCCTTCGGCTGCGGGAATAGTCCATATCCTCTCGATTCCCGGGATTTCCTCGATCGTCATCAGGTTCTCGAAACCAACACCACTTCGGACGACTCGGAACGAGTTCGAGCTCGCGGAACCGGACGCGACGACAACATGGGACACTCTGCCGTCATCCTCTTTGACAATCGCAAAGTCTTTGGCAGGAGCAATGTTCATCCATCGCTCTCGAACATCGACCTGCCCGCGTTGAGGCTCTGCCGTGACAATCTCATACGCGCCAGCGTCCGAGATGTCATGTGCCCTCTCTTTGCCCTTGTTGGAAGGCTGTCGGATCGAGTCGGGTGATGGAAGCACAAGATGCACCAATAGAGAGTCACCGCATGCTGAAGCCGAGAAGAGATATCCGTTGTCCAGATACGTCAGGCTGGAGGGCGCAGACACGCCTCCCATGTCGATGATGCCGACCTGCACCTTCTCCATGTCCTCAAACTGCCATCCAACCGCAGTCAGTCGTCCACACTCGTCGCCCAGCAGCACACTGCCACCAGTCGTGTGCTGGTCAATCAGGATGGTGCTGCCATCAGTGTAAGCCACTCCGTGAAACTTACGCAAGGACAGTGCCGAAGCCTTGTCGGACACGCCACACAGGCTGCACACTCCACAGCGGTTCCGGGTCGGTGTTGACACTTCGGCCAGATTGGCTGGACTTGCGCCGCTTCCCGGTGCCTCCAGCCTCTGACCGAGGACTGCGCTTGATGGGTCCCTTGGCGATTGTTTTCGGACTGGCGGGCACGGGGTTGATGCAGTACATGACGGCAAACTCGTCGCCGACCACGAGGAAACTGCGGCATCCGTCCGGTCCCATACCGAGGGACAGCACACTGCGACCAGCCGGGCAGGAGAAGTCGGTTTCGAGGAAGTTTGGGTTCTCAATGTCGCTCATAGGCAGGTCTAACGGGTTGACGACGTCTGTCCGGGTGGCAAGATCAGTGAAACTGTGCGTCTGGAGCGACAACGCTCGTGGCTGGAGCAGGATCTTGTTCTCCTCCGACATCCACAGGAAGGTGAGGACAGGGTTAACTGAGTCCTCGCAGGGAACGAAGGTCAGGTCGAGGAGGTTGTGTTCGCGGATGCTGCTATTAGCTGCAGACCTCTGGAACAACTCACTTCATGTTGAAGTTATTCTTGAACACAAGATTGCGACCCCCATCGACATCCATGTCCTTCTTCCTTCCCTTCTTGGCAAGCTCAATCTCCGCACATGACAGGAGTCCAGTCCAGAGTGAGACCAGAGCGACATTGCCGTCCGAGATGACTCCCGTGAAAAACTCCTGTCGTCGCAGAGCCGGCGTCGGAGGGGCAAGCTTCAGTGACGAGGTGATAGTAAGATCTTCGCTGGATGGATTCCAAGTAACCAAGTGAAGCTGCGCATTCGGAGGCCCGACGAGAACGAGAAGATGAGGTCGAGCATCCTTTCCGTCAGCCAGCACTTCCCATCGGATCTTACCGAGATGTTAGTGACCGCCAGTCCGGCGATCGTGCCCCATATCTGAAGTTCACCCCGGAAGACGAGCCCCGTTGCGGTAACATCCCAGACCTCAATACGATCAGGCTTCGCCACAACCAAGCTTTGGCCCTCGCCAGTGAACCCGGTGACCGCGATCGAATGGGTGACTGGGGTGGGCGTGAGAGTCTGGTGATAGTGAGTCAGCACAGGCTAGGCGGTCTGCAACCCACTGATGCGATGTAGAGCATGATGGTACGGTTCCGAAGTCTTTCTACGTGAGAAGTCCTTCTTGTGCGTTGACAGCCAGCGTCCAAGCCATCGAAAGGTCCTTTCGCCGTGAGATAGCTAAGCACAGAAACCGAACCCCCAGAGCTTGTAGTCGTAGTCGCCTCTATGACGCCAGGCATGTGGAGGTCGCGATCGTCACCATCACGTGATGCCAAATCTTGGCCGCACCCAAGATGAGTTCACCGATCGCTATGACTTCTGAAATTATCACCTAATCACCCAGAACACAAGATGCCCAACCCCCAGCTGTCTGCCGTGCCCGTTGGAACGAGTGTGAAGCGCAAGGCTGCTCCCCGAGATGACGAGGGCGACGAGAGCGACGGTTCCGACGTTGTGAGTGGCGAAACGGCTCCGGTCTCGAAGTAGCTGACCGGGCAAGAGCATGATTAATGTCGACTTTGACTTCTACAATCTCAACCCGGACGTTGACCAGTACGTGTGGATATATGCTGCTAGCATCTATCTAACTCTCAGGATCGCCATTAAACGACTTCTTCGTCAAACTCTGAGCCACGATGACCACCTCATCGACGTCCACCAGCTCGCCGACCTGATCCTGGCCGAGGGAACCCGACTGAGGGCCGGTTCCACGATCAAGACGGACGGCGAGGAGAGCGACCCATGGGGAATGCTGGCGGCTGTTGACATTAGGAAGTGCCAGGTTAGTATGGAGAGCTCTGCACTTCCAGCGGACTTCAGCTGACAATACAGGACAACCCGGCCCTTAAGCCGCTGATCGACTACTACCTCTCCACTGCCCCGCCGGCGGCGATCAAGTCGGCGCTTACCGACGGCTCGTCCAAGCCCGCCCTCCTCTTCTCCATGCGCATGCTCAACCTCCCGCTGCCGCTCATCCCGCCTCTCTACAAGATGCTGGGCGAGGAGCTGTCCTCGGCCGGTTTCACGCACTACATTCTCTGGGGACGAGGGTACAAGCTCGAGGGTGCCGAGGAAGCGACGGGACTCGAGTTCGACCAGTCGTAAGTTTTCTCCAGCTTGAATCACCTCGAACCAGCTGACTCTCCGCAGCGCGACGAATAAGAAGAAGAAGGGTGGCCAGGGGTCCGGCGGTCTCGCGGCAGGATCCTTCACGTACCACCCCGAGGAGGAGATGATCGACTCGCGCGCGGAGGCTGTCCACTCCTACCCGCTCAAGACGGCGCCGCCGCGCGACGACGAGTCGTTCGGCGTCGAGCAGTTCGGACGCCTCCTCCTCGTCTCGAGCGACAAGCTCGCCCAAGCTGTCGGCGCCATGGAGGAGGCGTGCAAGCCGTAAACTCGACCGGCGTGTAGGTGTTTTCTTGCCCGAGCCAGAGTGCCAGAGTTTTTTGTTGTGACGCATCACGATGTTATGATTACCCAGTAGCTTTCGGATCTGTGTCGTGCTCTAACTCCCGCTTGTGCTCGTTAGCCTCGCATGCCAGTCTGAGTCATTATTATAATCGTGATCGTTACTAATCCTCCTATCGACGCTGGTTACTGCTCACTTCTCAGGCTGTCTCGCGTCTTCTCCTCATCCCTTGCCTTCACGCGGCTCAGAGATACGACTACAAGATGACACACTTCTTTCCCTTCTTCCGCCTCGCCTCCCTCTCCCTCATATCCTTCGTCGGATGCAGCCTCATCTGTCGCACAACTTCGTGAAACACGCGCATCACGTTGACGTTGGACCTGGCCGACGTCTCGAGGTACACTCCTCCTGCCCGCGCGGCGAGTTGCTCGCCTAGCTGTGACGGGAGAACTCTCTCGCCGGTCAGGTCGCACTTGTCTGAACATCAGTGGGTGAGGTATCGAGAGGGGAGGAAGGAGGAGGATACGTACTGCCCACAATGACCATTGGCACCACGTCTTCCTGCTTCAACCGCATGATCTGGTCGCGCGTGCGCACCACGTCGTCGAAACTTTCCTTGGACAGGAGTCTGCGAGCGTCAGCGAGCCGTTTCCTCGTCCTCATCTTCTCCCAGCCTTTTGCCTGTCGTTCTCGCTTCTTCCCTCTCCTCCCTGTTCGCGACCGGACAGTTCCCAGGTACACCCCTCCTATACATCCATGCTGCTTGAGCGATGGGGAGGCGACGCAGAGCACGTCCTCTCCACAGTGCTCAGTGACCACCAAGCGTCCGCTCAGTCCGCTCAGTCCGCTCAGTCATCCCCCAACCGTTCCGCTCAGTCTCTCCCTTCGATCAAACTCACGAGAAAACTAGCACGAAACCATCACTCTCGCGCATGAACAAGTCGTGCAGGGCGAGGTACTGGTCAATACCGGCCGTATCGAGCACTTCGAGGATGACGGTTTGTGCGTCGACCATGAATTGTTTTCGGTCTGTCATTAGCTTGGCTCCGAGGTCGCGTAGCGGCCGAAGTACGCGACCGAAGGGCTGCTTCTCTACCCTGTCAGCCCCCCTCCAGTCCAGTACGCTTCGCTCCTTTCCCGCTGCAAGTCGGAATGCTGCTGGAGCAGAGGCGGGATCATAAGGTGCGAAAGGGTGGGAGGAAAGCCAAAGATTGATACGTACATGAATCCTCGACTTGGTGTCAGTACCACTCAAGAGGCTACTTACGCGTCGGGTCGTACGTCTCGATGTACTCGCCATTCACGAACCGGCACGTCAGGGCCGTCTTGCCGACGCCGCCGGAGCCCATCACTGCGCACTGCGAGGGGTCAGCGAGCTGGTTTCTTATCGTCCATGGCTGCGTATCGTGCCTCGACGTTGGAGTGTCTCGGCGTTCGGATGCCAGAGGACAAGAGCAGACTCGATCCAGAAGAGGCAGGAAGCAGACTGCCTTATCCGAACGGGAGAGGGGAGGAGGGAGGACGTACCTTGAGAATACGCATCGTGCCTCACTCTAATCTTCACTGTCTCTGCCGTCGAGGGGCTCCGTCGTGTCGCCGTCTATCGCAGGCTGTCAAAGCCGCCGTGCTGTGTCGCTGTAACCGGACTGTCGGGCTACTGTCCTAGGCAAGCGAGAGGGTCGGACAAGCAGTAATGAAAAGGTGCGACGACCAAGACTCGCTCAGCCTTGGAAGCCTTGGTTGAGGGAACCAGTTGTAGGAGCCGCAATGTCACAGTGGTCACTGAACCTGGAGCCAGTGCCGAGTCACGGCTCGATCACGGCACGCTGGGCACGCTGGGCACACTGGGACCGGGCGCGGCACAGTGAGCTGTGGAGAGCTGGGGGTTGGCACTTGGGTGACCTGACCTGGCGGGATCGGGGCGAGTTCGGCGGCGTCGGGTCTGTGCTGTCTCGGGACTTGGCTTTCACTCCGAGGTGTTGACCACTTGCGTATCGTCGCTGTCGTCAACGCTCGCCGTTGTCCACTTTGAGTGTGAGGAGTGAGTATGTAAAAGTGCATCAGTACTATGGTCACGAGAGCTGTCACGGATAGAAGGCGTGGAGAAAAGTTAGCGAATGGCGCACGGTCCGTTACGCCGTCTGCGCCGTGTGCGCCGTACGGCCACCATGTGCTGAGGTTTGTCGCGGCTGCTATTCATTAAGCTGTTCCTTTTGCTGCGGGCGCACTTGGCGGCACTTCAGTGGTGGTCCTGGGTGACCAGTGGACGCGCCGTGACTCAGGCCCGGCCCTGCTTAGCAGCGCCTGAGCCCCGCATTGGGACCAACGCATGGGCACTACCACGCTCACAACATGTGCTTGCGTCTGTCGGATGTCCAGAGTGATCAGGTGAAGCATATAATGGAGGAGGGGGTACGCGAATGCGAATGCAAGCTGAGGTAGGGTGTAACGGGAAGAAAGCATTTGTATGATTGCAGTTCCGTTTCATGCGATGTAAACGCGGTTTAGCGTTTAAACCGCGTTTAGCACCAACGTCGACGGGTTTCTGACCGGCTCTCGATATGCGAAGCGCGATATCCGGTCGGGCTTAACTTCAACACTCGCGCGTCGTCAAGAACAAAGTCGGGAGAAGCCATGTTTGCTTCGAAGTGAGCTGCTTCTTCTTCGAGCAGTTTGCTTCGGCAGCTTCGTCAAGAAGGCATGCGGAATGCATCGGGGCCGGGGGCCTACAAGGTCACCGCTGCTTGCGTGCGACGCGGGCTCTCGACGCCAACAGTTGGCCAGTCATGTTCGCTGGAACGACCTCAAGAAGGAGTTTCGGAGCAAAATTGTGTCGTCGCGGCGCCGATGAGCTGCAAGACATGCGCGTGGGCCGACCCATGAGAGCTATCCGCGACATGGCTTGACTCCGGACGAGATCCAGACTGTTTTCGACGGAATCCGAAGCAGACTCTACGCCTATCAGCGTTGATTGTTATCGCTCTCGGAACTCCTGACGCACGCAAGCTGACATGTACGGGGGGGCTTCGGCGTGCACCCAGCCCTTGGCGGGCGCCAGCGGCATTCACAGCAAAGGGAGAACCGGTCACATGCCCGAGTAGGGCAGAGTAGGGCACGCCCGTACAGTGATAAAGTCGGCCGGCCCGCGATGCCTCAGGTGACTCAGGGACGGGCCGTGTGGATCGTCACCGCTCCAGCCCGGCCAGCCAGGGGTTCAGGCGGGCGTCACCGTCGCCGTTCGTTCATATTACTCCCCAACTTTTGTCACAACAAGTCTTGCCACCGACCATCCGTTCAAGGTTCACCACCATGGACCTCAACGCCTCTCTCCGCCAGATGGCGAGCGACTACACGGCCCTCCTCACGCCCTCCGGCTGGGCCGACATGTGGAGCAAGCCCTTCGGCCTCCTGGCGCCAGTGCACGAGGCGGCGCTGCGCGGTGTCGATCTCGCCCAGCCCCACAGGTTGGCAGAGTACTTCCTCCTTCCCGCTTTTGCGGTCTGGGTCCAGGCATTCTTGCTTGTCCAGGAGGGTGAGCGTGGCACGAAGCGCCAGCAGGGCTCCAACCGCCTGCTCCGTCTTGCCGCTGGCGTCGTCGCGCTCATGCTCATGGCGAGGAGCTACTTCTCCTACAGGTTTACGGGTGAGTAACGCATCTGTGCGGAATGCGACCGGGCGGGCGAGCAGAGCGAGCACAGCGGAAGCGAGCACGCAACGCTGCGTCACCCTCCAGCATTTTACACAATGTCGCATCGTCGTTGCGCTGTATGCATCCGTGCGGAGTGGTGTGGTGTGGAGCCCAGCCCCCCGCCCCACAGCACTGCCCCAACACCACACCTCCGAACTCCGCACCCGTCGCCTTCCCTCCGCACCAGAGCTACGGCCAGATTGAGCAAAAGCTGACCCCCAGATCCCCTCCTGAACATCTGGAACTGCGCCTTGAACGTCGTCTGGCTCCACTTGGCCGTCAAGTCTGCCGAGTTTGCCCTCCTTTCCCGCGGCGTGCGCGACCCATACTACCCCCCGCGGCCAAAGTGGCGCGCAGCCCTCGACCTCTGCATGAACTCGCGTCTGCTGCGTATGGGCAGTGTGGGGCTGGACCACATGGCCGGCCCGCCGAACTATACCGTCGGCGATATCCAGGAAGAGGAGGGTGGAGCTCTCGGCCTGACTGGCGTCGACAAGCCCACCTCGAACGGCGTCGCGAACGGATCGGCGAACGGACACGCGAATGGCGTCAACGGTGTCGCCAATGGCTCCACCCACGGCTCCACCAACGGCTCCACCAACGGCCACGCGAACGGCAAGGCGAACGGCAAGCGCAAGCACAGGAAAGTGGAGCGCACGCCTTACGAGGTGGCGCACAACCTTCCCGCTCTTGAGCGTCACGAGCCCCGCGTCGGTCCCCGCCCCAGCTCCCGTCTCGGCGCCATCGCGCGTCAATTCAAGTACTTCCTCTTCTTCTACACTGTGCTCGACACGGCCTTCTCTCTCATCCGTCAAATGGCGCCGGACACGTTGGCCCATGGAGCCGTTGACGGTGTCTCCGCACTCAAGCGGTTCCTCGACAGCACGACGATTGAGATCCTGCCCCAGCTGCACACGGGTATCGTCGTTCCCCGCGTCGTTGTCGCTTTCTGCGTCCTCAGCTGTGTCGCTAGTGCCGTCTACTGGGGCATTTCAGTCTGTTACCACGGCGCTGCCGTGCTGTTCCTCGCCCTCGGGTGGGAGATCTCCGCCTGGGACGTGGACGTGTTCGACCAGCCGTGGAAGGCCGAGTCAGTCATTGATCTCTGGGGAAGAAGGTGGCATCAACTCTTCCGCCACCAGTTCATCGTCCTTTCGTCTTGCACCGCCAAGTTGCTCTGTCTCCCCGCCTCACCTTTGGTCCTCTTCCCGCTCTCGTTCCTCTACTCTGGCCTCCTGCACTCATTAGGATCATTGCTGATGGATCCCATCGCGGCGCCGATCCCGCTGGGTTCCTTCTTCGTCGCGTCCTCCTTCGCGTGCATTGCGGAGGTGGCCTGGAAGAATATCACGGGATACCGCGTGCGTGGGTTCTGGGGACGGGTCTGGGCCTGGGGATTCCTCTTTGCCACGTCTAGGCTGGCGGGCGACGCATGGCTCGATGCTGGTATTGCGGGGCAGTATGCGCTGCAGCCTGTTGCCGGGCCGTACATTGCCGACTGGCTGCTGAAGTATGCCTTTGCCCCGATGGCTTAAGAGGAATGAGACAAATGGACGCCTAGAGTAGAGCTCGGCGAGTACATGGCGCTGGCGCGCCAGATTAATGACTATAGACACTTAGACTGTTTCAACAATGGATTATGACTGCATGCAAGAATAGTATCACCTGGGATTTGGAGCTGGATAGGGGAGACTTCGGAGCTGCAGCCAAGAGGCGGAGGGCCTGCCCTCGCCTCAGCTCCGCCGTCTCCAAGTCCATAACACAAGCTCACTCAGTCGATAGGCTCCAGCTCACTCCGCTCTCGGCTTGCTCCAGCTCGCCGCTCGCGTTCAGCTAGAGCTAACTCTGCCTTTGGTCCCAACTCATTCGGAGCTGTCGCCCGGCTTAGAACTCATCACTCCTCAGCCCCGCCCTCATCCTGTACTTCCACGGCGCGTCCTTGCGTGCGCGCTCGGCGTCCGAACGCCTGTGCTTCGGCCGTCCACCGGCAGCCTCAGCAACGAGGCGATTCGGCGATCCAGCTCCCAATTTGTCCTTGACGAGCTTGTGCGCCTTGCTCTCGTCGCTGTCGGCTTTCGGCCCGTCGCCTGCCGCGTGGGCGTGTGCGTCAAGCGGGTCCTGGGCTGCGTGGTCCTGGTCCAAATCGGCGTCCGGGGCAAGACCCTCGAAGAGGCGCTCGCGCGCGTCTTCCTCGGCTTCGATTTTCTCGTGGTCTGAATGTCAGCTTGGTAAGGTGCGGAGAAAACAGGGTGTAGGAGAGGATGGAGGCTGCGGACAGAAATAGGCACGGCTCGGCAGTGCCTGGCGTGACATAAGGGAGAACAGGTAGGCTGCGCTGTCGCCGCTGGCAAAGTCATGAACGACGTCGACTGCTCCAGCCCTCTGCTCGTCCTACACTTGCTCTACACTCGCTCGCTCATACTCACACTTGAAGTGCTCAATGTCCTCCGGGTGGGTGTACGAATCGTCGGTCTGGGTCTCGGGCGTGTTGTGGTAGAGCTCCTCGTGGTGAAGGAAGTACTCGGACTCCTCGTCGTAGTGGTGGCCGAGGTGCTTAAAGTCGCCAATCGTCGGGAGACCATCGACGCCGCCGGCGACGTACTCCTTGAGCGAGATCTTGGCTGCAGCGTTAGCTCAAGAGTCTGTGCCGAGCATCGTGGTTAACTTACAGTCGCCATTCTTGTCCAGCTTGGCCAGGACAGCGGAGACGATCTGCTCCTCGAGCCCGTCGGGGGTCTTCTTCTCCTCGCCCGTGACCGAATGGTGCCGGAGGCCGTAGAGGGCGGCGATCTCCTCGGTCGTCCAGAACCCGTCCGAGTCAAGGTCGTGCAGCTTGAAGAACGCAGGCAGGTCGAACTCGTCAATGTGATGCTCGGACATCATCTGCGCGTTAGTTCCGACCCACAGACATGGTGACTCACGTGTCGCTGGGCGTAACCGAGCGAGTTGTCGTTGGCGGCTGCGGCGTGCGGGTCGTCGCCGCCGTGGCCGTGGCCGCCGTGGGCGAGGGCCATCGTCGCAAGCAGGAGGGGTGCGATGAAGGCCATGATGGGGCGAATTTTATTGTTGTTTTGGAGAGAGAGCCTTAGCCTAGAGTGTGTCTACAGGTGTGGTACAAGATACAGGACGGTGTCGTCGATGCGAGAGAGATGAATGCGGGGAACTCGTTGTGAGGAGAGAGAAGAGGGATCGGGAGACACCGACAGCTCAGCGACGGCAAACGGATGGTCTTGGTGAGGGGAGATAGTACGAACGAACGGTAACGGCATGCACAGACTTGCCTGAATCGGCTGGCCCGCCCTGGACGAACACGCTACGCGTGAACAGTCGCGATTTCGGGCGACGAGCGGCGTCAAATGAAAGCCTCATGCACAGACCAGACCCAGCCAGGACCAGCCTGACCCACTGTTCCTTCTGGTGAAACGGATCGCGTGGCGTCTTCTTCGCCCTTTCCAGTGCACGCCAAGCTCTTGCAACATCCATTGTCCATCGTCATCATCTCTGGGTATGCAGATGTTCTGTTGGCTCCACCTTCTTGTGATGTTGTGAGACATCGCCCCCTTTCCGCTTCATCTTCACCGCAGGCTCATAAGCTCAGTGAATCACCCGGGTTCCGCCAGCCGCCGGGACAGCCACGCGAACCCGCCCTGATCGCCCAGCCGGAACCAAACAAAGGCACATCCTCCCCAGTTGACTCAACCACCTCCACCTGCAATGTCCACCGTCAGGCGACGATCGTGGAGCGAGGTGTCAAACACACTGCCTTCCTCGCTTTCATTTCACCCTTCGCCATGAGCCAGGAGGAGCGCGACGCAGCCCTCGCATACCTTATCTATGTCCTCGAACCCGCGACCTATCCGCTCGAGGACTATGTCGAGGCGCTCGACCGCTCCGACAATGACGTGAGCCGCGCAGCAGAGCTGCTCCTGCTCGGCATAGAGGAAGGCTCAGGCTCAGGCTCAGGCGATGTCTCAAATAGGAGGAAGCGACAACGAGGCATTGACTTCTTCATGAAGCCGAAGCGCTCTTCTATCGCCAGTCCCAATTCAAAACGTGCAAAACCGAGCTCCGCATCACGCGAGCACAGTCCACCAGTAGCTCCACCAGAACCGCTGCCTGAGATCGACCGCGAGGCGCAGAAGGGCGCGTGGTCTTCCCTTCTGAAAGCATCTGCACCCAAACCACGGCTCTTTGCGACAACAGAGCCGTTGAAGCTACCACCACTCCGCCTAGGCACACCGGCGGCCATCAAGGCGTCCGGGATCCCCGTCGCCATGCTGCAGTCTCCACTGAGCCCGCAGTTCGCAACCCAACTGTACCACGTCATGATGGCCGAGTCGCCCAAGTGGAACTACAACAAGTTCTTCTTGAACGGCCGCGAGTGCATGTCCAACCACTCGAGTTCGACGTACAGCCGCACACCCAAGGTGTTCGGTGTCTGGCGCGACTACCTTCTCTCCGGGGCGCCGGTGGAGTATTTCGTGAGTCGGCGTTGGTCAAGTGCAGCGGATGAATCTCGGCGGTTCATGTTCTGCTACAACTATGTTGCTCACCTGGACAAGCTGACAGACCAGAAAATGCCACCGCAATTGGAGAAAGCGGCTGTCCTCGTTGAAGACGCAGTCAACGAGTACCTCGACAGCGTACCGCGATATCCGCTTGAGTGGCGGGGACGATGGCGGGCAAACATGTGCGCCGCGAATCGCTACGAAGGGGCCGCAGCGACGTGAGTCACCCTGATCAGCTGCCAAATTCTACCCCGCGCAGCTGAGCGAACGTGTCCACTGTCCCTCGATCCCACCCGCCGCGAGAGCTTGAGACACTCGCGACAGCTGACATCCCAGTGTCGGATTCCACGCTGACCAACTCACAAACCTGGGTCCGTATCCGACGATTGCGAGTCTGTCGCTCGGCGTGCCCCGCACGTTTCGGCTACGCCCGACCGCGTCCGAGCTCGACTCCGGACCGGTGCGCACGTACGAAGTCGACCTGACGCACAACTCACTCGTGCTCATGACCCCCGGTTGTCAGGAGAGGTACAAGCACACGTGAGTGGCTTCTTTCTCGCTCAACCCACTGAACTTTCGGAAAGCTTGGTAGCATGCAAAACACTAGCTGACCTCAGCATACCCCCGCAGAGAGCAATCGACATCTACCGCCCTCAGTGGGACAGGGAGGGTAACCCCGTCCCACCAGAAAAGCAGGAGACACACACGTCGCGGATCAATATCACCTTCCGCTTCTATCGTGATGGTAAGCTCGTTTGACGCTTTGAGAGCTGACGGCAGACTTTCTCTCAGAACGAACGCCAAAGTGCAAGTGTGACTTGCCCATGTGCGTATCACTCTTCCCTTCAGCTGCTTCGACCAAGTGGTAGCTGACATGCAGGTCCCTCCGAGCCGACCAGAAGGGCAAAGTCCGCGCCGCGCATGGAATCCGGCGCAGCAGCGTCATGACGGTGAATGGGCGCGAGATCGTCGACGACGGCATGGTCTTCTTCTGGCAATGCCAGGGCTCGCGCGCTGGCAAGACGGAGTGTAGCGCGTTCAAGATCCTTGATGTCAAGGCTGAAGGGAGAGGGCCGTGTATGCGTGATCCTGGGCCTGATGACGAGCCAGATGACCCGGAAAAGCTAGTCAAGGAAGGAATCGACGTGAAGAACGAGTCTGAGGAGCTGGGAGAGGGCCGTGCAGACCGGCACGTATTTGATGGATCCAAACAAGCGCTCGCGCTCGCGCACGAGCCTGCATCACAAACCGTGAAGGGCGAGCCTGTGAAAGAGGAGCCCGTGAAAGAAGAACCGACTACCTCCTGTTAGATTAGTCAATATGTTGTACCCCCTGTGTCAGTAGTACTGCAAATGCACCAGCTCACACGTGCAAATTTCAATGCAGACAGAATGATGAGCTCGGTGAGCCGCCACGCGGCCGGGCGGCCGGGCTCTACAAGGACCGGTGAGTTGGTGGGGTATACAGTTGATAGTCCTGTCGGTTTGGGTGTTTATATGGGTTGGTTCTGTGTTCTGGGGACGGTACGTTCTCCTCCTTCCACTCTTTAACTGCTCCGCTACTCCGCTACTTCACTACTCCGCTGCGGAAGCGCTGCTCCCGCTTAAGCCGTCGCAGCAAAGTAAGGATGCTGGAGCGCGCGCTTGGCCGAGATACGGTGGGCCGGGTCATAGATGAGCGTCTGGGCGAGGAGGTCGACGCCGTCCGCGTCAAGCCCCTTGATCGTCTTGTTCAGGTCAACGCCGTGCCACTTGGGGAAGCTCGGCTTGTAGTCGGGAAGGCTCGAGACGCCGGGCCACGTCTCGTCGTCGGGCGTGCCGAGCAGGCGGAAGATGCGGAAGATCTCGTCAATCTCCGAGTCGCCCGGGAACAGCGGCTGGCGCATCGCCATCTCGGCGAAAATACAGCCAACACTCCACATGTCCACTGCTGTAGAGTAGTGGCGCGAACCAAGCAGAACCTCCGGCGCGCGGTACCAGAGCGTAACGACCTAAGTACGAGTCAGCGAGTCCGCTTTTCCTACGCCCAGCCGCTAGTCTCCTGCCTCCGCCTCGCAGTCGACTAACGGCCCGCAGCAGGCAGCTAGAAGCCAGCCACTTCCGGCCTTCGACGACCGTGGGGAGGCGTAACTCACCTCATGGGTGTACGTCCTGAGAGGGATACCGAATGCACGCGCAAGACCGAAATCGGCAATCTTGAGGTTGCCTTCCTTGTCGATGAGGAGGTTCTGGGGCTTGAGGTCACGGTGGAGGACGCGGTGGGCGTGGCAGTAGTATAAGCCCTTGATTAACTGGTAGCAGAACTTCTTGACCATGTTCGGGCCGAGGCCCTCGCCCTTGTCTCCGATCGAGTCCATGTAGCGCTTCAGGTCGAGGTCGAGGAACTCAAAGACCAGGTACAGCTTGGCGTCCGAGTGGACAATGTCGAAAAGTCTGGGGTTGTTAGCGCCGTCATCGCTTGCGAGGGAGAAAGGGGGGGAGGGGAAGGCAGAGGAGGGTGTGGGATATAGAAAACAGGAACCAGTGATGTCAGACCAAACTCACTTGACAATGTTGTCGTCCTTGCTGAGCTCCTTCAGGATAGATATCTCGCGGATAGACGTCGAGGGCACTCCCTCGTCCTCGGCCTCGAGGCGGATCTTCTTGAGCGCGACGATCGAGCCATCATGAACGTTGCGCGCTTTGTAGACGACACCGTAGGTTCCTGATTCCTGTCAGCTCTCTGCTACCCTCCGCAGCTCACCCTCTCCAACTTTCTCGAGCTTGGTGTAGTTCTCGAGCGACATGCTTAGAGTCGTATGCGTGTGCCGTGTGTGAGACCTCTACTGTGGGTGGTGTGTGCGTGTGTGTTTGGTGAGTGAGAGCCGGGTGCGCCTCGTCGCAAACAGGCTGATTGGTCCAATAGGCCGGTGTTCTTGGTTGTTGTGTTGTGTTCCGAATCGCTGCCTGGGTGGTTAGACAGCGAGGGTCGAAGAGCACAGAGCTGGCGTCAGTTGTCGAAGTGTCGGAAGTCGAAGGACGTCGAGTGGGGCCGTTGGGGGCCGTGTCGAGTTGCAAAAGTGGGAGTTGGCGAACAGAGGATGGTCAGGAGCGAGCAGATGTTTGCGTGCGTAACGGCAACTCTGGCACGCAGCGTCTGCGTGCTAGGCGGCGGGGCGTTTGTTGTTGCGTGCCTGAGTCCGCCCCCTCACTGCCTGCGCCGCAATACAAGCCCTCGCGTCGCGTTTGCTGCCGTTCAAAGACAGTCAATACAAGGCCCACTATTCGTGCAGCCCGCGTAAGCGCGTGCGTATCACGTGCATCTGCTTCCGCCGCCTCCACCAAAGATTTCGGCGTCCATCCTGCACACCAGATGACTTCATGAGCTCGCTGCTTAACGGTTCCAAAATTTCGTCCTTGCGGTAGCCAACAACAACAACACCGACCTCAGTCGCTTTCTGTACCACCACCCGAACACGAAAGACGAACCCAAGCGACAATGGAGAAGCAGCTCAACTCTCCCCTCCTGATCGAGCAGGTCGGGCGCTCGACGACCATCACTCCGAAGCAGACGTACACGCAGCTGTCCCACTTCCTGGCCGGTCTGGCGCCCTCGCCGGCACGAACGCAGCTGGAGCGTCTGACGGACGCGCTCGGAGTTGAGGTCGGCGCGATCGCTCCCTCAGAAGGCGAGAGGAGGGAGGCAGAGCGCATCGAGGCGCGCAACAAGGCGCGTGCCGAGAAGAGGGAGGCGAAGCGCCGTGCCGAGGAGGAGGCGGCTGCTGAGGCGAGCAAGATGCTCGATGCTGAGATTGAGGCTGAGGCCGAGGCTGAGGTCTCCGACGAGGAGGGCGAGGGAGGTCTCGGCGTTGGTGGCTTCCCTGGAGATGAGACTATGGACGACCGCGGAGACGTCGAGTACGGCGACGTGCCGGAGGACGACGAGGACGAACCCGACAACGAGGAGGAGGCGTAAACCCCCGTCACCCATTACTCATATCGATCTCAACGGCTATCTCATACCTCGACTCTCATCTCGATTCCGATCCCCGCAAGCACACGCGAGATCTCACGCTGCGCACACCGACATCTCTTCGGTCCAGCATTCGGCCATCCGGCCACATAGATGAGTCATTCGTATACCAAGCATGAATGTTGTACTATTTCGGACTCCACTTGCAGCTAACTCTCAACCAACTGTGACCGCTCTAATCATACACGAGATACTTGTACAGACCTATCCAAAGTTGGCCCACTCGAGGGAGTAGAACTCGGTGTCCTCGGGGCCAGCATCCTCCTTCTCGTCCGTGTTCCAGCAGCAGATGAGGCTCGCCTTTTTGGTGCCCGTTCCCAGGCGTCCCCAAGCAATCAGTTCGGCGGGCCGAATCGGCTCGTTGTTCTTCACAACCTGGCTCGTGAAGTGCGCGTGGTACCGGAGGAAGTCGCCAGGATAGACGAGGTACTCTCCTCCGAACCTGGGTCCCAAGCCCATACGCAGACCATTACTGTGCAGCTTGCGGAACACGGATGCGATGGCTGTATCCCTCAGCGTAGTGGGGAAGGGGAAACAGGGCGCGGGGACACTCGTGCTCTTCTCCATCGGGACGGGCACGACGGGCGCGGCCGGAACGACAGTGAAGAAGTTACTGTTCGCGGCGGTCGGGACCGCGTCATCGACCTCGAGTTCCTGACTCGGTGCCGCTGCGGGGGCACCGATAGCAGCCAAAGCAGCCTGATACGCCTCCTCAGCGGCGGCAGCGTCGTCGCCAGCAGCAATAGCCGCGTCACGAGCCTTCAGCGCCTTCTTCCGCGCCCTCTCCTCGCGCTTCGCGGTCGCAACGGCGTCGACCTTGTTGTACTTCGCCTTTGCTGCCGCGGCGGTCTTGGCCTCCTCGTGCCGCACGTGCATTGCCGTTGCGCGCGAGCGAGCTATACGCTGAGCTGTGCGCTCGGCTACGATCTCGGCAGAGGGAGGAGTGAGCTTGCTCGGGACGTGGACGAGATGCGCGACGCCTGGGGTCAGCTACATGCACTTCGAAGGTAGCAAGAGTGAGGGCGGTGGTGAAGGGAGGACTCACCACTCTCAACCAGATGCGTCGTCTCCTCTGGCATGAGCGTAAGGGGAAGACCGAGGAAGGCGTTCTGCTGCACGACGCCCGGCAGCGTGCCGGCACGCATGCCGCTGATGTCGTGTGCGCAGTGCAGGGTCGCCGCCGCTGAATGTCAGCTTCGTCGACATCGAAAGCTTACTCTGTGCGTCCCATACCGTCGCAACGCCGTTGATCACGTACAGCGGGATGCTGCTTGGCCCTGCTTCGGCGCTGGCCATGGTGTCTGCGTTGTGGTGGTTGCAACGGTAGAGGGTGGTTATGGGTGGACTTGGGTGGACTCAACTTCTGCGCCGGACGGTGGAGGTCAGGAGCCACACGTCATTACCTGATACAGGGTCAACAATCGTCACTTGTCGGACACCTCGAGTGAGCTCGATCACGAGGTGTTGTTGCCATCCAAGTCGACATGGTGAGTGCAGCTGATCGGAGACACGAATGTAGCTAACAGACAGCTTATCTTCTCGTGAGTTGCGCCGATGTGGTGGATTGGGACCTTGTTCCGCGGAAGAACAAGGCACAGCTGCCACGATCTGCTCAGTGGACATTGCTGTCTTGTATTCAACCATGTGGTCCTTCTTGCTCCGCGATCGGCCATGAGCCACGAAGGCCACTGCGTGCATGCACCACAGAAGGGCTACTCCTACCCGCGAAGATACCCCAGCTTCACACGGCTGCTCGAATGCCCACGTAGCCGCTAACACCAGGTTCTTCAAAACGCTCACCGACCAGGTGATCACGGTCGAGCTCAAGAACGACCTGTGCATCACCGGCACTCTGAAGTCTGTCGACCAGTGAGTCTGAAACTCAGCCGTCCTCCATGGGCGCAGAAAGGTTGCCGTCTTCGGGTGCAACTACCCGTACGGTAGTTCTAGCTGACACCAGGTTCCTCAACATCCGGCTAGACGGCATCCGCGTCGAGGACCCGGAGAAGTATCCGCACATGGTAAGCTCGAGCTCCAGCTAGCCGTGAGCTTGCAAAGCTAACATGCAGCTCGCCGTCAAGAACGTGTTCATCCGTGGATCCGTCGTGCGCTATGTCCGCATGCCGGCGCGTACCGTTGACACGACCCTGCTCGAGGACGCGACGAGACGCGGTAAGCTTCCTCCAGGCGGGCTTGAGCTGACAGCAGAACACAAGGACGCGCGCAAGTAGACTGGCAGAGGAGTTTGTAGACTGCATGTATACTTATATACCGGGCTCCGTCGAGGACAGCGCCGACGGCGCCGGCCGCTGCCCATTGACATCCCTCTCCATCGCTCTCCATACGCCCCTAGCGAAAGCTCGACTTAAGCTAAGGACAGGGCCAAGCTTCGGAATGTGATATGAGCTAACGCCCAGGACAAGACGGACGACATGCTGGCCGGCGTCAACTCCACTGCCCTCGCAGGGGGCGATAAGACGAAGCTGATCGTTGGCAGCTTGTATGCCGGGTTCATTTCCTGTCTCGCCATAGCCGGACACGCAATGGGGCCAGGGGGCCAGGCCAATCTACTACGCCGTCTCCTGCTTGGGAACTGCGGCCCACCTTGCGTGGCAGGTCATCACCGTCAACCTGGACTCCCGTGCCGACTGTTGGGCCAAGTTCAAGGCCAACGGCTTCGTGGCCGGTACACTCGTGTGGCTTGGCATCGTGGGAAACTATGCCCAGCAGGTCGTCTTGCCCATGCTGGGTATGTAAGAAGCACCCTTGGGATGTATCGAATATAGGGATCATAGCTTAGAACGAAAAGTGGTTAGAATGTACAGAAAACAAATGGGGTAAACTCGGGCCTCCGAAGGTGGGGGCCCGCCAAAAGCCAATGTCTCATTGTCTGGTCGTCGCTGTCGTACGCGCTCAACCTCTATCGGCAGGAGGGAGCGCGCTCGTTCTTCGCGCGCCTAAGTCCAGTGGTGACTCCCAGGCGTCCCGCCAAGGAAGGTCGCTGCCTTTTCGCGCTGGGTCGCAAAGTCGTCCTTGAAGAAAAGGATGCCGCAGATGATGCCGGCGACGAAGAAGCCGCACGAGATGATCAGCCAGAAGAAGCCCCACATGCGAGACGAGCCGAAGTGCACGACTTTCGCGAACTCGGTCGCGTCAGAACCGTTCACTTTGCGCTTCAACGTGTCGTCGATGACGTCCCACTGCGCGAGTCAGCGAGGCGAGCGGAGCGAATTGAGCAAGGTTGTTGCTCCACCTGACCTTCTCCCTTCCAGGCTGGAAGGTAGGGAAGATCTTGAGTATACTTACAACACTGTAAAGACAGCTCATGACACCAATGAATAGCACCAAAAACCTCAGCGCGACCGAGCTCCCGACGAGCCAACAGAGCACGATGAGGCCCGCCGTGAAGAGGATGGTGACCCAGGCAATCATCGACTTGCGCGCCCACACGAGCGTCAGCATGAAGAAGACGGCGAGCACGAGGCACGCGACTCGGGACGCGCGCGTGTCGAAGCCCTGTATGTCAGCGAGTGAGCGTGAGCATGAGTGAGCTGCAACCTCTTGGCTGCAGGGTGAGGTCGGGTGAGACCTAGGTGTCATCACACTGTCGGTTTCTCCGCCTCAGACTGTTCCACCTTGCGCCTTACGGCCTGCGGCTGTTCTGTGACCTCCACTTACACAAGTAATCAGCGCCGCGCCAATGGCCGAGCTCCCCAGATATCCCGCCGGGAGGGTGATGAGGGGGATGCCGCCGCGCATGCGTGTTGCGCCGCCTTCGTCGGGATCGAGCTGGATGCTCTCGATCTTGGCACATGTGAGCACGCCGGCGAGGGCGTGGCACATCTCGTGCATTCCTACAGTCTGATGTTAGCGACCCGAGAGCAGCGAGGGGAGCAGCGAGCTCTGGAGGGAGAACGAGAGGAGCGGGGCCGTTTCCCAGGGCTAAGCTGGAGCATTCCGCGAGTAACGGTCGTTCTGCCGCTCTTCCGCTCTTTGTTCAGCACGTTCGTTCTCCTGGGCCGTATCCAAATAACACAATCGACCGCGTGAAATGGAGACCAATGGAGAGGAGATCACATTGAAGAACGATCGTGGAGACTCGACGACGGCCGAGGGAAGAGCGCTCGCTCCGCTCGCTAGCACTCACCAGCAACTTGAAGGGATACAGCAGCTCCTTGAGCAATGGCACTGGTCGTTAGTTCTCTCCTTGCTGGTGGACTCACTATGCCTGTGGTCAGTTCATTCATGCTGGTAGTCGCCAAACCACTGCGCTGTGTCAGTGGGATTTGCATGAACCGGGTGCTGCGTACTACTGCGATCTGTCAGCGACTCATCGGACATTGATCTCCATGTTTCCAACTTCCACCTTCCGTCGCTTCGCCTTCATCTCTCTTCCTCGATCCGCTATCAGGTAGCTGAACAGCAGAGTGCGGATGATAGACCTGAGGGAATATGCATTTGAGAAGGTATGCAGTGGCAACACCTACCGGCGTCGCATTACTCACAGATAAGAATAACCAGCGCATAAACGGCAGCAACGCTGAGCGTGACCCTGACTCGGTCAAGAAAAGTGTAAACAAAGACCTCCACCTACACTTGGGTATGGTTCGGGGTGAGCTTGTTTCTGGCGTCCTCCCATGTGACCGCGAGGGTCATGACATCCTTCTCGTCGGGGATCGGGGCCATCTTGCTCCGCTGCTTGGATTAACTCGTTTCGTGTGCTCGAGAGTGGTAATGGAGAGTGGAGAGGTGTAGTGGAGAGATTGAGGCTGGGGATGGAATTTGGAGGGCCACCACAGGCCAGCGGCAAGAGACGCTAGTCGAGTCGCCAGGGTACAGGGGCTGGATGGTAGAGAGCAAGGGCGCTGCCACCGCACTGGCTATTTAAGATGGCTGGTTGGGTCCTCCGAACAGAGTCGGATTGCTCGGATTGCAGCCAGGTTACAAGGGGAGCGTGCACACGCGCCCAGACCGTTTGCCTATTGTTATTGTCATCTGCTGCATGTACCTGCTCCCACCAGGCAGCGTTGCGCAGTAACGGCCCTACGGCCCTACAACCCTCGGTCGCTCGGCATTCCAGTGCACGGTGCACGCTGAGGAGTCGGAGGGATCAAGTTGACTCCGAAGCATCATGTGGCCTTGCTCCACTTGTCTAGACCGCTCTGAAATGAGTCCACGTCGGACCGAGGCTGTCACTACCGTTATCCTGTCACACAGTCCAGGAATGCAAATGCAGAGCGGTGCAGGTGCACCCACCACCAACACCGGCACGCCCGGCACAAGCACCGCCGCGACCGTGGCCCAAGATCGTCACGCAGCTCTGCAAAAGCTAACGCTGACCTCATCGTTATACAAGTACATAACAGCTATGATGCGCAGATGCAGCACTTCGTTTTGTCGTGTCGTCGCGTGCTCAAAGCGGACGCGGACATGTCTATCTTATCTTTATATCTGAATGGCTATGATCACAAAAGGTCCTAATCTCTCACTCCTACAAGTCGCTCCTTCTCGGTGTCATGTCGGGGTCCACTTGTCGACTTGTCGTTTCGGTCGCGCGTGGCGTGCTTGCGTGTAGGCCCCCCCGGTGTGTCCGAGGGTCGCACTGCTCGCAGCCCTGACAGGCTGCTCGTTCAATCCTGGAGCGACACAATCTCGACAAACCGGTTCCCCCTCTCAATCGCGCTACCTCCCTGACTCCACGCCTCCTCCAGCGCACGCTTATACCTGGGTTCAACCCCCTCCCAAGCGCTCCAGTCCATTTCGTCCTGAGTCCGATTCTCGCCATGGACAATCGCGAGTCGGCAGAGTTGCAGGTCATGAGCACGCGCACCCACGACAAAGGCTTGCAAGGGGCAGACGCTGCCGTCGATCAGGGCTGCGGTCAAGGCTCCATGGGCTGCGCGCAGGTGCGAAGGCGCGTACTTTGAGAGCAGGGCGAATGTGCCAGGAAGAGGGGAGGAGAGTTCGCCCGTTGACAGGTAGGAGAGGAAGGAGGAGAGGGAGTCCGCATCTTCAGTCCCACTGGGGATCGGGCTGGGTGGTTAGCTCCAGAGAGCCCGCAGTTGAGCTGGAGGGGTGAGGAAACAGGTGGGATGCGATGCTGCTGGCTAGTGAAGGCGCACCTGGACGCCGACAGAAGTGACAAGGAAACAACGTGTGTCTAAAGGTGGAGGAAAGCCACGAACACAGGCCCAAAGTAACTCACGATTCGAGCTTGACGTCGACGACGAAACGCACACCTTCGGACGACGTGACCTCGTTGCCGGGCGTCGGAACAGTCGAGGGGGTCAGGCTAGTGATCATGGTGAGTGCTTTGTTCTCAAATGGGTGCGTTTCAAGTTTGTGCATGGTGGAGAGGAGAAGAAGACCGAGTGGTTTCCTGCTCCCTGTTATATACCTGGTCCCCACCGGTTGGCGTGGGTGCGAGCCGGCGTGGTGTGGAAGAGGGCGTGTCGCGTGTTACTGTTAGTAGGTTGGAATGCTGTGTTGGAAATCTCGTGAAGGAAGAGTGAATTAGGCGCATGGGCCCTTCTGCCCGCGGCGCGGCGGGCACAGAATGCTGTCTGGGATCCGGGAGCGAAGCGACGTACAGGTGCAGGGCAGCAGGGCAAGAGGCTCAACGTAAAGGGCCGGAATGCTCTGAGTGATATCCACCATGACGCTCGCTATTCATCAAACGCGTACGAGTCGGGCACCGGAGGCAACGGAGGCGCGAGCCTGGCCCTGGGCCGCGAAAGCCGCGAACAGATTGATTGACCCACGGAAGATGAAAGAGATCGCTTTCACCCTGCTCGCGTGTGCTTTTGGCAGTTACACAATGCACTTCGCACGCCTGAAGAGCTCGCCTTGAGAGCTCCACGCATTCATTCTCGTTTGGTAACATTATGTGCGGTGAGAAGTTGCTCCTGCATGCTCCTGCATCCGCATCAGAGCGTAAGGGTTGTCACTGAAGGGCGAAAGAGGCGCAGGCAGGATGTCCAAGCCAGTGCAACGTGTACATCGGTTGTCACATCTCTGTCACGTCTCGTCTCGTCACCGCGATCACCGCTCACCGCTTGGGCCGCTTGGGTAACTGGGTACAACCTCACTATGTACAACGCTGTCTCCTACTCCTAGTACTCCTGGCTGGCCAGACAAGGCTAGCTAGTGCGAGGTGATCCGAGCGTCGAGTCGCGCCCATTGTTCGTAGAATTCCAGAAGATGAGGGGGCCCAGGGGGGCTGAGACATGTTGCTTCTACTTCTGTCCTGATTCACCTTCACCCCTTCACTCCTCCACTCTTCGCACCAGAGTGCCGCAGACGTCGTCACCTTCGCACCCATCTGATCACGTATGGAGCGAAGAGCAGGGTGGGAGAATAGGCGCCCAAAGCCCGTTCGTTGCGTGCTCTAAGCCCAAGTGGTCTCATGTGAGCGTTCTGCTGTTCTGCAGAACAGAAATACAAATACGCGCCCTGGCGCACTCGGAGGACACGGGATCATCGTCATCTGCAGTCCGGGAATGACTTCATTGACTTGGCATCGACTTTCTTTGGAAATGTGAAATGCGCCCTGTTTCGGCGTCCTAAAACTTCTGCATCAGGCGACTTGGTCGTGTGCACTCCTCTCGCCGACAGAGGAGGGAGAGAAGAGAGTAGAGTAGGGAGGCACGCACGTATGCCGACGTCACTGATCTCTAGTTGAGACAGCCAGAGTTGGAGGACGGAGGGGGAGGGGAGGACGAATGAGAGGACAAGGATCCGAGTTGATGCCGAGCTTGCCGCGAGGCACGGCCCGATCGGCCAAGAACAGAGTGATAAGCTCGTCTTACAGCTGAGAGATTGCTGCATCACACGCTCTACCACCGTCTACCGCTGTCTTCATCTTCAGCATTCGGCGACCTTTTCAGAGAGCCTGTGTAGCTATGCCCCCCCTTGACACCAACCATTGTCCCAATCGCAGGCTGTTCTTCCGGACCGTCGGTAACAACTCGCAGGGACTGTCCAACTAAAGACACCGTTACAACAGGCCCTCCTGTCCACCGAGCTCTGATCTTTCCACCACGCAACACCACCTCAAACCCTCAAGCTTTGCTCAGCTGGCAAGGCTGGTTGACAGCAGACTTGACTCTCCATGCACTCCCAGAAGGCAAGGATGGCTTGCAGTAAGCAGGCCCGTGCCGACGCCGCCTCATGTTTGCCTTCCCTCCATGGCCTTCACAGGCGGCAGCAACGCAAGGACCGCCAGAACCACCGTGACGCGTCCCGAACATGACGGCCCTTGCGTCGCGTCCGCGTCTGTTGCAATGTTCACCCGCATGAACGCGTTTGATTTCTGACCACTTCCCCTGATCTTTTTACTCGCTTGACCGCTTCGCTCACCTGCACGCTCTGCCTCGCTCGTTCGATTGCTCGTTTCAAGGTCGCACCATGGCGAACTTAACCCATTCGTCCTCGGCGAAGGCAAAGACAAAGGCAAGGGCAAAGGCGAGAGCTAAAGCGACGGCCACGGCCATGGCCAAGGCCAAGGCACCTCCCCGGAAGCGGACCCATCTCCCGACCCCGCCGACGTCTCCCCCGCCCAGTTCACCACCCGCCACGCCCCTGCTCCAGGTCTCCAAGACGGTCCAGCCGCCGCCGCCAATCAAGCTCGACACACTGCGTCGCTCACACCGCGTGAGCACCATTCTCGCTCGGCGGGCCGCGCTCCCCTCCTCTCCCTCTGCCAGTCCATTGACACTGCTCTGTTTCCCGCATCTCCTCACCTCAATCATCGAATTCGCGGACCAGCGTACGCTGCGCGTCCTCGTCTCGTCTGCCGCGAAGTGAAATATGAAGTCGACACGCTCCTAGCGCTGCACGCGAGGGTGAAGATCCGAGCCCCCTACCGCTGTTGAGGCGAGAAATCAGCCACGACGCTTCCGCCGATGATTATGCGCTCCCTCTCCGGCCGCAGCGTCGAGGTCCACGCACCCTGCGTGCTCGACATCGACCCGCTCGCCGCCAAGATGTATTACCTCCACTTCGCGCCGCCGTGGACCGAGGAACAGCACAAGCGCAACCTGTGGAACTCGCCCTATCGCCCCGGTCCATGGCTCGAGAGCTGGTGCCGGATCAGCGCGCCGTAGGTTGGTACGATACACGGCGGGCGTGATGGCCGACGACTTCTTCCAGAGCTACCAGGCGCAGAAGCCAAACGAGTGTGTCGTGCACCTTGCGTCCTGGGCTGAATTCGAACTCGGCCTGAAGAGATTGGATACGCACTACGCGCGCGGCGGGGAGGAGTTTGACGCCGTCTTCGTCGTCGACCTGACGGAGAGCAGCACGCTGCCGGACGTGCGCGACCTGGACCTGAAGCACGCCAAGCGCGTGACTGTTCTGTTCAGTAAAGACTGCAGCCAAGCTCGTGGACACCGGCACCCCTCCTTCGGCCGCATCGTACTCGCGCTCCTGGAACTCTTCGTTGCTTGCGCCGTGCGCGCCGGGCGCGCGGGGGAGTGCACCATTGTCGGCTTCGAGAGATGGGACGGGCACATGCTGCCCTCGCGCGACGAGGAGTGGGGGAGAATCGACGAGCGGTGGCGCTATATCTACGCATGGGATGGCCAACTGCCCTCGCACGAGATGAGGGCCGAGGAAGAGCCGTGACGCGATGAGAGACTGAGCATGCGCCGCAGACTCAGGGCGGCTGTCAGACAGCTCAGGACGGAGGTGCCTGGTGCCCATGCTATAAGGGAACCCGTGAGGCTCATGAAGACGAAGGAGTGGAGGAGACGGATAGGCGAGGACTGGTTCCAGCTCCTGACTGACCCGAACGCGGCATACAGGAGCAGGAATCCGTTGCCTCCTTATCGCTCCTTGATGGATTTGGAGGGACGCTAGCGACGAGGAACGAGCCGAGCGACGATCGCCGCCAGCGACGTCAGCGGCGACTGCCCGGTGACTGCGGTAGTCCACGCGAGCAGGCGTCCGGTGGCAAGACAGCGAAGCGATCGATCAGCGATCACTGTTGAGATCGCACTGTCACTCCTGTAGGCTTGTTTGCTTCTCCGTTTTCTTGTCTCCTACCACCCGCCTCTCACGACCACCATGTCCCTCACCATGACTCCGCCCCGCTCATCGAGGGCCGCGCACCGCAGGCACATGGCCAAGGCGAGGAAGCGTAACAAGACCTTCCCCAGGCCAGCTGCACAGGCAGTACGCCTTGAACGCAAACATTCGCTGACATCAGCCGCCCCCATGCCCAGACACACACTCGCCGCCCACGGACGTCCCCCTGATCGACATGAAGTTCTACCCGCAATTCATGACCTCGATCGTCGACTCGGCCGGCCCCTCTCTCCTGTGCACGCTCCGCCTTGTCTCGCGCTGGGTGCGGCTTGAAGTCGACGCTCGTCTGGCGCGGCATATCTCGGAGACCGACGAGCGGGACGGGACCGCCTTCCTCTGCCTCCAGTTCAACACGACCGACACGCCGCCTCGTATCATGTACGGCCCCCACACGGCAAAGGTACTCGACCTCGACGCGTCGGCACTATCGGACTGGCTTACGTGGCGCTCCATCTCTCCGCCGGAAGAGCAGTGCGAGGCCTTGGCGGTGTACCCCGGGGAGAAGCTGCTTGTGCGATACCACATGCGCGACCTCGCGCTCGGGCGAGCATACGTCTGGAAACCGGCTCGACGGAGCGTGCACTTTGTCGACACGACGTCCTTCTTCTACGGCCTGCATGCGCGATCCGCAGCCTACGTCCGAGACGGCGAGGAGGCCAACGAAATCGTGTTCCACGTCAGCTACGACCTCCAGCCGAGCAGCAGCTGGGAGTTTCGCGAGTTCGGCGTGCGCCGGGTACATAATCGCGGCCTGACCTTACTGTTCACACCTGATTTCTGCGTCTCCGCGAGCAAGGTCAAGGCGTGGATCGTCCCCCTGCGCGTGCTCGAGCGCATTGTCGAGAACTACGCCGAGACGGGGGACAGCGTCACGCTCGTCGGCGTTGAGGGCTGGGACAGCGCCCTGATCCCGAGTCCGGCACAAATGGAGCTGGACCTACGGCAGGGATGGAGAGATGACATGTCGATGGGGGCAAAGATCGAGTGGTGGGCTCGCTACCGTGCGCGGTCGATCTCTCCCGAGCGGTGGACAGGTGGTCGGAGGGATGAGCCGGAGAAAGCCGTTCGGTGCCTGTCGCTGGAAGAGTGGAGGGTACAACTCGGCAGTCATGTGTTCGAGCTCATGATGGACCCCGCGGCTGTGTACTGGGGTCCATGAAGTGTTGCTAGCATAGCATAGTCATATTCGTAGATCATCGTCTCATGTCATACATTACCTGTGTTGCCCGCTGTCCTGGATCGAACAAACATTCCGAGCCGGGCGGGCCCCCACATCGAGATAACCTCCCGCCTTCGGCACAAGTTCCGGCGCGACCAGCGCCAGCCAGTGCAGCTATAGAGCCTGATTGCCCACCTCCACCCGTGCACTCGCCTGACTCAGCCTATCGCTGCCCACGATCTGTGTCCCAGAGCATCCTGCTCCCCGTCATCAGATGCACCTCGTTCTCCTTCCCCTCCTCTCTATCTCTCATTCCTCCTCTCCGTCTTCAACGTAATCCAAAACTAGCCATGTCCTCCGAGCGTATCGCCAACGCGACCCCCGGTGCGCCGACCGCGCCCTCGTTCCTCTCGAACGCTATCCTCAGCAACGGATTCGTGTACTGCTCGGGTCAGCTGGGTCAGACGCCCGATGGCAAGATGGTCGAGGGCTCTATTGGCAAGCGTGTTGTGAGTACTTCCTTCTGCTGTTTCCTATCCACTTCGACGCGGCGCACTGGATGTGGGCAATCGGGTTCGACTAGCGTGACTGCCGACGCTGGATGACGTCGCATTCTCGACGCTGAATGACCTCTTGTTCGCGAATCACACGCAGTGGACGACGACGCTGTGCACCTGAGTGAAAATGGAAAGCTCGCCGCGCTGCTAGGAGGAGGAGATCTGGAGCCAGCAACGGCGCAAACCAAGCGTAGGAGAAAGACGGCGTGGCTGACAACCTTAGGACCAGATCATGGACAACCTCGAGGCGGTCCTGAAGGCGCATGGCTCGTCGCTCGCGCACACGGTCAAGTTCAACATCTACATCATCGACTACAAGGACTTTGCCGAGATCAACGAGCACTACATCCGCCGCATGCCGACGCCCGCCCCCGCGCGCTCCTGCATCGGCGTCGCCAACCTCCCCCGCGGGACTGATGTCGAGATCGAGTGTGTCGCCGTGGTTCCTAAGGTGAGTAGTCCTTCTCCATGAGATGTGTCCCTCTCATCTTTGCACGAGAGGCTGTCCTGCTTGGAGGATGGCCCTTCGGGCTCGTGATGCTCCCCTCCCAGTCGTGATTTGATCGTTCCCCGCCGTACGCCCCCTTGCTGCGAGTCTGGGATGGAGTGCTCAGCTGACGGTAGTAAGTCCGGAGCCAAGCTCTAGTCAGAAGGAAGTGTCAGGAAATATAGGTTATGCATCGGTTATGCAGGTGCACATTAGGCATATACGCCCGCCCAGGTTCCTCTGCACTGCCGACTGACTTCCTACTCGCCCCTTCCCCGGTGTCTACTCCACTTGCTCCTCGTTTATCGCAGCGTACGCTGCTCGGAGCGGTGCTCACAGAGTCTGGTATATCTCCAAGAACTTGTCGCCCAAGCCAAAACCCGGCGGCGTGTCCGGCACATCAGCAACGACCCACGCCCACATGAACCGTCTGTCGACCGCACTCCAGAGATCCAGTGGTAGGGCTCTCGGACAGAGAGTCGCAAGGTCGGATACGGTTCCGGGGGGCTGCCAGAGTGTATCGCCCCACCGTCCATCGTCGTTGAACCGGTTCAGTGCCTCGCGACACAGGTCCGTCCTCCTCAGTCTCGCGCCGACGAGGAATTCGACAGCGAGGGGCCAGCGTTGAGCCCGCCCGCTGACGAGGAGTAGGTTGATCAGCTATGTGGCGCCGAGGGAATCGAGCCATCCCGCCAGGGAGAGCACGTCCGTGAGGTAGTCGTCAGACGGGCCGATGAAGTCCAACTGGCCATAGAGGGCCAGGTCGAGGAAATACAGCACGAGCCTTGAGGACAGGGGGAGGGGAAGGCGGCCGCCTGCGCCGGGGCGGAGGGCGGGGCTGGGGTTAGCTCGGAATCGCTGGTTCGCAGCTTCGGGGTAGGAAGGAGTGGGGAATACTCACGACACGGCCAGGATTGGTAGGATTGGACGAGACGGCACGGAGAAGGCGACCTCCTCGCTTGAGAGGAGGGTTAAGTCGCCGCCGGAGGACCAGTCGGGATGCCAGTTCAGCGATTGGGATGGACCTCTCTGAGTCGACATCGTGGAGTGGCGTTCCCAAGTGATCTGCGTGTTGGGGAGCGCTTATGATGGAATAAGAGCGAATGCTGAGACCACTGTCTTTGTCGACGGAACCTACTGTGGGACGGGGCGATGGCCAACTCAACCGTCCAGGCGGGTGGTTGCGGCCGACCGCGCGATGCGGTGTGACGTTGACTATGTCGTGGACGACGAGGCGTTTCAGGCGCTCGAGGTAGGGATGTCCGAGACGTCATGCCGAGTTTAGTGATGAGGTCAGTGAGTCAGGTGAGTGAGGCCAGCGGATTGACACGTTGAATGAGTAGAATCTTTGCGTTGTTATCGACGCTTACCTGCCCCTCGGCCGAGAACGCGAGCAGGTGTGAACGACAGGGACGGCGGCACATGCTATGTTCACTGCTGCTGTCGGGCATAACGAAAGCTTGCCAGTGACTGTACGAGGCTAAAAATCTGGGAGTTAGCGATATCGGACACCTGCCAACTCACGACCATGACCATTCTTCTTACCAACGAGAGCCGTCTCGAACCGGTCTTTGCTAAAGTTGCATGTTGATGGGTTGCGCTCAAAGAATGAGGAAAGTGGAGTGAGGAGACGTTTCGAAGTTCGCGAACGTACGATGTGTGTGTTGTGCGAACGGGGCGCGGGGCGGGGCGCCGACGATGACGACTACGCGATTTCCACAACGCCTTGTTCTGTTTCCAACGTCGACGCCAAGTCGGAACGCCGTGCACTGGCCCCGTACCCTCCTCGCCAAATACTTAACCAGGCGTTCGTGTCCAGCTGACGCCGCTGATTCAGAACAACCTTTTTCCCGGAGCTATCCCGCAACCGAAAGTGGAGTCCGAGACTATGCCGTTGTTTCGATAAATTGACAAAAAACCGCCACGAGCTTCCCCGCCCTTGTCGTATCGTCTGCGAAGGCAACCTATAGCGTGCATCTCTGCTCCGGCGGTGCCCCAGAGCTCTGCGGCATGTGCGGCAGAGCTTCCGGAGCTGGTGCTCGGGGTTTGGAGTCGGACTTGGGTGCGGCACTTGTCGGACTCGGACTCGGACTTGGCGCAGCCTATCGCTGTCCGTCCTTTCACCGTCAGTGGTCCCACTGCTCGTCGTCATTCTCCGCCACTCCCCAGCGAGCATTACCCCGGCACCCTCAATCGGGCACCCCTGCACAATACCCCTCGCGCCCTGCTCGCCACCCTTGCGCCGCACCCTGCTCGCTGCGCTCGCCGGGCCGGGTCCTCCTCGCTTACTCCACTCTCCATCATTTCCTCTGCGCCCCTCACACACGCAGCTCCCAGCCGGCCCCGGCCCTCTTCCCTCCGCACTTCCACCCCAGTGAGTAGGGCCCTCGCCCCTCCCGCGCTTATGACGCATGCTGCGTATGTCTGGCCTTCCCTCCTTGGCTACGCTAGTGTTAGAGTACTCGCGATCCGCACAGCCAGTTACTTCTTTCGTCATGCCCTGCCCTCTCTACCTTTGTCACCTCAGTCAGTGAGATCTATCGCCTTCCCTCATTCCCCACCCCGCGGAGCGTAACCCTTCCCTCCGCAGGCTTCAGACGGCTCCAGAGTCTCACAGATTGTCTCCAGGCAATCAGGTCGCCTCGGGGGCCTGGCATACCTGACAAATGACCAGCCTAACTCTGCGAGTTAGACACAGCCACGGCACGGGTTCCGCGGCACTTCTCAGTCTTGCGCATGGTGCACACTCCCCCTTCTCGTAACATGGCCCGCAGGCGTTGTGGGCGGCGTATGGGATGTATGAGTGTTGCAAATTTAGCACAGCGAGGCGCAGAATATGACCCACGCCACCCCCAGAGGCTACGGCGATCGAGTAAGCGTGATCGAGTCAGCAGGATCGACGTCCGCCGTTCCCACCTCTGCGTCCCCAGCGGCCCGTAGCTCAGCAGGAAGTACAGGTGCAACGGCTCGGAACTTCCTACGAGCTGTCTTACTAAGGATGGAGCTCGAGTCGCAGGTCAGCGCCCACTGTGCCTACTATTCTACTGCCGTTGGAATTTCTGAGACCTGCGGGTAAAGCTTGGCGGAGAGATGCCAAGCTCAAGCTTACGGTGGTTCTGGAACTTGATTCCCCCGCCAGAGTGTTGCCACCTAGCCTCCGTACACGGCGACAATCCAAGCTGACCCCACGAGCCTTTACGGAGCGCCGTGAACCGACCCAGTTACGGTCTCACGGCGGCCGGCTGATTTGGCGGCGACGTTGCAGGTCAACAATTTTTGCTAGTTGTTACTGACTTCCCGGTGGGTGTACGGAGCAAGCGTGAAGTCTGACGAGCTTCTGACGAGCCAACTTGGAGCGGTTCGTTGACCAGTGCCGAGTCCAGAGGAGACCGAGTTGAGTGGACCAAGCCGCTCGCCGTCGGTGAGTTTCAGTTCGCCATTGTCAGTACTCTCTTCGTTACGCTCGATGCAGCTGTTGTTCCGTCCCATATGAAATACATGCCCGTTGACGTATGAATCGTCGAATATACAAAAACTGTCTCTGCTGATGAACACTGGGGCCGAGCCGTGCGGGTGCTAGCGGTGTGGGAAAAATATTCCTGACCGTGTCGCTGTTGTCCTCACACGCCCGCCCGTCCCTCGTCCCTATCGTCACACAACACAACACATACAATGCGCTCCGTCCATGCTGTCGTATCACTCGTCTCTATCGTGACTCTCCCGTCCAGTGTCCCGGTTCCGCTCCTCCGTTGCTTTGCAGGCATATATTCGAATCGATGATGATTTGTTGCGTTGGGTTTTTTGTAGGTTTTTTTTTCGCTTGATATTAATTTGGAGGATTCTTCGAGGAATTCGGGTCTTCACGTTTGGTTCACGTTTTAATGAACATAAGAACACTTAATTTGCGTGGCGGTTCGGTTGCGGCGTTGCGAGAAGGTCGCAATTGCGTCGCGCAACCATTTAGTGCGCCTCAGGCAGCGCGTTCGGGTCCTCCTCCTCATGGGGAAGAACAAGGTTGAGGAAAACGGCGACGACGGCCGCGATCAGGTACGGCTCCTGGACGATCAGTACAATGGCCTGAAGGAAACCCTTGAGGCCGGCGTTGTCGCCGCTGTACGTGAAGATGTAGGAGAACCAGGTCTTATTAACGAGCGAGGCGAGACCAAGGGCGAAGGCAGCAGTCGCAATGAAGCGCTCACGGCGGTCCCATTTGGCGAAGGCCATGATACGGATACCAGAGACGGCGACCGAGCCGAAGAGGAAGGTCGTGAAGCCTCCGATGACCGCGGGGGGCGCAGCGACGAAAATGGCACCAATCTTACTAATGACGCCGAACAAGAACAAGATGAAGGCACAGCAGTAGCCGGACTGGCGCGAGGCGTTGCGGGTGAGCGCAATGACGGCCGCGTTCTGGGGGAAGGTCGTGAGAGGGGGCGAGGTGAAGAGGTTGGCAAGAGTGCCCGAGATGGCGTCGGCGAGCATACCACCCTGGACACGGGTCATGAACTCGGGAGCCGCAATGTCGAGGTCGGAGCACTGGCCGGAAGCTGTGATCGTACCGACCGACTCGGCGACAATGACACTCCACGCGGCCATCATCGGCAGCACGAGCTGGCCTCGCAAGCCGAGCTTGAACGTGTGCACGAACAGGAAGGTAGCGCCGGGAGCGTTCTTGATAACCTCGCCGTTGAAGTAACCGCAGGCGGCAGCGATGATCATACCCGTAAGGAAGCCGAGAAAAACCGAGGACGACTTCATGAACGCGGAGCCGAACACCTCGCTGCATTGTCAGCAACTGTGCCACACTCGGGAAGCGGGGAGGGAATCCCTGGGTGTGTGCATGGTTTGTGGAGCCGGCCGCCCGCCCGGACCTTGGAGCAAAGAGAGTGGCGGCAGATCCCGCCACATGATCACATCAGCCGTGCAGCCGTACCCGGCGGGCTAGAGCACGGCGGATGGCAACATGCGCGTAGCCGGACGATGCGGATAATGCACCAGGCACTGGATCGGTGGCACGGGTGGGCGCTGAGGCGAGCTCCAACTCTACTCGGCGAGTGCGGCGCACAAGCGGCGAGTCGTGTGAGTCATGCGCTGAAAAGGAACGATTGAGGGTGGGCATGTTGGCTCGGCCTTGAGATCGATCGTCAGGGTCTGCGGGAGGGGTGGGCCACCTCTCCAGGGCTCCCACCGACCAGGGACCAGCCATAGCGCGACTTTTTCGTAACCATGTGTGCGAATTCACCGCCGCAAACCTGCCCGCTGCTGAACGGGGAAGTGCAAGGGAAAAAAAGAGAGAGAGGTGAAGATACTCACCAGATAACAATCGTAGCCATGCACGAAAAGCCGAGACCGAGGTAGTAGGCGGATCCCCACTTGTGCGGCTGCGATCCAGACTCGCACAGCAGGTCGTGGTTGGTCGAGCAGAGACCAGTGCCGCCACTGGACGTCAGCGTAAATTCGAAGGGAGGGGAGGGCCCGTTCCTCGGAGCATCAGAGCGCGTGTCTCGCAAGATCTCGATCCTTGCAAATCGAAATCTGGATTGCGGATGCACCCACCGCCCACGGGGCCGTGGAGATGCAAAACTGTGAAAGCCCTTCCCACCCCGGTTAATTCAGGGTGGTGTTGCATCGAAACGAGGACGTCAAGTGCAGGGATGGACTACTCACGCCCAGTTATTAACACCAGAGGTGACAAGCGAAGCGCCGATGAAGGTGATCATGGTACCGATGACGATGGGAGTGAAGCACTTCTTCAGGATGCGGGGCGGCACAAAGGCAAGGCCGATGGCGTAGACACCAGTGAGCGCGCCGGTACCAAGAAGAGCACCGAACTCCTCGGGGCAGGGAAGCTTAGATCCGTCAGGCGCCCTCTTGCATGTTCCGTTGTCGTAGCACTGGTTGAGGTACTTGAGCGAGACGTTGCAGAAGGTGAACGCAGTGCCAGTGACCGAAATGAGACCAGTACCAAGCCAGTAGCGCGTGTTGAAGATGCGACGACGCGAAATCTGGAAGACAGTTCCGAAACCAGAATAGATGAGACCAGCCGAGACGAGGTACTGGGTAATTTCATCACCCATGTTGGCGCCGGCCTCGCCGCCGAGGAGGAGAGGAGGGACAACAACTCCACCAAGCATAGCGAAAGCGCTGCAGGGGTTAGCGCTGCCCAAGCGAGCGATGTGTCACCAATGACCACAACTTACTGCTGCAGTCCAAGAATGATCATAAGGAGGTAGGGAAGTTTGTCATCGATGCCGTAGAAGGGAAGCGGGCTAGCCTTGCAGTAGAAGGGAATGTTCGGGACGAAGAGCGATCCGTAGTCCTGGGAGGAGTCAGCACGGTTCAGCTCGGAAATGGCAATGATCGCCGGACAGCAGTGTACTCACGTAGTCGCCGAACCAAGCTTCCTTCGAACCAAGTGACCGGATGAAGCGTTTGATGTTGAACTTCCTTGACGGAGGGACGTGGCCGAGCTCGGCACCCTCGACGACGGAGGATTCAGACGAACCGGCGGGGAGGACGTTGACGTTGGTAGCGTCCTTCTCGTCGACGTCGGCAGCCTCACCGAGGTGCTTTTCATTGCCGTTGTAGGTAACCTCTGGTTGGGAGCCCATGTTGCTTGTTGTCTGATGGGGCGAGTGGAGAGAGGGAGGGGGATGATGCAAGTCTGATGTCGATAAGAGAGTCCAGTTATATATAGCGAAGCCTGCTTTGCTCCACACGGTCGCGACGTCGCAGAATAGCAGAGCAAGGCAGCAGAAGGAACCAGTAGATGAGGGAGAGGCAAGGGGCAAGGCAGGTGAGCGCGGCAAGCGAATCGAAATGCGATGGGCCGACCGGACTGGATGGCCGGAGTTGACGATGGGTGGGTACAAACCCGGATGATACACGATATCACATCGGCCCCATACGCGCATACCCGGCGCTGCTCAACTGGGTCCATCTGGGTTGAAAGCTGGGACGGCGGGGACGGGGTAATCTTGGACGAGTGTGGGAGTCGGCGCGGGGGCCAGGGCCAATGGGCAAGGGCTCCAGGTGTCAACCCAAATTCCAGAAGGAACATGTCAGGTCCTGACGATGTTAGCTTCCCCTTACGCATGCCATTGGCCCTGGGCTAGCCAGGGACAATGAGGAGGAGGGCCAGCAGCAAACCAGAGCCGTGAACGGCATCGCGTCGCCTTGACTGGCCAGCGTAATTCAGCAAGAGGACGGCGCTGGCCGCGGGCGCAGCGTCAGCAGACGAACCCATGCTTATCGTTTTCAGGACATTCAGGGATTGAATATGCCGATCCGGCATCTTGATGGCTCGTGATTCGACCTCATCTCCGAGAATTGTCCTCGACTCATAAACCGGCCCCACTCTGCGCTCCTCACCCTCTTTACGCCATACCTCCGGCTGCAAAGGCGCATAATTCCATGGATCAGGCGAACAAGAGCAGCGTGAGGCGAAAACCGACACCGACACCCATCATTGATCATCCCCCGCTCGGACCCTCTACCCCAGATCCGTCTCTTTCTGCCCACAACCGTGTGACCCAGCTCCAGCGGGGCTCAACGTCCACCTGATCAGAAGATTCCTACCCCGGCCCCCACGACCAGGGCTTGCATGACGCTGGAATCCCTTGGATGAACTGTCTAACGATTAAAGAGACGAGCCCAGTACATAACTCCATGTCCAAGTCCGATGTCCGGTCCCATCTCCATCCCCACCCCGCACTCATAAATAGCCGCCTCCACCCCGCAATCCACTGCCCTGGACGCCGTTCACATGATCAGATGATAACGCCTTGCCTGCCGGTGATGCGGTTCTATCTGGCTGACTATCTACTGCGCCCGCCTTCTGCGCCTCCATTCTGCTCATAATGACTGGTGGACCTCCCATGCTTTCCCCGCAGCACGCGTCTTGCACGGGGCGCGGGGGAGCATTGACCGCTTGTCATCTGCGCCCGGCGCTTACACAGCCAATACCCCGTTCCCATCGGCCCCGGCGCGTCATTGGGCGATCGGTCTGCGCCGCGCTATACGGCGCTGGGATGTTCCAAAGATAACTTTTGATAATTACCCGAACGCGAACGGGCTGCTACTATTGCAACTGCGTAGCGCGCAGCTGTGGCACCTGACAACGCCCTTCCAACCCCTCTTCGAGCAATTCTAGCGTCCACTTGGCTGCGTGACATACGTCAGACCTGTCAGGTAGGCATAACACACCTCGGGCGTCAGAGAACAAAGCGCGAGGCAGCCCCAGTACAGCCGGCGATGCTGAGAATCGGGTTCGGACCGGAATGCCCATCGGAGAACGACACGATCGCGGGGGCGAGACGCGTGGAACACACGCACCGCGATCAAGTTACTTTCTGAACCTCCTTTGCCCAGAAGTGATCGGACGGCCTCCCCCCCTCTTTATCCCGCCCACACCTTGTTGCCCTCCCACGCGCTTCACAGGGTTATGGGGCACCAAGCTCATGAACGCGGGGCAGCTCACGACCCACTTGCTCGCTTGCGTCGCGGCCTTCGCGAGCGACGCGACGTGAAGTACGTGAGTTCGTGAATGTACCTCGTATAACTGCCGCGGAACTATGAGAACCCGCACTAGCGGTGCTGGGACTTTGCAACGCGGCCTACCATGGGCAGGGCCCTTCCATGTTGATTCTCCAGAACTGCAAACCGAACACAACCGGAGTGGGGTATAATAGATGGAGCAATGTCCCATGGATATCGAGTTTGCCATGCGCTAGCATCCAGCTGCAACACCCACCACACTTTTGCCAAGCTTCCCAGCCATCAGTGCCTCGACGACTTCCGCACTCAATACCTACTACACCTCTCAATCATCCGACCGCCGAAGTCGAACAAGTCCTATTCCTAAATCGCTTGTCCGCCCCGACAACGCACAACGGCACAGGTCCAGCATGCATGTTCCCACGATCAGCCTGCGCGACTTTGACAGCCGCCGCGACGAGATCATCCAGCAGCTGATGGATGCCTCGACCGAGGTCGGCTTCTTCACGCTGTCTGACCACGGCATTCCCCAGGAGGACGTGGACAGCATGTTCAAGATGAGCCAGAAGTTCTTCGCCCTGCCAGACGACGTGAAAGCGAAGACGCCTCTGAACGGAAAGAACGCTGGCTGGGAAAAGAATACGCAGGTTCGCCCCAGCACGGGCACCGCCGACCAGAAGGAGAGCATGCAACTGCAGTTCGCGCGCATGGAAGGACTGTGGCCCAGTGACGAGGACGTTGACGGATTCAAGCGCAAGTCTGAGGAGTTCATGCACCAGGTCCAGTCGTGAGTGTCTTCCCATTGCGATCCCCCTGGGCCCCTGATTCTATTTCCCGATAAGCACAGACAAGTCCGGACTTGTGGTACCAGGGGCCAATCACATAGCGTGGCACGACGATCTCGCCCTGACTAGGGCGCAAGTGTGCAACATGTAGAAGGCGCACGAGGGCACTCTAGCAGAGCCGGAACAACCGCCAGGAACACATGTGGGGAACAGAAAGTGCTGTGCGGGGATGCGGAGACCCAAATTTGCCGCCCTGATGACGCTGCTCCAGGCTCATCCGCGGCTTCTCCAGACGTATTTCAGCCTCAACTCCCTCTTATTCCCGGCGCCGTCTAGTTCTCCTCCGGCACGACTGCTGGAGCAGGTCCAGGTCACACGGGCGATGCTCGTACCTGCTTGGCCACCATGGCCTGAACCATACCGCTCCAAGCATGTCGGACCTGTGCCTGTTCAGCGCCGACGGCGGACCCCGCTGGCCCAGCCGGGCCCGCACCATGCACATCACATGCCGCCCTTCTATCGCCAGATGCTGACGTCCAGGCTCTCGGTCAAGGTGATGGAATGCTTCGCCGATGGGCTCGGTCTGCCGAAGGACACCTTCACAATCGGCACGGTGGATAGGGAGGGCAAGGGCGACTCGCAGGACGTGTTGCGCCTGCTGCACTACCACTCGTGCGAGGGCAAGAAGTTTGGTACTAACATCTGGCGCGCGGGCGCGCACGCCGACTTCGACGTCCTCACCCTGCTCTTCCAGCGCAACGGCGAGGACGGCCTCGAGGTCTGCCCTGGCCGCAAGGTCGTCGGCGACTTCGGCATGGGCCAGGAGTGGATCCCCGTCGAGGCGCGCCAGGACCGCATCGTGTGCAACATCGGAGACCAGCTCATGCGCTGGTCCGACGACCGCCTCAAGTTTACCTACCACCGCGTCCGCCTCCCCGAGGGCAATGAGAGCCGCGGTCCCCGCTACTCCATGGCTTTCTTCAACCAAGCCCGTACCGACGAGGTCATTCAGGGCCCCAACAAGAAATACCCTCCCATCGTGAGCCACCCGCCCAAACCCTGCGCTGACATCAGAGCGGCGGCCAGTTCATCAAGGAGGCGCTGGAGCGCAATCGCATGCAGAGCGCCGAGGTCGCGGCCATGGCACGCCTCGAGAGCGCCGACAAGGTCGCTTCCGAGGTCCACTTCGTTCCCGAGCACATGAAACAGATGGGCGAGGCGGTCCCCGTCAAGGCAGCCTAAAGCGGGGACAGCCGCCTCCGAACTTCCAGGCCGAAAGAGTCCGGGAATTTCACCAGCAAACGTTGTATTCAAGAAACCAGGGCAAGAGAAAGAGAGAGAGAGAGAGAGAGAGAGAGAGAGAGAGAGAGAGCGAGGAGCAGCAAGTGTAGTAGTTCTATCCGGTTATCAAGTATGAATCAAGTTCAGCAGTAACCGACCCGCGCGCCAGCCAGCCAAACAGTACCCGACATAGCCTCGTGATAGGAGACCAGGCCCCAGTAGACGTCATGGTTCTCGGGGTGATCGCGCGATCACTACTTAGCAAGCTCACCAGCGCCAGTGCCGCCAGTACCGCCGGAGCGTGGTGCGCCAGTGTCGCCCAGCACACTCGCAGATACCTCCAAGCCCGCCCATGTGTGCGGGGCCAACCAGGACCCCCGCAAATCCCATGAAACCCCCGCAAATCCCATGAACGTCGGTCCGTTCCTGATCCGGTTGTGGCCAATGAGCTCAGGGCGCTACCCCGAACAGAAGTCCGGTACAGGCGCCGTGGGCTGGAAACGCTATATACGCTCCGAGCCACGTTTCGCCACGTTTTCAGGTTTCATTCGCCTTTCGTCTCTTGGACGCTCTGCGTAATCTGCGTCGAGGTGGACGACGGCGTAATTCTGACTCGAAGCGACGTGAAGACCTTGAAGCTTGTTGCATTCAACCAGGATGCGTACGACACTTGCCCAGGGGAGCGGTGCGGCGGGCTAACCTAGGCCGCACGACAGGACTACAGGGCGACAGGACGACAGGGTGTGGGGGATCAGCCGTGCAGGCTTCTGATTCTGATCCTGACAACCTGACCATGATCGAGTCTCAGACGCCAGCGGATGTCTCCCCGCTCGGTATTCTCGCCAATAGCCATCCGGAACCAGCCAGGGCGCCGAGGATATTGAGCAGTAGCCTGTCGGCTACACGGCCGATACGAGCGCAACGAGCAGGCGCCCTCAAACGTGTCGACTAACGCCGTGCAACAGTGTCCGCGGCGAATGCGAACGAGTGATCGGCTGCGGGGCGAGAACGCGGGCGCGGGCGACATTCTGCAATTCGGCAGATCCGTGGAGCACCGTTGCACCTGTCGAGAAGTGCGTGTGCGTGCGGAATGGAGCACAGTGCACGCAGACGACAGCGGAATGCACGTTGGGCCCTTGAGGAGCTGGCTAGTCGGCCCCTGTTGGGAGCGCTCGGTTGCGTTCTAATTTCGGCTGGATGGAGGGCTCCACCTTGCACCGTCGACGACCGACCGCAATCGACGTCACTCTGCACTCGGGTTTACCGCCGAACGCGCCTTAAGCGCTGCGCGGATGATGCTTGCGGACGCCGACGGACTTGCCAACTGCGGCACGCCGGCTTGTACTGCAAGAGGCAGCATGTTCCAGGACCGCATTTGGAACAGAGGTTGGACAGAAAAGAGAGGGCGTTGTCCCATGTGCACACCTAACCTCAGCTGGCGCTCGGCTAGTGCCATCCCTTATGGCTTACTCATTTCGAATCGTTACGGGGACTGATAACCTACTGATGCAAGGTGACCGCTAGAACAATGGAAGCACACGGCGCCGCGGGGGTGCGTTCGTGAGGGTATCGGTGGAATGAGCGCTGGGAGCTTGGTCGACCTGACTCTGGGGTCGCGGTTTTCTGCAAATGGAAGATGGTGAATAGGACGTGTGGTGCATGGTGCACGGCGGAGGACTGCTCAACAAGTCATCTCATAGCATTTGCGTCTAACTCTAGGACTGCTGTGGGTCTCGCTGTGATGAGAGGTCGTCCGTGGAAGAGAAAGCGAGTTGCACTCATGTCATTTCCCAGGTCATCATCTCACGGCGGGTGAACAGCCGTCTTTTGGCAAGGAGATCCTTTCGGTTCGCCACCAGGTCACTGAGAGGCGGGAGCCGCTCGGGGATCGCCTGGATATCAAAGTGGGGCTGATTGATATTCGCGCTCGCGGCACAGTTTCTTGCTCGGAGTACTGTCGTTGGACATATTTGTGCCGATCTTCGTCTGGTGGCTGCATCAGTGTTGCGTTTTGCAATCGAAGTGCCGCTCTGCGTGCTGATACCTGGCGAACTAACGTATGCAAAGCGAAGGGGTGAGGTCCAAAGGAAGGCAGCCACGAAGAACCGGACATCGTTGAACCGTCGAAGTGGAGGTGGAGATGCTTGGCGGTCCGATCCGATTAGTGTTCAGATTACAAAGGAATCGCAAACCATTTATCACAATTCCTATTGGTCGATTGATCCACCCCGCCAGTCACCGCCGTCTACCTCCACTCCAACCTGACGAAATTTCTGCGCTCGCTGACTGGTCCTCTGACCACCTCTGGTCGTCCACCCAAGCCTCCAACTCCTCACAGACGAGCAGAGAGCAGACGAGGCCAAAAAAGATGACCTCTGGCGGGGTCGAACCGCCGACCTTATGCGTAAATCTTTTCCGAGATGTTAAGCATACGCTCTAACCAACTGAGCTAAGTGGCCTCGATGATCAGACATTTCTTAAGTTATGAGCGCTCGAGGCACCGCGCAATCTGTTGGGATCTGAGCCGCTGCATGCCCAAGCAATGATGTTACTCGCAGCACGGCTAGATTGAACTGATCGATTGGGTGAAGATGCATAGGGTGACGAGGAGGCCGTTTATGTGTCTACAGGCAGCTAGAGAACAATAAGACTAGCTGCAGACTGTTGGAAAGTGCCTGGGACACTGAGAATGTGTGTAAGAAGCATCCGGCGAAGCAGGGGTGCTAATGAGAACAATAGAACGTCAAAACGGGGGTGCTGCCGAGCACCGGGTTGACGGGCAAGAAATCACATGATTTCCAACAGCAAACGGCCTGAAAGGCTCTAGTATTTATGCACTCTATGGCCCCTAGTCTAGAGACGGCAATGGAGAAGGGTGCTGGCATTCTCCACGGGGCTGGAAACATGGGCTTCGGAGTCGTAATTGATATACATTTCACTGCGATACTGCTGTCACAACTCACGCCTGGATCTCGAGGATGTCCTATCACTGTCAGCTTCAGCATCGACATTCAAGCTCACCTTGCCCTTCTTGATCTCGTCGAGCGAGGGCATGCATCCCTTCCGGAGGAGGTCGCTCGCCTTGGCGATGTACGGGTCGCGGCCCATGGACGCGACAGTCTGGACCTTGCCGCCCTTAGCCTGGTAGAGGACGAACTTGAGGGCGCTCGAGTCGCCGTCGAGGTACTCATCGTCGTGGGGCACCCCCGTCGAGACGTAACGGAGGCCCTTGCCGACGCTGGACCAGAAGATGGGGACGAGATCGTACGCGGTCTCCGTGCCCGCGATGGTGGCGGCGACGGTGCGCGCGTGGTTGCCTGCAACGTTCCAGTGCTCAACGCGGCGGACGTTGCCCTCGGGATGCTGGGGGTAGTGCGCGATGTCTCCGATGGCGAACACGTTCTGCTGGCCCTTGACGCGCAGCTTGTTGTCGACCGTGACGCCGCCGTCCTTCTCGAGCTGGAAGCCTGAGTCCTTCAGGAACCCAGTGGCGGGGCCAACGCCAGTGCCCATGATGATGATGTCGGCGGGGAGAGGCTCGATGCCCTCAACGTGCAGCTGCAGCTTGTTGCCATTCTTCGTGATCTTCTCCACTTTCGCGCCCAGGTGGAACTTGACGCCCTTGCCAGACATATTGGCGACGATCGCCTTTCCGAGCTCCCGGTTCAGGGCAGCCTCGAAGGGAACCTCATCGACACCGACGACGCTCAGGCTCTTCGGCTGCTTGGCGATGATGGCACCGGCGGCCTCCATGCCGATGAAGGACGTGCCGATGATGACGATCTCCGCCTCCGGGCCGAGCGCCTGCACAACGGGTTTCATGTCGTTGGGGGTGCGGATCGTGATAACACCCGGAAGGTCCTTGCCCTCGATCGGAAGGCGCTTAGGGAACGCACCAGGAGCAAGGATGAGCTTGTCGTACTTGATCTTGTCGCCAGACTTGGTCGAAACGGTCTGCGCCTGTGTGTCGACACCAGTGACCTCGGTGCTGAGCTTGAGGTTGACACCGAAGTCACCCTTGAGGACCTCGGGCGACCGCCACTCGATCTTCTTCGCGTCGTCGATGAGCTGCTTGCTGACCTTGGGGCGGTCGTAGGGCGTGACGTCCTCCCTCGAGATGAGCACGATCTTGCCGGCATAGTTGTGTTCGCGCAGCGACTCGATGGAGTGGATACCACCGCTACCACCACCGACGATGACAACGGTCTCGTTCTCAGTCGCAGAGACGTGCTTGCGCGCTTTTGGGATGACACGGCCGACATTCGACTTGAGCTCGGATTCGGGCGCGGAGATAACGATCTTGCCGTCCTTCTGCTCCGCCTTGTACTTGTACAGAGAGTCGAGACCGGGCCCGTCCTCGATGTCACCGGTGCAGACGCTGTAGCAGGTACCGTGCCACGGGCAGATCACGCGACCGTCCTCAGTAAGAACACCCTCTGCGATAGGTCAACTATTGCACGAACTCTCAACTGGTAAGACTCACTGGCAAGGGGAGCACCGTACTATCACTCGTTAGCAGGTGTGCCACACCAAGCGTTATCAACTTACGTGCGTGCAGAGGGCAGAAGTAGCGTGCTAATGTCAGCTCAGTATTCCATTGTAAAAGCTCACGATCTCTCCCTTGACGTTGGAGACAAGGACCTTGCCCTCGCCAACCTCGACCACCTTCATGGTGCCGGCGGGCAACTCCGAAGCGTCAATGGTAGCCGTCTTGATGTCGGACATGGTTCTGAAGCTGATTTTTGCAAGTAGAGAACTAGAAAGAAGTGTTGTGCGGGGATTGACTAGCCTGGAGGAGCTCTTGAGTGCGCTGCGAGCTACTGAAAGCATACAGAGACGTGGATGTTGTAGATGCTACGTCTGGAGGTACGGCTATGACGTCTTGACTCCCAGCCAATCAGGGGGTACCTAATCGGCATCAATCCGTGTGGCAACTCCCACGCTCCGAACTCTGCCTGCGATGCATGTCGCGGCCGATAGATATCAGGAAGACAGCAGGCAGCGATGAGGTGATTGCGGAATATCGCCCATTGCGTAACAGGGCGTCTGCAACTAGCGACCACGCTCAACAGGTTACAACCCCAGCGGGCCTGCGCCCTGAAAGTCTAGATTGGGAAGCTCGCTTGAACCTCGATGAACCGTAGTTGACTGTGTGAGTGGTGAGAAGCTCGACTCATCAGTAGAGTCGTCAGGACAATAGACTCACAAAGATGTCGAGTCGCACACAGCGGCCTATCTCATAGACCTGGAAGGGCACCATTGTTGTCGATTTTCAGAACGAGGTCGAGCGTTATTATCAACGTTGCTTTGGGTGGGCAAGTCAATCAGCCTGATTAGAATCACGTGACAACTAGGTTACAACTCGGCAACTAATGGCCCGATAAGGCGCTTCAAACCTGACCGGGCTAACCCGAGGCTGGGGCTCGACCTGTCTTGACCCGACGGTTCTGACTGGTGAACTCGAAAGCGACAGTTACTTAAGCTTGTCGGGCGCCGACGAAAACGACTTCCCCCTAACTTCATCCTACCCACCATGACAGTAACTACCAGCCCCGACACGTCCAACACGGCGCACATCATCCTACCCACAACGACAGCCGGCTTCGCCCTGCCAAAGGACGTCGATGTCTCTGCCGTCGCGTCAGTCTTCGTGGAGAAACTCGGCGCGGCTCTGTCTTCCTCCGACGGCAAGGCGCTTGCTGCCCTACTCCTTCCGACGGGGTACTGGCGCGACGTCCTCGCCTTCACTCGCGACTTCCGATGCTTCTCTCAGTCAGCCATCACGGCCGTCTTCGGCGACATCGTTCCTGAGCAGCAAGTGCGGTGCGTCAAGGTTTCGAACCTTCCTCTGCCGGAGCTGCAAACACCCTACCCTGACCTCGGATGGGTCAAGGTGCACTTCTCCTTTGATGCTGCTGTGGGGGTGTGCGGGGGTGTCGCCCGACTCGTACTCGACAATGGGGAGTGGAAGGCATGGACGCTGTTCACCACAATCGATGAGATGGCCGGTCACATCCAGAAGTTCGGGTACCACCGGCCGTATGGAGAGCACAACGCGATGGAGCCACATGACGAGAGGCGCGCGAGGGAGCGCGAGTTCGCCGACCATGATCCTGACGTACTGATCAGTGAGTGCACAGCGTTGGGGGAAACTGAAGCAAAGAGGGAGAGAGGAAGACATGCTAACATCAGTCGGAGCGGGGCACAATGGTCTGGCGCTGGCGGCTCAGATGAAGGCGTATGGTCTCCGTCCTCTGATCGTCGACCGGCAAACGCGCATTGGCGACAACTGGCGGAAGCGGTATGCGTCTCTGTCGCTTCACGATCTCCTCCACGGCAACCACCTCCCGTTCATGCCTTTCCCTACCAACTGGCCCTTGTTCATCCCTGCGGGGAAGGTCGCCAACTGGCTCGAGTCTTACTCCCAAGCCATGGATCTCGACATCTGGCTCGAGTCCACTGTTGACGGATCCAAGTCTCATTACGACGACGCGACCAAGTCATGGACCATGAACGTGCTGCGCACTGTCGACGGGAAGGTCATCGAGCGGACGATCAATGTCTCGCACGTCGTCCTCGCTACCGGCCTTATCGGCGGCAAGGCGTACATGCCTCCACCGCTGCCGGGGCAGGCCGAGTGGGACGGCGAGATCAAGCACACGTCCCAGCATGCCGGCGGCAAGGGTCTCGATGGCAAGCGTGTCCTTGTCGTCGGCGCGAGTACATCTGCTCATGACGTGTCCGTCGATCTTGTGAAGCATCATGCGGAAGTGACGATGCTGCAGCGCTCGCCCACGTTCGTCATGTCCTTCAAATCGGGTCTACCTATCCTTTGTGAGTACAGCTGGACGGTGTTTCTCTATCGGACCAAGCTGATGTTCAGCCGGCGGAGGACTGTACTCGCAAGCAATGTCGGAACGGTTCCCAGTCGAGATCGCTGACCGGATCGCGGACGGCTTCCCGCGCCTTGTGACGCGCTCTCTCGCGAAGCGTGGAACGGCATACCTGGAGCAAGCGGACGCCGAGCTGCTCGCCGGGCTGAAGAAAGCTGGGTTCAAGACATGGTCCGGCCCCGACGGCACTGGCTTCATGACCTGTGAGTCTGCATAACTTTCAGCGTGCTAATTCACCGAAGTGGCGCAGGAGAAGGGCGGTGGCTTCTACTTCACCTCGCCTGGCGGAGGCAGCGATCTGATTATGCGCGGCGCGATCTCTGTCAAGTCCGGCGAGCTCTCTGCCTTCCTCCCAGACAAGGGTGTGCGCTTCAGCGACGGCTCGGAGGAAGAGTTCGACCTGGTGCTCTTCGCGACCGGCTACACCGGCTTCAAGGAGACGGTCGCCGAGACCCTCGGTCCGAAGGCGGCGGAGAAGCTCGGCAATGTCTGGGGTCTCGACGCCGAGGGCGAGATGCAGGGGATTGCGCGGTACGCGGGTATTCCACACGCGTACCTCGCCGTCGGCAACTTCATGAGCTCGCGGAGCATGAGCAAGAACATTGCGATGCAGATCATGGGTCAGCGCGACGAGACCTGGGGCGAGCCATGTGAGTGCCTAGCGTTGAACCAGCTGACGACAGACCTGGCGCACCACGGCGAGTAGGCACCAGTGGCAGCCGGTCAGCCAGATCTCAATAGACAACGAGAGAGAATATGCAGAAACCTGCTCAAAGAAGCGAAAGCGCCAAGACTCAACGCAACAAGGAACGGCCTCCACCAGGTTAGTATAGTTTGCTCGTCCTACGTCTCGCCAAACGGTGCCATGGATCTTGGGGACTGCGTGATCCTGGGAACTGATCAGCGGTGCTGGGAACTGCATTCCGTTAGTGCTATCACTACTTGACGTGCACGCGAGCACCTTGAGCGGGTGTAGTTGTACCACTGGTGCGTAGCAGCCTTCGCATTGAAGGTGGGGAGAGCAAGTGGAGGCGGTGACTTGCGGAGTAACGAGGTGGGGAGAATGGAAGCCTCCGAAGAGGCTACTGAGGAGGTGAAAGCACTGAATGCTGCGTGGGTGCGGAGTGGCGCCGGCGCGGCGGCGCGGCACTGCTCTTGCTGCGTATCGGCTATCTGGATCGCAGGATCATGCACGACGTTCTCTGCAGCGCCCAGCGCCGAGCCGGCCCAGGCTTGGCCGATCTCGGACGTCTTGATGTCACATCGGGCCAGGATGTTGGAGGCGGTGATCGTCGTAGCTCTGCACACGAGATGCGCGGCATGCACACCGCGCAGGCCGCGCAGTGATGTTCGATCGCGTTTCCCCTTTCCCCTTGCGCGCCTTGCGGCGACGCACCCTCAACAGGGGACGACAATCATGCCCACTCGCTACGAATGATTCGCGTCAGTGTCAGGACGCGTGCGCCCAAGACTCCTCGCGCCCGAGACGCGCTGCGCCGATTTCCTTTCTATGACTCACCACCTGCGCCCCTCTGTAGCCCCGTCAAGTGAGCCATGAGCCATGGCGGGTGTTTGGTCCAGGGCAAAGACTGCGTTCGGCTTTCTGGCTCAAGCGGTCCGACACGTTCGCTAATCGATCGCTCACCACGCCCACTCCTTGCTCACTCGCTCGTTCGCTAGCTCTGCAATGTTCGTCGATGAGTGAACACGCGGTGCGTGGTATGCGTGGTACAGACGCGTACGCAGCCAGAGGGCAATTTCGCTGCGCGGCCGCTGCATCTGTCTCGCGCATGTCTCGCCTGGACAAAAGATCTGGACAGACGCGCTTCAGGATGAATCAGGGGGAGGTGGGAGCAAACCTAACTCGTGACCCTTCTCCTTCTTGCTCACCCCTGCCCCTGCAGATCGTGGAGATCTCCGTGCGCATATTACATGCATGGTTGCGATAGGTCACCCATTCACCCATGTCCCTTCCTTCCTCTCAGGTATCCAGGTGGTCGGGTTCGCGTGTACGTTCGCGCGTTCAGCTTTGTTCGCCCGGAAGAGCTCTTCCCTGGCAAGCAGGACGTGCAGAAAGGGGAAACAGGGTTGGCAGGGGTGTAATCTCGCGTGTGTCTTTGGGCATGGGACCCGAGGACGGGTGAAGGCGAGGACAGGGTCGATTGCCCGGTATGGCAAGTTGGGAACGGCATGAAACTCACCCCTTTTGGCGAGGCATAAGAGCAGGGGGCGGAGGGATTAGCTCTCGGCATCTTGCCTGGACGGGACACTATCTGCGGTTACTTAGCCTTCCGGTCCTGCTCGCCCTGCGTCGCCTGCGTTCTTGCGCCGTGAGCGCCGTCTTGGGCACCTTGAGCGTAGAGCACCCCTGCCCTGGCCTCCTTCTGCGCAGGACTGCTCTCTGTGCATCATTGAACTGAAGAGCGAACACCAATTCAGGACGCAAGACCAGATGACCTCACGAGCTCTACCTGGCTCAGCCCGAGTGCCGAGAACCCACCCCGACGTGACCAGGGCCAGGGCAAGGGCCCCAGAGAGGTTAAGCCTCTTGAGCCTCTGAGACGAGGCCGCCGCCCTTTCACGCGTCGTCATACTCAAGACCACAAGACATCCACGGGCTTGGCCGTATGCTTCCAGCCTTGGCTGCATAGCTGCGATCACCGCCATGAAATGGCCAGTCATATCATACCCCGGGCACTGGGCACTGGCGGACCAGCTTTTCTTGCTACTGCTCATTTCTCACTAGCTTTTCACTAGCTCGACTAGCACATCTACGGCCGTATACCGGTGCACACTACCATCGACACAAGACACTTAGCACGCTTAGCGCCTGGGACTATCGACAATCCCACTGCTGCGCCCTCTGGTACCCACGCGTGAATCACACTGATCCACCGACATCCTCGGTTCCCCTTCGCTTTCGCCACCAGACGCCATCACTCGCACTGTATTTATCACCTCGGTCCTGCGAACTGGGCAATATCCTGCCCTTCCCCATCTTTTCACTTCTCCCATCTCCCACGTTTTCATCGACCTCGACCGCCGACATCTTTGTGACGGCCACGACAACGCTCGCAACCTTCGTTTCCCACACCCACTCTCTCTGACCGAACGGATCGGATCCACCATGGGCTTCTTCTGGAGGAGAAACAAGCGGCAGAACTCGCAGCCCAAGATTGCGCACATCGAGCACATTAGGACGGACGGCAAGGCTCTCCCCGACACACCCGTCGCGCCGCAGTACGTGCCGTACTCTCAGCGTCCTCCGGGCGCCGGCATCGCGTCGACCGCCTCCACTCCGTCAAGCTCCTCCCGCTCAACCCCGCCAAACGAGTACACAGAGTACATGTCTCGTCCGCCGCAGGGCGCGTCGTCGCCTCAAACCCGCTCCCCCCTCTCGTCTCCCAGCTACAGTGGTCCGGGCTACGGCTCGGGACTGGCGCCGAGCCGTAGCCTGTCCCGCTCGCGCTCCAACTCGATCGACCTCGGCCCCATCTCGCAGCCGACGCTGAGCGCCACCCTCGCGGCGGTGCGCAACCCGGATTCGTTCATGATTCCCGACGAGGAGATCTTCTCGGAACAGGAACACCAGGCGTACACGGGCATGGTGCAAAGGCAGGCGACGATGAACCGCGGCGTCGTCCGCAAGAAGAGCTACTGGAAGAGCGGAAGGTAAAGCTCCCGGCGAGCTTCTGCTACCCCGTGCGCACTCCTGCCCGCGTTTCCATCAACGGACTCTTTGAACCGGTGCTCACCCGTCATCACCACACCATCACTTGCCATCCATCCCATCATTCCATACGGGCCCCCACCCCACTGTCTTTCGTGAAGGAAAGAATAAAATGTACATAATAGGCGTGAGCCAGACCTGACCATACAAGCAGACCATGCAGAACAACGTTGTAGCGGCCGAGCGAACCAGACTCGTGACGCACGCCAAAGATCCATCCATCACTTTGCATCTATGGCCTCCCCTAACACTTGCACTGACCAACAACCTGTTCTGACATTGCGGTGGGGGGTGCTGCGGACAAGCAGTCATCAGTGGAAGGAATGTCTGGAGGGCTGGCCTCCGCACCGCATGTGCGCGTGCCGAAGTGCGGAAGCAGAGAACAGACTGAACAGAATGAACAGAATGAACAGAATGAACAGAACTGCGCAGGTCGGTAAGTCTCGGCGTCTTGGACGGTTTCCTTGGCGCGCGGATTATGACGCCATACGCCGCATTCCTACGGACACTGATGCGGACGCGCGGGCACTCACTCCTTGCTGCGCGTGCATGGAAGCATGAAAGGGCACGGGCGCACGGACGTGAGGCTGAGGCTTGGAGGAAGCGAGGCCCGTGCTGAATGCGTGTGTGGCTGCATGGCGGTGTGCATTCCGAGGCGTCGGGCGACACACTGGGGTCTTCAGGGCGTAGCAGGGATCCTGGCTTCACTGTGAGCAATGAGGTTCTTGTGCGTCTCGTCGTCCGTATTTAATCTGCGGCCATAACCCTGCTTCGCTCGGGGTCCTTGGTTCAAGCACACGAAGCACGGGACGCTCACGACCAAGGTCCGACGAAGTGAAGAAGAAGTGAGGGAGTGAGGCAGTGAGGCAGTGAGGCGGTGAGGCGGTGAGTTGGACGGAAATAGCCCAGCAGACGTCTGCTGCGGTGTCCACTCTGCGCAATCCGCAGATTGGCGTCTTGCGTGCCTTTATCTCAACGCCATGCTGCGCACATCGTCTGGAGCCTGCGGCCAGAATGTTAGCGGCCCAGAACATGTACACTGCGTACTGCGTAGATACGGGACTAAGGGTGAAGTGCACGCAGTGTGCGCGCGGTGTGTGCACAGCGTGCTGCGAGCTGCGAGCTGAAGCCACATTGCACCTCAAGGGAAGGAAGAGGAGGAGGGCCCGGAGCTCGAGTGTGTGGGAGGGGAGGCTGGTGACGAGATGCAGCTGGCTGTGATCGAAGAAGCTCCTCCACTACTCGAACTCTCTTATACATACGTCGTCTGTTCTGGCCGCCGGTGCGCTGGCCTGCCCTTTCCATTGTTTGGTCAATGGCGTGCATGACGAGAACTGCCTCCCGCCGCTCTTCAAGTGTTAGCCACTGCATGCAGGCGAAGTGCCCTGGTATGTCTGCAGCTCTTCAAGTTGCAGGTCAGGTTTCATAACCGGAGCGGGTGGCGTTGACTCGTTCCCACACCGGACGAGACTCGCACGAACGAGGCAATGACAAGACGGGCGACACTCAAGTCGTTCCGAAGACACGAGTGAGAGCTCCGACCCCTTCGACTCTAGCAGCATTGCAAGGAGCAGCCCGCTGCTCGGAATTCCATTATGAAAGATTTGCACCACGACGTGCATGATGACCGCAAATGTCTCGAAGGGGCTTTGGAGGTCGGGCAGAGCGCCGACAGTGCTACGACCCTTGGTAACGGTGTCCTGACCTCCAGTTCTCTTCACACTGTAACACACGCATGTTCCGACATGCAAGATTAAGCTCCAAGGCTTCCTGTCTTCCGCTTGACACGCCAACACGACAAGTGCGCCTTCCCGCCTTATCTTATCACAATTCTTTCTGCAGACCCAGAAACGTGTGAAACGACCGAACGACCCTCAAAACCCTTGTGGCGGTGTCGCAGCGTCCAGCCTGGCTCTCCGTGTGCCCCGCTTCCGCCCCATCGCCTTCCCGTCTTTTGACAGTTGCGGCGCCGTCGTCCTTCGACGACCTGGATGCGGCTCCTGTTTCACATGAATCAGCAGGCCAGTCCGCCAGTCAAGAACATTGACCACGATGGTCTCGGAGAGGTCAGGTACTCTCTCCAGATGGGCGCCGATGAGTTGGAAAAGATGGGCAACGAGGCGGACCGTCGCGAACCGTCGCGGTCTTGTCATCCTCACCGATGGTCGCGCCGACAACCAGCAATGGGTTGCTAACGAGGTCTACAACCTCAAGAACAAGGGCATCCATGTCAACTATGGACAGATCGCTGTCCGCGGCGGCGACATGGTCAGGGGTATCGACAACGCTGTCGCGAACGCTGTCAAGGACGCTGGAGGTATCTCTATGGAGACCAACCACAAGGGGGACTTGGACAAGTTCGTTCGCGATGCCACGACGGCCGGCCTCACACACAACGACAACATGTGCAAGCGCACCGACATCCCCCAGTCTGGCGGTCCGCTCGGCAACGGCATCCACAACGTCGGCCGGTGTATCGCCGACATCGTCGCCGTATACTCGTACAAGCCCACGTCTGAGGACCGCAATCTCGTCGAGAACCTCGAGTACAACCTCGAGCACGTTTCCACTGAGCGCCCTACCGTCATCGCCGCCACCTTCATCAACAAGGTCACCGGCCAGACCTCTTCCGTCACCATCTGCAAGCGCAACCCCTTCGGCAGGCTTATCGGCCAGGTCCGCCCTCCCGAGGAGATCCAGGTCCGCGTCAAGGTCACTGCTGCCGACCAGAAGGGCTGCCAGTGCAAGATCAACTCGAACATTAAGCGGACCAACACACAGCCTACATCGTCCCCAGAAGCCTCCTAAGCCCACTTCCTCCTCGCAGACTCCTCCCGAGCCCACGTCGTCTTCCGCTCCTCCCCCTTCTTCTTCCAGATTGGGGCACGATCGGTATACAACGTCGTGCTGCATTGGCAACCAACATGTCGGCATCCATTCTCATCCATTCTCATCCATTCTCATCCATTCTCATCCATTCTCATCCATTCTCATCCATTCTCATCCATTCTCATCCATTCTCATCCATTCTCATCCATTCTCACCCATTCTCATCCATCTCTCCCCTGCCTAGCCAGCAGATTCCGTGATGTGTCGACAGCTACTCGCAGAGTCAGTATTGTAGAGAGGGGCCAGCCAGTCAGTGCCTTGTCCTCCATACTCAACCCAAACAAGTGTAGCATGCACAGAAGGACTGGGGGAGGTCTTTCGAGACATTCTTGCATGTGGACATCAGTGTTACGTAATGCATCCTGCAACGCGCACCGTGGGAGATCGCGCGACGCGTATCATTTCGCGCCATCCAGATTGCCTTCCTTTCGTCATCGACCATGTCCGGCGACCGCACGCAGGCGCAGCAGCTGTATAAGACCGGCCGTACGCGGTACGCCGAGAAGCGGTATGAGGAGGCGCTGTCTGCGTTTGACCGGGTGAGTCATCTTCCGTCGCAGCTCGTCACCACCCTGCTCGCGTGCGCCTTCCTTTGTTGTTGTTGTTGTGATCGGCGGCGGGGTCATCGGGCGGTGGCCTGACCGGCACTCGTCGCTCGATCGTCTTCCCTCACGTCCGCTCGTCCTCAGTCTTATCCTCCTTGGGCAGCTAAGCTGCTGGGCATGTGATCCGCCGTAGCTAACCGCAGGCCCTCTCGCTCGGTGACCGCAGCTGGAAGGTCATGGACGGGAAGGCGGCGACGATGAACAAGCTTGGCGGGCCGTGGCAAAAGTCGGCACTCGAGGTCGCGCGGGCTTCGACGAAGAAGTTCGGCAAGGAGGTACATCAAGTGAGTCGCTTCTCGCGCGACGGCTGCTCAACGTAGCTTGCAAATATAAGTTAGAAGCTAATATGAGACATGGCTCCGTCTCGGCATAATATGCGTGGCGCTCGGTTTGCTCGACGAAGCGGAGGTGGCTGCGAAGCAGGGGCTTAGCTTCTGTCCGCCATCAGCGTACGATCAGTACGAGGCGTTGAACTCGACGATTACCCAAGCTCGGGATGACGCGGCGGCTGCACAGGCGGCACTCGAAGCTGAGGACGACGAGGAGGCCAAGCGCGCGAAGAAGCGGAGGACGAACTACACGCACTTGCTGAACGCGGACGTGCTACTGTGCATTGCTGAGCAAGGACTGGCCATCGACCCTCACATGGGTTTACGACTGGCTGGTGTCTGCTCAGCTTGGCGTAACGTCGTCCTCTCGCATGCGCCGCTATGGCGCCGTCTGGTGCTCACACGCCTTCGCCCCATGGGTAAGCTCACCATGTTCGTCGAGCGCGGTAAACGGCTCTCAGAGGTCACGTTGAGGTACCCCGTTGACGACGACCGCGTGGCCCGCGCACTCCGGCCACACATGCGCGACCTGGAGCGACTCACTTTTGACGGCTTCTCTTTCGATCAGGTCGTGCGCTTCACGGACAACTGGCGCGGAATGTGCGCTCATCTCACGGATCTCACGGTCAAGAACAGCGGTGGAGATAGACCGACAACCAAGCGTCCCCTGTTCTTCGGCATGCTCGACCCGGACGCGTGCAGCCTGCGCAGCGCAGACGTACCGGTCGGCAATACGGCAGTCTATGGTCCTCAGGACGTCGTGCCCCGGTATGGCTCGAGGGAGTGGGTGCCTCGTGCGGAGCAACTGTCGCAACTGAAGCGGCTGCGCCTACACAGCGCCGAGCTGCACCTCTCGCTCGGCAGCCTGCTGGCCCTGACGCCTGCGCTAGAGTGGGCAGAGCTCGACGTGACTTCGCCGCTGCCGGCGTCGACCGAGCGCACCGACCTTCCCTTCCTGAAGCACCTGCACCTCGGCAACCAACGCGCGCTGAACCTGAACCACACCTCACTGCCGAGCCTCGAATCGCTCTCGCTCTACCGCTGCGGAGCGCAGGTGCCGTCGCTGGATCTCGGTCGCTTCCGCTCGCTCACCTCCCTTGACGTTGGGTTCTGCTACATCGGCCCGCAGTTCGTCGACGCACTGCGCCAGCTGCCCAAGCTCCGTTTCCTCGGCCTGGCGGGGTGCAGTGTGCAGAACGACCTGCTCGAGCACCTCGTCGTGACACAGGGCAAGCCGGCGTTACTCCCTGAGCTCTGCGCCCTCAGCCTCGCCGGCAACGACGAGATCGGCGCGGGTCCGGTCCGACGCATCGTGCTGAGCCGTAACCTCGGCGCGCTGGACAACAAGCCGAAGCCGAAGGCGCCAGCGGCCAAGTCGCCCTTCGCGCCAGCCGCGGGCCCGTTCGCGCCGAAGCGTCCCGCCAAATCGACACACTCGTGCTCGCAGTCCTCTAACGGAGGCAAGTCTCTGTCGCGAGCCAGCTCGACCGCATCGTTGCCGCCCGCCTCGGCCCCTTCGCCTCCCAGTACCGCGGCGATCACATTCCTCGTGCTCGACCACTGCCACAGCCCGCACATGGACGCCGGGGTGCTGGCCGGCTTGAGGCGCTACGTCGGTTTCGTCAGCTACGCGAACCCGCCGACAATGGACGAGGACCGCATCCGCGGCCGCGGGGCTTATGACTGGACTAAAGCAAAGAATCACGACGCAGGCTGTCACCTCCGCAAGCGCGAGGCCGAGGACAGTTGGTACGTGCACCATAGCTGCAAGGCGGCGAAAACTGTCTGAGTGACCGAGGCAAGCGAGGTCGCGAGACTGCGGGGGCGTGAGGGCGCGGTGAGGATGGCCTGATCGCTAGTGACAAGCAAGTAGCTGCGAGCAGCAGCAGCATGAAGAAAGGATTGACTGTAGCACTATTAATAATGACAAGTACATAGGTATAGGTAATGTTCCTGTAATGTGAAGCGAAGCATTGGTCGTTAGGCGAGGAGAGCGAGTGTGCCGGCGGCAACGACAGCGGCGAGGGCGGGTGTGTGCCGGCTGGCGGGGGAGGCGATGGTTTCGCTGCGCGTGAGCACTCATCCTTCCACTGTCTCTTCCTCTGAGTCTCCCATTACGCCTGTACTTGTCCACGCTCGCCGGCTGAACCAGCCAGCACCCCACGCTCTCCGAGTTCGGAGAGCTCGCCGGCTGACACCGGCTCGCACTTCACTCACTTATAATATGCTCCCCCCTGACTGAGCAAAAACCGCTCCGGCATCACAAACTCGACATCAGGGACACCGGCGCGGGCACAGAAGTGGCGGCCGTACTCGACCGCATAGGCTACGTCTGGGGCTGAGGCACACGTCACGGCCAGACAGCGGGGCATGATTGTGCGCCATTTCTGATGTCAGCGAGCGAGCGGAGCGAGCGAGTCTCTGCATCTCTGTCCCTCTGCGCCTCTCCTACAGCCCGGTCCATCACCCATCGCCCCTTCTACAAGACCTGATGGACGGTTCCCTCGTTCGAGGCTCATGAGGCCGCCTGATGGAGAGGAGGAAGGAGAGGAGGAAGGAGAGGGAGGTGGGAGGGGTCGCAGGCAGAGAGCTCTAACCCCCTGACGGCCACGTCCCTCGCCCGCCGCCTCGCCTTAACGAGCTCGGCGGGGGTGCACTCACATCATACCCGCAATTAATCGTGATCGCACTGGGAAAGTTGAGCGTGTTGCCGGGCATATCGTGGAAATCGCAAAAGTCATTGTGGCACTTGATGAAGCAAGCCGAGGCTTGGGTTTGTGTGCTGAGGGAGAATTGTTCGGATGCCTTCAGGGCTGAGGCGGGTGTGATGAGGGAGAAGGCGAGGAGGACGAGGGTGATGAGAGGAGAGACGAGTAGCGGAGGAAGGAACATCGTGATGATCGGGAACTCGGAGGTCGACGGTCGAGGGGAAGGTGGCAGCCTGGATGGAGGGGAGGTTGGAGAGGGCGACCAGGAACTGATTGGATTTCGAAACGAGCTGGCTGGCGATGAAAGAGTTAAGTGATTGGACTTCGAAACAAACACCATGATGCGTGGCCACTGCGTCTTATAACGCGTGCTCCAGGAGCAGTCCCCATAATCGCCAGAGAACAATAGGCGGATGGACGAAAGAGGGTGTGCGCCACTATTGTCGCATTCGGTCTGACTCTGGCTGACCTGGTGGTGGCCCGGAGGATAGGCACAATAGGCCTGACGCGGATCCGCCTGAGACTTTGGAACATACTTCTTTCGCATAACACTTTAGACTAAAGACTTCAGACTTCATTACAGAAGGACGATGCACCGAGACAGCGCTGGGGAGACACGCAGGTAGCACTGACGTGCGCGAGACAGTTCAACACCTGCACACAATCCCACACCTGGCACACGCGATACTCCTATTACCAGCTTGCTCACGCTCGGTGCCTCGGCGCCTCGCTGTGCTTAACCAAGGAAGCCACCATCGACGTTCCAAGTCGCGCCATTCACGAAACTCGCCTCCTCGGAGAGCAGGAACGCAATGACGTCGGCGATCTCCTCGGGCCGGCCGGCGCGCGCCATCGGCGTGAAGGGGGGCTGGGACGCCATCGCGAGCAGAGACCCGGCACGGGCATTGTTCGTCAGAGGCGTGTCGATGAACCCCGGGGCGACGTTGTTCCTGTCTGTCAGCACGGCTGCGAGCTGAGCGAGCTGCTGGGCTGCGCTTGGATGGAGGGGGAGTTGAGGTCGGCAGGAGTGAGACCAGTCGAGGCTAGTCAATCTGCGCCGAATGGTTGGTCGACTATCGCAGACTCTCGCCTGCGGCTCGAGTCTGGCGAGAGTTTGTTCGCGCGCCAGGCGCATACTCACACACGGATCCCGTCCTTGGCGACATCGCGCATGGCCGCCTTGGCCATGCCGATGACGGCGTGCTTGGACGTGACGTACGAGGGAATGTCGGTGCTGCCCTTGTATCCGAGGACACTGGAGATCGACACGATGGCTCCCTTCTGTCCCCTTCCTTGAATGCGCTCAGGCAGGCGCTCCTGCTTCTTCATGGCGCGGAGCTGCTCGCGGATACAGAGGAAGACGGCGCGCTCGTTGATGTTCATGACCTTGTCCCACTGCTCGGACGTGCACTCGTCGAACGGGGCGTGCAGGCCGATACCCGCCGCGTTGACGCCGTAGTCGATGCGCCCGAACGACTCGACTGTGCGCTGGTGCAGGTCGACGACCTTGCTCTCGTCCGCGACGTCGCACACGACGATCAGCGTCTTGACCTCGCCGTTGATCTTTTGCAGCTGCGATTCGGTCTCCTGCAGCCCGGCCTCGTTCAGGTCCACGAGCGTGATGGCGCTGACGCCGCGGGTGACGAGGGCTTTGCAGGTTGCGCGGCCGATCTGAAGTCAGTCAAGGAGGTGATCGGAGATGTCCGATGAGTACAACTCACACCGGAGCCGGCGCCGGTCACGACGGCGACGCCCTGGAGCTGGTTGGGGGAGGCGGTGATTGTCATTGCTGAGCTGAAGTTGTGAGGATGTGAAGAATCGCGAGGTCAAGGCGAATGTGGGCTAGACTATATAGCGATTCATGTGTCCCCACAAGACAGAGACGTGTTCCATTGTCCGGGCCCCGGTCAGCGCGGCGATGGTGTTCGGGATACGGCAAGTTGCTCGATGGGCGCAGGGAAGACGCGCACCAGGTCGGTTGGTCGGCCACCACAAGTAACCGATATAACAGGGGCACAGGGCCGGCGGGCTGCCTTCCAGCGGAGGTGGTCACCAGACCCCGTGTCCAGCTAGGCGTTCTCGCCTGCTCGGGGCCCGGACAGCGCGGGCAGCTGCGACACAGCTGCACCACCCAGTCTCAGCCTCGTGGCGCCATGTGGCGTGAGTGGGGTGTGGGACTCCGCATTGCCGCAGCAGCTTTACACGTGTAAGAATTTGATAAGATTTGGGTGGCAAATGTTGTGAGCGTGGTAGTCCAGTAGTTCACCCACCCGTGTGCCGTTGAGCTTAAGCCGCTCTAGCATCGACTGGTAGCGGGCGCTTGGACCACCCGACTCCGCTCAATGCCCCTCGTGCCCAGTGCCAGTGCCCGGCGCCTCCAAGCGAGTAAGCAGAGGCACCGGTCCTCTGCTGGCCCTGCTGGCTCTGCTCGATGCATGAATGCATGCATGATCTGCCTGGACTACCCAGAACGGTGAAGGCTGACCCGCGACATCCTGCTGTCTCAACTTGGCACGTGGGCTCTGCATCCAACCACACCTAACTCTACTCATCCGCAATTCTATTTCTTCTTTGCTCATTGATCCGATACCTCCTCTTCTATTTTCATCGCTCAGCCTGGATTCCACCGTTCACCATGTCCCTCCATCTCGCATAGACACAATCCTGTACTACTTCTAATAACACCCCCTCACCCCCCTCGCGACCTCTCAAGGCCGACCCAAGCATACCTCACCCACCCGCACCGACACTACCTCGCACTTCCTCAACCCGACGACACCGCCGGACAGACTAGACGAACACCATGGCCGCTGCCGTAGATCTCGGCCTCGGCACCAGCCCTACCAGCCCGAATCGCCCTGCCTCACCTCCACCCATCCAGCCCCTGTCCCCGTCCACCCCCGCACGCTCCCCCGCCATCCTCGCCATCCAGCGAGCAGCTCCGCCTTCCCTCAACGGCACGCTCGATTCGGTCGTGAGCGGCCGCAACCTCGTTGCCGCCCACGAGAAGGATCACAAATCAGTCTTCACCCCGGAGCCACTCTACACCTTCCTCCGAAGTCCAGATCACACGGTTACGGCATGCCTTGCGAATTCCACTGTTGACACCTCGGTCCGGGTCATTGCTGAGCACCTGTTCGGGCTGGGGAATGGCTCGTTTGGTCTCTGGACCGGCGAGAGCGTCATCCGCCCCAAGCCGCCCCCAACACCCAAGGGCGTCAAGCGATGGCTTGAGCGGCTAAGCTTGGGCAGGAAGCAGAAGAACAGCAGGCTCAAGAACAAACTCGGCGCCGCCGACGAAGGCTCCAAGGGCCGGGCTGACTCGAGCACGGCCGCGTCTGGCTGCAGCGACGAGAGCGACTCGGACCTCTCCACCGAGGACCACTACAGCCGCATGAAGCTCCTGTCCCCGCCCCAGCTCGACGAGGTCCGCCGCTGCGGACAGTGGCGGGGTTCAAAGCCTTCGACCCTCTTCCTGAACGTGAGTAGCAATTGTCTATTCGTGATTCGTGCGATCAGGCGGAGCCACCTTGATGAATGGGCGGTCACACCTGTTTCAACCGGGCCCGGGCCGGAAGCGTCAAGTCTGCGTGACCCGGTCACTCGGTTGGCTTCGTGGCGCGGGTCCGCTGACATGAGTGAAAGTGAAGTGCTGACAAGCCGCAGATCTATGCTCAGGCCCTGATGTCGCTCGAGAAGAATGTTCTGAACGGTATGGTGTCGCCGCCGCTCATGGCGGGGTGCGGCGTTGTGCCGGTAACGGTCATTTCGCACACGTCCGACATTGTCCAGCACTACGCCGACCTGATTGTGAACGCCCAGCGCGAGATCATCTTCACGACGAATGTCTGGGAAGCGTCCGAGTCTTCCAAGACAATTGCCGAGGCGTTCCGAACCCTGTCGCAGCGGGTAGCGGACCGGAACGGCGAGAAGATTGTCGTCAAAATCAGTGAGTAACTTTGTTTGGGACTGCGGACCATGTGCTGACGTCAACCAGTGTATGACCGGGGCGCAGCCGAGCACACCGGCGCACACCAGATCGTCAGCCCGCGGGAATACACCTCTGCCGACATAGGACTGCCGGCGCCGGACGAGATTCCAAACGTCCAGCTCGAGGTGCAGAACTACCACATCTACCCTGTCGGCACGTTCCACCAGAAGTGCGTTGTGATCGACCGCAAGATCGCCCTGCTCAGCAGTAACAATGTCCAGAACCGGGTGAGTATAGCTAGTACGCTGCGTTGCATTAGCTGACCTTACAGAGCGATGTCGGTTTCATGGCGCAGTACGAAGGCCCGATCGTCCAGTCGTTTTACGACACGACGCTGCTGGCGTGGTGGACGGGCTTCAACCCCCGTCCCCCCCTCGTGTACGAGCGCATCAAGTACCCTAGCAAGCTGACTGCTGCCGACTTTCAGTTTGGCGCGGAAAACCCTGCGGTCGAGCCCAAGGGCGACCTGCACGTGTTAGCCGAGCGCACGCGGCAGAAGCTGGCCGAGCCGACGCTCAGCGACAGTGGTAGTATTGGCAGCGGGACACTGGGCGACGGCGTCAGCTCGACCAAGAGCCGGGAGCACAACTGCGGCCCGCCCCTGCAGCCCGTGCTGCTGCACAAGCCGCATGATCCGTTCCCATTCGCGCTCGTGAACCGCACACCCCGTGGGCGCCGCGGGCACGGGGACGCGTTTGTCCCTCAGAACCAGGCGTGGCTTGCGGGTTTCAAGTTTGCCACGAAGAGTGTGTTCCTGTGAGTAAGCGGCGCGAGCGAGCGAAGCGTAAACGAGCTACGTGAGTGTGTTCTTGAGCTGACCAACAGGCAAACGCCCACGTTCAGTGCGAAGCCGGTTGTCGCGGCCGCCCTCGACGCGGTGCGCCGCGGCGTGCTCGTCGAGATCTACGCCGACCTCGGGTACGACGTGAAGGTGAGCTTGCAAGTGCCTTGTCATTAGCTAATGCCAGGGCGAGATCTCTCCCGACGGCAAGATCAACCGCCAGGTCGCAGTGTACATGTACTCCCAGCTCGAGGAGGAGCACGAGAAGAATCTCCTGCGGATATACTGGTACACGCCCAAGGGGGACACGACGCCGATCGGGCGGACGACGCACACGTGCCACATCAAGTTGATGATCATCGACCGCCAGATCGGCGTGCAGGGTAACGGTAACTGCGACTCGGCGTCATGGTACCACGCGCAGGAGATCAATGTGCTCGTCGATTCGCCACAGGTATGCGCCGAGTGGCGCGAGCGTCTGGATGCGAACCAGAGCACGGCGGCGCATGGAAGGGTGTGCAACGACGGCGTCTGGCGCGACCCGGACGGGCGGTCTATCGCCTCTGTCCTGCCGACGCCGAGCGCGACGCCGTCAGCCCCCGCCGTCTCTATTGCGAGCCCCGTGCCGTCAGCCCCCGCCGTCTCTATTGCGAGCCCCATGCCGTCGTCCCCGTCCAAGTCGGCGACGAGCCTGACGCTGGGGCTGAAGAGGCGCATCAGCCGCGGGGGCAAGTAGTTCTAGCGGTCATGCGAGCCACGGAGCCGCAGGCGAGGTGGCGAGGGCGAGGGCTCTAGGCTTGCGAGCGCAGCGAGCATGAGGGATTTCCTCCCAACCTCAGCGACGCCCTGACATCCCCGCGACTCCGTGAACACTACCAATTCGGGCCATCATCGCTCTCTCCCTCACCCACACTCCTTTCTTTAATCTAGCTTCGCTTTGTAATAATCTTTGTCATAGATGTTAAGGGAATGTACTTGATTTGTATGCGCAACTTACTAGCGGAGGCTCCGTAGGAGCCGGAGCGTGGGTTTGAGCGGCGCCAAGTTGCAGCATAGGCTGGTGATGGGAGAGATGAATGGGAAGGTCAGGTGGTGGCCAAGTGGAGGTGAAACCGTCGTGTTTCAGGGCGATGTGGAGGCGGGAGTGTCGCGATTTGTTGACACGTTAAGCTGACTCCTCCACCTCTGTCATCTCCACATCACTTTCAACCACAACCATCGACTATATCGCCAGCGCAAGGGAAAGAACTGCCACGATGTCGTATCTGTCTCCGTTGTTGTGGGCATTCTTGCCTCCACAACTAACCCAAATCCTGCTCCCATTCGCGTGCCAATTCCTCCCCTTCCTCTTTCCCCCCTCCGCTCCTGGGACACCAGGCTACAGGCGCAACTATCGCCACCTCTTCACTGCCCTGGTGTCGTTCTGGCTAGCTTACACTTTCGTGACACAGTCCGAAGAACGCTCCAGTTCCTACTATGACATCCTTGGGGTAGGATACGGTGCGGGAGAGGGCGAGTTGAAGAAAGCGTTTAGGGGTCTGAGCCGCGTATTCCATCCCGACCGCCTGGGGAGACTCAGTGAGACCGAGAGTGAGATGGCGAACGCGCGTTTTGTCGCTATTCGAAGGGCGTATGAGGTGTTGTCCGAGCCGACGATCCGATTCGTTTATGACCGGTACGTCTCCCCCGTCCTCGACAAATCTTTCCCCGAAACCCTAGTCCCAAGCTTATAGATCACCGTGACTTCCAGCTGACATGTCAGATTTGGATCCAGTGTAGCCAACTGCACGACCTGCAAGTCCCTCCGCGACTATATGCAGACCGGTCTCTGGTCATCTGTGTCCTTTTACATCGCCGCGCTCTCTGGTCTCGCCATCCTCGCCGTCGCCCGTGCCGCGCGTCAAGGTGCTTATTGGCGTTTCACCGTCGTCGCTGTTCTCCTTGCTCTCGAACTCGCCATTGTGCTCGCCCCCGGTAGTCCCGCCCAAGTGCCCTCCCACGACTCGAACGATACCTCTGAACCGACACCTATCGATCTGGCTTCTCCTCCCGTGTCCGCCGCTTTCGTCCCCTTTGGCTCCATCGGACGCGTCATTGGGGCGCTGATCGCGCCGTTGGCGGATAAGAGGCCGCCGTTCCAAGTTGTCAAACTCCTCCGCGCACTCGCGACCGATGTTGGCATTGCCATCTCCCAGCTCGCGGGGATTTGGGCCGATCCGCCCTCCGATCCTGAGGCAATGGCCCGCTCGAACCTGAGTCTCGCAAAGGATATCGCAAGTCAGGCCAACACGGCTCTGAACTCTACTGTCGGCCCGCTGCTTGCCTCTGGGACTAGCGAGGACCAGCTCAAAGATAAAGTCACGGATCGACTGCTCGATTCCAACGCTGTCAAGCATCCCACCGTCCTACCCGCTTACGACACGCGGATGAGACAGAATATGCGCGATGTTCACTTGCTCATGCGCCAAAGTTAGTTATCAATAGAAGAAGAATGTATCAGACGTGACTTCAAAGAACGCTGGGATCCATAAGAAGGGAGAAACTACGTTAGGACGTTAAACGGTATATACTAGGGACAAAGGGAGACTTATAAGAGAGGAGAAAGACTGGGGTATACAGTTTTAGTAGAGTGCCGCTCACTAGCGACGGACGGTTCCGCCCTGGCGATGGTACGCGGCCATGTTGTCGATCTCGGCCTCGAGCGCCTTGATGCTCGTGTGGGCCTGCTCGAGGTCCTTGTTGAGCCTGTCGCGCTCGGCGATGAGGTGCTGCTCCCATTGGCGGAAACGCGACTCCTCGAGCTTGACCTGCTCGGTGAAGCGCTTGCGCAGAGCCTCCTCCTCCTCCTTGAACTTGGGGTTGTCGAGCTTCTTGACCTTGGGCTCGCCAAACTTGCGCGTCTCCATCTGCTGCAGGCGGTACGACTCGTAGTGGGTCTCCTCCGTTGAGCGGATCAGGTCGAGCATGTACGTGCGGATGAGCAGCGAGCGCAGCTTCTTGAAGTCGCAGTGGTCCTCGTTCTCGACCTCGGCGACACCCCACAGGTACTGGCGGCCCTTGACGACGCGGCCGTCGCTGGTAGGGACGTCCTCGATCGAGCCGATAACGGAGAAGGGCATGCACGCCTGCATGAGGCGGCCGTTCTCGGCGGCGGCCTCGTCCTCGTTGTCAACGGGAGGCGAGTACACCTTGATGCCCTGCGCGCGGACGACCTCACGGATCTGGAAAGTCAGCACATATGTCCCCTCAACTTTTACTCACGCGCTGCTTGAACGCAAGTAGGTCCTCAGGGGTCATGGTGTCCGCCTTGGCAATGACGGGAATCAGGTTGACGCGCGTGCCGAGGCGCTTCATAACCTCAATGTCGAGGGGCTTGATCGTCGTGCCCGAGGGGCGGATAAAGTAGAGACAGGCGTGCACACGAAGGTCCTGCTTCTCGCGACGAAGGGGCTGCTGCTCCTGGCGCATGTAGGACTCGTGCTGATCATCGATAAACTCCACGATAGGGACCCAGCTGTCGCGGTTGTTGACATAGTCGCCAAAGCCGGGGGTGTCGATGACGGTGAGCTTGATGTTGAATCCACGCTCCTCAAGGTCAGCCTTGAGGATCTCGACCTCGGTCGTCTTGTCGAGCTGCTTGGCGAAGCTGGGGTCAGCGAAAAGTTCGCCGACCGGAGGAAGGCGCATGTGCGTGCGGCGCTAGGTCGAAAAACGAACGCGATGGCACTTGGATTCGCCAGAGGGAAGTCGGTCCCATCGCACTTGTTGACACTCTTCCTTCCACGAGCACTCACCGCTGACGGTAGTTGCGAGGAGCACAGATCTCGGTAGCGAAAAGAGTGTTGATGAGGGTAGTCTTTCCTAAGCCAGACTCGCCTGTCGTCGTGTTAGTTCCTCGTCCCCCGTGATCCGAGACGTCGCGCATCCTTTGGAACGCGTCCGCCTCGCCGTCTACTCACCGACAACCATGATGGTGAAGTGAGCACCGCGCTGGTTGACGATCTTGTGCCTCTGTACATGTTAGCTATCACTGTCGGAGGCAGACAGCTGCCGTCGAACGCACCTGGTTAGGCAGGCTGGAGTGTCAGTGCGTGTTCTCTCTCATTGCTCCGCTAGACGTACTTGGCAATTCCAATCTCGCCGGACATGGTGAATAGAGGGTAGGAGGGGGGTTAGGGAAGTCGAGACGGGGAGGGAAGACGAAGCCGGGGTGGGTGGTGGAAGGAGCGACTTGGACTGGAACAACAGCAAGTGTAGAGAGAGTGTGTGGGTAGTAAGAGTGTCGAGAGGAGGAGACGAGGAAGACCAAAGCTCGAGCCTAAGCTGTCGTGTCAGTAGCGCGGTAGAGCGCTCAGGGATCCACCACGCCGTCCCTTGCGTCCCCCGCGCTTTCGCAGGTCCTGCTAGCCCAGACAACCCCTCCCACGCCCTCGAGACGCGTCTCAGCGATGACCAGCGGGACCAGATCCACGTGGACTGTGCCCCCCTCGGACCACCGCACCAGCACTGCACCTCACTGCAAAGCACACCGGGAACGCTTCAGGCAGGCTTCAGGTCCGAATGCCAGCATGCTGCACACCCGCGCGCCCAACCGCGGCACCCAATAATTAGCCTGACGCCGTTCCTTAGATTGGCCGGCCGGACTGTCTTCATCAGTTGCAAAGTGCATATCGTAACAGTCTATCTCTTAATGACAAGCAAGCGCGAGCGTCCCTCCGCCCAGCTGTGGACCTGTATGTACTAATCTATGACAACGCCCGCAGGCGTAAAGGCGAGGTGTACCCTTCTTCAACGCAAGGAATCTGTCTTTTCGGTTCGTGGTGATGGGTGGGACAGGAATGGCGGTGAGGGGAGACCGGTCACTGCGAGAAAGAAGGCTTCCTTCGGAGAGAAATAGTGAGAAGATAGGAGAGGGAGCGTTCATTGGAGCCCAGTGGAATTGTCCTTTATAATCCATGATGGTGAGTGCGTGAAATGCGAGAAAGTCCGTGTAGAGTGGTCTGTCCGAGACATGCAAGGCCTCGAACCTAGTGCGAAGAGCGCTTAAGCGCTGCCCTCGCCTGTCCGCTTGTCCCTGCCCTTGTCGGCGACGCGGTCAACAACGAGGCGCTGCTCGCAGAGCTGGGCAACGGCCTTGCCGTCGAGCGGAATCGAGTTGCCCTGGAAGCCGTCGGGATACTCGACGGGCGGGATGTTCGGGTACGTGAATGAGTGGTCGCCCCACCAGCCGTAGTGACGGATGCCGAGCGCACGCGCAGTGTATTCGTAGTCTTCGGCGAATCCACCGGGGATGAAGAACTCCATGACCGTCGCGCGCGGGTTCAGGTTGTTCATCCACAACAGGTGGGTGAGACCGTTACCGTGGACACCCATCATGATGGTCGTTCGCGCGGCGAGACGGATCTGCTCGTCACGCGAGAGCTTGTCCATGGCAACAATGTTAACCTCCCATCCGTACTTCTTCTCCAGCTCGCCGAGCTCCTTGACGAGCGTGTCGTGGTCGTCGGGCTTCAGCATACGGCGTCCCCAGTCCTGTCGGGAGACATAGGTGATGACGGGGTTGCTGGGGCCGTACTTGCGAGCTTCCTTCAGCGACGCCTCGTCATCAGCTCCGATGGCCCTGCGCTCGATGGCGGCATCGATCGAGCGGCGGTCGGACGACGGCGTCTCAATCTCGATACCCATCTCCTGAAGCGCGTCCGTGTCGAGGTACTCCTGGTCGAGGTCGACACCAAACTCCTGCAGGTTGAGAGCACTGCCCGACTTGCCTCCGACGAACTCGATCAGGTTGCGGCGGACGGGCGACCACCAGTAGCGGCTTCCGCCAAGAGTAACAGCTTCGGACGACGTTCGCCAGGTCTTGCCGAATTCAGGGCCACGGAACGCGGCAGCACGATCAGCGAACACAACGCGGTCGTAAATGTAGGCACGCGCCGTGTCCTTGCGGTCGATAAAGTCACTCTCGTACTCGTAAGCCAACGCGGGGAAGACGGCACGCAAGATGAACGAGTTCATCTTGGCGTAGTCGTTCCATCTCCCGGCGGAAGTGTGAGGGAAGATGAGGCGCGAAGGGGCGGGAAGCGAGGTCTCGCCGGCAGCGTTGATTCCCGGGTCGAGCGACGAGTATGTTCGCCACATGCCGAAGAAGAACTCGGCGGCAAAGTGGTAGTAGTGGTCGAGGAACTGGGGCGGGTCGTTGCACACAAAGCTCGTGCCGGACACTCGCGACGCCGAGCTTCCCCAAAGCTTCTTAGCCTCTGACGGGAAGATGATGCGCATGTCCTTGTCAGTCGGCTCACTGCGGGTCAGCTCTACGTGCTTGAAGTAACAGCTTGGAGTCGATCCGGCCAGCAGATTGTCCCGCAGGCCCAGGAGTGCAGGACTCTTGCCTTCTGCGCTGATCCAAGGGCGCAACGGCTTCTGCGTCGATTCCTTCATGACTAGACTCACCGGTTCTTGATGGAGCCCTCATCGTTCCAAACCTCGGCTCCGGTCGAAGCCATCAAACGAATAAGCGGGACGTCTGACGGGTTGTCGGTCACGATGAACCAGGTGCCGTTGAAGAGGTAGACATCCTCGAAAATGGTCCAGCCTAGAGACGTTAGCCTTGATGCGGGTTGCGGGGCGCTGGCTGCCAGACGCTATGACGGCTATGCGGGCTGCGCCCGGCGCCAGCGGCGAACGGCCGCGTCGAGAACGTACCTGGCGCGTGCGACACAATCTTAGTGTGAGGAGCACCCCGATCTCCCCACTTGAGCTTCGGCTGGCTGACAGTGTTGCGGGTTGGGGCGTAGTTGACTCGCTGGCCGCCCTTCTCCAACGCTGGCCGACGGCTGAGTCCGCCAAGCTTGAAGATCGAGCTGCTTCGTGAGCGACTTGATCCGCCAAAGTCGAGCTGGAGAAAGAGGCCGATGACGACCAGACCAGTCAGGATTAGCAGCACATCCCGACGCTTTGGGTGCCAGGACATAGGGGGTGAAGTCGTGTTGGGGAGCGGGGGAGACCTATGTTGAATGAGTGGGAAGGAGAGCAAGGTCGCTAACGGTTCCGGAAGCGGGGTGAGGTGCGACCGTCGGCGGCGGTGCGATTACGGCGAGAGGATGCGAGATAGGCCGGGACGTCGCGCGAGCAGAGCAGAATGCGGCAGAGAGAAATGTCGGCGGGAAAGGTAAGATGTTAAGCGGCGATAGTCGACGGAGAGGTATGTGTAGTGTGGAAGATCAAGCCTGGAAAAAGGGGAAGGAGTGAGTAAGGTTGTTTGGCGAAGAAAAATCGTTCTATCGGGCAAGTCGGTGCAAGTGTAATAGTTGGAGAAACGGAGTGTTGGGGGAGAGTCTGTCGATGCTCAGCGACAGTTGGGCTGAATGGCTTGTGCTGGGAATGGCAAGGTGGTGGTGAGTGTCTTGAGAGGATGGCAGGATAGGGATAGGGCGAGGATGTACAGGAGGAAGCCAGGAAATGCAGGAAATGGCCAGGTAGGCTAAGGCTAGGTAGCTTGGTAGGCTGCAGTCGAGAATTGAGAATCTGGGAGCGGTGATGAAGAGCGACATGGCACACGGCCAGAGGCCAGTCGTCGCCAGCCAGCCAGCCAGCAAACAACTTGCATGGGGGGCAAAGGGGCTTAAGTGGGTAAGCCAGGGATCCAGGGGCGCCAGGGGAGCAGCGCTCAGGGTCTGCCACCCTCGAGCGTCCAGCCTGGCCAGGACGTCCAGACGATTACGCTTGCCTGCGACAGTCGTGAGCCGAGCGAAGGCGACCTCAGGGAAGCCACCGCCGCACCCAGACCTGTGAGCGGTGAGCTTGCTCTTCTCTAAGTGTGCGCTTCTGCAACTGGATTACGACAAGGCTTGCATCGCTCATCGCGCGCGGCCTTGAGACCCACACATCGCCAGCCGTGCATACTCCCTTCTGCCGCTCAAATCCAGGTAAGCATAGGGCAGCGCAGGGACGCCCGACCGACGCGGTACGAAACATTTTGCCAGCTGACAGTAAGCCTTCTCGACATCAGCCGCCTCCCCGGCACGACGAAGATCCATTCATTGCTCATATCGGCGCCTGCATTATTATGGCCCAGGGCACGCAGGACGCGCAGGATCGCGTAGGACGAGATCTCATTCTGTCGTCACCTGCAATCTGCCGCAGACTCTGGTCTCAGAACCGCAGCACGTAATGTGGTTACGATCACGAGGAGATCAAGCTTCTGGCTGAATGCACTGTCTTGGATCGCCGCCAGCCGATTCGCGAGCATTCCCATTGCCGTGACTGCATGCAGCTGCGTCGTTGCTGCGAATTTGGACACTGTCGTGGCCATTAAACGCTCTCGGGAACGTACAAGGTGTGGACGTCGCACTCTCCCCCTTCCTGAGCTGCTTGTCCATGGCCTATCCGCGTCCTTCCGACGTCATTGACGAGGGCACCCCGAGCTGAGGAAATAAAAGGGCGTTCCCCGCCCTGTCGTCTGCATGCGCGCATGCGACGCGCCGACATTACCGCATCGTCAGCAGAGATTGTTACCATAGGAAAGGACATGTCGGGATCGTTGCCCAGCTGATCGCCATTCGAGTGGTACGCAGCCCGCCAAACCTAATCCCACAAGCTGGGTGCAGCAGTCAGGAGACCAGAAGCTCGCAGAATCAGCCAGACGCCTCTAAGGCGAGTAAGTCTGAAGCCAAAGTCGCCAAATCATCCTGCCCGCCTCACAGCTGCCAGGTCCGATTTCCGCCAGGTCCGCGACCAGGCAGCCGGCCCTCTCACGTATGCCCGTCCCCAAAGTCTCACCGAGGCTTCCCCAACGAGATCCGTAGATCACTGTCGTTGGCTCGTTGTCGATGTCGAGAGGAGAGAGCGATGATGAAGCGCATCTTATCACGCCACAAGGCACACCTCCATGCGGCCACATGCCGCGCCTGACGACCAGCCGCAAGTCAACGGCTGGTGAGTGGTCATCAGCACCGATCAAGAGCAAATGCCGCATCGTCTAGAGAAAAGCTACAGTTCGAGACATGATTCAAAGCCACACTACGCCGGGTGCGGCGCACACTAAACTGCGTTAAGCTCTCAGCGCTCAATGTTAGCGCGGGGGCGGCGTCGGGGGCCAGTGCGATGGCGCCGCCAGGCGCGCTAGCGTCCTGGCCAATACGCCGCGTCCGTATCTCCCTACTTGCAGCTGCGGATGGTCCGTCCGATGCAATGCCGGCGACTACTCCTGGGCATGCATACCTGACAATGGGCCGTTATCAGCTTGATGCTACTCGACGCTTGCCCGATGAAAGTACAACTAATGGGTCTGGTGGTATCTGGATGATTTTCTGGCAGCTGCGCATGTCAGGATCGTTTCATCTCGAGTCTGTCACAGACAGGCGCTAAACTCATCGCTCGACGTTAGTCCAAACAGCTCCACAGAGTGCCATTCCTTCTGCGCCAGAAGCGTGCGTAAACATGCATCTCGCGCATCTCCTCCCAGCTTCGATGTCTCGACTGAAACATCATCTCGCAACGAGACGACAGGGGGAGAGGCGGGCCGAAACCCATCAGTCGAAACCTAAACACCAGGGGGCCGCCTGAGCGGGACGATGATGATGGGTTGATGGCCACGTCCCAGGCTCTTCTCTTCCCTGTATGCATTACCATGGCCGTACCGTGGCCGACATCTAGTGTTCTCAAGCCATGATCCTCAACGTCTTCCCTGCTGAACGTCTTGCGTCTTCCCTGTTGAAGACGAGCGTTTCAGTCTCATCGCCGATCTGGCTAGCATGTGCAATTCCCATCCACTGCTCCTAACGTAACGAAGACCTCGGAATCGGATCCAGACCAACCGCTCTGCCCTTGAGTTGTCTGCGATCATCGTGTTTTGCACTGAGGAAAAGGGGGAGGGACCAGAATAGCTCCTAGGAGAGTACGCACAAGCGCCAGTAAGTCACCAGTAGCTTAATCGGAACTGTCGCTGGAATCATAGACATGAGACGTGAGACGTTTTGTCCGGGTCCGAAAGATCACCCGGGCTCCGGTCCCCCGGCACCCTCCTTCGCTAGCTGCGAAGACTATTGTTCCCGACAGGCGGCGGAGTCCTCTGGGTCTTTGATATCCGACAGAGCGCCCTCCTCACGAAGCTGCTGAGGCCCCAGCGCTTATAGCCTCACCAGATGCCAGATCAAGTGCCTCGTGGCATCTGCCTGCGTACCTCACTCCCACACCGAGGGCTGTCTTCCCAGCGTCTCGGGACAGCGGCTCTCCTCGGGTCCGCACAGACTCCAGTCGCAAAGCCTAAGTGCAGTCGAAGATTTTCGTTGAACTCTAGTCCGAACTTCGCTCTCCGCCGCGTAGTTTGGACACAGGCAATCGCACTCCTGCGTACTCCTCGCGATGTAGCGCAGCCGGTGGAGGAACCGTCAGTCTCGCAGAGTGAATTGCAAGCTCAGCCTTCGCGTCTTTTCGGCGCGTTGAAGCCTTGACATGTTTAGGTGCTTAGAATAGCTGCGAAGTTTGCTGTCTTCTCCTTCTTGGCGGCCTTGTGCTCCGTGCGTCCCTTCACTGCATACGGTTCTGCCAGCGTGAATGGCGTCTTGCAGTTTCGGACTGGTCCGGTGCCCTCCGGAGTTGATACTGCGCACGACTCTCGGCGCGCGCGGCGCGAGAGGGTCGCTGAGACATCACCAGACACCACGATCTGGTGGCGAGCGAGACGATGGACCCGAGCCGCCGGCGCGGTGCCCTCGGAGCAGTGCTGCTCCTTCTAGCCCTGCTCTGTCTCCCTTCTCTCCCTGCTCTGCCCTACTCGCACGCATCTCCCTGTGGCGCCGTGGCTGAAGCAATGCAGTCAAGGTTGCTTCCTGCCTCGGCAGCATACGTTCGCACCATATCGGCGCCGGACCACGTCAGTGATGATCGCCGCCAACACCGTGGGAGACTTTGTCGCGTGCCTCCTGGCCGACGGTCCGGGACGCTAGCGCGTGTGTATATTTAGCCTTCCTGAGCACAACAGAAGGACGCGCCGGCCAGCGCGCCGGGTGCCAATCGACTGCACGGGCCGAAGCTGCTGGATATCCATCTCCGGGCTGGCGCTAAGGAAGGTCTAGATGCCAACGCTGTTATGCACTGCCCACTCGGCCATTTATCGACCATGACTGCCGACGCTGCGCCAGTGCCGCCGAGGCTGATGGCGAACGATGCCCCGGTGGAGCTCGACCCATCGCTGTCCGCTGAGGAAGACATGCCGGATACCGAACCGCGAGTCACGATCCCCGCCCCGTCGTACCCGCACATCATTGATGCGATCTTCACGTCGGCGCCGTACGCCTCGCTCCTCCGCCTGAGGGCCGTCGACAAGGCATGGCAGGAGCGCGCCGACGCGCTGCTCGGCACGCACCTCGTCTTCTCGACTGGCGGGAAACGCAGCGCTGCCGACCCGATGCGCGTCGAGGTCTCCTCCCTCGCGACAAACAGGGGGAAGCGGGCGCGCCGGCTGCGCTTCCGCGTCGAGCGTACCACCTCCGTCGCGGTGCGTACTGAGGCGCAGCGCTGGCTAGAGCGCGAGGCTATGCCCCGCGTCCTCGACCTGGACAACTGGGGCCGCAACTCGGGCAACTCGCGCTGGTGGCTCCCCGCACCGCTGAGGGAGGCGATGGAGGCGCTGCCACCTGACACCATTAGAATCTATGGTCCCGCGCAAGCCGCGATGGGTCGGTGGGTCGCGCGCACGGAGCGTACTGTCGTCTTCACGGCAATCCCGCCCTGGAACACGCACACAGCCGTCAAGGTCGTCCCCGCCCCCGTGCTCCCCGATACCCGGAGGCTGGTCGTGAACGTCACAATCCACGAGCGCGGACGCCATGTGCCTCTCGGCGAGTTGGCTACCTGGGATCAGCTGCCCGACGATTTGGAGGAGATCGTGCTGATCGTAAAGGACGCGGAGACGGCCAAGACATTCGTGCCCCGCACCAACACTGGTTTCGTCCCTAGGCCCACGGCCGCGAGTTTGGCGAGGCAGAAGGCGCAGCAAACCCGCCGCGCGAAGGAGGGTCGCGGCGGCGAGGGCGACCGTGCAACACGGCAGGAGTGGGGCGTGCTTCGGCCGCTCCACTCGTGGCTCGTCAGCGCGTGGCGCTGCGGCGGCGTGAAAGCCCTCATGCGCGAGAACCATTGCATCAAGTTCACGATCGTAGGCATGACGGAGATCAAAGCGAACCATGCCGGCTTCACGAATGCAATGACGCAGGAGGAGAAGGCGATCAAGCTCGCCGAGAGTCGGGAGGCTATCGCGGATATCTGGAAGAGCGTAAGTGCACAACAGGGAGGAAAGGCTGATGGCAGATCCCCAAGAACTTTGAGCCGACACCCGTGCCCGCGGCGCCCGGCAGTCGGTCCGTCAGCAGAGGCGCGCCGAGTCGTGCCGGAACGAGCTCAAACTCGAGCCAGAGCGCACTCGGCGCGTCGACAGCGTCACTCGCTCTCTCTGCCGCGTCGAACTCGGGCGCGTCGAGCCTCTCCACTGCTGTGTCCGAGCTCAGCCTCGCGCCCAGCGCTGCATCGACCGCCACGGCGCCGTCGCCCGCACCGGCTGAGGAGGAGTTCTGGACCGCGTCAGAGGTCGACAAAGTCGTCAGCGGGATTCGCTTCCTGACGCGCGAGGAGTACAGGGCCGAGTGTCCCAACTGGGCGATCGAGTGGGAGGTGTGATCTGATCTGGTGTGAGCGTGCGTGGTTGTTATCTTCAGAAGACAGTTGTATACCTTGGTGAGCTGATATACTGCACATATACATTGTTCGTATGGGTCCGGCGTATGGATAGGTTTTGGCGAGGGAGGTGGGTATTGTTCATGGACCGATCATCGTTGGCGACAGGAGCGTGACCCAACTAACTTCCGTTAGCCGGACCACTGTCCTTCACTGACCACGACATCTTGCTGCAAAGTAGCTCTTCCCACGGCCAGCCACACAGCACACGAGATGCATCGAATCGTAAGCTCCGTCCAGACGCAGGCAACGGTGCGAGATCGGTGCTGCGGCCCACAGTCCGCACGCCGTACTCTCCCTTGCTCTCGCCCGGAGCCTAGCCCAGCCAGTCCCACGAGAAGCAACAGGCACCACATATGTGTGGCTCCATCTGTGCTCCCACCGAGCTCATTTGCTTCCTTGCTCCCTCGTTACACCTCGCTGGGGAGCGGTGCTGTGCTGGAGCTCGTTTTGCCCATGTAACGGACGAGGTTGTCAGATTTCTCTTTCCCATTCATCTTCACCTCTTTTCTCATCACTGTTGAGGGAATGATGACCCAGCGTCCGACTCCGACAGCCGGTGATACCAACCATCCCCAGACCACAACCCCCGACCTCCACCCCAACGACACCGAGAACGGGCTCGAACTGCCCCTGGACGCCCAGCTTCACCTCGTCGTCGTCGTCGTCATGTCGTTCACATCTGTTGCTCAGCGCCGCGCCGCTGGCGAGGAGCTTCTGACCGCCGCGTTCCTCATCTCGACCTCTGACGATAGCTCTCCCTCCTCTTCGTCCTTCGCCTCTCACACCACGGGTCCCCCCATCCTTCATGAGGCCCCCGCCACAGCCGAGTTCGACATCTACGTCCCCCAGCTGCAGACCGGCACCAAGCGGATCGCGGTCCGCGGTCCGCGGACCGCGACGAGAACGAGCAGCACGACGCGAGCCACAAGGGTAAGGCGCTGCGCTTCGACATGCGCAGCCGCCCCGACCAGGCGTAACGCGCTGCAGAGGACGACCTGCAGCAGGCGAGCGACAAGGTCCACCGTCGCAATCAGGAGGACTTCTCCTCGCAGCTCCAGCGCGGGCAGCAGAATGGCTTGGTTCTGACCGCGCGCAAGATGAAGGCGCATGAGCGCGAGGCGAAGCAGTACGCTCCCGCGCAGAACCGCCCCACGACCCAGTGCAGTCCGTCCGCGAAGCCGTTCGTGTTCAGGTACCCTGTCAAGCACCCCGGGAACCCGCAGCATACGTTCGGACACCCCCCGGCGCCGTACGCCCGGCTGTCGCAGTGGCTCGGCACCCTCGCCCAGACGTTCGCCCACCCTGCGGCTGCACACTTCCACCCTCCTCGGTCGTTCGCGCACCCCGGCCACCCCTCGCAGCCCGATCACTCTACCCAGAACCCCATCCATATCCCCGAGGACAACATCGGCGGCGCCATTGCTAGTCCGCGTGCCTTCCAGGCCATCGAGGAGCGCGAGCCCGACCGGGCCGAGCGCGCTTTCGCGGCCAAGCTCTGGGACCAAAAGGACAAAGGCAAGGCGGAGGAGGCGGACGTCGGCGGACCCGAGCACACTGTCATGGAGGGACTTAGGGATCTCGGACGTGCACCCGAGCCTACCCCTTTCTACGCGCACAGGCGCCGCTATTCGTCGCCTCCCCCCGGCGCTCCCGGTCCTTCGACCTATACGAACCGCCCCCTCGCGGCGCGCTGCCCCTCTCCTGGCTGGCAAGCGGCTGCTGCTCCTTGAAACGGCGACAGCGGACAAGCCCAGGACACCTACCCTTACCGCAAGTAGACACAAGCCCAGATGAGAAAAGTCGCTGTAGAATAAGACTTCTGATCAAGATAGAAACCCCGTAAAAACGAAGTAACCTGACCCACTGTGTATGTAACGACCGTAGTTAGCGTAGAACATGTACATCAGAGTCAATGCACATCATATACCTAGTCAGTGAACTTGCTAGCAGATCAGCGCAAGGAGGGGGCGATCGGGGCGAGCAGCGTGGGATGTGGGATGAGCGTGCCCCATCCGTGTCATCGCCGGGCGTCTTCGGTGGAAAATGTTGAGTCATGGATGTCGTTCTTTCTCAAACTTTCACCTCACCCCTCCTAGCCTGTACCAGTTGGCTGGTCATCACCATGCCTTACCGACCCCCGCCTATCGACGCCACACCGTTCCTTAGCGAAAGACAGCAGGAGGAGCTCAACTGCATCGTCCCGCCGCTTCGCCTCCTGGGAGCGTGGTTTCTCATCATCAGGGACGATAAGCTCGGTCGTTGGGAGGAGCGCCTTCTGCCCTGCAGTGAGTGTGTCGACCACGGTCTGCCTTGCATCGACCCAGCCAATGGAGAGCTTGGCCCACGCTGCGAAGACTGCTACCTCAGCGACCTCGTCTGTGGTCAGGAGCTCATATCATCTGACGTTGCTTGGGATCAACGCTCGCTGGCTGATCCCATCAGCAACAAGAAGCGCAAGCTGGAGACAATCGAGGCAACCTCATCCCGCAGAAGTTCGTCATCTAACAAAATCGAAATCGATTCTGCCCTCGGCGCTGAAAATCAATATCGTGGGCACGATCGAGACGCCGGTTACAAACACGCTCCTTCCCCCGAGTGGCGTGTCAACGCACCGCCGTCGATGGCATCCAGATGGTCCGACGCCTTGCCATCGAGGCCAAGAGATGTCCGCCCTTGCGCCCACGAAAATTCAAGCAATCACCGTACCGCGCCAGTGACGTTATTGCTATCCTCGACAACGCCCGCCGTTATTCGCAGCTGAGCGTCAACCTCCTGTTTGATAAGTCATTCCCGGTAGCCGACTTTCAGGCGTTCGTTTACACCATCATCGTCCAGTCTGCAGGAGCGCTGCGGACATGGCTGGTAGTGTTCGTGGATAACAGGAAACACAGGGGAAGGGCGATGTTCAACGATCGCTGCAAGGGGAACTCCATCCAGAGCCTGGGTCCAGGCATCTGCCACCGAGCCATCACGCTCGAGGCCAAGATCTATCCCTGTCTCGACGAAGACCAGGGAGGCAGCATCTATGCAACAGAGCTCGCCGTCGAGTTCGCCCTGAACGGCCCGAAGGTCTCTTGCAACGAGCTCGTCGTCGACAGGCAGCGAGCGCTGGAACGTCGCAAGCTCCTCCTTGCGGACTCTCCCTATGCGCAACCCGCAGTCGCGCCTGGCCGCGAGGGTTCAGTGGTAGCAATGATCCCCAGACATGAGCGCCGCTTCGAGTGCGTCAATGACGGCGGTCGCTCCAAGCGCTGAGGGCTGTCAGCCAACGGTTGGGATTAGGAGATAAGGCGTCATTCGCAACCTGTGATTTGCTGCACCCAGATCTGGGCGATAAGGGGGGGGGGGGGCTCAAGCTCATCGGGCATCAAGCCAAACTGTTGCAGATCGTAACTATGCACTGGGCCTGGTCAATGTGACAAGCATGATCGTACACTTACTGCAACCTAAGCGAAGAGATGGGATGGAACAGAGAGTTGAAGCAAGAGAGCATCACGGAGACATTTCCGGAATGAGGTGGAGAAAGCACGCGATCGAAGGCATGATATATCCGGGCAGTCGGTGAACGGAATCACGGGTTTAAGCGCCCACCAGCGTACCGTACCTTCCCCGCCTCCGCGCTGCCGTCTTTTGTCGCTCGACCGCACCTGTGGCCCGAAATATTACTTTTACATCTTGACTCTCGACGACTCACCACTCCTCATCCCCGCTGACCATGTCGACCAAGACTGTTGCTGAGGGCGCCGTTGTGCCCCACAAGCCCGCTCGTGAGTATATCAGCTCCGGCGATCATCATCCTCGTCCGCACTGTCTTTTCCGTTCCGACATGAGCCCCTCTCGGTAACCTCTGTCCCGCAAGCCGGCGGCACTGGATCTGGACAGTTTGGACACATGTCCGTCACGTCTCTCCATCACGTCTGTGGCTGGAGCTGTTGCGGCGCGTCTGCAAATCACCAGTCGTTGAGGAGACCTACCGATGCTTGTTCGATGCGGCAAAAACTCGTCCAGGTCCCGGGCCAGGAGACACCGCGTCACCCTCTCGGAAATTTCCCGCAAAGGACCTTTGCTGACCGACAGCCCTCCCTTTCGCCTACACCTTCGCGGCTGGAGCGATTGCTGGTGTGACTGAGCTGCTGGTGAGTGCGAAGTGTGCTGCATGCAGCGAGCAGTGGCTCCGGCTACCGGGCCGGTGGGCAAGTCAAGATCCGGATGACACCGGCACCCGTCGTGCTACCAACTCAACATCCCCACCCGGGGCTGCCGTATTGTCTTCCTGCAGTGGGTGCACATGTATGTCTGTGTGCTCCGCTGTGGGATGCCAGCCGACGGCCGTTGCTCTCAGTCGGTCCGCGCGTGGTGATGTATCTGGTTCACAGCGACGACAGCCGTTCCACCTGCCCAGACCGTCGTCTACTATGGCCTCACTAAGGCTGCATGCACGCTTTCTTTTCATGGCGAGACCGCTCTAACATGCAGATGCTCTACCCTCTCGATGTGCTCAAGACGCGCCAGCAGCTCGACTCGTCGAAGAACCCTCCCGGCATGGTTCAGACCTTCAAGAACATTGTCAAGCAGGAGGGGTGAGTGCATAAACACAGCATCGGGACTTTCAGACACACCAATGCCTCGAGCCTCGGGTCCCGACTTTTCGTGCTTCTGCGCGTTCCTTGAGTGCTCGCATCGTCCTGACAAGCACGACTTGCGATACCCCCACTCGATATTTTGCGGACAACCGGTCTGTGCGGCCATTGCCTGCGGGAACGAGTGAGGGGCCAATAAGCGCGCCAATCAGAGCGAGGGCTGTTATTCATGGTCGAAACTCCAGTTATCGACGCCGGCTCGTGCCACCCGAAACCGGGGGAGGTGCACTGTCGCTGTCGTCATGTCGGAATGTCCCGAGAGTCCCAGATGCTGAGGAGTGGGGATAGTAGCTGACCATGCAGTGTCGGTCGTCTGTACCGCGGTATCGCGTCGCCCCTCCTGATGGAGGCGCCGAAGCGTGCGGTCAAGTTCGGTGCCAACGGATGGTGGGGAAACGTCTTCACGGACAACGGCAAGAAGAAGACGACGCAGCCCATCGCGATGCTGACCGGTATGGCCGCGGGAGCGACCGAGTCGTTCATCGTCACGCCGTTCGAGCTCGTCAAGATCCGTATGCAGGACAAGAATTCGACCTACAAGGGCCCGATGGACGTTGTGAAGAAGGTCATCTCCCAGAAGGGTCCCCTCGGTATCTACCAGGGAATGGAGCCGACCTTCTGGCGTCACGTCTGGTGGAACGGTGGTTACTTCGGATCCATCTTCCAGGTCAAGGCTCTTCTGCCCAAGGCTGAGGTGAGTGTAGTCTGTGCGGCACGCTCCGCCCAGAGCGTCCGCAGTGCTCTGGCGCGATGGGTTTATGTTGTTCGCATGTGTTGCGGCCAGTCTACTTCTTCCGTGTCGAGGAGCCTCGAAATTCAGTTGACCTAGCTAACAATGCAGGGCAAGGAGGCCGAGATGATGAACAACCTGATCGCCGGTACGATCGGTGGTTTCGTCGGAACCGTCCTCAACACGCCGTTCGACGTCGTCAAGTCGCGACTCCAGCTCCACGCCACCGGCGAGTGGACCTACCCGGCGCTCTTCCGCATTGCGCGCGAGGAGGGTGTCGGTGCGCTCTATAAGGGCTTCGCGCCCAAGGTGCTCCGTCTCGCCCCGGGTGGTGGTGTCCTGCTCCTCGTCGTCGAGGCCCTCTCGACCGTGTTCAGGAAGCAACTTGGTCCCCCTTACATCTAGTTGTCTGTCAGATATTAGAAATGCATAGATTAGGATCATAGCTGGGCATTCGAAATCATAGGGGGAGGAAGCCTCACGAGACCAGGCGCCAAGCGCTCGGCGTCCGTGCATGGGGCAAGATTCTGCGCACGCTGCGTGGTACCGGTGTTGGACACCGGACCGCTCGACTCGTGGCGAGGGCGAGGCTCCTGGTGCACGCTGCTATCGAGGGGTGCACTACTACATGCTCCCACCTCGCCACTCGCAGCCGACCACGTGAGATCATGTTTTGGCCATGTTTTGACGATGTTTTCAGCACATACGAAGTCGGAGAACGCCTTTGCTACATTCCAACTCTCCCACGCCCGATTCCATGCGGCGGCATCAACGAGTCGGGACGCTGTTCGTATATAACTTTTATTATCGGGGTCGGAGAACGCCTTCGCTAGATTCGATGTCTCCCACGGGTGTTCCGTCGAGGTCGCTTGCGGTGACGACGAGAAACAAGGATCGCATCGGCATTCTGCGACATGGTGGTGACTGGTGCACGATATCGGCTGAGCCGAACTTGTCTGTTCGTCTGCGCGACAGATAGACGACAGCAGTGCGACAGACTGCATTATTGACGAGGGCAATGCAAAGTAGACGAGAGTAGTGCAGACAGAGCCGACTGCACAGCTCCGAAATGCATCGGTCATCTGAATTCGCGAGGCATGATCCATCTCGCGAGAAGCATTATCACAGGCGAGCTCCGGTCATGATCCGGTGCATCAAGTCGGCATTCTACGCGATCCTGATCTGGCGAGGTATCGATGCCCGGTCGGCCGGAAAGTCTCCAACCCTACTTTCCGTCGGCCGTATGCGACGGCCGGCGCCGCCGTTCCTCTGGCCCTCGTGTCATCGCCGGCCCGGGCGTCGGCACTCGGCATTCTTCCCGCTGGCACTGGCGAAGCGAGCGCAGATCTCGGACCCTCGGACACTCGGGACGCGGCGGCGGACGTCCGCCCCGCCTGGCTCGCCAAAGCGTCCAACCGTCAGGTGAGTTAGTACCAAGAATGCGCCGCCAACCTCAGGTGACGCAGCTACCCAGCCGCCCATCGCTGTATGCCGAGCCGCAGCCTGCCGCGAGATGCCGTGCGCCGTCCCAAACCTTGTGATAACGCCCTGCAGGTCAAGAGGGCTGCCGAGCGTACCTGAGGAATAGACACCAGAGAAGTATGCATCAAGGTACCAGCGATGTGGGCGAGCTTGAGTTTGGAGCATGCATGCCGATATACCGGGGAAGGGATCGACACGACCTCACTCAATCTCGTATGTTGAAGAAAGAGTACCGAGCTCGTCTAAGCTCGATGCAGGAATGTTACCTGATCACCAGTCGGCAAGGGCAAGATGTGGCATAGACGAGACAGGGCTGACTTAATCGTGGCATGGCGCGCCAGATGAAATGGTATGAACTCGTGTCACGGGTGCACGTGAATGCATCTGCGAGAAAGCTAAGCGAGGTTAGCGATCAACAGCGCTGGAGAGGTAGAGCAGGCCGTCCAGGAGGCAGAAATTGTAGAAGTGAGGTGAATCGCGTGCATAAAGAATTTTGAAGCTCGGCTTCTTCCTGCGCGGAACGGCCGATAACACGAACTTTTCAGGTTGAGCCGAGGTCGATCGACGAGCATCTCTCTCGGCATCGAGCTCAGCTGAAGTGATCGACACGAGTTCGGCGCGAGGTTTACATCGACGCTATGCTATACCTCGTCCCGATGATCTACGTGCCGAGGTACGAAGCAGACGCCGGGCTCGCCTTGGAAAAGGAGTCTTTTTCGAACAGCATAGTGCGAAAACGGAGATGCGACCGCGGACATGCGACGACGGAGGTAAGGGTAGGGATCAGCGTGTCGGTGTCAGGTGCTCGGCGATCGCCCTTTAACGGGCTCTGGGCGCAAGAGCAGCGGACATCAGGGCTGATGTCATCGGGTCCTTCTTCCTGGACCCAGGAACGGAGCGCAGCCCGGCATTGTCTGAGTTTTCCGGAAGTTGTGTGCGGCGCGGGTTGAGGCCAGCCCCGACTCGCGTCGGCTCCATGTGACTCGGACACGCGGGCTCCGCCGCCGAGTCGTTTGGGCGCGCCTGTTCTGTCTCCAGTGCGGCGACGCTCCCATGTGCTGCCTGCGCAGGACCAGGCCAGGAACACTGCAGACCTCCATGGGCGGTATGTAGATCATTGCCATTTCGCTCTCCTCGCCTCTTGGATTCGAAATTGTAGCGTACCTCTGGCCCTCTGTAGCTGCTCGCCGATGGGCAGCGTCCGTGTTGACTTTCACGCGAGCTGAGTATTTCGAACAACTCTCGGCTCGAGACTCACCAGACTCGCACGCCGTCAGATGACACTCTCCGTGTCGGCATCCGGGTCTCAGTGGCCAGGACCGATGCTCAGACCGCAGCAGTCACGGACATGGGCATGGGCTGCGCGATCGAGTCAGCTCGGCGAAGATAGCGAGCAGGTGGGGGAGTGGGACCCCTTGGCGTGAGCGGCAAGAGTTCGGGTTTCTTATCCCGCAGACACTTCCCCGCACCGGTGTACCGGCGCACATACCGAAAACAGCACACGCCGTGCCAAATCGGACACGTAAACCAAAACAGAGTTCATTCTAGGTTGCACATACCGTCCACCGCTCCACTTGTTCGGGCACCTACGCCACGCAACCCTGGCCGTCCATGCAAACAAACGCAACCTCGCGCAGAATGCATAGCCGCTCCCCCGCGTCGCCTATCTGTACATGGCATGCATCTGGCATCGAGATCGGCTAGTTATGCATACCTTTAGAACTCGAGACGAGAGCAAGCGAATGCATGGCGAGACTTCCGCGAGCTTTAGAGATTGCCGGGGTCCTTGCGTCGAACGCAGAGATAGCCGAAACTGCTCGTTGCCGTTGTCCAACCGCAAAGGAGCTTTGGCGAAGCCAATATGCGCGCGGTGGTCTCTGGAACGCTATTCGCGAGAACGTAGACTTTGGGAACCAAGGTGCGGCATAGACGATCGACAACGTGGTTAGTCACTGTAGAGCGCCAGCTTGTCGACCAGCCATACGCCACCAGCGGTGCCGCCGGCGCTCTGGTCGAATCACAGCGACAGCCGCTGGTCATGGTTAGAAGCCAAGATAGACGAGCGATGCACAGAGCAAGAATCGCTGAGCGGACCGGTAGCACGCAGCAGTCAGGCCGTTAAGGTTGCTGAGCGGTTACAGAGTTTGCCGCCACTCACCGAATTGCTCACTGATGCTCGGAACATCACACGCGACCCTTTAAACGTCTACAGCGAGCGTCCCCTCGTCTTTGACCCACCCTCATTGCGAGGTTTCTGGAAAACGTGAACACAGAGTGCTGTGGGCTGCGGCTCTGCTCGAAATTCGACATACGATGACGACGGTACCGACGGCCTCGCCCCTGTTCTCGACGAGGACATCGCTTATGCTTCTCTACGTCCATCTCTCCTCTCTGGATCGTTACATTCTGCCGAGGAGCGATGAAGGAAAGCGTTCAGGCGAGGCGGCAAGTATCGCAGAGCAAGTAGGCGAACGACGGCCCAGCACGACTCTCGAGTCCCGAGGCAAATGGGCGGCTGCGCGGCCGGTTCATGCTCCGGCCCACCCATCCAACGACCGGGGATCCGGGCTCCGGTCGGCCGGTCTTCGAGCCGGAGCAGCGTCACTCCGCTTGGGTCCCAAGCGGGACAGGCCCAACCCTCTCGCCGCCCATACGACTGCATTCCGCGCCTGGGCCCCGTGACCCATTCAACCTTGCCCTCGCCCCTTCTCATCCCTGCGCATTTCCACTCTCCGGAGAACGCTCTAACCGGCCCCCCTTCTACAACGCTGCATGCCATGGAACAGGGCTGTTCGCATAAATCAAGGAGAGATGCATTCCGGATACCTGTCGCGTAAAGCTGCAGAGATAGCTCGCGTATTCTGTACGCAAAGAGAGCTCGAGACGATGTCGAATCGATACAAGGATGAGAAACTGATAGACGAAGATGTGCAGAGAGATACGCGACGATACCTCGTCGCCTGCTACGGCAGCTGTCTGTGCCGTCGATGGCCGCTCGCGACGCCTTACCGACTGGGGTTCTCTCTTGTCGCTTATGTATGGTGCACAGAGATGAAGACAATGCTGCGTGGTCATGTGTGTCACACTGCCAGGCAATCAAGACAATGAACGCCTCGTTCAGAGTGATCGTCGTTTCCACCACCGCAGTCACCGCTCTCCGCATCAGCACTATGCCAGCAAAGCCGTGCTCTCCTCGCTTATCTGTGCATGATCACACTAATCTGGCATTCTCGCATCGAGCAGAGGTACAATGCACTCGCGGTAGCGCGTCAACAAGCTTGCTAAGCCTGAGAGAATGTTTACCTGACCGGGCAAGTCCGAGGCACAGACCCGGGTCCGATTCCCCGTGGTTCACTGCGCTGGTACACAAACGTCAGTCCGCACTCTCACGCGTTCACATCGCGTAAGCCCGATGGGTGTAGCGTCCGCGATGCATTGCCAGTCACACCGAGCTGAAGTGCTGCCTCGCCCCCGGATCTGCGTCGCGCAACCCCACAAAACCGTCATCCCCGTTAGCCCAGAGCTAGACTGGTCGAGACCACAGCGCCCCGCAGTGCCCCACATCCCCGTGAGCATACTACCAACCGACTAAATGACACTGATAGCCGATCCATCATGTTTCTAGCGCGCGTTAGCTCGTGTCGAGCTTTACGCGTTCTGTTTCTGTCCTCGGCTGCCGTTTCTGCTTTACGCGAAAGCATGCAGCTCGCCAAAACAGCATCGACTTGGCGCATCTGCAGCGCTAGCCTCCGGAGGAGGCATGGACGCGTGTTGGAAATGGTCGCGCATGCGTTCCTCCGGCAAGTAAACCGGACAACAGAGCGGCGTGCAGGAACAAGTTGCAGGGAAACGAGGCACGAAGACTGTCGAGTTCGAAAATCGGCATTCTATAGCCGGCGGCAGTGGCCACCGTGCTTCCCTTCCCTTACTCCTCCCACAATCCGCCCTCACGCTCCACAAGGCAGCCAGGGTAGCGTGCACCCACTTATCTCTGGCGGGCGTGGGGAGTCAGGAGCGCTGGGCGGTCAGGAGGACAGCGAGGTCGGCTGGTTAATCCAAGATCTGAAAGAGGGGGACGCGAGTAGCATCGACGGGCTCAACATCACGGGATCCGCATAATCCTCGGTACACCGCGTCACCATGCCCACCACGCAATCCCCCACTGGCTGCAGATAAGGATGCCGCAGCAACTCGGTCAGCACTGCTTGCCGTTGTTGCAATCGCGGATGGGGGATCGGTTATGTTGCTGTCCGAGCTGGCCGAGCTGGGCAAGCTGCCCGCGGCACTATGCGTGCTGTATGCTATCTTTACGCATCTCCATCCCAGATCTCCCATCTCGATCATGAGAACAACCCCTTACAGCAATCGCAATGAACGGAGCGTGCACACCGCTCAACCCCACCTTGGTGTTTTGAAATGAGCGCACCGCGTGCATCCCCATACCCGCAAACCCGCATACCTCGCGTGCAGTTACTGATGGCGCTGAATGCCGGTGAGACCGGCGCAACTGCTGTCCCTGCTGCTCGAACGTGGGTACGTAAACGAGACCTAGGCCTTGTGGAGCCTCATGACGCATGAGCAGTGCAACAACAGCCGACGCCACTGGCTCAGAGACGAGAGATCCCAGCACCAGACTTGCAAGCGACCTCTTGCAATCGGATACCATACCTGCCGACAAGAAGTCCGGGTCGGAGAATGCGGAATGTGATTTGCGTTGCGGGTGATTCTACCCCCCGACGACTGGCGCTTAGCGTTGTCTGTCTTGCTTTTGGCGAGCTATTACGATCCAGAACACTTTCTGCCTCGGCCCGAGGTTGGGAAATGCAACGCTCAGCTCGAGACGAAGAAGGAATCGTGCATGATACCCGCGCAGAAATGCTACTGATAGCCGAAGAGAAGTTGGACCAAGACAGCGGAGACCAGACGCCTCACACTCGCTAACGACGGTACGCCAGCGCCCAGTACTGGAACCATGAAACATGCATTCCCAGCCACAGCCCGGATGTCCAGCACATGCGCTGCAGTGGTAGTCACGGTGCAGATCGCACGCACTGCAAGCATTTGGTGATCTCGTCACCCGCGAACTAGAGTTGCACTTGTGGCGTATAGTGCTGCATTCACGCGAGCTTGTTTCCACACTTCCCTCTCACTACATGCTTTAGGCGAACTCTGTCTTCCTCGTCTATGTCTACATAGCGCGAAGAGTTCGTCTATATTCCTCTCTGCGCGCGAAGAGTTCGTCTATATTCCTCTCTGCGTGCGAAGAGGCGTCTCGGGACGACGCGAGTAGTAGAATGTCACGCAGAGCCTCGTGCGCGTGCGTGGGACGGAACATGGCGCTGGCTCTGTCGTGTGCAGACGCAATGACGACGGTGGGCTTGGAAAATCGAAAAACGTACCGAAAAAGTTCGAAATTGCGCCGGCCAGCGTACCTGGCCTGAAGAGGCAATCCGCCTGAACTCCTTCCCCCTTGCGGACCTGCGGCCACGTGTGAATCCCCCACTTTTGGCAATCCCGATGCCTGTCTGTGCAAGATAGCACAAATGCAAGAAACGGAAAAACCTCGCTCGCATCCGACAGCGTCGGAATGCGGAGCGCACGCGCCCGTGAGACCATGCGGCCCCGACCGACGCGTCCGCTCCGGAGCGCTGACGCACGGGGCGGTTCACACTTCCGGCTCTCCTCGAGCCCTCTCCGACCTTGGTCCCCCACCCGACTCTCCGAGCATGCGCTCAACCTGCGCCCCCCACTCTACCTGAAGTCGCGCGAATGTTGCTCCAGCTGCCAAAGCTCGTTTCCAGGACATACCCAGGCACGGACCGGTGCAAACTATGTGTAAGCCGGGGACACCGGCGGCTACTTTCCATATTTTCGAACTTCTGCCCGACCGGCAACGGACATGGGCAACCGCTTTACACGCTTGCAAACGCGTCCAACGGCTCGGTTTAAGCGCGCAGCAGCACAAGCTGCTCGGGACGAGCTCGGCCCGAATGCATGCATGATTGCTCGGATATCAGTGCATGCATACGAGAAATGCGGACTGATTGGCGAGGCGACGAGTATGTTTTGACGAGGTCGACGACTCGGGTATCAGTCCGACCATGACTCGTAGCTAGTCAGTCACCTTGCACGCGTGCTTGCTACAGTGCAGAGAACTGCACTAGGTGCAGTGCTGTCTTACAGAGCTGCGTACGCTGGCATACATGTGCAGTACGCTTGCCGTCGTTGGCCGCGAAGCGAAGGCATCTGCTGCATCGTCTTGACATCCAGCAGCCGCAGCCCTTCTAGCGATGTCGCCTTTTGTCCTCGCCTGCGCACACCCCATCTCCCGTCAATAACCTCAGTAGCTCGTCCCAATACTCAGTAGTCAGGATTGCTCGATGTACAGCCTCCCAGCAGCACATTAGCGACAGGCGACTCACCAAGAGCGCCACAGTCTCATCATCAGCACGGGGCGTCGGGGGCGTCTCGATCGCTGCCAGCCCCCACCCGCAGCACCCCGTTGCCTATCTTCTACACCTCCATTCCCGTCTTTCCCATTGCAGCCTGGCAGCAGCGGGGGGTAACGCATAAGCTGTCTGGCTGGATGATTGCCGAAAGCAGAACAAGTGCAGCGTGCCTTGATAACCGATGTCAGCCGCCGTTTGGCGCTGATAACCGTGGCCTGCAACCGCGGTTGACCTGCACTAGAGAGTCAGGCGCGGCGTGATGGCGCGCAAGCCCAGACGCCAAACGCGCGATGGCTTGGGCGCAGCCGTCTGCCTTTGCGTCATGTGACTACACCTGGTGTGCTGAGAAATGCAAATGCATACATGCGTGGAAGCGGTCCCACGCGAAGTCTGTGGAAGCGGGTTTGTACAAGTGAACGTAGTGAGGGTCTGTATACAACGCAAGTGATCAAGTCTGCACAGGGGTTGCACAGGGGTGCGATGCTAAGGTCGAGAATGTAGTGGTCTGTGCGATGGTGAAGTTGTTGGAGGGAATGTGTGGTCGTGTGGATGTTAGGGTGTGGGGAAACTCGTCGGTGGTCGGAGAAGACCGAATGCTGAGCGTCTAAGTGAGGACGCGGCGAGCGCGGGGGTGCTCCGGGACAGCGCGGACGAGGGGCGGCGGCGGCCTGCCGAAGGCCATACGGAGGGCAGCGTAGGAGCCTCCGAAGCCGAGTCCGAGCAGACTGGCCATGTACGTGAGTGAGCGCTTCGGCTTCGTCATCTGGCCAGCCGGAGCAGCGTGAGCCGTCGAAGAGGCGTAAGTGCGCGCGGAGCTGTCTGTCAGCTTTCGTCCTCACTCCGCTATGCATGGTAACGTACCGGGTCGCAGTAGTGGTTAGTGTTCTAAGCATGGTTGTCGATTATGGGAATGCCCATCGTGGGTCCGTGGGTTCTTATATCAAGGCGGTCGTCAGCTGACATTGTCAGTCGCTGTGGAGCGAACGTCGCCGATGCACAATTACCGGGAACGTTCGGTGCCTGCTGCGTCCGAGTGCTGGTGGTGGTTACAAATGCATTCGGAATACTTCCGCGCCATTGCATGCAACTGTTACGCGGCATGCTGCGATCTTGTTGGTGCAGTGTGAACAGCCCGGTATGCATGACACGCGCTACGCATGCACTATGCGCACTACGAAGAGCTCGGACGTGGTGCCGTCGAAACGGCGTCTGCTTTGTGAACCTTGCAGCGATGGCTGCACACTGCCGGCGCCGCCGGTGAGGACAATGCGCCATGATTCGGACTCAGAGCACAACAATTCGGACAACCGAGTCATTAGCGGAAGCATCTCCGCGTGAGGTGATCTCATACACCGTGATTACAATGTACGTTGTTTGCAGAGCCCAAACTCTAATCCACAGAAAAATGTTACGTAAAAGTGTCCAGGTAGGCAGGCGCCCGTCTGCTTCCGAAGCCAGGCTGAGCCTAGCCCGGAAATCTCAGAGCCAGGGCAAGGGCGATCCGTAGGCGATCTCCGGAGTCCGTATCTGTTATCTCTTTGAGTCACCCCTTTCGCCATTGGACGCGCGTTCCGACTTGGATGCTCACGCAGTGCGAGTCTCCCCGTACCTCCTTGCCTGGGGCGGGGTGTAGTCATCAACGTCGTCGGACGCGTCGCTCTTCGCAGGCCCGATCTCCACCGTGTCCCCCGTGCAGAGGCCGTACCGCTCGCGCGGCTGGTGGAGGTGCTTCAGCTTCTCGGGCTGGACGACGATGACGGCCAGCTTCCCGTTCGCGAGGTGCCAGCCGAGGTGGCAGTGGATCGCCCACACGCCCGGATCGTCAAGGGGGATACGCAGCAGCGCCCAGCTGCTGACGGGGAGGTCTCCGTGCAAGATTACTCATGTCCTTGTAAGTTTGAGCTCATATGTCGCAACGGGGCAACGCCTATTCGGATTACAAGCATGTCGGACAGTACTCTGGGCTCTCAGCGGGTGATCTGGATGCGTAAAGCGCGGCATGGCGATCGCGGCTGTCTGATCAGCTGGTATCAGTGACCATGCGTGTTGGACCTTGCTTAGGGAACGTCCGCGGAATGTCCGTCGTAGACGAGCTGGTCGGCCATCGGTCAGCACAGAACAAAGGGCTGCTGATGGTAGCAGGTCACCCTTTCGCAACGACCCCGGCCAGAACAGAAAAGCAAGGATCGCGGTTTTCAGAGTAATCAAGCAAGGATGTTTGCCAAGCCAGCAGAAGGCCGCTTGTGGCAACGTACGACAACGGGCATGGTTGCCATGACAGTATATTCCACTCGAGAAGCAAGAGATTGTTACGGATGGTAATGCATGTTGTATCTGTCAGGCTGCCACCGGTAGGAGAGTAGTAGTAATGGATTCCCCGATGCATTACCGCACTTTCTATAAATGTAATAGAAACCTGGAATGGCACCCGTGGGAAACTGTCGATCTAGCGAAGGCGAGCTCCGACCCCCAAAACTCACTTTCCCACGGTGGCAACATTGCAACCTGCAATGTTGACGTCCTGAGAATAAGCATGCGACATCTTGAGCAGCGCAAAAGAGCATTTCATGCATGGTTCTGGTGCAGAAGTGTAAGTTCGGGCAGCAAAATAATAATATTACACTTTCTAATACCCTTTATAATCAGCAGATGCTAAATGGGATTAGACTCAGCGGTCTGCAGGCGGCAAAGAATTGAGCCCAGAGGCAACTGTTCCCGTAGAAGTCCTATTATATACATGCTTTGCTCAATCTATGCACAGTGGTCTATCTGGCAACATCCTAGCAGCACTTCTGTCCGCAGTTGCTCGTCGGCTTAGTAGCGCGGATGAAGCAGCTCATGGCGGCGCCGTCAATAGCCTTGAGCTGCTCGTCCTTGTCCTCTCCCTGGCCGTCGACGATCTCCTTGGCGTCCTCGCTCGAGTAGACGCGCGTGGGCTCGATATCAATGTTCTCGAAACCAGCCTTGGCGAGTTTCTCCTCATAGTCGCCCTTCACGAGGGCGCCAGCGATGCATCCGGCCCAGAGCTCGAGGTTGCGCTGCGTCTGCTCGGGGAGGGCGCGCGAGAGCACAATGTCGCTGACGGCAAAGCGGCCACCAGGCTTCAGAACACGGTACGCCTCGGCGAGCGTCGCGTCCTTGTCCGGACTCAGGTTGATGACGCAGTTACTGATGATGACGTCGACGGAGCAGTCGGGCAGCGGAATCTGCTCAATGTGCCCCTTGAGGAACTCGACGTTGGAGATTTGCGACGTCTCGGCGTTGCGGCGCGCGAGGTTGAGCATCTCGTCCGTCATGTCGAGGCCGTACGCCTTGCCGGTAGGTCCGACGCGCTTCGCCGAGAGGATGACGTCGATACCGCCACCAGAGCCGAGGTCAAGGACGGTCTGTCCCTTCTCGAGCTTGGCGAGCGCGGTCGGGTTACCGCAGCCGAAGGAGGCGAGGAGAGCCTCAGCAGGCACCTCGGCAGCCTCGAGCTCGTTGTAGAGGTTCTTCGTGATGGGGTCGACACCGGCGAGTACGGTCGCCTTCGAGCCACAGCACGAAGCACCGCCGCCGGAGACGACGGAAGTCACAGCGGAGCCGTAGGCGGAGCGGACGGCCTCGTGCATGGCGTTGCCAGTCTTGGGACCGCAGCAGCCAGAGGCAGCCTGGAGACCGCAAGCGGAGGGGGTGGTGTCAGCCTTGCAGCAGCCAGCAGCGGGAGCGGCGTCGGTCTTGCAGCAGCCAGCAGCGGACTTGTCCTGATCCTTGCAGCACCCAGAAGCCGGCGCAACCTCAGTCTTGCAGCACCCTCCGGGGGCGGCAGGGACAGGCTTGCAGCACGACTCAGCAACAGAAGTAGAAGGTTTGCAGCAGCCTGTCTGTCAGCTTAATCCTACTTGTTCAACTCACTCATTGTCTTTGTTTTCTCCTTTTGGTACGTCGTCGATGGTGAAAAGAGGGAAGGGAAGGGGAGGTGAGGTGATGATATCGGTGTTCAAGCTCTCGGTCTTTTATGCCTCCAGTCCTTCGTCAACTTACGGGGGCAATTTCAAAGTCGAACTTTGAATTTGACAACCACCGCAGAAAGCCCTCAGTGGACGAGTCGCCGATGAGTCCTTATCGCGGCGAATGACACCGCGGAAGGAGCGGAAAGGGCGCTCCGAGAATGTTCTGAGAGACGCTTCTTAGTCAGCTCCCGTCTTGGCATCAAGCCCATGAGACACTCTGGAAGTCTGGAACTGCGGAAGGCTTACATAGCGAAGTAGGGGTGACTGGCCCGCCCGTCCAGCTGGCTGAACTTCAAATTCGAAGTGGCATATTGACATCCTTTCCCGCCGCATACCTCCGATCTGCCAACTCTTCATTGTTCCGACCAGTCCACCTATTCCTCGTCGGCCTTCACTGGCCTGCATTGGCCCAAAAAGAAGAATGCGAACCCTGGAACTGCCAAAAGATGAGTTGTCGGGGATTCGAACCCCGGTAAGCTGCTATATCTTCCAAGTAATGGAAGGCAGCCATCTTAACCACTGGATCAACAACCCGCTCATGGTTTAGGTAAATCACGCTAACTCATAGCCTAGTGATGGATTACGTAATCGCGTTGACGCACCCAGCTCCTTCCTCTCCTTCGATGTTAGTCGCATGCATGCTACGCATGCTCTCCCAAACAAGGTCCGAGGGATTCGGTGCAACGAAGCGTACAGTCAATGCTTTCATCGGGTATTGGGGTCATGAAAACAACAGATGCTTGAACAGGTGTGGTAGTGTATGATGGGGGAACTGTACAACTGTGCGCCTACGTACGCACGCGGAAGAGGTAGCGGAGACGGATCTGGTCGACGTCGTAGCAGATAAACTCGTTGTACGCGAGGTACGCGTTGGGAACGCCCGTGTCGCCGGGCTTCTTGCTGAGGTCGGGAATCTTGGTGCCCTTGAAGCGCTCGTGGACGCTGCCCGCGTCCTTCCACTTGCTTGGGCCCGTCGTGCCCTGGCCCCACGTCGAGTACATGCCCGTCTTGAGCGCGTCGTCGCCGGCCGTGTAGCACGCGTTAGTGAGCTTCTGCAGAGGATCGGCGAGCTCGGCCTCGCACAGCAGCAGAAGCGCCGTGCCGTTCGATAACGAGCTGCAGCAGTAGTTGACACTCTTCGACGACATGTCGGCCAGGTAGATGCCCTTGCCGAACATGTAGCCCGAGACGGGCGCCTCGGGCGGCGCGATGCGGAGTCCTTGGCTGAGGATACCGCCAAAGTTGGTCGTGCGCGAGCCGTGCCACAGCAGACGGCGATCGCTCTTGACGTTCTTGAACTTGCTGTTCTCGAAGCGGTCCTCCTCGCCCTTGCGCTCGATGCGGAAGATCTCCTCGATCTGGTACTTGATGTAGTGCGTCGAGCCCTTGGTCTCGAGCAGGTACTCGGCGAGCTGCTTGAACTCGCTCGAGGAGTGGTCGAGAGGCGTCATCTCCTCCATGCCGAGCGCCTCGTACTGGGCGTCGGAGGGGTTGTCGCGCGAGTCTTTGCGGCCCTTTAAGATGTTCTGCGCCTCCTTCATCTCACTGAGCGATTCGAGGAGGTCAAGCTCGCGACGGAGCATGGCCTCGTTGGCGATGACGGGCGGGCGGTTGCGGCCAAAGGCGTGGGGGATGACGGAGTAGTACTGGTTGGACAGCTGCTCGACGGCGGGCGCGTACGCCAAGTTATAGCGTGACTGCGCCAAACTCTGGTCATCGAGAAGTTCCATCAGATCCTTAAGCGTTTGGAATCCGCGTGTGATCGTGTTCTTACTCAACTTGCCGAGAGGCAGCTTCTTAACGTCATAGTTCAGATCAGCCATCGTCGCGTTCATAAAGGTCGGGTTGAAGATGAACTCCATAAGTTGCTGCACTTGAGGGGGAAGCTTGGATTTGGGTGTCTCGTACTCCTCCTTCTTCGCCTCGACCTCGGCATCGTCCTCCTCGTCCGAGTCGGGCGCGTAGCTGCGCTCAACGAAAGTGTACTTGTCGACCTTCGGGGCTGAAGAACGGTCGTCCCACTTGTGGCCAGACTTGTCTTTGAACTTCTTCTCGAACTGCTTCAGGGCGTCGGCGAGTGATCCAGAGCCAAGCAGCGCCGACTGGCCAACCTCGCCGACGCGGCCCCAGCGAGACCAGGTTTTGTAGATGCCGCCGTTCTGGAGGAGCTGTTGAGTCAGCTCAAGACAGGCTGTTAGGGAGCTGCGCAACGCACCTGGAGACGGTAGAACTTGTTGTTGTTATTGGAAGCGTTGGTCTGGTTCAGCGAGGCGTCCCAGATGGTGAGGTCCGCGTCGATGTAGACGTTGTAGTTGGCAGGGGCACCCTCGTCAAGCATGACGCAGATGTCCTTGCTAGTTGCCTTCTGGGCGCTGGGTTCGAGGTCGTCCGCGGCCCAGTTGTTCTTCGAGGGAGAGGGCGGGACCTTGACCTCTGGGATCTGTCAGCTGCTTCCTTAATGGCTTCAGCTCACGATGCTTCTTGCTCCTCTTCTTCACGGGGCCCGGCATGGCCGGACTGGCCGGCGAGGCAGCGCGTTTGGTGCCGCTAGCAGCGGGCTTGGCGGCGCCGTTAGCAGCCTTGGTGGACGACGAGGAAGACGCGGAGGCATTCTTAGGCTTGAGCTCGTACTCGTCCTCTGGGGCCCGTTCTCCGTCCTTCTCGCACTTCTCGAGCCAGTCTATGGCGACCATCTTGGCCTTGCCAAACTTCTTGACCGCGCGGACCTTGGGCGTCTCGTCGCCGACCTCCTGCTCCGTCGTGATCAGGTGCGTCACCGTGGCCGTCACGTTCTGCGTCGTCGCGGCGCCGAGCGCCTTCGCCTTCTCCAGCACGTCCTCGTGCGTCAGGCCTGGCAGCGCACCACTGACGGCGATACGGCACCCGCGCAGGGGGTAGGGGTTCTTCGCTTTCGCCTTCGGCTTTGGTGGCGGGCTGGGAGTTGGTGCTGGTACCCTTGCGGCGGGGGCGGGGACGAGTGCCGCCGCAGCAGCTCCGCGAGCAGAGCGTCTGGGGGGCATAGTCAATTAGGCGATGGGAAAGGATGCGGTTGAGGAATGGGGATCGTCTTGAGGGGCGGAGAAGAAAGCTAAGGTGTCGAGGAAGGAGCGAGTTTATTAGTACGATGCGTGTTGCCCGATAAGCGCCAGCGGGGTCGCCTGGGGCCGCGGGTGACTGGGCTGGAGTATGTGCTGTGTGCACGGATGCCTGTGAATGCCTGTGGCGAGGCAGCGAGGCAGCTGAGGCGCTGGGGCAGTCGAGCGAAGGAGGATGCAGCTGAGGGCGGTTGACTGGATCGACTGGAGGGGAAGACGTGAATCAAGCGAATCAAGCGTTGCGGACTAGTCTGGGGCCACTCGATTTCACTCGATTCTTGGGAGCCAAGACTCGAGCGGGCACTGCCAGCAGGCGTCAACGGCCGTCACCGGGCATCGGTAGGAGCCGGCTCAGCCCATCGGTTAGGTTAAGGCTGATCATGGCTTCCAGCGTAGTGCCAGCGAGTGAGGGATGCCTCTGTGCACCACCCATCCATCAGCCAGGGTCCTTCAGCGCGAGGAGTGAGGGGAATAATACAATAACCTGCCTTGCGTTCCGGGCGCTGCCTCAGCTGCATCAGCTTCCGGACCCCTTCTGCAGTGCAGCCGATTCCTGATCATCTAGGGCGACTGGGGCTTTTGCGCTCAAGGTGAAGACGACAAGACGCGGGCCAGCTGCAATTGATCGTTACGTGCCGAAGTACTCAGGTCTGCAGGTCTTGGCGCTCAAGCGCGCAAGCGGGGTACATCTCTCGGTCGGATCGGTTCAGCCCGGTTCAAACGTTCTTCCGCTGCGCCACTACAGAGGACCGGTTGACTGGACTGGACACCCTACCGCACGTACCGCGCCTGATTGGCAGGCACTGTTTCCACGACCTCTAGTAGCCGTGCCTAGTTCCCGATCCTCGGCGCCTTCGGACCTAAAAGGACCCTGGATGACCTCAGATAGCCGCATTGGCCACCAGTAATTTCGACAGCGCAGTCAGTCCAGTCAGCCGCTCGTCACTTGACGCAGCTCACCGATGGCAACAAAAAATGCAATACATGGCCCAGTGAACAGTAATTGATAAAGAGGGAAGTAAGGAACTGGTGTTCTCAGTCTCAATGAGTGTCATATGTCGTGGCAGTGGTAATGTGAGGATGGATGTGGTTCAGTGGGTAGTTGCAGTGTCCTCGTCCAAAGTGTTTTCGTCATTAGCTTGGTGGTTAGAGCGCCTGCGCCTCCCAGTCGTGGAACTTGCGGACCGTGACGAGCGAGTCAAGGATCCGCTCGGGCAGCGTGCACTGGTCGTTCGCCGTGCGCAAAGTCGACTGGAGATCTGATCGGATGTCAACCGGTTGGAAGCCCGCGGCAGCCAGAGCTGCGTTCGTCGCCTTGGTCGGGTGCCGAATCGTCTGCTTGCTACGCAGCGATCCCAGCTGGGAACGGCTTGACGGCGTCTGATGGGTCAGCAGTGACAGATCGGGCGACTCACTCCTCCCTCCGAGACAGTCTGCAGCATCGACAGCAGCACCCGCTCCAGCGGCATGTTCAGCATACCCGCATACTCGCGCATGTCTGTTGTCAGTTCGTATCCGAGCAAAGCCAACTCACTCTTCTCTGATTCAAGGAATCTCAAGGCGCGCGCGGCAGTCTCGTTGCCGATACCGGTCAAGACTGCCTGCACCAAGAGCTGGTATTCGCGGGTGAACATTGCATAAGCAGTCCCCTTACGGATCTGCTTAGGGAACGCGGTAAGCGAGTGCATGACCGACTCCATGAAGTGGTTCGAGTGTTGGCCGTCGTGCGACCCCAGGAGCGCGGTTGTCGTCTTCTCCGCCGGACCGTAGATGCACTTCATGAGGTGGTCGAACAGCTGAGCTTGCAGGGCTTCGAGGGGAGCCGAGTAGCCAGACTCGAGCACGGCCTGGGACAACGAGAGCGCGCACCAGATTTTCGGGATCGAGTTTCGCTCCGTAAGCGCGCGCAGGCCGGAGGTGAGCTCGGTCGTGATCTTGTCTGGTACGGCGGCCATCTCCCGCTCTCGGTGCCAGGCAACGATACGCGCCAGGAGCGAGCCGGCGGTAGCAGTCGTCTCGTAGTCTCCAGCGCTGTTGATGATCTCGCGCACAAGCAGAGAAACAAAGTCCGGCTTGGCGACAGGCGCGGTGACGAGCTGCTCTCGTGTCGGCACTGGCGGTGTATGGAACAGATCGTCGACACTCTCCTCCTCAGTGATGGATGAGGTCCACGAGACCGGCGATCCGGGCGTCTCGGTCGCAACGGTCGTGTCGGTGTTGACGGTCATATGCGTCGTGTCGGCAGACAGCGGTCCGGCGTCCCCGTTTCCGTTCGGCACCTCTTTCTCCTTGCCCATCGACAATGACCTTTCGCGCTCTTCCCGCTTCGCAACTCGAGCGGCTTCGACCTCGGCTCCTGGACAAGTCAGTTACGATACACGACGCTGTTTAGTTAACTCACGCTCTTTGGCGGCAGTAGCCTCCAGCTGCTTGCGCAGCGCCTCTGCAGCCCTCCGCTCCTCTTCCTTCTTCCGGCGCATAGCGTCTCTCCGCTCGATGAAGTTGCGCTGGGTCGCGAAGCGCCTCGCCGCGGACTGCAGCCGAGTCAGAACTTCGACCTTGTGTTCCAGCGCAGCGTCGATCTTGGACAGCGCAGTGGCATTGAAGAAGACGAACGATCTTCCGACCTGCACTCCCTTCGGGTCGCCTGCAATGTCGGAGAGCGCCTTGACGACCTCCTGCATGTCGTTCGGCGGTGTGTCTAGTACGAGGTAGTACGGCGCCATCTCGGCATGAGGAACGCGGTACGGGCCGCACTCGCGCGCGAACCGCGCGATCTGCGTGATGCCGGCAGCGCCAACCTGGACGGAAACGAGATCGCGGCGGAAGACCCAGGCTTTGGCCTCGTTGTTTGGCTTGATGCAGTGGATGTAGTGGACGCGAGTGTTTGTGAGGAGGTTGTTAAGCTCGTCAAGCGACTTGCGGAATGATGTCACTACACTGGCGAAGGAGTTGCGACCGACGGTGCGCGGGAGGACGAGCATCTGCATGAACTCGCCGCCGCTCGTGAGACAGTTGAGAAGCTTGTCGTCGACACGCTCCGAGTTCGCGGCGAGGAAACCCCGCGTGTCGTACTTGACCTGGCGGGCGTAGTGGGCGACGACAAACTCGTTCGGCTTCGTGTACGGGCTCCGGACGTAGCCGTGTAACTTGTGGCACTCCAGATTGATGTTACCCGCAAACGTCTCGTCCGTGCCTCCCAGTCCGAGACCGAGACGCCGCGTCTCATCGTCCAGCAGGCAGGCAATACCGGTCTGCGTCTTGCGGCCGGGCTTGTTGGCGATGAGCTCGAGACATGATGGCTGAGGCGTCGGCTTCTCCATTTCGATTCCCTCATCCATGTACACCTCGGCCTGGCGCTCGAGAACGTCCTTCGAGAGTTGCCGCTGCAGCTGCTCGTTGGCCCAGTTGATCAGGAACTGGGCCAGCGTATTCCGCTCAAAGCTCTCGAAACCGAAAATATCGATGAGGGAGATACATGGCCCCTCCGAGTCGGCGGCACCGAGGGCGTGGTTGACCTCGGCGACGAGCCATTCGAACAGCCACGCGTAGAGCGCTCGCACGAGACCCTCCTGGGCCGCTTTGAGCTCGGCGCCTATTCTCGGCTTGTTCACCGTGTCGACGTTGCCCGCCTTCACTGTTCGCACCGTGAGAGCGTCGTGGAACTGTTGCGGATCGAGGCCGAAACATTCTGCTGCCGGCGCGACGTTTCCCGCGGTCAGATGGTCAAGGCCCTCAAGCACCGACCAAATGCGTTCCTGCTTCTCCTCGTCTAGCCCCAGTTCCGACAGAGCCGTGCAGACCTTGGTGAAACCTTCCGATTTCTCGCCAGTCTCACGCAGTTTCCGTAACAGCGTGACGATGTGGAAAGGTCGGTCGTCGATAACGCGACCTCGCTCGAGGAGGAACGTAGACACGGACGCTCCTGTCAAGGCTCCCTTCAGGTCAAAATGGATCTGGCTGTCAGCTATGTTTGAACCACCGTTCAGCTACGCACGTTGACGACTTTGGCGTATCGACTAGAGTTCGCGTTGTGCACTGTCGGAGCGTTTCCGAAGGCTTCCAACACCGTACTGGCGGAAACGAGCTTGTCAGCGAGGTCGCCGCCACTCGACCCGCGCGCGGCGAGGTACTCAATCGAGTGATTGCATGAGATCGTCTTTCCGGAACCACTGCAATGTCAGTCTAGCTGCGCAAAACATCCAGGCTCATAGCTGTCTCACCTCTCTCCGGTGATGACGACAGTCTGGTTACGCTTGTCTCCGTTGAACAACGCTTGGTAGGCGTTTTCGGCGACAGCGTACACGTGTGGTCGTTGCGAGTGTGACGGCACACCGTAGAATGATCGTCGCACGTCGGGCTCGTCTGCGACTGTCAGCTTAGTCGACGATATTGGAGCTTACAGAGTCCGGGAACGTTGGCGAACGGGTTGACGGCGAGCTGGACTGTCAGATTCTCGCTCGCTAACCGATCTTCCTCACTGTCAGGATACCACAGTTGGTATACACTTCGTGGTTGTCATAGCGGTCTTCGAGGACGTTGGTGAGCGCCTCTGCGGAAAGTCAGCCGGCTATCGGAAATATCTCGAATACTGAGACACTGACCATTCGTGTGGACGGGGAGAGCCGCAAGGTCGTGCGAAACGCGCTCCTTGATTTCGGTCGTCATGCTGGCTGGCGAAAGGGAAGGAAGGCGTGCGGGTGACCGAGAGGCTCAGCGAGCTGGCACGGGGAGGCGAGGGGCGGTATCGATCGCGTCGGGCAAAGAGTGAATGTGGACAAAGGCGGGCGTACAGTTCACCGTGGTATCGTTTACGATGTTTAGCGAGCGGTCTCTAGTGCCGAAGGACGAGCGATCGCGTGGTCGCGCGGTCGCGGTCGTGATGGCAAAGCGCGCGGTCGCAAGTTCTAAGAGGTCTAGCCCCAGTTCGAGGCGTGGATATCGACTAGCTGATTGTCCAAGAGATCAAAAGTGTCGGCTCGGCTCTGGACGGCGTGCGTTCAGTTGCGTGCGTTCAGTTCCACATCACCAATGGCAGGCGTCCGGCGTTCCGAGAGGGGCCCAATGATGCGTGGTAGGCGTGTGGACGTGTGGAAAGTGGTACGGTGGTAGGGATGGAGGGCGAGCAGGCAGTGAAGGCGATGGACCGTGCGTGCGTTCGCGCGTGCGAGCGACAAGTGACCCCGTGCCGTTGGCTTACAGTGGAAGTGGAGTAACGAGAGCGGGTGAGGGCAGTGAGGGCAGCGAGGGCCCGGGGCCGTGAGCCGTGAGGGGTAAGGCTAGTGGCGTTGATCGAGGTAGGTCGCGAGTTGCGCTGAGGTGCGGGTCGGCGGGCGCGAAGGAGGTTCACGATGTGCAGTGAAAGTTAAAGAGCGACAGGGAGACTGACGACGACGGGTGCGACGGGGTGCAAGCGCAAGAGATCGGCGTGCGCGCGTCGAGTCGTCGTGATGGGCGTGCCAGTCGGAGTATGTAGCGAAGGCAAAAGTCGACGCCGGATGGACAATGAGCGGCCGTCAACGTCAAGAGGGATACGTGCGTGCGCGTAGCCCATGCACACCGTACGGTGATAACTGAAGCCAGGCGCTAAGGACGGCAAGACCCTGCGAACCCTCGGAACCTTGGAGGTTGTGCCGGTCGTCCCTGTCCCCCTGCTTTTCAAAGCGTCCCTTCGTGCTGCATTCGACGGATCGCTTGCACCCCTTGACGGGCTGGACCGACGTGCTGCTTGGGCTGCATGCTCGTCGCGAGCCCGGCATCGCAAGCTGCGCGATTGGGCAACACGTCCCGGACGCCAGTGGGCGTGCTTCCGACGAAAGGGCTTGATAGTCGCACTCGACAGTATCCACAGAAGCCAGCAGACCAGAAGGGCGGAGGGATTCAAGTTAACATGATAAAAAGCCCAGGCTGCCACCTAATCCTTCGCTGCACACCATTCTCTCTCTTCATCCGAGGATGCTCCTGGCTCTTCTTCCTCGAACCCGGCAGAACGGCATGCGGCACTAACACTCCTGCTATTCAGACTGTCTCTGGCGCCGGCGGAAGGCGACCCGTGTGTCGGTTTCAATCCTCTGACTACTCTCGCCGGGTGCTGCGTACTCTTCCTCTTCCCAGGAAAACGGTCCGCAACACCGAGACGGCATCGATGGCACAGGAGGACCTCGAGACCATCGCCGGACAGGCGAGCGCGGCTGCACTAACCATCTGAGACTACAGCTGATCCACCGCGCACCGCGATCGCGGAAGAGAATGCCCCGTACTGCAAGGCGCACTCTACCCTTCGTAAGTGTTATCGTGCTATCGCGCTACTGCAGCGCGTCTGACTTCTGCCTGCCAGGACGCATCGGTCCATTGGAACCATTGATCCATCGAACATGCATGCTGCCCAGGGTCCGGGCCAGCGACTAAGACCTCCTGACGTAACATGTCAGACGCTCCTTGTGCAGCCTGGTGCAATGTTCGACGCATTGCATGGCACCTTCTTTGACTCTGTCAGCTGAACTTCTATCGTGCTCATTACAGAATGCAGAACCCTTCTTGTGCACAGCCGTCTCTTTCGTCTCTTCGATATGGCCTGCTTTCTCGTCATCACCTGCGCTTTTCTCGCCAGCAACGACTGGTACCAGGTCCAACCGAGGCGAAAGCACCCTGACACGCCTTAGTGACCTGAAACACCAAACACGTGTGGCGGCGCGTCCTGCCGCACCAGAGGGCGCTACGGGACAAATCTCGTAAGAACCCACTGCCCGAACGGTCCACCAGAGAGTCTAGTGCAGGCCGAACAACACGCGACGAACCTGATTCCAGCGTTGGATTGCAGCAGAAGTGCACAGAATAGAGTGACATACAGTGGCATAGTAGTGATATACGTAGTTGGGTGGAATTATAACCAAGACGGAAATGCGAATGGACTATCTTATACAGCGTGCACGCTCACAACTGGTGCTGCTCCTTCACCTTCTCGACTACGCTGCGCACGCGCCGCAGGCCGAGAAGCTCGTTCTTCTCCCGCTCCCTGCGCGCCGACTCGAATGACAAGTCAAGCTCCTGCGTCTCCTCGAACCCGCGCACCATGTCGCGCACGCTGCCGGGGCGCGAGGCGATGGACGTATCCGCGATCGACGAGTCGGAGCGCACACGTGCTCGCGGTCGCGGCGTGCCCATGACAGGTAACCGCGAGCCGGCAGGGCGTCTCTCCTCGTGGTGCTTGGTCGAGGACGCCAACGAGTGCGGTCGACTGGGGAAGTGGAGATTGGGAAGTTCTGGGTAGATCTTCCTCGTGGATGATGGCGTCGATGCGTGGTGGTGATGGTGATCGTACATCGACGTTGAGGCTTCAGTTACCGACGATCGCTCGCCCCGTGCGGTGTACGTCGTCGGCTCCGGAAAAAACTCCTCATACTCTTCCTCCTCGTCGTATGGGATGTCATAAGACCGGTGACCGCGCTCGAGGTCGACCTCGAAGCTGCGTTCCGCGTGGTGTACATCCTCGTCTTCAGGAGGCGCTGACGCATGGTGACGATCTCGAGGGCGGCTCGGCGTGGCAGCCATGGTGACCTCTCCAATCTCGAATGAGTCTTCCCGGGTTTGCAGGAAGTCATTGTCACGTTTCTGCTTCTTGGGCTTAGCGGCAGTGGCGGTGGTGGTTTCAGGCTCGGTGGTGTCTTGAGGCTTCGCGTTGCCGCGCCACAGCCATCCCATGACCTTTCGGAGAGTAGAGGGCGGCGCGTCCAAAGGCGCAGTTGTCTTCTGCCGCTTGGCTCCCCGGTCACCCGTCGCCTCCGTCTGCCCGTGCCTCCTTGCCAAGGCTCTCACGCGCATCAGAAGCACCTCCCGGCTCCACTCACCTACCGCCTCCTTCCCAGTCTGCTTGAGGAACGCGTCTACGACTGCCTCAAAGTTGACGCCTGGGCCGTCCGCCTTCGAAGCAAGGTATTTGAACGTCTTCTCGAGATACTTCCAGTCGCGTTTGGTCCATGATCGACAATCAACGTTGCCCTCGTAGGTGCTGGAGTCGAAATGAGGATGAGGCTGGGAGGGAGTCTCGAGAGCCGGCTGATGTTCATCTTGCGTGTGCTCGTCCGAGTCACGCTTGCGCTTCGGCGTACGTCCATGAGGCGTCGCAGCCCATGCTCCAGGGATGTGTCGCATCGGAGAGTCGGCTGCGAACGGGGTGCCAGGACGAGACTTCGACGTTGCAACCAGTTCCAGTTCAGCTTCATGGAGCAGCTCCTCCTTGGAGATGAGTCTTGAGCTCTCGATGCTGTCAAAGAACCGGGAGTGAGGGGTCTCGTGGGTGGTGCGGTGCCGGGTCGTTTGCGGAGTCTCGAGGGCACCAACTGATCGAGCGCGGCTGCGCTCCTGCGGCCCTGGGGTTCCCACTCGGGATCCGTCGGGGAAGATACCGTTCTCGATCCAGTTGTGGTGCATCTTCAAAATCGCTGCAGCCCTGGCGGCTGCTCGAGGGTCAATGGACGACACGGCCACCATGGACGGGAACTCGGGATCAAAGTCTGAGCCCGAGTCCGAGGCCGCAGTGAGCTCGTCGTGCAATGACGCGCGATGCGCGTACCGCTCCGAGTCGTCGCCGTCGAAGTGGTCCTCAAAGCGTCTCTTAAGGCGTGAAGATGACGAGCTTGATGCAAACGAGGTTTCCACGACGTCCGACTGTCGCCTCCAGGCAGCTGAAGGGCTGGTCTGACCCTCATGCGATGCGCGGGACTGGGGGGAGGAATACGTTCGCTCAGCCACGGGGGACTCTGCAGGCGAAGAACTGGGGATGACCTGTTTGCTGAGTTTGCTCGGGATGGCTGGCCGACGGCCCAGAGCTTGCTCGATTTGACGACTCTGCTCTTTGACGAAAGACGACGATGTCCGATCCAAAGGCGTCTCTGGCTTCTGAACTGATTGAGAGGCGGCGCTAACAGCAGGCGAGGGGATGATAGGCTGAGGCTGAGCAGGCGTGGGGGCCGTCGGCTTGGCCAGATTGGACGGCAATGCATGGGCACTGGACTGAGTAGCCGCAGGCCGTCCTGCAGTCGCGAGCGGGATCCTGGAGGTGGACAGTGGGTTCGGCGTAGGTTCGGCATGAACCTCCTTGCCTTGGGGCTGCGAAGATGAAAAGTGACTGCCTTCTGTGTCGGCAGATACCTGGGGACGGCCACGAGGCGACGGAGTGCTTTCGACTTGTGTCCCTGAGTCGCTAATTGAAACGGTCTCTGGAAGAGGAGGTGCAGGTGGGGATGTTGGAGGCGCCGGTGCCGTGCTCTTGGTCTGACCGCTTGCGGTCTGTTCCTCCTCTGGAGAAAACGCAGACGGTGCCGTCCGGCGTTCATCCTCCTGCTGCTCTTGCTCAGAGGTTTCAAGGTCTTCAGTGATCTCCTCATCCTCGGAATCGCTCTCCACCTTCACAATGCGAGTTACCACTTTCAGCGTCACTTTGTGGTTCGGTGCGACAGCAGGCTCTGGATCCTCCTCTGCAGTGGCGCCATCGGCTTCGGAATCCCGTTCCGTCGCCTCAGCTTGATCCGCGCTCTGCTCCTCGGCTTCACGGGTAGGAGAAAGCGATCGGACACTAGTGAGACCTGGCGCCTGCGAGGCCAGAGGCGGCGAGCGAGCATCAACCTTCGACGCCGGGGTCTTCGACTGAGCTATCGATGCAGGTGATTGTGTCTGCGTCGCCGCGCGCCTGCGCGCCGCTAAACGAGGAGACTGGCGCACAGGAGACATCGACACCGAGGGCGCACGGGGCGGGGTCTTGGGGCGAGCGGGTGCTTCTTCAGCAGCCGGTCCGGGTTCTGCAACAGGTTGCGAGGCCTCCTTCTCAGATTGCAAAGCAATGTCCTGCTCAGAAACCTCGTCGATGTCCTGTAAGTGGTGGTCCTCGCTGGCCCCGCGGGGCACACGTTCGATCCGCGTGACGTCCCAGTCGGCTCCCTTAAAGGCGTGGGTGTCAAATGCGGTCATTTCAGCATCGTACGTGAGCTCCGCTGCGGTAAAATCCCAAGCTGAGCCGGCATCGACCGTGTCATCAGCGCCGATGTCGTGGACAACAGTGTCGTCTGCGCCAATGTCGCGATCCTCCTCGGCTTCCTTGGGATCGCCAGCGGTAGCTTGCTGCGGGGTGCGGCCCTCACCAAGTCTTGAGCTAGCGTTCGCACTAGGCCGGGGACTGGGTGTCGCCGTCTCGTCAACTCGCGAGCGGGTGAACTTGGCCACGCCACTCGATTGAGGTGTGGTTGCCTTCGCCCTGACGCTCGGTTGAGGTGTGGACACCTTCGCCTTGACGCTCGATTGAGGCGTGGGCGTCTTCGCCTGCGGTGTGGCCGTGATGCTAGATACCGGTGTTGGCGTCTCTCCCTTGTCACTGGATTGCGGCGGGCGAGGACTCGCCCGCGCACTAGACTGAGGAGTGGCCGCTTTCGGTTCAACACGAAGGTGGGGAGTGGCCTGCTCCGGCTTGTCTCGGACCAGACGAGTACTGCTGTCTGCCCTCGCTTCCGCGAGCGGTTGAGGGGCAGCAAGCTTAGTCTCGCGTTGAGGGGTAGGAATGCCGGCCTTGCTAGTCTCTGCCGCCCTGGGCGTCTTCTGAGTCTCAAAGCCGGACAAAGCCGCAGAGGTCGAATGGTGTTTCTCGGAGGTGGTGGCAGGCGACGACTGAGAGGCTGCCGATGGAGCACGAGCATGCGACCGCCTGAAGAGCGGAGTCACACTGATGGTGGGCGGCGGCGGAAGATCGTCGTCGTCGTCGTCAGACAGACCGGCGAGAGCGAACGCGAGACGGGAGTTGGCTAAGCTGATGTGATCGCTGCGGTCCCGGTCCTGAGGCTCATACGGAGATCGGGAACGCTCGGACTGAGTGGAATGAGCGGATGGAGTCGCGGACAGCCGACTGGATCGGGGGGATCGCGGGGGAGAGCGATATGCGTCGAGTTGAGGACGACTGGAGTGGTGAGAGGACACAGCTGAGTGGACGAATGGCGGGAGCTCAGGTTCAGGCGAAAACTGAGCCCGGACGGTGGCTGGGCTGGGTGAAGCAGCCGCAGGCACTGCAGCAGCTAAAGCTGTCGCAGCAATAGCGGTAGCGGTCCCGATAGCCTTCGGGCTGAAGCTCCGTAAAGGTGATCTGGACCTTGCCCTTGAGCTGGCGCGTGACGAGACTTGCGAACGCAAATGAGACCCAGTTGATGATGGAGCGTCATGTTGTTTTGCGGCGCGAGGGGTGACAGACACGCCCCTATGTGGCAAGGGTCTGATGGCACGAGGCGTGGGCGCAACGATCGGCGTGGGGACCGTGCGTTCGACGGACCCCGGTTCCTGGACTGCAGTGGCACTAACTCGTGCAGGGCGAGTGGGAGTAGGAGTAACAGACTTCCTGACAGGCAACGGCCTGACTGATCGCTCGACCGATGCGGGCGGAACAGACGGGGGTGACGAAGGTCGTCCGTGCAAACTGGTTGATGTCCGCGTCCTACTGGGAGGAGGATCAACATTCAGTTGAGGAAGGGAGCTACTGGTGCCTTGCGTCATAGACTGTGTGGTTCGTGCTTGGGCCGAGTTAGACGTTGTTGATTGGGGAGAAACCAGAGGGGAGCTGGGTTCGACGACAATTTCGGGCCGCCCGCGAGTGGATCGTCCACCAGAGCCCTTTGTCACCGAAGCAACAGGGCTGGCCGACGGTTTGACCATGAATGGACTGGAATAGTCCCGGACAAAAGGACTCGAACCTGCGGCCGAGGAAGGTCGAGGTATAATAGAGGGCGACCGGTCAGCCGGCTCCGATACATGGGGGCGCGGGGTTCGCACTGGCGTCGCTGGCTTGTCTGGGCGAGGAAGTGAACTAGTACGAGATGGCGGTGAGGGCGGCGAAGGCGGCGTGACCTTCGTAGAAAGGATATTCGGACGCATCGGAGTTGCGCCGGCATGCAGGCTCCGTCGTAAGCGAGAAGGCATGAAAGGCACGCCATCGGATTCTGCCTCTGAGCTGTCCTCCGGTGATGGAGGTGCAGGCGGGGTCTCATGCCGTTCGTGTTCCGCATTCTCCGCTTCAATACGTTGGCCATCGGCGTCAATCACCATTCCGGCATCGAGAGCAGCATTGACAACATCAGCCAGCGGAGAGTCGTCCGACACATAGGGTGAACGAGAACTGGCTTTGCCATCACCTTGGCGATCGCTCTTGGCCTGCTCGGCCACCTCGCCCAAGCTGCCGTCCTCTTCCTCAGGTGTCGGGCCGTGCCATTCGATTGAAGCCTCGTCTTCGATTTCGCGAACTGTGTCTGCCGAAAGGTCAAAGGAAGCTTCTTGCCCATTATCGCCCTGCACTTGGATCGATGACCCCCGGTGCTCGACCTCCACGGTCGCGACGCCCTCAGTTTCCAGATCATCGTCGTCGCTGAAAGAGGCATCCACGGAGAAATCGAGAGGCGCCTCAACGCCTGGAGTCAGGTCACCAGCATTGCTGGCATCGAGACTTGGCAGCGCAACTGTGTCCTCAAGACCCATTTCGAAGCCATGTATGGCCTCGACTGGATGGACATGAGGCGGCGAAGCTCTGCTGGAGGCTTCGGAATCTCCATGTGGCCGCCAGGCTCTGGCTATACTCGGGGATAACGAAAACCGGGTTCGGGTGACATCCGGAGTGGCAGTTCGTCGTACTGCAGCCCGTGACGAAGGTTGAGGGGGAGCGAGGTGAGAGGGTACAGCGACTGGGGCAAAGCCGAGGAAGTGGTCCAGCGATGACACCGGATCACCGTTCTGTTTCTTGTCCAGAGGCGAGGCAGGAGTACTTGACCTCGCGCGAACGCGGTCTAGCCAACTTTGTCGACTGCTAAATGCAGTTAATCTGGATGCACTACGCGGTGCGGGCTCAAGAAGCAAGGGGTCCTCTGCTGTACCCTCCCTCACAGGTTGTCGAGATTCATCCTGTGTTGAGTGGTTGTTCTCTGCGACGTTGGGGGAGTCCAGAACGCCGTTCCCCTCTACCCGTGCAGGTCCGGAGTCGCGCCCCTTCCTGCTAGAGCGTTTTCTGGAGGGAGGACTAGCGGCAGCGCTGCTCAACGCCCTTGTTGATCCGCTGACATCCGATTGCCTAGCTCTCCCATTCGCCTTCCGAGCCTTCGTGCTGGAAGAAGGTAACCCTTCCGAGACCTTGGACTGCTTCCTGTCGGCGTCCACAGCTTCCTCCGTCGGCTCAGAGGGCTCCGAGCGAGGACGAGGTGGTGAGGCAGGATCAGCCTCCTGGGTATTGACATACGTGTCTTCCACCTCCAGAGAGTCTTCACCACCCGCTATGACCACTGTGTCCCCTTCCAGATCGAAGTCTTCTTCACTGACATTGAGAGAGGCCCTTTGGCCGTGCTTCTCCGGAGGCGGCCCCTGGAATACGGCAGGCTCTTCGTGCTGAGCACCAACGAAGGGGCTCTGGAGTCTGGACGATGATGGCCGTGATTGCTGCGATGCCCTCTCGTTAGGAGGTTCAGAAGCGTCCATGGAGGGGCTTCTGAGGCTCTCAGACAGCCGCTTCCCGACATGGGAGCGGACCTGAACGCTCTTCCGTAAACTCTCCCGGGCCTTCAAAGGCGACGGATTGGGGCCCCCGGGAGTTGGTGCTCGCAAAGCAGGAGATGGTGGGAAGGCCGGTGAAGCGATGACAGCAGGGGAAGAGGGCGGTGGTCGCATCGGCGAAGACTCTCCCAACGTTGGCGTCGGAGCATGCAGTGCCAGAGACGAACGCTGTGAAGCTGCCGATGACGGTCGTCCTGGAGGAGAGGAGGGCGGGGGAAGCGGTGATCTCGCGGGAGACGTTGGGCGGGCGGGGCTCATCGGTTCTTCCTTTTCGACAGTCTGAATAGGAGAGGCATCCCGTGATGGTGGTAGCGGAGAACCAACCGAGGAATCCGGAGACGCTGGAAGGAATAAAGGCTCGTTCCATACCTCATCGTCATGCAGATTGTCGTCGAGCTCGGTGGCGGCAGCTGCCTGTTGCTCTGAGCTAGAGTGCACAAATCTGCCAAGGTCGATTAATGGCGAGCGGCGCTTTGGGGTTGTCTCTCCGTCACCGACCGCATCTGATGACTTCAGATCGGACGCGTTCAGCGGCGGATGGGAGCCCAAGGCGCTGCGCTGTGGGGGCTGTCTTCGCTTCTTGATGTCGATGAAGGTGTCGTTACCAGCTTCGTCATCATCGCTTTCCTCATCAGGAGTCATCTGAGTAACAGAAGCGTTGCCCTTATCAGGTCGCACAAACAGGCGTTGGGCGACAGATGTTGCTGGAGGCGCTTTGACTTTTGTTCGGGATTTTCTGCCCGCCGGAGCTGTCTTCGGCGTCTTCTTCGTTCGCACAACACTGCCTGGCGTCATACTGCCACTGCGATGCCGCAGTTCTGGCTCCAGCAACAGCGGGTCCTCTCCCTCGTAGTGAATGGGCTTCTCCATGCAGCCAACTACCTTCCCCTTCAGAGCCTTTCGGGCGATCGGCGTCAGCGTGCGCCGGAAATACGCGGTCTCGGCAACCAGTGGCCGCGGTGGTGTCGCATGGCGAGATGCTTGATTGGGGGTTACTGGTTGTCGCCTGGATGACACAGATGAAGGCTGGGATGCTTTGTGCTGCGACGCGACTAGTGTCACCGGAGCACCGTTACCTTGAGCGACGGCAGGCGTATTCGGCGCTCGAGACCTTTGAGCAGTGCTGGGTTTCGGCGTTGACGTGTGTCTCTGGCTGTGAGTTGGATTCTGGCCAGCATAGCTGTCGGCTTGCGGAAGAGACTCGGGGGAAAGTAAACGAGCCGATCGAGACGCCGAAAGACGGGCTGGCGGAGGTGCGGTAATCTGCAGTCAGTTTCGGAACCCATTGATGCTAGATCAGCGTGCCCAAATCTCACTAATGTGCTGTTAACAGGTGTCAAGAGGTTGCCTCTGCCCTTCACAGCATTGTCTTTCTTTGAGCGCGGACTAGTGAGTGTGTCGTCATCACTCTCATCACCGAACAGCGAACTCGAAGGCATGTCGGGTGGCGGGGCGATATCGTAGAGCATTGTCTCGTCTGCTCGCATCATTGTGGGGGTGGACTGTGCATAGCGTCTCCCTTTAGTCACCACGGGCGTGTCGTTTGCTTCAGATGAAAGGAGGTTGGCGAGCTTACGGCCAGAGGGCAGAGTGGAGGTTCGCGGAGTCGCTTTCGAGGACGACCCGGCCTTGCTGCGAGACATCTTGCCCAATGAAGGGCTTGGGCCGGCAACAGAATCGTTTGCGAGATTCTCCCGTTCAATCAGAACTCCGATACTCGGGCTGTGGGCTAACGACGGCCCGCGCACGTCGCGCACCATTAGCTGAGCCCCAGGCTCCAGAGATCGCAGGTGGTGATCGTGATGTGGGTTGCGAGCGACGCGTGATGCGCTGTCGACGGCGGGTAGAGGATACGCGTAGTTGACAGATGGTTATGGTTGATGGTTGGCGGGATAGTGGTTGAGCAAGAACTGGCGGCGAATGAGCAATGTTGAGGGCAGCTAAGAAGATCTCGAGGCGTCTCGTCTCAATATCGACCTCCCATGTCCGACGCGCCGCCGTACGCCGATGATTGTTTTGGCAGCAGGCACAAACACTTACTGCATACCGGTCGCGTGGACTCAAAGAGGGAGGAGCAAACAAGGGATGAGCGAACGCGGACCGATGTCATCTGGTCAATCTGGTTCCGTGTGTCACTACTTGGAGGACCCCGGATGGTGTCGGTGCCTGGAAGACCACGAACCGGAGGAGACATGTAATCCCGACGAAGGTGTCATCAGTCTTTCTCAACCTGACACCTTCTCCACCACATCCACCCATCACAGCACATCCTCGGCCCTCCCAGAAAGAGCAGAAAATCGGCTTTGGTGGTTTCAAGACGCCAACGACACTCAGTGCAGGTCCGGCAAACTTGACGGTCAGAAGCGATATCTGATCAGCTGGTGAGTCCCCGTGAACCCGCTAAGACGAGGCTGCGCCTTTGTCCAAACCAGCCTGCATTCGCATCCCCCTGGTGATCCACTCTCTTCACTCTGCAGGGACTGTGATCTGCCATTTGAAACTGTTCCGCCTCAGCCTGGCACCCCTTGTCCCAACCTGATCATCTTGTTTGTGTTTGTTGACTGACATCAGATTCCTCAGCGTCAAGTAGGCCCCCGCATCGGAGCCATGAATCTCGATCGCGACCGTCCTCCCTTCCCGAGGGACCCCCGCGACCGCGACCCTCGCGACATTCGTGACCCCCGTGACCCTCGAGACCCTCGAGACCCTCGCGACCTCCGCGATCCACGCGATGTGCGCGATCCTCGCGACCCAAGAAATGACCCTCGAAATGATCCCCGCCCCGATCCCCGAGATGGGCCCGGTCGCTTGGGGGCGCCCTACGGAGCGCATCCATGGGACCGACGAACCGACATCGAGCGTGAGCGCGCCGAACGCGAACGTGAACGTGAGAGGATGGAGCGCCCACCCGACCGTGACCGCGAGCGCGGACCCTTGGCCTCGCCTGGCCGGATGGGCTACGCACCTCCTAGGTCAGTGTTGTCCACTTCGCCGACTCTGAGCCGCCCTCCGACTGTTCCGCCCCCCGGCTCAATCAAACCCGCTTCGCCCCCTACTTCAAGGCAGAGCGCCCCCCTCCCCAGCTTCGCCAGCCTTAGCTCCCGGCCTCTTGGTGCTCCCAGCTTCGATGGCGGGCGTGAGCGATCCGGTTCGAACGCTAGCTCGACAGCCGATAAGATTCCTACGGACCAGAGATCGCAGTCCGCCAACAGCCAGCGTGGCGAGCCGCTCGGCGGCCTCGGCAGCATCGGCCAGTCTTCCCCTGTGAAGAGCTCTGTTCCTATGCCCAGCGCCGCTGGCCGTGGTCTCTTTGGCGGACCTCCCCCGCTCGGTCAACCAGCACGCGAACCTCAGCGGTCGCCCGTGCACCCTACCGCCAACAGCCCTACTCAGGCGTCACGCGAGCCTCCCAAGCCGCCTGTTACGGGTCCCGGCTCAACGTCCACCTCCCAATCGGCGCGGCCCCCTTACTCGTTCTCCTCGACGTATGCCTCCGCCTACACCCAGCCATACAGCTCCTACGGAGGCCTTGGTGGAAGCAGTGGTAGCGGTGGCAGCTTCCTCGGTGGCGGCAGTGGCTACCCTTTTGCTTACTCGGCGCAGGAGCGCGAGAGGCGGGAAAAGGAGCGTGAGCGGGAGAGGGAGCAGCGCGACCGTGAACAGCGCGACCGCGAAGCTCGTGACCGTGAGCAGCGCGAGAGAGAGGTTCGCGAGCGTGAGGCGAAGGAGCGCGAAATGCGCGAGCGTGAAGCTCGTGAGCGCGAACGTGAACGGGAACGCAAGGAGCGGGAGCGTGAGGAGCGTGCTCGTGCTGAGAAGGAGCGAGAGCGTCGCGCCTTCGGAGTGGAGACTAAACCTTTCCAACCTCCCCGCCAGTCATCGAGCACGTACGATATGTACCGACCTCGCCCGTCTGCTGGACCACCGGCCCAGGCACCTCCCGGTGGCGTGTACCAGGAGCCGAAATTCACTCGTCACATCGAAGTGCTGAACCGTCCGGAGCCGCAGCCTTACCCCGCCCTCGACAAGGCGGTGCCCTCCGTCCCTCCACCTGCCGCGCAGCAGCCACCTACGTCGCGCGCTCGAAACGAACCTAAGCCTCAGCCCCAGCGTGAATATCAGTACACTCCTCGGGATAAGAGACCGCGAATGGACGCTGCTGTCGAGGATGCCGCCCCGTCCAACCGCCGCGCCACCAAGAAGAAGGCTCGCAAGGACGAGGAGAAGAAGGAGCAGCGCGACTGGTCGCAGGTGACAAACCTGACGAAGAAGTGGCCCGAGGTCTCGAGCGCCCCCGTTGAGGCGTGGCTGAAGCGCGTCAGCGACCTGAACCGTGTCGTCGGACACGAGGTGTACGGCGGCTCCGAGTGGTCGCTCGCTCAGACGCGAAGCACCGGCCACGATGCGGAAGGCGGCATCGTTGTTGTCCGCGTTGGAGGAGGCTTCCTCGGAAAGCGGTGGAAGGTCCGCGGTGAGCCTGGCTGGGATGACGCCAAGTCGACGGGTGGTGACGATGCGATCGTCGGCCTTGGCTGGGCGCCCGGTGGGCAGGCACAGCGCGAGCGTCGCATCTGGGGCACAGACGTGTACTCTGATGATTCTGACCTTGGGTTGGTCCTCGTTCACGCTGGCTGGATTCGATGGGGCGGAGCTCCCATGCGATCCGACGACGACATTGTGCATGTCACCCTCCGCGTCGTCCCTCGATTGGTGCGCTACACTGCGACCGAGCGCAACGGTGTCGTCACTCGGGCATGGGGTAACGGCCACGACGGCTCGAGCATTGTGGTCGAGGGCGTTGAGCGCGTCAAGGTGAGTTCCATTTCTGGAGCGGGAACTGACATTCAGGTCGACAAGTCTTACAGCAGCCGGCTGCCGAAGCGCACCGCCCGCAAGATGCATATGGCCGAACTTGCGCGCCAACGCGCCGTTGTGATGGGCACCGCGCCCCAGCCTCCGTCGCTGGAGAAGCAGGCCGGTGTTCTGGACGAGGACCTCGACCCCGACGAGGTCTCGCTTGAGGTTCCTGTGACGCCCGCTGCGCCCTTTGTGTTCCTGGCAGGCCAGGCCGGATTCGCGTACACGCCGCTCGCGCTTACGGCCTACATCGACCAGCCCGGCGACGACGACAAGAACGTGCGAAGCCTCTGGACGCACGACCTCGAGTTTGGCACGGCCGAGGATGCATACCGCCTGCACCTGAGCCTGAACGACTATGGCGCGCAGCGGCTTAAGATCTCGACCTACTCACCGATCAAGCAGGGCAAGCCCGAGCTCATCGTCGACTCACTCGACCCGCGCCTCGCGCACTGGGTTGAGAACGGTCTCGCCATCCAGCTTGCCGAGGGCACTGGTGTCTTATGCGGCGCTGAGGTGTACCGCTGGATCGCTCGCGAGGGCGGCAAGCTCACCGCTGACGGCGACGAGACGCCCGCCGAGAAGGAGGATCCCGCAAACGATGCGATGGACGTCGAGCGCGCTGTCGCTGCCAAGTCTCCCGCCAAGTCGCCGGCCAAGTCTCCCGCAAAAGTTTCCGAGGAGCCCGAGCAGAACGGTGACAAGCCCGCCGACGCTGGGCCCAAGGCCAAATCGCCCTCCAAGTCGCCGGCGAAGGAGCTCGAACCCGTTGAGGCTGAGTGGCCTGCCGAGCCTGAGGCGAAGAGCCCCGCGAAGTCCGCTGAGGCGGCCGAGAAGCCCGAGTCGCCGAAGGCGCCCGAGGGCGACGTTTCGATGGCGGAGCCGGAGCCGGAGCCTGAAAAAGACGAGGAGCCTGCGAAGGGTGCCGAACCCGAGTCCGAGTCCAAAAACAATGACGAGGAGAAGGACAAGGCACCGGCTTCCCCTGCAAAGGAGAAGGCGCCTGAGTCCGAGAAGGAGCCCTCTCCGGAGAAGGTTCCCGAGCCTGCCGCTGAGCCCGAGAAGCCCAAGTCGCCGAAGAAGACGGCTGAGGAGCCCGAGGAAGGTGAGATGAAGGAGGACGAGCCGGAGAAGCCTGCGTCCCCGAAACCTGCCGCCGCGGCGGAGAAGTCCACTTCCCCTGAAAAGCCCGCCGACGAGGCTAAGGACGGCGAGATCAAGGCGGCCTCGCCCAAGCCCGCCTCTGCGCCCAAGTCTCCCGTCGAGGCTCCTAAGTCGCCCAAGCCTGCCCAGGCTGAGAAGAAAGACGACGAGAAGCCGAAGGAGACGACGCCCAAGGCGCCTACTTCTCCCTCTGAGCCCAAGGACTCGAAGCCCGACTCTAAGGAGCCGACGGCCGACAAGCCCGAGGACAAGAGCGAGACCAAGCCTGCTTCCAAGGGCGACGACAAGCCCGCCTCCAAGCCCTCGTCCGCCGACAAGCGTGACGAGCGCCGCGAGGACAGGGAGAACCGCGAGAAGAGGGAGAAGCGCCCGTCGCCGCCCAAACCGGAGGAGGACGAGCGTGAGGAGGGCGAGATCTCCGAGTCGTTGCCGGAGCCTAGCGAGCCCGATACGCACAGAGAGGACGGGGAGCTCATGGACATCGACCGGTAGCGTCGGCGGTGGCCTGCTTACCGCCGCTAGTACTAGTGACTGTGGTAGTAGTTTGTTAGCTTTTGTATGGACTGATTAGATATGCGTACACGCGGAGCTTAATTCTTCGCAGCCTGACTAGTCGCTCATGACGCCTATTTCTGACTGAGCACGGAACAGTCATGAAAGAGGTTAACGCTTGACCCTCACACACCGCATAAGAAAGCTTCTAACCAGATTCATAACACATGACACGTATTCACATTGGTCCCTCGCCGATACTCTAGACGTTGCTGCTAGCGGCCCAGAGCGCGCCGACAAAGGTGAGGAGGAGGCGGGGGCGGACGTCGACAATGTCCTCGGGGACGAGGAAGATGAGGGCGCCGAGTTTGCGCGCGATGGAGATGGCGAGCTTGGCGTTCATGCGGTGGCTCTCGGGGTCATTTCCAGACTCGACGAGGGAGTAGTCGACGATGCCAGGCTGGACGCCGTTGAGAAGATCCAGGAAGAAGACGCCGTTTGACAGCGACGGGTCCTTGAAACTCCGCATCGTGCTCGACTTACCGCCGCGCTTGACCGTGTCGTTGGCCCAGCGCACCATGTCCTGATCCGTCGGCGGCTTGCCGCCCTTGATGCTCGCGAGCGTCTGCGCGATGCTAATCCGCATCAGCTGCCACACGAGACCCAGGACGAGCGTGCGCGTGCCGTCCACAATGTCGCTGCCCTGGATACCGACGAGGTGCATCCCGTTCTGCTTGCCGAGGTCGACAGCGTAGTTCGTGTTCTCGACCGCCTTGAAGCGCGACAGCTCCTGGCCCTCCTTCGGCTTCGAAACGCGGCGCCAGATGACACTCCCCGGAATCACCTTGTCGAAGCCCTGCAGAAGCACGTAGCCGTCCTTCAGGTCCTCGAATAAGTTGTACACGCCAGGGTCGACGTCGAGCGAGTTCAGCCACAGCGTGAAGACGCGGGCCTCGCGCTCGCCCTCAGCGTCAAAGTCCTCAATCTCGGGCGGCGCCTCGGCCTCCTCCAGCGGGTCGAGGCCGGGCCACGTGTTGAACAAGTTCGCGACGAACGCAAGATTCAGCTTCGGGTTGCCCGCAACAAGCGAGTTGGGCGTCAGGAAGCGGCGGCACCCGATCTTGTCCGCGTTCTCGAGCACCTGCTCAGCACGTTGCTTCAGGTCCTGCGTCTGGAGCGGGGCGCGGGAACAAACGTCAGGCTTGAGCTGGTTCAGGAGGACCGTGTAGTTCTCTCCATCTTTGACATCAGTCGAGAAGTTGTTCACGCTGGGCGTCAGTTTCCAGTCGATGTTTGTACACTTACGTCCTGTGCCAGCCGGCGGCCTTCAAGTGGTAGTTGAACCAGCGAAGCAGAATCTGGTCGGGAGGCAGGCGGAGGAACTCATCCAGAGTCTCGTCCTCCAGCAGCAGGCGGTACAGTTCGGGGTGAATCTTGATGTCAATCTTGGACAAAAGACCACGACGAATGATCTGCCAGATGAGACCAAGGATAAGGTGCTCACGGCCCTCCTGAATGTCGCTCGAGCCAATGTTCACAACGGAACATCCGATACCCTTGGCGGAGGAAATAACAATGTTGTTGTTCTCCGTCATCTGGAATGCGTTCAGCTGCTTCTTCTTCGGTCCAGGCTTGTTCAGGACACGCTCGTCGATCGTCTCGGGCACCGAGTCGTTGATCAGCTTGGAAAGGATTAGACCGTCTGATCGGCGTCAGCATTGTCCCCGCTCATCTGCGTCACAAAAGGACTCACCGCGGCACTCGTCGAACAGCTGCATGGTGTCGGTCGGGATCGGGAGGCGGTCACCGATGTCCGCGTCGCCACCGAGAACGCCGTTAATGTGGTCCGTGAACGAGCGGAGCTCATCCTCGTTGACAGTGTGCTGGGTGCTGGTACCGCCAGTGCCCTTAACGGCGATGCGACCCTTGTGAGCCTCGAGACTGTACGCGTTAGCTTGATCGGCCAATTATCTCGATCGCACAGCCCCCAGCGACGCTTGCCCGCCTTAGCGCAGCAGCTGCGCCCGGCAGATCTACTCACACAGGGTGCTGCTTGTTCTGACGGAGAAGCGAGTGGAGCTGAACCCAGTCCTCGACCTCAAGACGGCCAGAAGCATCGATGTTCACCGACTTCATGGTCTCACGAGCCTGCACCTGTTAGCTCGCCGGTCACACTTCGAGAGCTGTTTTGGCTTACAGTGTCATAGTCGGCGTCGCCGGACTGCTGAACAGCAGCGATGGCCTCCGACTTGTCAAGAGATCCCTTGTCGTCGACGTCGATCTGTCTGAAGTGGTGTCAGAGTGGAGTTTTGTGAGTGCGCCAGAAATCTCGGCGAGGCGTGGGAAACCCCGAAACACTCACTGGAAGCGGTTGATGAGCTGGAAGATTTCATCCTGCGAGAAGTCGGGGTACTTCTTACCCAACCTGATGGCCTGCATGATGGCTTGGCGTTATTCACTAGGTAGATGGACGCTGGGGAGTGAAGAACAAACGGTTCGAGGAAGATGGATGATGCATGCGTTTGCGAGCAGCAGGCAGAGTACAGCCTTGGGCTGTGCGTGCATGCGTCATATCTACTCGGAAGCAAACCCACGCGAGTGCTATGAACTCAACCTTTTACCGTTTCACGTGACTTCTTGCCGGCCAGAGTGAGTCACGTGACTAACCTGTGAAGTCGAGCGATCTGCAGGCCCGTCCTGCTTCAGAGGACGCAAATCAGATGATCGCGCGCAGGCACTAGGGAACAGGGACCGGAAGCCGGATGGATCAAGGATATAAGGGGCCAGAGGGTGAAGACAGGAACGGCGAATAGCATTGGTAAGGAGGAATACGAGGAGTTTAACCGAGCTCCGCCATCCGCTGATGATGAGCTTTGCGTGCGCATGTGTCTGGAAAGCTGAAACAAGTCCTAGCATCGCCATCGTCGGCTTTCAGGTCCTCGACCGACCCAAGGTCGACTACCTGGAGCGGCATGTCTTGAATGTCTGGCTGGCGGGGATTCGTGTATGTCAGGAAGCAGAAGGACAGGACGGACTTGAGACTCATATGCCGTTCCGCTGTGTCAATTCATGAAGAGTAGTTACGGCACTCTGGCGCACACTAAGACGCTAAGAGGCAGTTCGAGGCAGCTGGCGATGAATGGTAAGGTGTGTCACGCACGCTGATTAGTCGATTTGAAGCTATTCAGTCGTACACCCAAAGTAACGACGATTACATACAAAACGTATAATATTCTTCGATTGAGGCAATAGCGCAGATGGACGTAATGGGATGGGCAGTAACAGACGACAGAGGAGTGGGCGAGTGGGGCCAGCATAGAACATACCTGAACAGGCTGGATCTGTGTGTGGAATGCATGAGAGATCGGGCACATGCACAGTTTACTGTCCCGCCCTACGGCACTGCTTATGAGACATATGCAGTACAGTGTCCGTGGTGGAGTATGGATGGAGCCTGCAGAAGTCGGTAGTTGGTCTCACCCTGCCATGGCTCCGTAGTTCCATGAGCCTATTAAGGCATGCGAGGGAGGCTATGAGGCTACACACCGGGGCTAACGCTCTAGTGGCCTAGTGGCAAGTGAGGCTGAGCTGTGAGACGCGTTCGAACGCCTCCCGCACAGACGGTTGCCTTGGGCGTTGCACACACAGGCTACCGACGGACTGCGAATGTCAGTCGCGCTGTTTTGTTTATGAGACGGGCATTGCTAGGCGATGATAGGTTACAGAGTGGCGAGGAGGAGGATGAATTCGACACAAGAGACACCGGCACGCCGGAGAGCCCAAGGTTAGAGTAGAGATGGAAGATGTGAACCTTACAGGAAGGCAGGGATGCCTGGAGTATCGGGAGGGAGGAGGGCACGACGATTGGACGGAGGCGCAAAGCTGAGACGTGAGAGCGCTCGACCGCTCCCCGCTGGTGTGGCCGTCTGGGGAAACCCGCAAGCCTAAGCATGAGACAGCCTGAGCGTGAGACAGCCTGATGCAGCGCGGGGGCCTGGGTCCTGGGTGGGCGCTGGTGGAGGCAGGAGGCTGCAGGACGCGAGGGACAGCAAGGGACACGAGGGACCGGCTAGGTACCCTGTGTGGTCCTGACTTGATGGAGACCCTTTGTCTCATACCGCACCACAGGACATGTAGGACCGTCCACCCACCCGATACAAACCTCTGACTGCCCTGCAGCCCGTCCTGCCGTACATCCCTGTCCGTCTGTGGACGGATTGTGTGCGCGCCATGCCCTCCAGGTGCCGGATGTGCGCATATGAGTAGAGTACACAGACCTGTCTAGGGCCCCATGGTAGTCTCCCTCTCTCTCTCATTCATGTCTTCACACAATTCAGACTCTCTCAGCTGTGTGTTTCTCTCTATCTTTGCCTGACCCCCCTCTTGATCACGATCCACGATCATCTCTTGACCATCTCTACCACGCGTCAATGACGACGAGCATAATCTAACGCCCAATCTGTGAACACAACGCCCCCGTCTCTCGAATCCACGCCCCCGCCCCATCTGAGTTTTAGCTTCAACGACAGCGCGCGTCTTCCCTTCCGACATCACCATGTCGTCGACAGTCCAACCCCCCATGTCAACGTCAACGTTGTCTCTCCTCTCGACACAGTCTATCAGCAGCTCCAACCTTGGGCTGTCCAGCGGAGACGACATGCCTGGCAGCTCAAACCGCGATCGCCGCAGCCCGGAAGTTCGCGTTGTCACCCCCAACTCGAGCAAGATGGCCCATGCGGACACCGCTCGCATTGTTGGTGATGTGCCTCTCGACGACGCCCAAGACCTTGCCCCTACCCTCGCTGAGGGAGACTCGGTCAAGAAGCTGCAGCTGCACGATTCGACCAAGTCTAATGAGTCTACTGCTACCGCTACCACTACCAACACCACCACTACGTCCCGAAGCGTCTCCAACCCCTCCCCATCCACTAGTCACACCAAATTCCGCGCTCGCCCAGCACCCCCGACCACAAACATGGAGGGACTAGGCCCTCGCCTCACGAAATCGGCTGCGCTGCGCCAAGGACTGAAATGGGAGGATCCCCGTGACATTCGCCGCATGACTGGCGAAGGTGAGGTCCCAGTCGTCTTCGACAACATCCCTGGGCACAAGCGCAACTTGGCACTGGTGAGTGATAGATCTGGCAGTGGTTCGGTCGCCTCAGTCATGAAGTCATCATTATAAGCATCATCTCCAGACCTGTTTGCTCGATGCAGGTTTCGGACGGTGAAGGGTCCTTCCTCCCCCGGTGGTGGGAGACCGGTGCCTGACTGAGCGCGGCAAACCATTGCTAGTTCATTGACATAACATAATGTTGACGGCATTCTTCGCAGAATGTTGCCTCCCTCGCACAACCTTCCGTCGCACCCAGGCAAAACCGTGCAGCACTCCTTCGACTGGGACAGGTCCCTGAGGAGAATGTCAAGCCCGAGAGTGCAGAGATTCGTGCGGAGATGGCGGCTCGCAATAAGGCGCGCGAGTATCAGGAGCGTCTCGAGAAGCGCAAGCAAGTGCAGATGCCTGCCAGTCTGATGTCGCCACCAGAGATTGCACCTCGTCAAAACCGAGCGGCGATGCTGCGCCAAGGCCAGGTCCCGACAGAGCAGACACCGATGAAGACTGCTCGCGAAATGGCCGAGGCCGCGGCGAGGAACAAGGCTCGAGACGCAGCCGAACGCGCTGAACGCCGGAAAAGCGTGACCCTTCCAGCCAGCTTGGGAACTCCGCATATCGTAAGTACCTCCCGGGAGCCACTTGCTTCCACCTGCCCGCATTCCAAGCATTCGAAGCGCTTGATTCCCCTAACATTGGAGCTAAACAAGCTTGTGCATGTGTTGATTAAGCGTTGTGGAATCCTCCGAACGCTTCTTCGCTACATGGCCGACAGAAGCGGTTGAGAAGGAGAGTTTGTATCGAGGCATCGATCCAAAACGCGGTTGCCTGGCTACAGGGCGACGTCATGTTTTGAGTCGTACCTTGTACCTGCCACTTGGGGTCTCATCCGCGGGTGGCACGCCCACCGCTGTCGGCAGCATTCCGTCATCTGGTCCCACTCGAATTCCAGATATTCAACAGGGGATGCTCGCGATCAGCTATCTGCAATGAAACGGGAGCCTTGTTACATTATCTCGCGCCACCTCGGCCCCAGTGTCCCAGCCAAACCCAGCCTCCACAAGCTTTGTTTCCCAAGCCTTATCTTGCCCCATTACGAGAGAATCTATCGCAGCAGAGCTGACCCAATCTGCAGGCCCCGCGCTCCAACCGTGCAAGCATCTTGCGCACAGGTGGAGGAGACATTGCCAAGCCCAGTCATGCTAAGACTTCCTCTGGTGCAACGGCAGGGTCTCGCAACCGCACGGGCAGCACCGGAGGTGCGAGCTCCAGCTCGGCCACCACGACAGCGACGACTACGAGCGCTGGAGCTACTACGGGAGATCGATCAGTGCCTATACTGAAACCTAGCACGCAACCTCAAACCCAAGGACCCCCACCGCCCAGGCCTGCGAGATCACATGCGCGCGTCCGTTCAGAGGCGTCGACTGGAACGGCCGCCACGAGTTCGTCGTCAAGCAGCGTGTCTGCGAGCGTAACCGCAGGAGACAGGGCCAGCGCCCCCCGGCGTGTCACGATCAACCCAGTGCGGTCTCTGGACGCGCCCCAGATTACACCTCGCCCGAACCGGTCGTCGATACTGCGCCATGGCGTCACACCCAGCGGACCCACTTGCAGCGCACCCCGTCCTCTGTCGATGGTGAGGAGTGAGTCTCACGACTCAAAGGTCTCAAGTACATCATCCGTCTCTATCGGTGGGATCAGTGCGCCCACCAGCACCGTCAGCAACAGCAGCGCGGGCGTCCCCAGCAACAAGACTGTGCATGCGCCGAACATCAACACGATCCGCCCCCGCCCCGTGTCGACGATCGCGCCCTCGGGCCCATCCAGCGCCGCCGCCTACGCCCAGGAGATGAAGGAGAGGAGGGTGACACAGCTCATGTCTGGTCTCGAGGAGCTCGCGAAGCCGCTCCCCCCGCACGTTCGCACGTGCGGTCCCGACCCGCCAAACGACAAGTACATTGCGCCGCGACCCGCGCCCACCCCGCCTGCGAACGTTCTTTCGCACCGTCAGAGCATGTTTATCAGCGCCGCTCTCAGCTCTCCCCCAGATAGCTCTTCCGCCGGTACGTCGCCAACGAGCGAGGACGGCATGGGTCTCGCGCTCAGCAGCAAGACGCCGTCCCCTCCCCTCTGCGGCAGCGGAAGCAGCAGCAGCACGGCCAGCGCCAGCAGCGAACGCAAGCAACTGCGCATGCGCCACTCGGCGAGCATGCTCGTGAACCGTCTGCTGCCGATGAACAATGGCTCCAAGTCGTCTCTTCTCGGCAACAAGGTGACCAAGGTGTCGTCACGGGTCTAACGGGCCGTGACGAGCGCGGCGAGCTGCGACAAGCAGCGAGCCTTGAAATCACCCAGCGAGCGAGCTATCAGTTCATGCAGTCACCAAAAGTCGACCAGCAAGCCATCCGCGAGTCACATCGCGGCATCCGCAAGCCACTGTGGAGAGTGGAGGTGCATAGAAGTCGAAGTCGGCCGGCACGGCCGACAGTGTTGTGTATAGTAGCCAGTAGTAGCCTTGTTTTCTATTCTGTTCTTTATCACCTTTCCTTTGTATCACGTCTTGATCTTATTCGGAATCTAGTAACGATGGCATGCAGTAGCAGTGGACTGGGAACTGATCGAAACGGTGCACATGGGAGAGTGGTGGGCATGGCGTCATGTGGTTTCAGCCTTGTTCAGCAGTTCGGTGGGACATCGGCCCGAACTGTAGACGGTATCTGCCGGCATTGCCTGAATGATCGAACGTCAGGTGCACCGAGATCTCGGCGGCCCACCTCACGTCCCCAACGACTCTCTTGACAGTCCTCAGCCCTCGGGCTCTACTCCCCCAGAAACCCCAGAAATCCCGAAACCCCAGAAACAGCGAAGTATAAAGGATCGGTCATGAGCGAAGAAAGACAGGGCAAGAGACCGCTCTCGTTCCGAACGACCACGATCATGATTCCCCTCGCTGTCGGCGCCATAGCCCTTCTGGGCTCGATGGTCAAGGGCCACAACAACTATGCCGGAGGCGTGGTCGACCTCAATCCTGCCCGGGTGCCGGAGAAAGCGCAGGTGCTGGACTGGCGGTCGTGGGCGGCGTTGGAGAAGCCGCAGAAGCAGAGCGAGAATGACGGCTCCGTCGTAAGTTCTTAAGTTCTCCTTCCGCCCTCGAACTTGGCTGACAGGTAGCTCTTCGTCCCCCCCGGCCACACGAAAGACAGTCTGCTCGAGAAACCCTTCCACATCTACGACACCTCCTTCCTCGACGTCCTAGGACATGACCCCTCCCTGACGTTGCTTGCTCAATCCGAAGTCGATCCCATCTTCCACGAAGCCGCCGTGTGGCATCCTTCCTCCGGTTCCGTGTTCTTCGCACAGAACGCCGGTGCCAAGGCCGCCGGGACGGGATTGGCCAAGTCGGCCATCCTGCAGCGTATATCTCTGTCTGAGGCTGAGGCTCTGGTCCAGAAAGAGAAGCGTGGAGAAAGGGGACAGAACGAATTCGTCAAGGTCGACAAGGTCGATGCGCACCCCGAAGTGATTAACCCGAACGGCGGGATTCTGTTCAATGACAACGGGGTTATCTTCGCAGGCGAGGGGATGGGCGAGGACGTCCCTAGTGCACTGTACCTCATGAATCCGCGGGAACCTTACAACACGACTGGTGAGTGACTGAGGACTGAGTGACTGAGTGACTGAGTGACTGAAGAGGGGGCTCGCTGACACTCGCAGTGCTGATCAACAACTACCACGGCCGGCAATTCAACTCCCTCAACGATGTCGCTGTCTTCGGCAATTGGGTCTACTTCACAGACGTCGACTACGGGCACGTCCAGGACTTCCGCGCGCCCGTCAACATCCCTCGCCAGGTTTATCGTTTCAACCCGTCCACCGGCGTAGTCCAGGCTATCACGGACGCAATGCTGCGTCCCAATGGGCTGTGCTTCTCCCCCGATGGCAAGTGGCTCTATGTCACTGACACTGGAGCGGCGCTCGGATACGCAGGCATGGACTGGTCCCTGCCTGCTGCTGTTTACAGGTTTGCCGTCAAGGAGGACGGAACTGTTGGAAGTAAGGAGCTCTTCGCTTTCCCGACTCCGGGCGTGCCCGACGGCGTCCACACGGACAGCGCGGGCAATGTCTACGCCGGCCTTGGGGACGGCGTCCACGTCTGGAACCCCCAGGGCACGCTCCTCGGCAAGATCTACGTTGGCAACACGAGCGCAAACTTCCAGTTCACCGACAGCGGCATCATCATCCTCGCCGAGACCAAGCTGTGGTACGCCAAGCTCGCTGCTAAGGGCGACTGTATCCCCGGCCTCAAGGCTGCGGGCGCTTGTTGATTTTCCGTAGACAATGCAAATCAATGAAACCCCAGGTAACCCAAAATACCGTGACATCTGTCAGCGAGAACTACAGATGGCCGCTAGAGGCTTCGTAAAATAGTATTCATGACACGCCCGCGTGGGGCTTATGTAAAATGTTTCGCGCGCGCGCCCTGCACTGCGCCGGCTGCGTACGATCTACGCGCCGTTAGGCGTCGAGACGACCTCGACCTGGTCGTTCCGCGGGGACGAGAACATGTCCCTGCGTCCCCGCGCCGTGCCCTGGTCCGGCGTCGCGAGCACACTCAGGTTGTCGCTCGACTGCGCGCTCATCTGCTCGCTCTCGAGGTCGTCGAGTGAGAGCTCCGACGTGCTGTCCTCCGTCGCCGGGTCGAGCGCACGCCCGCCGAGGCCGAGCAGCGTGTCCGCTCCGCCCTGGTGGTACAGCATGCTGTTCCGCTTCGCAAGGTTCGCGCCCGCTGCCTGGTCCTCGCCGCCCTCGGGAACACCGAGTGTGGCGGGAGCCGGGCCGTCGAGAGGCAGCTCCTCGACACCGGCGTCATCGAAGATCGCACCGAAGCGCGACACGAGCTCGTAGAAGATGCCCGCCGGGATGCCGAGTGTCGGAGAGAACACGATGCCGATGTTTCGCAGCGTCATTTTGTTGACCGCAGCGTTCTTCACGATCAAGATCAGGTGCGAGATGAATGCACGCAGCAGCGTGTAGTTGGACGGCGGCAGCTCGGTCACGAGGCGTGACAGCTCGGTAACACGTGCAGCGGGGTCGATCAGATCTGATATCAGCTACACGGCGCGAACTCTTCGACTCACCAATGACACCCAGGAAGCGCAGGTGCAGCTCTCGCGTGAGCAGACTCGTCGGCAGCTCGCGCATGAACGTCTTGAGAAGGCCCGCGATCGCGTGCGGGTCCCACCGCTCATCTATGGCCAGAAGGTTCACGTCGCCCTCGGCGTTGAACTTCTCCTTGAGGCCCTTAATGACGGCGCTAGACCCAGATAGGCGGTAGATACCCTCTTCCTGGTCGGCGTGCTTCGCCTCGAGGTACTCGATGCAGCGGAACACGATCGCAGGAAGGCCAGCAACCTGCGCGACGGCGATCGAGTCATTCAGCGGGACGCCAAACACGGGCTTGGCCGGCGCCTTCTCGATCGTCTTGCCGAAGCCCCAGAAGCGGCCACTCTTAGCCTTGCGCTCGCGGTCGCGTTCGGCAGGATAACCCGGGACGCTTGAGATGCCGTCGTTCGACAGCTTGGTGAGGTACGCAGGTGAGAACGACTGCCGTCCGGGCATCGCGCTCTGGCGCTTCGTCGGCTTCGGCGTCGGAGCCTCGTACAGCAGGTCGCCCGTGCTCGATGAGTGCAGTTGACGCTGCGACTCCATCAAGTTGATAACAGACGGAAGAGGGGCGCCACTGATGAACTTGGCCTGCGCATCAGGCAGCGACGACATGGGCTGCGCCGACGTGACCACGACGTCCTTGCTCGACTTGCGGATCGCACTCCTACGGCGCTGGTGGCCGAGCTCGCGGGCTGCCGCGTTCTGGAACGACGGCGGGGGTCCGTTCTGGCTGGTGGAGGACGCCTGGTGTGTGTGCTGAGCGGAAGAGGCAGTCGACTGCGACGACTGCTGCTTCTGGTGCAAGTGCTGCTGCTGCTGTTGCTGTTGCTGTTGCTGTTGCTGTTGCTGTTGCTGTTGCTGTTGCTGTTGCTGTTGCTGTTGCTGTTGCTGTTGCTGCTGTTGCTGCTGCTGCTGCTGCTGCTGCTGCTGCTGCTGCTCGCGTTCCCGCTGCTGCTCGCGTTCCCGTTGCTGCTCACGTGCGCGCTGCTCTTCCCGTTGCTGCTCGCGCTGCTGTTGCTGCTGGAGCGCTTCCGGGTCGACCTGGCGCACGAGCATCTCGATCCAGCTGTCGCGTTCTGCGTCACTGCTAGCACACAGTACGTGGCGGTTCTGCGATGAGGAGTCTTTCTTAGAGGCCTCAATGATCAGGAAAGCATGGCGGAAGTTGCGGTCGTCACCGTTCTCGGGCTGGCGGTTTTGCCGGCCGATCTGCGCTCCGGCAATCTGCAGAGTGCCGAGCAGCGGTCCGCCACGCGACTCGAAGTACTTCATGACGGAGCCGTCCAGGACAAAGTAGCGCGTCTTCCATCCCTTGAACGTCTTGCCCTTCTTCGTGAGATAGCCTTCCTTCCTGTTCTTGTTCGTCTTGGCCTGCACGACATCCGTCGTAAGGAAGTTGCACAGGTCCGACTTGTCACTGGTCGGGGCGAGCAAGAGCGATTCAAGGTACTGCTCGAGGGCGACTTTGCGCTGATCAATCTTGCTCGGCGCAAAGTCCTTCCACGCCTTACCCTCGGGCAGGGACGCGACCATCCGCTTCCAGTCCTTGCGGTTCTTCCCTGAGCGCTCCTGTGACCGGGCGTCGAGGTCCATGAAGGCAGAGAACGTCTTGCCGACGGTCCAGGACAGAGGCGTCGCGTTATTGGGCGGGCGGACGTTGATGGCAATGATGAAGCACAACACATCACGCCCGTTCTGGTTGGGGAAGACAGTCGAGTGCGGAATGGAGAGGTGAGCGTGGGGAAGGAGAGCGGGGGTGAGCTGTGTGTGGTCGGATGCTGGCGAAGGCGAGGCATTCGCGTTGCCGTTGCTCGGGACCGAATCGTTCGACGCTTGCTGGTCCAGAACTGGTGGGGACGGAATCGTGTCCTGTGACGGCCGCGGATCCTCGTTGCTGTTTTCGAATATGGGCTCCACCGCCGGCGATCCGCGGGCACTGTCGCCCGGGCTGGGCATCGATCCCTCGGCTGCGCCGTCCCTCGGCGTGTCCGCGAGTGCCATAAACGACGCGACCTCGGGAGGGAATGTCATGCGAGACTCGTGACGCAGGCGGCGCTCGGGAAGCGGAGACGGGAGTAGTCCGCCGTAGGGGTCGACAGCCGGAGGAGGAAGGGCGGAGGGGGCGAGAGAAGAGGGGTTGTATTCAGGCTGTTGCTGGATCGGGGGAGAAGACGCAGATGAGATCCAGTTCGAGGAAAGTCCAGAAGTGATCTGTGATTCCCCCGGCGACGTCGAAAGGGCAGTGGCGGCAAGATTTGGGACCGACACAGGGGACGTTGACGGGCCGTTCGAGCCCTTCGCGCTTCCATTGTCTTCCTGGTCAGAGTTGTTTTGTCGCCGTCCCTCGCCCGACATGAGCGTCATGGCACTGACGCTGTGCGAGACGCCACGCCGAGCGCCAGCTACAGGCTCCAAGCCGGCCTGGATCAATCGCTGGTTTGCTCGTTCCCGGTCTTGTCGTAACCGGTCGTTGTCCGCCGCGAGATGAGCGCATTGTGCTCTTTGCTTCTCGATCAATCGCCACAGTTGTGTGTTTTGACCTTGCTGTGACAGAGTCAGACAACTGGCTTTCCCTAGTGCAAGCCCCCGCGCAAACATCGCGGTTCAGACTCACCAGCTGATTACGGTCATGGACCACCGAGTCAATAGTCCGTCGCAGATCTCCTCCGTGGTTGCGGATGTACGTCTCCACGTCAATGGTACCAGACTGATGTCGCGGCGAGCCGGGGGAGACGTTCTGCTGTGGTGAGGCGACTGGTGACATGGGCGAGTGTGGTGACCTTGGGGGCGCGTTGATGACGGGGTTGCCGCTGGATCCGCCGGGAGCGTTGATTACAGGCGGATGAGATGTTGGTACCGCCGAAGTCATGGTAGAGAGGAAGTCGACATCTGGGGAGGGAGTCAGTTATACGTCGTGTGGGCCATCAAGAAATGGCAAAGATGGATGCGGGGGGAGCGGTCGGTGCGAAAGCCCGTGTTGCAGCTCTCGCCAGTCTTAGGCCGAGAGTAAAGGGATTGAAAAAGGGGATCTGGATACACACTCAACAATGCGCGATCTCAAGAGACGGAGCCGAAAGAAAAAGAAAGTGAGGAGGCGGGAAGGTGTTGTTGGTCGAGAGGGCGCTTGTCCGGGGGGCGTCACCTGGATGCTCCGTGCAGCAAGAGCAGCGAGGGATGGAATGATCAAGATCAGCAGAGCACGCGTGGATACACGGTCAACGGCGTGCGCTGTCACTTGAAAGCAATTCCTCCGTGCCCAGCGCGCACTTGTCGGCACACCAAGGAGGGGAGCGAGGGGCGGCCTTGGACGGTAACGAGTGAATGAGGGGGTCGGCCGAGTCGATCAGGCGTCGCGCGGAGGGAAGCTCAAGTCGGAGGACAAGCGACGAAAAGGACGCAGGAACACTCGTCGTGGTCGAGGGGTGACAGTAGTCGCGTGGATGAGGTATGTGGTGTATTGGGGAATGATGAAGATTGGCAGATGCAATGGATGGGTGATAGAAGTAGTGGAGGTTGAATAATGAAAGAGGGAAGAGTCTGTCCGGAGAGTGTCTGGTTCGTGTAGGATGGAGGCTGCGGTCCAGGATTGCAGGATGCAGGATGCAGGATGCAGGATGCAGAATGCAGGATGTAGGAGTGGGTGGTAGTGAGTGGTGGCCGGTGGACGGTGGCTGCGATGGAAGTGTACGCAGAGTGGTAGAGTAGATGGTGAGGGACTGAGGAACCACGGTACGGCAGTACAGCGAAATGGCAGGGAGCCAGAGGAGGGCTAGGAGGTGTTGTCTGGGTAGGGGCGGGGGCCGAGGACAGGGGAGGGGAGGGGAGCGAGGGAGAGTGAGGGTGAGAGTGAGAGGGAACGACAAGGGAGTAAGGAGCAGGGTGAGCAAGTGATTGGGGAGGGAGTGCCGGGGGACGCTGGGCGTTGGGGGTTCGAGCAAGGACGGAGGGAAGAGGCAAAGGAAGGAGCAAGGGCCAGGAGTCCAGGAGTACCAGGAGGGACAGGGCTGCCGCTAGGGTCCGGACAGCATGTCAGGATGTCAGGATCCCAGACGCTAGTACGCCTGCGCCTACGCCTACGCCTGCGACCCCTACACTACCATCCTCCTGTTCTCCATGCCCAGCTGCCCAGCTAGCTCTACACCTCTACACCAGTACACCAGTACGCTATGCATTCAGCGTCCAGGCCAGTACAGCCTGACGCGCAGACGAACAACAGAATCCCCGGAATCGTCGCAATCTAGGGCGCAGTTCTAGCCATATCGTAGACATGCGAGACATGCGAGACACGCAGACACGCAGCCTTAATCTCAGGGACGCTTCATTACGGGCCGCCATTAGTCCATCAGTATGAGGCCATTAAGCCGCCCGTCCGTCGCTCGGCCTGGAAGCTCCGGGCGGCTTCGGTACAACAGCATCGGCACACGCAACGGCACGATGCTCGTACGCGGTACACGACAGCCTGCCGTTGCATGTTGTACGGGTCTGCGGCGACGGACGAAGCGGGCAGTCAGTACTCGCCCTGTTACATTCTCGAGGCGAGGCGAGGCGAGCAGCGCGGGCAGCGGGCAGCCCGGCGGTCTCTCTGCGCTGCACGGTGTTGCCCAGCACGGACGCCGTCCTCGGCAGCGACTTCCTCAAGTGACCGACGCTCGCTTGCTCGTTCGCCTTGACCGTTCCTTGTGCCCTCGCTGACAGTAGGTCCAGCGAGTTTCGTCTTCCTCGGGCCAGCCCAACCTACCTCAGGAGACATCCCCTGTGCCCCGCGCCCGTCTGTCCTTCCCCGCGGACTGTCCGAGCTTAAGCACTTCAGCACATGCATACCCACGGCCCCCGCACGCCGCATGCACCGCGTGCGCCGCAACTGTCCCAGCTCCGCAGTCCGGTGTCGCATGCAAATTCTTGTCCGACAGGGTGTGCGCACATGCTCATTTGATCGCCCGCTCTCGGCGCTGCATGCACTGCGCACTTGCAGTGAAGTAGCTCCGACCCCAACCTGCGCCAGAACGCAGCGCGCGCAGAGCTTGAGCTTGTCCGCGTCGTCGTACGCTAGAGCCCTACCAGTGCACCGGCAGGCGGCAGGCACGGGACCCGCGGAGCGATGGCGCGAACAAGCTCGCCCGCCACGTGGGACGAGCAAGGTGAAACGCCCCTTGACCCGCGGACACGAGCGACACGTCCTACGACGCGTCGTTTCCTGCGTTAGCTGTCTTGCTTCCTGGCTTTCCCGGCGCCTTCCCTCCAGTCTTCCTTCGGAGCTACCACCCTTCGCTTCCCCTGCAGCCGTTCTGTCGATTGCAACATGTCCTACTCCCACCAACGACTCATGCACCTATTGCCCCGGTGCCTCCAGGTCTGCAACTGCTCGGGAGCATCGATGCCTGTAAGCGCACGGCGATGCAAGGCACGTCTCGTTCTTGGGTCCGCCCTGGCCGTCTCCGTAATGTCTGCCGTCAGACCATCTGGCATTGCTCGCTTTCCACCTGCATTCTGGTTCCTGCACATCCGCGAGCGACTGCTGAACGGTAGATACGCGAAGCCCACGAACGTCACGTCAGGCGAGCCAGAGTATCCCGGCACGCACTGAATTGTTTGGCCAGAAGGAAACCTTAGGCCGCCCGATTCCGCCTCTTACGTCCTGAAACTGACGGCATCGGTCTCGACTGTCAGACATTCTCGCTGCAGGCAATCTTCATCCGCCATGACCATCCGCCAGTCACGTCGTCGCGCCAGTGCCAACGAGTCCAGCGGGCAGCAGCGATTCCGCACGCGCGTCGCGTTCGCGTCGCGTCTTGCTCAACATTTCGGCAGCTCGCGATATCGCAATTTGGTATTGGGGCAGACGTCGGAACCGGCTCAACTGAACCCATCATGAAACCGTGCTGAGATCCTTGTCGCTCCGTCCTTGTGGCCTATTCGGCTCACCGTTTGCAGTAACGTGTTACTGAATCTGGTCCAGGTAGGTGCATCCGGACGCTAAGTGGGTGTGCTCCGAATCCTCTGAGCATCTGCTGGGGGCGCCGGGTTCTCCGAAGAAGCACGCATGAAACAGATTACTGCATTTGATCTGCGGGACGGTGTTCCTTCCGTTCTGCCTTGAGGCATCCTGCCGTCTTCTTTTCCTCATGTGAGCGAAGGAGGACAGCGATGCGATGCGATGCGATGCAGTGCTCAAAGACAGATAGACTTCACAATGCAGAATTCAATCTGTTCCGGATAGTGACAGGCAGCAGGAACAGAGCCCGAGCTAAACGTTTCAGGTACCTGAAGCGCTATCAGCGCGTGTCAACATGCTAAGGACATGCATTGATCCGGCAGAGCGTCTAGCTGGTAGAGAGCACAAACTAGCATTTGGGTGGCAGCCGAGGCGGCGCCTCACATTCAACCTGCCGCCGGCGCCGGCTGGCGCCCGCCGTCGCCCCGCAAGCCATAAGCTACTCACCGCTTCGATCGGAGCGATCGGTGGTACCGCGTCCGCGACATTGAATGCGACATGGAGGTATGCAGGCATGCCTGCTGATTTTACAAGCCCTCCGTGCCATGTCCCATCTTCTTTCCTAGCACTCCCAAGGTCCGGAGCGCCCGTATGCCACAAAGTACGAGACCACTGAATGGGAGAAGAAGAGGCGTACGACGCCTCAATAACACCCGAGACCGCACACGCGCACACGTACGGACGCAAAAGTGTCTGGGCCTGAATCGCGTCGAAACGAGCGAGCACAATGCCCAACTGACGGGCCAGATGTCTCTGAACGAGGCCGCGAAGATGATGTAATCCACCCACTGTTCTTTCATTGTCTCTGCCTGTGGTGCAGTGCAGAGGGGCGGCCGGACCCACTCTCCTGGCCGGGCGTCCCACCGTACTGGGACGCAGGTGAGCCCATTGCAGTCTCCGAACCGCACTGGGCGCTGGGCGGTCGTCGGACGGCGCTGTCGCGGCGTTTGGCAGATGAATGAATCGGAAATGTTCAATATGCCTCAATGCTGAAATCATTGAATAAGGCTCGGTCGACGAACCCAGCACGCCCGGTGCACCGATGTACGGCTGACTGAGGTGCTGACGCGGGACACAGTCGTTACTGACCGCGGACCGAGTCCGAGACGCGCCAACAGTCATGAGCCAGCCACTGCATATGAGCCGGGCTAACGTCGCGAATTCGATCGCGCGCCCGCCCATTGAGCCCACCACTCCTCCCATTGGCATGAGAGACACCAGGGGCGGCTCTGGAACCAAGGTGTCGCATGCCACTATGTTGGCGCTGCTGGCTGCGCTGGTTCATTGAAGATCGAGGAGGATCCCGCGGTCAAGCCGTCGGTGGAGCCGAGCGGCCAGTGGCAAGCCAGGCGAGCCAAGATCGGGGGCTACGCGCCAGTCTAGGCCTAGCTGGGCTGATTAGCATCCTGGCTTATCTCTGAGGTCAACAACGTGCCCTGACATGACCTGGTGGCCGCATCTGTGTGCGGCAGATGCACATGTGCGGGTCAGAGAACACGGCATCGTGGTGGAAAGTTTTGACAGAAACCTGCAGTTCTGCAAGCGAATGCCCCGACTGCTTATTCGGGCCACTGACCAGGCAAGGTCCGCGAACCAAAGTCGCGCTCCCAGAGTTGGCGCACCCGCAGCCAAGAGAACTCGTACTCTCCTCCCAGTCCCACTGTGCTCGCTTCCTATCGCTTGTCCAGTTCACGTTCCTTCGCATGCCGTTGATGGTGGTTCGGGTGGCCCTGCAGCGCGCCGCATGCTTCTATGTGAGGGCCAATGAGGACAACTGCCACGCGTATGAGGCATTTTGGTCTGCTAAGACGACGCCGAAACGGCGAGGCACACTCGAGGTTACGAGAAGCTGACGCCTCCGGTAACAGCGTGGTGACTCTCAGGTGGCGATGGACCAGTGAGAATGGCACGATTCTCGCTTCACAAATGAGAGGATGCGCACTCTCATAGCGGGAATCAGGTGGAATCGAACGCCTGGTACCTTCTCCTCGCCACCTGTCCCAGGTCTGCACCAATACTTGCATACAGGTCAGCCAGATCCAGGAGCAGGAGGTGCATTAGGGCTCCAGAGAACACCAGAGGCTGCAGAATGGTGTAGGACAATAGAAGGGAGTTTTCGAACGCAGGGAAGCAAGGGTTGGGCAAACCTTCGTCCTCGTGTGCGGCACTGGCTTCGATTGCCCCGCCACGTCCCTTCAGCATGGGGAAGTGGGTCAATTGCCGCAGAATATGAGACGGCGTAGACTGGCCCGGCCTGCCGGTCTGGCGGCATGTGAGCAGGGATATCGTACATAGTGGAGGCATGTGTGTCCGTTCGCCCTGTTCTCGCACTCCACCACCCGACTCAACCTGACACGGCTCCGTCGTAACATGCGGATCACCTTGTTCTCGACAATTGTGCGGCGGCTAGAGTCTGGTACGATAATAGGGGATTAGGTTGACGAGGATGTAGGAGCTGGCAGATATCGTCTGAAGTTCGGAGCTTCCTACCTGACGCTGGAAAGGTGCGGAGCAGAAGCAGCTCCGCGAATGAGGCACTCGTGGCAGACTGGCGGGGACATTTGCAGCCTAGGGAGGGTACTCTCCAGCTACCATCAGCTGGGCATTGCAGCGCTCGATTGCGTTCAGAGGCTGTATGCCCACGTTCTCGTGGGTAGCAGTGATAGAAGGACGGAGACGAGCAGACGAGAGAGAGCCTTAGTGCTACCCCGGCTCATCCTTCTGCTGCAGACAGGAACCACTGCCTGCTCCTCTGCGATGGCAAACCCTGCTGTGCCCTTACTGAATGCATTGTCTTCGTGAGAACGACAGGAGGCTTGCTCGTCACTGATACGGGGGGTTCACGAGCTGACGAGATATGTATAAGCTAATGCGCAGACTTCACATCTTAAGCCCTACACCGACTTACAGCAGCGTTTCGTATCCCTTGCGCCCTCTCCGCTGTACAGTGTGGGGGGCGACACTGAAGCGAACCCAGTATTCAGCGAGCCTCTACTCACTCAGCCCAATGGGACCCTCGGTTGCCGAACGATATGTCACGATTGTAACGGCGGAGGACGGGCATGGTCCCATTCCACGCTGGCCCGGGGAGCCAGGCGATTGTATCAGCCGACCATTGCTGACAGCTGGCTGTGGGAATAAAGGAGCTGCCTCACACTCGAAGCACTTTAAGAGCCACCTAGAGACAGACAGCAGGTGAGTACATTCGCTCAACGTCGGATCTGCTCTGGCAGCGATCAGGGGATACGGCGATTGCATCGACGAGAGAACCATCAGCCCATTCCTAATCGTAGCAGCAAAGACGCTGACTCCGGACCCACACAGCCTCAGAGGCTATCAAAGTATTATCTGACCGCACCCATTGTCCAGCTTCACCCCACACGGCTCCAACGCTCCCATATCATTCTTCGTATCGTCGTTACCATGGTGCCACAATAAGGCCACGTGGCAGCCAACCGCTAGTGTGCCAAACAGCCGGGGCTGAAAGCATCGGCCTTCTTAGTTCAGTGGCTAGAATTTTCCACTAGTAGTGTCTCTTTGAGTCTTGCTATGGAACGGTCACCCGTTCGATTCGGGTAGAAGGCATTCTCTTTTGGTCCGTTGTCTATGGCCGTATGGGCCGGGTTGCATACTTTTGTTGCATGTGTATGCGTCTGCTTGGATTCCTGCAGTGCGCATGCAATCTACCTGTACCAATACGTCGACGGTGAAGAGACCGCACCGGCATCGCTGTGGCAAGAGAGGAGGCAAGACAACCCGGACAATGTGCATTGAACTTCTTCTACCCTGTGCTTCTACGCGCAGCAGTGCATCACTGCGTGCGCTCCACCGCCCCGTACTCTACTCAGAGCTTCCCCTTGGCGACCGGGATAGCCTTCTCGCCATCCTCGGAGAAGACGATCTCATGCGGCTTGCTCTCAGGGAGGACGGCGTGCGTGTGGCTGCCGAACGCGACGAGCTGGTCCTTCTCGTTGTAGAAGTCGATGCGCGTGAAGGCCATGCGCCGGCCGACCTTTGAAGCCGTACCCTCTGCGTACAGGTACTGCCCTTCTTGACCGCCGGGACGCAGGAACTCGGCGCTCATGTTTGACGAGACGGTGTTGATGCACGGCGCGCCGAGCGTCGCGAGCGCGATCCAGGTGATGCAGTCGACCATCTGGGCGTTAGCTGGATGCACGAAGACGACGGAGCTAGCAAGAGTGCTCTGTTCAGGCGATAGTCGGCGGTAGTTCCAGTAGCGGTCAGGCTCAAGCGAAGTGTAACTGCAACTCCGAAACAGACAGTGTCCGCGAGCTCACGAGAGCGCAAACCAAGACGCGGTGCTACACTCTGAGAGATGCCAGCATTGTCGAGCGGGAGGAAAGAGATACTCACCGTCATGATACATCCGCCATGAACGTTCTGTCCGTCAGCTGCAAGCACTCTGCACAGCTAGCCATGCTCGCAGTCTTTCGCGAGCAGCCCGCGAGCTTGTCGCAGGTCAAGATCGGTGTCACGGAGGTTGCTGCACTTTTACTCACACCATGGCCGTTCAGGTGTCGAGGCTGAAGCTTCATCCTTGTCCGGACCCATCCGGGGCGGGCAGCGACGACCTCGAGCTGGGCGTTAGCTTATCCGTGGGCCGCTCTCAGCTCACGTTGCTGATAACGTTCGCGTCATGACCACCTGCAAGTTAGGACTCGATTCAAATATTCCTCCGTCTGTGCACTGTTCGAGAATTGCAGTGTTGGGGTAGGGACGTCGATGCGCCGATCGGCGTTCAGAAGGAAGGGCGCACCCGGTCGCTGAGCCGGGGCACCTGGATCGACTCACCGTCGAGCGTCTCCAGGAACGCCTTGCGCGTGTGTTCGAGGCAGGCCATGTCTAAGCAATCTAGTGGAGCCGGGGGAAGATGTTGGGGACAGGGAGCGGAGTCGCAAAGTTATGTACGTGCCGAAACGTGCCGAGGGTGGGTGGGCGGCGGAGACCGTGTCAATACCGTAGCCGGATGTGGAGGTGCAAGTAGCCGAACGGCACCGAGGAACAGTCGGTGCTGTCCGTTACAGTGCCCGCCAAGGTGTCCGTCAGAGAGGACACGTCCCTCTCCGGCCAAGTGTCCGTTCGCATCATCGCTGAGCAAGCAATACGAACATCGATGAGCAGACAGGGAAGCAATGCTTCCGGAGCATGTGGAGGAGGTGTGGAGGAGCAGCGCTTGTAACGTAGACGGGGAGGTCAAGTTGGGAGTCAGAGCTGCAAGAAGCCACCCCCACACGCAGCCTCCACACCTCCACAGGCAGACAGTTACGCTCTCTATTTCGGCCGGAAGCTGCTCACGAAAGACGTGGTCAGCCGACGGGAGAAGCTGATAAGGACAGTCTGGGCTGCGCAACAGCGACCTCCAGGACTCTCCAGTCTGGGAACTTGAGGACATAAGGTCCCGCCCCGCTCGGCGCCCCAGGCTTTCCTTCTGGTGACGTCGGAAGATTCGAAGGCTCAACCTAATGCATCGCTTCTGGTCCTAGCCAGCTTAAGTACTCTTGCACCGAGCGGGCCCCATGGACCGCCGCGGCCGCCCGTGGTGGCCGTGGAGAGAACGCGATCGAGGCTACGTCTTTGGCCACTCTAGGTGCAGTAGTGCGTCATGCCGCCCAGTGCTCAGCGGTGGACGCATTCATCTTTAGTGTTCGAATTGCTTCGCGTTTTGCTCGGTCAAGTGGCATGGACGGAGGCCGGATTTTTTGACCCCGCTCCTCTGGCCTCCGAGTTTTAGCTGAGAGCGGCAAAACCAGGGTGAGGGCAGTCCCATCCTGTGGCCTTCTGTGGCCCGGCCATGTGCCAAGCCCCATTGAACGCAAGACGCGTGCGGGCCAATGAAAGCGGATGCAATTCAGGCGATCGCTGGTGTGCTACTCTCGTCCGACTAGCCGCGCGCGGCCCTTGGTTCTAACCCTGGTTGAGCGTATTTGCCACGACAAGAACATTCGTTGCATTGCTCAACTTCTTGTATCTGTTCGACTTGCCAACCACTCCGTAAACAAACAAAATGGCCGACGTCTCCTCCGCTTCCACCAAGGTCTACACCATCGACGACCTCCAGCAGCACAAGAGTCGCGAGGACTGCTGGGTCCTCATCTCCGGCAAGGTTTACGATGTCACCAAGTTCCTCGACGAGGTGAGTACAGCTTGCCGAACTAGGTCACCGTCACTGCCCGGCCTACCTCATCCTCCCACCGTGCCTTCCATCTGCAGAAAACCACTCCACTCCGCATCACACTCGTCTCGGAGCGTCGAGCTGAGTGCTCTGCATCGAACGGAGAGGCAGCGGAGCCTGCCGGCGGCAAGAGAGTGACTACCGCCGAACATTTCATGCATCGGTGGCCCCGGACCCGGCTCCCTCGGGGCTCGGAAATGTCACCCCGCACATCATCCAGATAGCTGACAGACAGCACCCCGGTGGCGACGAGGTCCTGATCGAGGAGGGAGGTGAGTACCCGGTTCACAGTGCTTGCTGCACCCCTCGCGATGTGCTCTGTGCGCTGTTGCTCGCTATTGTTCTCTCTTGTGTCGACGCGGAAGGGTCCGGATAAACCATCCACCCATCCCGTCTTATCTTGCAACACTTCTCCGCCCCACTCTGCTCCGCTGCGGGCCGGGCGCTGGGCTGCTCGCATGACGGAACGAGAACATCGATCGGCGAACACAGCAGATCACCCCAGGGGCAGAGCAGCTAGGCGACCAGATGGATAAAGCTGACCCCAGGCCGTGACGCTACCGAGGCGTTCGAGGACGTCGGCCACTCGGACGAGGCCCGCGAGATGCTCCCCAAGATGCTCGTCGGCGACTTCAAGGGCGAGTCCAAGGTCAAGAAGTCGGCTGGCGCTGGCACCACCTCGGCTGCCGGCCAGCAGCAGGGCGGCAAGTGAGTGAACGTTTCCATCTTCTTCCCTTCCCCATCACCAATGCCCTTCTACCTCTTCGTCTACCGCGCATGATTCCTCCCCCTCCCTTCCTTGTGTTCCATGTCAGAGCGAGCATTGTTGTTCCTTCTTACCGCAGCGTCTTTTCCAAGCTCGGCGGGCGACTCTGGGGACGGCAGAAGGCGTAGAACGTAGTACATTGGAGACCCAACACCCATCCAGCTATAACTTCCACCGGAACAGCGCGCTAACGTTACCCAGCTTCAAGCTCCTTCTTCCCCTCGCCATCATTGGCGCGTGGATCGCCTGGCGCTTCTTCCTCGCCTAAGCGCTTAGTCTTAGGCTCTAGACTTTATGCATTAATTAGGCTTGTACTGAAAGCCGGAGGGGTGCACTCGAGCGAGTGCCCTACGCCGTGTACACCGATGTCTGGCGACAGAGCACACCAGCACGCTCAGTACCGTCACCGTAACGCAGCGGCACCAGTGAGACCATTGTGGCAACGAGACGATGGGATTTACAAGCTTATTACATCTGCGCTGCGGCTAACCTCGTACTGATGGGCGTCTCTGCCCCATCCTCTATAGAGCTACTGATCAATATACGGCTCAAAATATTGCCATTACCAAGACTGCTCCTCCTGCTTCTCTAGGACCAACGTCCATAGGGTCCTCCGGGCTGGGACCAGATCTTGTGCGCGATCTGGTCGGGAGTGCCCATGCCCCGTCCAGAGCCATCGTGCGCGAGCGCGAACGCCATGTCGACGAGCGTCAGTGCAGTGTCATCCTTAGCCGCCTTGTCGCCCTTCTTCTCAACGTTGACGTCGCGGCGGTGCGGCGCCGAGATGGTGCGTTTCGGCTTCTTCACCTTCACCTCTGCCTTCGAGTCGGTCTTCTCGGCCTCGGCCTCGGCGGCCTCAGCCGCTTTCCGCTTGCCCGAGAGTAAGGAGGGGACCTGAGGCCGGAACGCGCCAGATCCGCCAGACTGCCACGCGTACTTCTTTCGGCCCGTCGCGAGCGAGGCCGCTATATTCGTCATCTTCGCCTGCACGTCGGCGCTCACGTCGCGCGACCCAGCCTTCTTTCCCTTGCCCGTCTTCTTGGGGGGGGGCGCTCCGAACGTAGGAGCAGCCTGGAAGGTGGGCTCCTTCGGCTTCGTTCCAGCGGACGAGGCACCGCTGCCGGCTCCGCCAGGACTCGGGCGCTCATCAGGCGAGTTCATCTCCACCGCAGGCGATGGGGCGGACCCGCCTGCAGCCTCCTCGCGCTCGCGCGCTGCCGCGGCCGCACGCGCCATCTCCGTCTCGCGCGCATTGCGCTCCGTACGCGCAACACGGTGCGCTTTGTTCTCCTCCTTGTTGGCCGTCATGAGCGCCTGCATGACCGCGTTAGGGTCAGAGGTGATGCGCTGCGACCACAGCGGCTTTGCTGGCCGTCCAGCCGCCTCCTTCGCCATCGGCGGCTGGTGCTTGTACGTCGAGTTCACACGGTGCTCCTGCGCGCGCACAGCCGACGCTAGCAGAGCGCGGACCCGCGCCTCGGCCGCGAGAGCCAGATACCGCATCGCGTCGTCGTCGACCGTCATATTGTGCGCTCGCGCTGAAAGTCAGCTTTGCGGGCGATAGAATAACTCACCAATCTGATTCAACCGATTTCGCATGGCAACCTCTCCGAATAGGTCTGTATGTCGCGCACGACTGGCGTTGCCGGCAAACTTGATGTTGCCAACCGCAGATCGCTGTGCTCGGCGCGCAGCCTCCTCTTCCGCTCGGAGGTCGATGCCGCTGCCTTTTCCCATCGGCAGCATGCCCGGCACCTTAGCACCGGCCGCTCCACCCGCGGGGGCATTCGCTTGAGTCGGTGCGGCATTGGCAGCCGCTGCAGCTGTCGGCTGAGGAGCGGCGGGAGCTGGTGCTGGTGCGGGCGCTGTCGGTGCGGGCGCTGGAGGAGCAGCTGCTGTCGGTGTCGCGGGTGTCGTCACTATAGAATTAGTAACTCCCATAGATCTGTTGGTATCTTGTGACTCTCCCAACAGCGGTTTCTTCGCCGGTGGTGCACCGTTTATCCGATCGGGAGACAGCTCGCGCTTGCCTGCATCATTAGCACGATAGGACGCTGTGACACGTACCATTCTGATTGACTCCTGGGCTGGGTGTACCGATCGCAGGAACTGGTGTAGACGGCTGCATCGGCGTTTGGCTGGATGACGTTGCCGCGGGTGAGGGGGTAGGGACTGGCGACGCGACAGTCGATGGCCGTGGGGGCACTCCCGTCGACAATGCGCTAGGGGCAATTACACCGTTCGACATGACTGACATGTAATCTTGATCTGGGTATAGGCGTCTTGTCTGAAGCGGCGTGGATGCCTGTCGGAGTCGAGCTGACCGAGCCCAGGGAAGACAGCTCTCAGGACAACAATAAGCTGAAAGCCGTGATGGGGAAGAATCGGTAGGGAAACGAGACTTGAAAATGCAGCCGGGGCAATATTACGCCCTCTGGTTGTCGTGCCCTTACGTGGCTCGACGTTCGGACGTCGGATGAGTTGCGGAGTGGGGTGGAAGCAATGTGGTCGAGCGTGTCCAACGAGTTAACGGAGTTGACAAGGGCGATTGCCACTCAACAGTGACCAAAGTGGATAGGCATGCGACAACGTTGGCGCCGTTAGTGGTGCGTTTTGCTTCCGTCAGCGCGCGTTCTTGGATAAACATCCACCCACGCGTTAGTTATATACCAGCTCATGAACTTACTTACGTAACAAGTTGTTTCCACTTCTGGCTCGGCTTACTGCTGTTCAACCTCGACTGGTTACGCGCTACTCTTCGTCATTCTTCGCAGCCTTCCCACACATCCTATTACCGTCCAATCAATCTCAAAACATCACCTTTCTTGCTGGTATTGATCGAAGTACGCTCCAGTGAACCTGGGCAACTGCAGCCATGGTGAGTCATTCGTCCGTCGCGCCGGGCGCGACATGAAGTATCAATTTGTTGTGATGCTGACTGGACCTCCCCGCTTTGCCTTGCGCCCTACAGAATCCCCTTCTTGCCGCTGCGAACGCGAGCTCCAACAACGCCGACGATGACAAACTGTCGGACTATATCCCCGACAGCCGTGACCTGTCCATGTCTCGCGCGGTAAGTAGATTTGAACGCGACTGTTATCACGACGCGTGCCACACTCATGGTTTCCGAAGCAAGAACTGCTTGCTGGGCAGCTCAGGGGTGGATTGTTATATTAGAGGGCATTTGCTGACAAGTTAGGCCTCGACTTCTGGTTCGGATCAGCACCACATCAACACTCGCCCCCAGACTCCTGAGCCCGAGGATGAGCTTGCATCTGACGAGGACATCGACGAGGAGGCGATCGCAGGTGGATCTGTGAGTTTGGCGCTGGGTAGACCACAGACTAACAGCAGTCCATAACGCCGTCTGCTAAGCGTAGGCAAGATGAGGCTGCGGCGCGAAAGGCCGCGAAGGCTGAACGGCAGGCCAACATCGGCGAAATCGGAAAGAAGCGTAGTGCCCTTGAACAGGCGAAGGTATGCGGCGATGCAAATTCGAGGGTGGATGGATGCTTACAATCAGCTGGCCGACTCGATGAAGCGTTTCAACTACCTTCTCGGTCAGACGGAGCTTTTCCAGCACTTCGTGGATCTGAAGGTGAGTCCGCCACACTCGGCCCAGTCTAACAGCCACAGAAGCAGCGTGACCCCGAGTTCGCGGCTATGCTCGACGAGCAGCTGGCCGCTTCGTCGTCGAAGGGCAAGAAAAAGGCTGCGTGAGTTGCGGAATCCAGACGGCATCTGACAGTCAGGGACAACCGTCACCGCAAGTCCGAAAAGGAGGAAGATGAGGAACTGTTGAAGGACGAGGATGGCGGTGATGAAGCCTACGTCTTCGAGGAGAGCCCGTCTTGTAAGTTCTCCGTCTTAGTTGCAGCTGACGTTCAGATGTCAAGGGTGGCAAGATGAGGGACTATCAGGTCCAGGGACTGAACTGGATGGTCTCGCTGCATCACAACGGTATCAACGGTATTCTTGCAGACGAAATGGGTCTCGGCAAGACCCTTCAGACCATCTCCTTCCTCGGTTATCTCAAGTTCCACCGCGGTATCAACGGTCCCCACCTCATTGTCGTTCCCAAGTCTACCCTTGACAACTGGGCTCGAGAAGTCCAGCGATGGGTTCCCGGCTTCCGCGTTCTCGTGCTGCAGGGTACCAAGGAGGAGCGTGCTGAGCTCATCAACTCCAAAATCCTCACCCAGCAGTTCGATGTCCTGATCTCATCCTACGAGATGTGTCTTCGTGAGAAGTCGACTCTCCGCAAGTTCTCTTGGGAGTACATTATCATCGATGAGGCCCACCGTATCAAGAACGTCGACTCTTTGCTGTCCCAGATCATACGTACCTTCGCCAGCCGTGGTCGCCTCTTGATCACGGGAACGCCTCTGCAGAACAATCTTCAAGAGCTCTGGGCTCTCCTGAACTTCATCCTTCCTGATGTGTTCTCGTCCAGCGAGGACTTCGACGAGTGGTTCAAGTCGCAGCCCGGTGACGAACCCGATGCGGTTGTCAAGCAGCTCCACAAGGTCCTGCGTCCCTTCCTGCTACGTCGTGTCAAGGCGGACGTTGAGCATTCTCTTCTTCCGAAGAAGGAAATCAACCTCTACGTCGGAATGACGGAGATGCAGCGCAAATGGTACCGCATGCTACTTGAGAAGGACATTGACGCTGTCAACGGTGCCGGTGGCAAGAAGGAAGGCAAGACGCGCCTTCTGAACATTGTCATGCAGCTGAGAAAGTGCTGCAACCACCCCTACCTCTTCGACGGCGCCGAGCCTGGACCGCCCTATACAACCGACGAGCATCTTGTCGACAATGCCGGAAAGATGATCATTCTCGATAAGCTTCTCAAGTCTATGAAGGCAAAGGGTTCTCGCGTTCTCATCTTCTCCCAGATGAGTCGTGTCCTTGACATCTTGGAGGACTACTGCCAGTTCCGTGGCCACAAGTACTGTCGCATCGACGGTAACACGGCCCACGAGGACCGTATCAACGCCATCGACGATTACAACGCACCGGACAGTGAGAAGTTCATTTTCCTGCTCACGACTCGTGCCGGTGGTCTCGGTATCAACCTCGTCACTGCCGATATCGTCGTGCTGTTCGACTCTGACTGGAACCCCCAGGCCGATCTGCAGGCCATGGATCGTGCCCATCGTATCGGACAGACCAAGCAAGTTTACGTCTTCCGCTTCATCACCCAGGATGCTATCGAGGAGCGCATTCTCGAGCGTGCCACTCAGAAGCTGAAGCTAGACCAACTCGTTATTCAGGAGGGACGTGCTCAGCAGGCTCAGAAGCTCGCCAACAACAAGGAGGAATTGCTTGACATGATCCAGCACGGTGCCGAGAAGATTATCAACTCCTCGACCAACATGATGATCGATGATGACATCGACGAGATCATCAAGCGCGGCGAGGACAAGACCAAGGAGCTGAACTCCAAGTACGCTGGCATGGATCTCGACGCTCTTAATAACTTCCGCTCTGAGAGTCTTATCAACACCTGGGAGGGTGAAGATTTCGCTGCCAAGCGCCAAAAGATGATCTGGATCGAGCCTGCGAAGCGTGAGCGCAAGGGCAATTATTCAATCGATCAGTACTACCGCGACAACATGCGTGTCACCGCCCCGAAGAGTGACAAGCCGAAGGTGCCTCGTCCTCCTAAGCAGGTGAACACACATGACTTCCAGTTCTACCCTCCGCGATTGATCGAGCTTCAGAATCGCGAGTACGATGCGCACTTGAAGGCTCAGAACTACGTTGTGCCGACGCGTGAGCCCGAGGAGGACGAGACTGCGGAGCAAGTCGAGGCTGAGCGCGCGGAGGAGCAAGAGCGCATCAACAACGCTGAGCCTCTCACTGAGGAGGAGGTCGAGGAGAAGGAGTCGCTCGTCGACCAGGGCTTCGGTGACTGGAAGCGTGCCCACTACCAGAGCTTCGTCAAGTCGCTTGAGCGTCATGGTCGCGATGCTATGGATAAGGTCTTCGCTGACATGGCCCCGGAGAAGGAGGAGGAGGAGGTTAGGGCCTACGCCGACGTCTTCTTTGACCGGTACACAGAGCTGAAGGATGGAGAGAAGGTCATGGACCGCATTAAGGCGGGCGAGGAGAAGCTGCGCGAGCAGGCGGAGAGGATCGCAGCCCTGCACAAGAAGGTCAAGGCCTACAACGCCCCTATGCAGGAGCTCAAGCTGCAGTACGGCCAGAACAAGGGCAAATCCTACTCTGACGAGGAGGACCGCTTCCTTCTGGTCCGTATGCACCACCACGGTATCGACCGCGACGACTGCTACGACCTGATCAAGCGCGACATCGGCGAGTGGCCGCTCTTCCGGTAAGTTCTCACATCATTGCGTGGATGATCTTGGCTGACGTCAGCTTCGACTGGTTCTTCAAGTCGCGTACGCCAGAGGAGCTCCGTCGTCGTGGTGCAACTCTGCTCCTTTGTATTATGAAGGACATGAAGGACGACGAGGACAAGAAGCCGGCCAAGGGCGGCAAGAAGCGTGTGCTGGATGACCTCAAGTCGGCCAACTCGCGCGACACGACGCCGAGCGCGGTGGGGGACAAGAAGAGTAAGCTCATTCATCGTGCTACAGCTGGCTAACAGTCGCAGCCAAGAAGGCGCGCAAGTAGAATAGATATCCATAAAACGTAGCTTTTCAGGCGGGAACCGAGATCCGGCCTCTGTATTTTTCACATATGCAACAATAGTTCTGAGCGCGTCAGTCATCGGTTGTGGAATTCTTCGATGTCATTTGTCGCAGCAGTTGGAGTCCTGGGATCTAGCTGTCAAGCTGACAACGTTGGACGGTGACCTCATGGTGAATTCGGTGGGTGGCCTGGTGTGACGCGAATCACTGCGCGCGCAGCAAGAGCCGTTGGAAGCCGCTGCAGGCAGCAAGTCCGTCGCCCGGTACGTCACTGGCGAGGTGAAACAACCTCCACCTCCACGGGCCGTCAAGCGGACAGCTCACACCGATCTCACCGCTGACGCTGACCGAACCAAAACATACTTAAGTCGTCGTTGCCATTCGGTCTACAGTCTACCGCTCTCATCTTCCCACTGCACAGTAGAGGAGACAATCAACATGCCCACGCGTACCATCAAACTCTCCGACGGCAAGGTCATCCCCGCCCTCGGCTGGGGCAACGGATCCGGCGGCATCAGTGGCAACTCGGAGAAGGCTGTCGATTGCGGCGTCACCGCGCTCAAGTCTGGGATCCTCCACATCGACACGGCGCAGTACTACGAGAACGAGGCTGAGACCGCCGAGGCGATTGCCCAGTCCGGTATCTCGCGCGACAAGATCTGGATCACGGACAAGGGTGAGTCACCGATGTCTGAGCAGTGCTGACGACAGTCTCCGACAACAAGGGTGAGTAGTCGACGGTAACAAGGAGGGTTCCGAAGGAGGCTCTGGTTGCAGGAATCCCCCTTGTACTTCTCCACCTGTTCAAGCGTCGGTGTTCAGGCTAACAGCAGTGTCCAAGGCTGAGCCGGGCGTCATCCGCGAGGTGGTCCTCGAGTCGCTCGCCAAGCTTGACACGCGCCCCGACCTGCTGCTGATCCACAACCCCTTCGTGGGCGATGCAGCGCAGGAGGGCAAGATTGCCGAGTTCTGGCGCATCCTGGAGGACATGGTGTTCGACGGTACGCTTCATGGCGTCTCGCTCGGCTTCTCGAACTTCCGCCCTCAGGACGTCGAGGAGGTGCTCAAGGTTGCGCGTATCAAACCCGTCGTCAACCAGCTCGAGTTCCACCCCTACGTCCTCGCTCATCTTGAGCCGCTCCTCGAGCTCCAGAAGAAGCACGGCATCACGACCGAGGCGTACGGCCCCCTTACGCCGCTGCTCCGCCACCCCACCGGTGGACCGCTCAAGCCCGTCCTCGAGCGCATCGGCCGCGCCCACGGATGCGACGCCACCTCCGTCCTCTACCTCTGGACCATCCAGAAGGGCGTCGTCGCCGTCACGACGAGCACAAAAGCGGACAACATCAAGAAGATTGTCGACGTCAACTCGCTCCCTGACCTCACTGCTGATGAGATCAAGCAGATCGACGACGCCGGTAAGAAGGTCCACTTCAGGTACTACAAGGAGCACATGACCACCGACTACCCCGCGCCCAACCTCCCCGAGGACGCCTAAGAGTAAGAGGGTAAACCGTATAAAAGACAGATGTAAGATGTTTGCAGTATCAAAAGTTGGGTACTCTAGCTCGCCTCCGGTTGCCCACGGTTCGGTTCGGGCTTCGGGCTTCTAACTCATCGAATGCCTAGCAGCATGCCATCTCTGAGGAACAGTTGACCGTTTCCAGCCCAGCCGAGGGCGGGAGCGTTCCTGCTCCGCTGCGGTACACCGTGACCTCGTGGTGCAGTCCTTCCGACAATCTTCGGAGGCTGCGAGGCACATGCCTGCCCACGGTGTGCGTCGATGGGCTAGGGAGTCGTATCGTATACCGAGCCTGGAGCGAGGGGAGTGTGGCGCGCTCCGACACCCTCGTTCTCACCTATTTTACTCCTTCCAGCATCCCAAAAGTCGGGTCATGGTGGGCGAAGATGGCACAACCTCAATCATGACCGCTTGTCCGCCACTTGATGCTTACCGTTTGTTGCAATCAAGCAGCAATCGCGAACTCAGTCTCTGCATGCGAGCACGCTGCATAGACTTATCGCGCATAGACGCCGTACCTCTGCCGAATGTCGAGAGCATTACGGCTACTTTTCAAGTATCATGAAGCAAGCGGAGCGATGGAGCCCAGGAGCCGCGCGGCGTTCGTCGATGAGGCGCGTCGCACTGGACTTTAACCGTGATACCGGGGCGAAACCAGTCGACGACCGGCATACAGGCGACCATGGCGCGGGTGTTCCAGGTGGTGCAATGGCGAACTGTAAATGGGCTGAAACAGCCCCACATCCTTCCGCTGCAAACTCTCCGTTACTTTTATGACTGTTGTTGACGACGACGCCGCTTCAGAATCTCTGACGAAGCTCTGAATCAGTCGCCCCAGTCGCGGCCGATGTGTCTGTTTCACTCGCAGAAGGCTGGAACGGAGTGCCTTGCTGCCGTCTTCTCCCTCAGCATCGTGCATGTATGGCATGGCGCCAAGAGCCCGCCAGCGGCGTCGCGGTATGAGTGCGCGCGTCCGACCGGCGCGTACTCCGTGGAGAGAGGGTGCGCATACCACAGCTCTCGTCCCCTTCCGACCCACTGGTAAGCAGCGCAGCCAGTTACTACACCAAGGCGTACCTGCGTGCACTGCACGGGGGGAACCGAGAGGACGGACCGGACAGCATTAGGCTTCTGGCCTGGCTCTACTCTGTTCTTTTGCCTAGGGGGAGTGGACTTGGGTAGTTGCGAGGGCCCGTATTTCGATTTAGGGTAGCTCCCACGGCGCCGTCATCGCCGCCAGCAGCAGAGACCGCAGAGAGAGGTACGCGCGTTCCAAACTCTGTTCCAGCTATGTTATCATCGCAGCTGGCGGCTTCATTATAACGGCGTCGTAATCCCCCTTCTATCTTCGGACTCGCCGCAGCGCGAGTTCGACCGGAGGACGGCTTGATCGGAGAGCGAGCAACGCACACCCGAGTCTCCTCGGTGTCAGACACCTGACACGGCACCGATAGGCGAGTCTGCTTCCAAGCGCTTCCTTTGCTTCTCTGCCAGACCACTTGGATGCGAACTGCCCTCGCGAAGGCGCTCACAAGTCCATAAGTTCATGCCTCCCAAAGCTTGGAGAATGCCGGCCGGGCCACTCATCTGCCTCCTTGCCGCCATCTGCCAACCTTCTTATCCGCGTGCCCGAGCCCACTGTTCCTAGGCAGCAGGTCAGACAGAACACGGACAAAGGCGAGCATGCACTCGGCGTGTGGTATGTCGGAAAGCGCTCAGGACGCTACGGTACCGCTGGCACATGCGCTCGCTGCACTCCGACACCCGAGGTTGTGGGGATGCTCGCCGCGTGGCGCGGCTGCAATGGATGCGGGTATGGTCGTGCGTACGAGTGCCAAGCCTTCAGTTGCTACTGGGGGGCTGAGCAGTGCAGAGTGCCGGCGGGGTGCTACAGCGGGCGAGATGTCCGCTGTGTAAGGCGCCGAAGGTGGGAACGATCGGCGATCAACCGCAGCTATAGTTACCGATGAGCAGCAGAGGCCAGAACGCGCCACGCCGACAAGCTTGTAAATTGAATGCCAGTGCCATTTGCCAGATTGTCCAAGATTGCTCGGGTGTCCGATCAGCCAAGCGCTGGTTTAGAGTCTGAGGTCTTACTCACCAGACTCATCAGACAAACTTCGTGGAATGCACATCAGGGATGTCATGCCAGGACGACCGGTTCGCAGCTCTCAGGCAACCCTCTCACAGGGCACGCCCTCGCTCGGTCAAGGTCCCCTCAGAGGTGCAATCTGCAGGAGTCTGCGTTCCTAACTCTGTTGCTTATCATGAGGCAGGCGAGTGGCTCGGGAATTTGAGTTCGCTCTGAAACCCACCTCGCTGAGCAAACTCACATCATTTTGGACTGCCTGGCGAGTGCATACCCCTTTTCGCAACCCTTGCTTGTCCTTCGGAGGGTGCATAATCGTTCCCAGCCCTTTCGGGGGTTGCCAGACTGTATTTAAGATGCCAGAGCAGCAGCTGCCTGTCCAGCTTCCCCCCCCCCTCCCTACCTCTTTCTTTCCCGAGCAGACGCAGACGCAATGAAGGTCATCGCTCCCGTCGTCCTCACCCTCCTCGCCGTTGCCTCGGCCCAGCCCTTCCAGGAGGGTCTTGGAGGCCGCCCCGCCAAGCGCGGCCACCAGGCCCAGCTAGAGAAGAACAACGTGTACGCCGACAGGCAGGCTTGGAAGCGTACCGGTGACTGGCACGAGGTAAGTCCCCTCCCTCTCCTTTTCATCGCCCTTCGTTGACATTCAGCACCACGGCGACAAGTGCTCCGACTTCCACTGCCGTCTGCAGTGCAAGGAGCAGGGCTTCTGCCGCGCCGAGTGCCGCGAGGGCAAGTGCAAGTGCTCGGTTCGCCGCGACCAGCACGGCAAGTGCAACGTCCCCTCGAAGAAGCCGCAGCCCCCGCGGCCGACCAACGGCCATGGTCACGGTGACGGCCGCGGCCACGACCACGACAAGGACGGCCAGGGCGACCACGAGTAAACGCCTGTTTTCTCATGATACATGACGCGTATGGACAGCTTCGACCGAAGTCACTCTTTTCCACACTTTATGTCATCGGCCTGGATCTGTAGTTAATACCTTCCCTGCCGGACGACGGCAGCGCGCAGCAGAACCCCAACACACGGCATGCGCCACTCTGCCCTCTGCCGCAGTCAGCGGCCCAGTCCGGCCACATGTGCAGGCACGTTAGCACGTTCTATGCAGGTTTGCGCTCAAGGAGCCGAAGTGTGCAACTATCTGCGTTGCCCGTCCGTGCTGGCCTCAAAAACAGAAGACAAAGCACTGAAACATACGTACAGCGTACCTTGTGCCAAGTCCTTGGTCCTGGACCTGGACGGCCTGGTAGTCAACGTCAGTCAGGTTGCCACTCGAGTCTAAAGCCAGCCATCCTGGAGGGAGTTGGGCGTGCCTCGTACTGCGACCGACGCAGGACGTCGGGCGGCGTCCAGGACCGGTGTAGTACATACTCTTACCACGCTCTTGGCCAGCTCAGACTCGTCACAGCTGTGCGTGTAATCAAGCCAGTTTCGACGTCGGGTCTCTCGTCGCAGCCATATGCTGGGTCGCGTCGCACCCTGCATTTTCACCGTGAGATCAGGTGAGACGCGTCGGACAGACCGGTCGGATGGTACCAGTTCTTTGGGTGCCACGAGTGCCCGCGTCATCAACTACCCCTCCGGCTGCACAGGTCTAAGGTCGTTCACAATCTCACGACCCCCGGACCTACCCTCCCCGTGGGTTGGAGTATCTCGTTGGAGTCTCGGCCACAGCGTCCGCTCGTCATGCCTCCGCCGGAGCCAGAGCATATGTTCAGGTAAAACTTCCCGCCGTCATACATACAATTGACAACCACGACTTCAAGCTTTCTTTCATTCAAAGACTGCTGCCACAGAGACCTACCCGTTCAAGAGCCGGTTGATTAGGTTGCTTTATATTGCTCGCCTTGCTCCAGCACCACAATTGAAATGCGCCGAGTTTAAACCCAGCACTCAACGTTCGGCTGCACTGGCCGAGTGAGCCCACCCACCGCGATGGCGAGATCGATGGCTCCCACGATCCGACATCACGCACTCAATGTCGAGGTGAGGATCGCTGGGACGGGAGAGGTTTGCTGGATGAATTCGAGGGGACTGGCAGGCAAACCCGAAAGAGTCGTCGTTCGACAGTGATCGACCGAGGGCATTGAATGTGCCGAGCTTGTTGCTGTCTCTACGAGCGGCCAGAGCTAGGCGCTAGTAACATAAAGACGACCTAGCCTGATATGTCCCCTCACATGGGGCTCACCAGCATCACTCCCTAACCGGCGCTTTACCACTGCATGCTCTCTTTCTGCGGTGCATCGGGTCCTCGCTAGTAAGTGTGTATCGGGCTTCATGCCCGCGCTTCTGCCTCACGATTGTTCCTTTTCCGCAGAAATGGTCTAGCTCTGTGGCCCGACTAGTCGACATAATAGCGCCTCCTGCATCAAGCGGTGAACGCGGTTCGCCACTTCTGTTAGTCTCTCTCGGTGCCGAACAGCAAGCGCCGGATCGACAACGAGGACTTGCCCGCACTGAGACTCTTATCGCATCGGCTCCCCATCCCTCACTTCGTCGGAGTCGAAGACGTCCGCAGAACATCGTGGTCTCAGCTTTGGTAATGCCGTAAAATACATTGCGCTCCCATTTGTTTCGCAACCCGAGCAGCATTAGAAACACCAATAGCGGTGAGCGCTGAACGGATTGTAGACCGGGAACTCCGGCGCGGACCAGCGACTGATAACGAGAAATTCGGAAGCTGGACCCTGTCCCCACAGCCCGGGGGCATGCCGTCATCTACCGCTCAGCGGTGTTCACGTCGTCTGACGGTGGCCTCCACTTGAGCCTTCCCTCCACTTCTCCACTGTGTTTTGAGGATTCAATCGCCGAGATCGCCGGCAATCCTTTCTGACTCTGCACTCTGACTCACTATCAAGCACTGATGGCATACCCCAGCATCATCTCGCAGCCTGGTATGCTCCCCAGACTGACAACACTGACACCCAGGCTCCGCCGCGCGCAACCTCCAGCCCGTACTTGAGGCGCTCACACCGCTGATCGAGAGTTCGAAGGCGAAGCGCGTCCTCGAGCTCGCATCTTACCCTTACGAGCATATCAGGGGTTATGCGCAGAAATGGCCAGATGTCTCGTTCACCGGAACGGTGCGCGATGAGAAGGAGAGAAGGTGAGCTGAGCTTCTCCCAGAGCGGCCTCACTCTGTCCTACGCTGACGACAGCACAACGAACACTACGGACCTTCCCTCTAACGTCGGCCGGCCACTGCGCCTCGACGTCGCGCAGGAGGCAGATTGGGCAGCGCTCACTGAAGTGACGGCCGAGCCTTACGACGGAGTGGTCATGCGTAAGTCTTGCTCCCCCGCTTATCACGCGCTCGCGCAAGGGTCCGCGTAGCTCGCTGACGCCAGTCAACCTCGTGCACTGCACACCCGAGGGACTGCCGGAGAGCATCTTCCGTAACCTGTCTCTGAAGCTGAAGACGGGACCGCGTGTGCTCGCTCCCGGGGGATGGGTCGCAGCGTACGGCGCATATCTGAATGATGACGGGAGCTTCCGCAGCCCGGCTGATGCCAAGGTGGGCCATACCTCCATGCTGCTAAGCTGGCGTGACGCGATGCCGTATGCCGGATGGCACGTTGGCGCAGTCCCGAGCAGCTCTCCCCAGCCTCCCAGCCTCCCACACTAGTGTTTTCCCTGACGTCAGTTCGACGCGGAGTACATCAAGGGCATGCACCCGTCTCTAGGACTGCGGACACCGAAGAGCATCACTGCGATGGCGGAGAAGTGGGGCTTCCGCGAGGTTGAGCGGAAAGACATGCCGAAGGGCAACCTGTGGATTGTGTGGAAGGCGGAGGAGTGAAGGAGTAAAGAGAGAGACGCGCATGCATTGTTCAAGGATTTTGTACAGGTCAATGTCGGAGGTGATAGAACGCGAAGAACATGTCAGTCGCATGCGGCAGTGTAGGTATGACCGAGGAAGCAACCAATGCAAGTGGTGATGCGGCAGTGGACCAGGCACGGCCCGGCAGTCGCATTGCGCATGCAAGTACGGGGTCAGCTGGGGATTGCTGGGCAGAGTTGGGAGCGTTGTGATTTGCTCCCGCGTGGCTCAGCACCTGGCGCGTTGGTGACGCCTACCCTCGCACGTTCATGAGCACCCATCCAACACTGGCTCTCCGCGCCTGCACTCCTGGCTTTGGCATCTTGGCTCCCTCCTACATCACCCCACCACTCCTCCTCACACCTCCTCTCTCATCACCAAGTTGTGGCCCCGCTCAGTTCCTTGTGCGGTAGGAGACTTCAGCCCCCGAGCGACACCACTAGCCCGAGTCCAGCCATTCATTTTCTTATCCCTTCCCTCGATATTCTCAAGTCCGCATTCGTTTGTCCATCCAGTTCCCAAACACAGCGACATCCTAACCGTCTCCTTACACCGTCCCTCGCCGCCGGTGAATCCCTAATCCCAACCTTGTCAACAAGCACTCAAGCCTGGACACGCGCCCCCCTCGCACCTAGCTAATAGCCAAACCTTACGCACTCGGCTCGCATGCCCCAACCCGCCGCCAACGATGCTGGCCCAAGCCGCCCACGACGCGACAGTGCACCCTCAGCCTCGGCTTCCAAGAGCTCCTGCACCGCCAGCAGCGCGCAGGACCTGAGCCGCGACAACTCGGCGTCGGGCACGTCGTCAGCGACACCGACGCAGCGGCGACCCGCATCTCCGAAGAGCGCCATGAGTCGGAGCGCGTCGCCGGGCAAGGACAAGGACAAGGACGGACGGGAGGCGGCAACACCGCACCTCGACCTGGCGCTGTACCCGACACCCAAGCTACTGAAGCTGCTGGCCGGACTGCTGCAGCAGATCGCGTCGGCGAACGACGCTCTGCGCGCGGAACAGGAGGAGGAGCCTGAGGAGGAGGAAGGCTCGACGACGACCGACAGCCGATCCCGCTCAAGCATTACGCACCCGTCACCGACGACGGCGCTCTTCCATGACGACCCGCCTCCCGACCTCGCGAATGGCGACCCGCTCTTCACCGCGTCCAAGGTCTCGCTCTCCCACCCCTCCAGCATCCTCAGCTTCCACGCCCGCCACGTTCCCAGCATCAGCATCGAAGCGTACCTCCTCCGCATCCTTAAGTACTGCCCGACTACGAACGAAGTCTTCCTCGGCTTACTCGTGTACTTTGACCGCATGAGCCGGCTCGGCACGACCGCCGGCGTCGGCGGAACGAGTGCTGCTGTCGGCCCACGCGGCTTCTCGATCGACTCGTACAACATCCACCGGCTCATCATTGCCGGCGTCACGGTGGCGAGCAAGTTCTTCTCTGGTGAGTGCAAGTGGGGTGCGGGAATGCTAGTCCGCCGCGGCTCGGGCGGCGGCATTGGCTGGAATCGGTGGAGATCGCCAAGTAATTAGCCTAGCGCCGAGTCCCCAGCACCGACGTCACTGGTACCAGTGGTGTGGCGAGCAGTCACACCTCACACAGCGCGTGTGGTGACGCCCATGTGTGCCCCCGTGTGCCCCCGTTACCACCGACTCGATCACTACTAACGCACAGACGTGTTCTACACGAATTCGCGATACGCGAAGGTCGGCGGACTGCCGCCGCACGAGCTTAATCAGCTCGAGCTGCAGTTCCTACTCCTCAACAACTTTACGCTCATGATCCCGCCCGAGGAGATGCAGTCGTACGGCGACAGGTTACTCGCGTACTGGCAGGGACGGGAGGAGGCTGCGCCTGCGCCGGGCACCTCGTCAACGCCGGGAGGAGGGCGCGGCGCGGCCCCGGCGTCGACGCTGACGCCACAGGAGGAGGTGGCGCGGCAGGAGCGCGAGCACCGCGAGCGTGAGAAGGGGCGCGAGCGCGAGAGGGAGCGGTCGCGGGACAGGGCACGCGAGGAGGGCCGGGAGAAGGAGCGGAAGGAGCGTGCGGAACGGGAGGACCGCGAGCGCGCCGAGAGGGAGAAGGAGCAGCCGCGGAGCGAGAGGCAGGCGTCCTCGGCGCCGATGGACGTGGACGAGCACAGCTACCCGGCGCAGAACGGGATCGAGCGGGCTGGGCCCTCGCCGGCCGCGGCGGGCGTCGTCGATGGACGGGCATGAGCTGAGCCTAGCGCCGAGCGCCAAGCGAAGCGAGGCGACATCGAACTCCTTTAAGAGCAAGAGAAAGCATAGACCGCATTTCATCAATGTTGTTCATTCAAACCGAGATACCGCCAGACTCACCCAGACTAGAACTGTGTTTTCCGTCCGCCCTCAAGCATCAGCAAGGCAAGACTATTCTCTGCCATGCCACTGCACTTTCATGTTGACTCCTCTCACACTTATCAACCCACATAGACTATAACGAACCTGTATTTATTGGGATTTTATATTCTGCTCTATGCACTCGCCACTTGAGGCGGGTTGAACAAATGCATTGGGATATACTCTGCGCGGAAGCTCAGCTTCAGCTGAGCTGGCTGCGGCGAGCCGGTTGGTCCGAGGCTGCACCAAACACTGATCCACTTTGAAGCTCGGTAGGTGACGCGGGGGACGGGGAGGACTGTGGGGCAGGTTGGGGACGGGCGGTGCTGCAAGTGATGTTAGTAGGCGCGGTACAAGGACAGTGCGGCCATGGTATCAAGCCCGGCGGGCCCCCGCAGCAGCACTGTTGGAATCAAGCACAACCCTAACGCGAACGCCAACCGGGACATGGTGAGCTCAGTTACGCGTTGAACGCCATGTCCTATCATGAATGGGCTGAGCTTGATGCCTCGAAAGGGAGCGCACGACGCCTGCTCGATCGCTTCAGTGTAGTACTCTTAGGAACGGAGAACCGGGATGGTGCATTGCAGGGTTGGGATGGGGAGGGATATCTGGCGAGGGTGCACGGCCTCATCGCTGCGGAAGGCGCGCGTTCGTACCTCTGATATGACCTAGCAAACCGAAGGAACAAAAAGACAATGAAGAACAGTGAACACTCAAAGACGAAGTAGACAGATGTCTTGCTCAGATGAAGCTGCCTGTCTGGAGGACGAGACGGCTGCAGTCTGTGACAATCGTTACGCGAGAGCATTCACCCCTCCTAGCCTTCCGTCTCTTGGTACCTCTCGCGTCTCTGGTTGTTTCATGTCGAACACCGGTAACCTCAGTAATCTTACCACAAGAAGGAAGTGCGGAGCAAAGAGAGGTCGCCCATTCGTAGACGCGTAAGAGAGAAGGCACAAAGGAAGCTGGGCGTCGCGTCGGTACGTCGGTAATGTAAGCGCGGATCTACACCGGAACGGTATCGAGGCCTGCTAGGCTTGGTCTCAGTGCACAGATTCCGTCACTGTTCACCGCCTCTCGGCCCGGCTGGGCCCCAGGTCCAGCTCCTACCCGCTACTTCTACCGCAGCGTAGCCCGCAAACCCGACTCGCCTCTCTGATCCTATCATCCTATCCTCTGATCTGAGCTTACACTGCCCGTATGCGCAATGCTTCTGGACTCTTTCTGCTTTAGATCGTCTCGACTTCTGCGCGCCTAGGCCGGCTCGGCCTAATCATCGCCTCGTATCGGCAGAAGTTGTCGTTTCGAGAAAGTCGCTGACAAACTAGGGGCTGGGGGCTGAAGCCTTGCGGCGTACGGCGTACCGGCTTAGCCCGCGGTATAATGTCTTGGACCTGGGATCTCGCTGCATCAGCGCATCAGCATATGTGATATCCGCGGGCACGGAAGAAGGGGTTGGAATCTGTGCGTCTCGTGACATCTGGCGCAGCGCTCGGCCGGCGCTCAGTGCGTTCGGTGCTTTGAACGGTCGGTGGCTGTCATCTTTGTCACTCCTGTCACTCTCCTCCTCCCCCTTCTTCTGGACGATCACGACAGCGATGCACTGATGCTCGCAAGCTGCGTAAGGACTGCCTATAAGGATGCGGTCAGGCACCGATGCCCGCTCACACGGCCGCTGCACGGCCACTGCACGGCCTGCCCACCAGAGCACCACTGCAACTGGGCGTACTTCTCCGCTGATGCAAGGAAGTCTTCGCTGAGGTCCAAGACTCGACCAAAGTCGCCGGATCCGGGGGTGGGGGGGGGGGGGGGGGGACCCACTCTTCACGCCGGTAAACCCTCCTTCGTCCCTTGAGGCTGGCCAGGCTGGGGTTCCTTACCTGTGTGTGCAGTCGTCGCCCGTGCAGCGAATCTCCTGCGTTCCTGCTTCCGGCGGTACTGCACTCTCGTCGAGATCCCAGATTCTACCGTACTGTGCTCATTCATCCCTTTCTCTGCTCGCAGAGACAGTGGGGACAGTGGGGAAAGTGCGTCCCCCGTCTCCATCCTCTCCCCACTATCCCCCGCTCTGCATGCCATGATGCGATAGGACGAGTGCAGATACCAGCAATGCGTTGCCGCGCAGCAGAGAGCAGCTTCCGACGCACTAGTGCCAGTTTCACTCTGCAAACTGTCTACAGTGGGTTGTCATTTTGAGAGTCTTGGCGTTTGAGCCACCTTGTCTTTTGAGTCGTGGAAGGCCTGGAAAATGAAAACCTGGAAGGAACGCACCGAAGGGCGCGAACGGCGACTACACCAGACGTCGCGTGATTTACTACCGTGCATTCAGCCTGTAGTCTTGTCTGGCCATCAGTCAGCCAGCTCCCCTACATACAGTCAGCGGGCAGCGGTGGCAGCAGCAAGCAGGGAGCAGGGGGACTAGGAGGATTCTAGTCAATAGGATTTGCTAATGCATTTTCGAAGTGGAGGGGCAAGTCGAGGGATTGGGAGACTTGGCCCTGTAGCCCTGATAAAGCTTTGTCTATCGCCGTCTGGCTTGGGGATGGACCCTGAGCGCCCGATCTGACTGGTAGCGGCCAGGCTCGTACAGGCTCATACAGGCTCACTGGCAGCCGGCTAGGCTGGGGCTTGGTTCCTTGGGCTCGCTGGGCTAGCCGGGCTCGCTGGATCGGATCCTGCCTCTGCCTCTGCCTCTGCCTCTGCCTCTGCCTCTGCCTCTGCCTCTGCCTCTGCCTCTGCCTCTGCCTCTGCCTCTGCCTCTGCCTCTGCCTCTGCCTCTGCCTCTGCCTCTGCCTCGGCTTTGCCCATTGCCCATTGCCCATTGCCCAGGCTCAGCCCTAGGCACCTAGGCTAAGGCTTGCCTCTGCCCGCTCACCACTGTCTACAACCCTCTGGCCACTGCCCGTCCTTGGTGCTGTCGCCCGACGGCTCATTCCTTGTCACCGCCTCCAAAGTCATTCCGCCCTACTACTCTGCACTCCAGTCCTTCCTCGCATTCACGTCTCGTCCTACTAGGTCATCCAAGCACCCCTCTTTCGTCATCTTTCGCTTCCATTCACACACCCGACGCGCTCTCCTCACACCTCCCCCATCCTCCATCCCCGTCACCAACAACACAGCCGCCCAAGTCGATCGCCACCCCGCCCCCGACCTCGACCGCTGTTCATGCCAAGACTGTCTTGAGACTCCGACAAGGCTCTTGCTCGTCCTCCACTGTCACTTCCTTCTTGGCTCTCCCAGGCTCCCGACTCCCAGCTTCCAGCTCTTCGACCTTCCTTCCCCCTTTCCCTCTCGACTCCATATCATGCCGACTTAGCACGCCGCTCTTCCCCCCCCCCCCCGGTACCCACTGATACAACAACGCGGTCACACCCGTCACCCTCCTTTCCGGCAGCAATGTCGACCCCGTCTCCGTCCTCGCCAGCGCACGGGCACGGCCCCAGCGGCCCGCGCGCCCGGCGAGGCTTCGGAGCCTCAGCAATGAATCTTCTACGGAGGGGCACAAACAACCCCCCACCCACGCAGTCACCGCCGCCACCGCCGACGACGAGCGAAGGTTCCTCCCTCTCTCCCTGCCCCTCCACCGCCCCCCTTTCCCCTGTCCTCAAGAAGTCTGGCGAGTCCTCAAAGTCCCTGACACAGACGCGGATAACGTTCGCTGACACGACGACCTCGACCGAGCTCGGCGGCTCGAGCACCCTGTCGTCGGCGAGCGCGAGCTTCAGCCGTCATCTGCGATCCGACATTGACACAAACTTTATACGCGGCGCCCCGACGCCGTACAACACGATGGCCGACTCACAGCTGTTCGCCGAGGAGTCCATCCCGGGCACGATCAACAGCTACGGTCCCATGGACGAGGACGACAGCCTGTATCCGGCTGGCCAGTCTGTCGGGCAGCGCACCGATAACACGGTCTTGTCGTACCCTTACACATTGTCTTCGACCGCGAGCCACGATTACATCCCCCAATCGACGCGTCCGGTCCCTGCGCCACCACAGGTCACAGACTGTCCGGCGGCCAACCCCGGCGACGTCGATGCCGCGGCGTTCATCCCCCTCGAGGCTTCGCGGTCACGCGCGTCAGATACGCACTCGAAGCGCTTCGTCGCCCGCTTCCGCCGCCCCAAGGTCGAGTACAACCGCGACGCCCTCCACCTCCAGCAGCTCGGATACGACCCCGTCCTCGGCCGCGACTACACGTTCTGGTCCAGCTTCTTCATCTCGTGGATCAGCATCGGGTGTCTCCAGGTAAGTAAGCGCGCGCATCCTTGGGCATCGAGGTAGGGAGACGGCAACGGCAGATCGTGACGGTGGCTCAGATCCCGTGACACCCGACCGTCGGTCTCTACAGCCGATCTCAGAAAATCTCACAAGAACAAATGCTGACCCCCTTAGGGCACCATCTTCGCCGTACCCGGTGCGTACCGGTATGGCGGACCCATGATGATCGTGAGTACCGCGGCAAAGAAACTTTGAATCTGACGCTGCAGCTCGTCGCGTGGCCGATCTCGGGCATCATGTCCATGGCGCTTGTCCTGATCATGTCGGAACTCGCGTCTGCGTACCCCGTCGCCGGCGCCATGACCTCGTGGTCGTGGAAGCTGGCGCGCGCAGGAGTAGGAGGAGAGAGGTATTGGGGGTGGGCCATGACGGCCATCGTTCTGGGAGGACACACTGGTAATGTAAGCTGGCTTTCACTGACTCGTAGCTGACGCTCAGCTTGTATTCATCACTTGGCAGAGCACAAACGTCATTAAGGGAACGATGGGGCTCAAGAACGAGCATTACGACTTGGAGACGTATCAACAGTTCCTGTTCTACCTCGCCATTGTCGCCGTTGTCGGAACGATAGGGAGCCGCGGCTGGGCCAACAGCCACAAGTACTGGATCGTCGCGGGCGTGTTCGTCATGGGCACTTGGCTCGCGCTCTGCATCGCGCTTGTGTCGACGGGTGTCGCCCATCGGTAAGCTGTTGTCTCTGTGTTCTTGAGCTTACCGCAGTGACTTTTCCACGTCTCAACCGATTTCTACGCATTTCACGAACACGACAGGATGGAGCATGCGCGGCTACGTGTACCTGATCGGATGGCAATACACGACGATCGCGACGGGTGCCGACGCGTCCGCGCACATGTCGGAGGAGACGCAGAACCCGTCACGCAACGTGCCAAAGGCAATGACGGCGGCGATCGCGGCGACGTACGTTCTGACGTACATTTCGATCATCCTGCTTCTGCTGTCTGTCAAGCCCGAGGACGCCGAGCTCATCACGCCGCAGACATTCCCGGTCGGCCACATCCTGATCAAGGCGATCAATTTCCCAGGCGCGCTCGCAATCTGCATCATCCTCATCATCGTGCTCTGCTTACAGGTGCAAGCGCAGTTACAGGCCGCCTCTCGTTTCACATTCGCCGTCGCGCGCGACAACGCGTTACCCTTCTCCGAGGCGATCAAGTACACGAACAAGCAGAAGCTGCCCGTCGTCGCGCATTGGGTCGTCGTCGCGCTCTGGGGCACGTGCTCGGTGCTCATCCTGTTCAACAAGCCGGGGCTCGTGCTCTCGCTCGTGACGACGGGCGCATCCTCCCTCAGCATTCTCGGCTACCTCATTCCCATCGCGCTGTACCTCATGTCCAAGGTCGATCTGGAGCAGGAGGGCCGCACGTCCTGGTCTTTGCGCCGGTGGTCTCGTCCCGTCGCCTGGGTCGCTGTTCTGTTCTGCGTTACAATCATCGTCGTCCAGACCTTCCCGGGCACGAATCCAGTGCGAGCGTACAACATCTCGTGGTCTCCCGTCATTATCGCGGGCACTTTGTTCATTTCCTTCCTGACATGGCGCCTCTATGGTTCCTCGCACTACTCGGGACCAATCCGAGCGCTGACAAAGTGGGAAACCGGAGTAGAGCTCGACTTAGACAGCACGCTACAGGCGTCAACGGGACATGGGCGCAAAGTCGACCCAGACGACCCGGACAACCCTGGCGCATCCGGAGCGGGGTCAGAGAAGGACTGGAGCGGCCCCGCGCCAGAGACAATGCCAGACCTCGCGTACTCGGAACCAGGGCAGGGGCTGGGGCAGGCGAGCCTCAGCGTCGGCGTCGCTCCCGCCGAGACGGTGGACACGATGACGAGTCCGGGCGAGTGGGAGCAGTTTGACGGCTCGGCTCTGACTCCGGGACACACCGACTCGCGCGTCTAGTCGACACCATCCTGTCTTTGTCTTCTTTTTCGCCACTCTTCATGATTGTTTTGGTTAGTATGGCGGCCTCCTCGGAGGTACGGCCAGCAGTAGTATAGTTTGGGCAGTATAGTTCGTTTGAGCAGTATAGTTTGGGCAGTTTGGATAGACCTCTCCCGCTGGGCTCATGTGTCGGCACGGGCTCGGGGGACAGGTCTGGAGATATTTGGGGGTTATAGGGGTCCGGGTTCTTGTTGTAACACGTCTATCTTTGGAAATGTATAAGACCATCCTGACGCAGAATTGCGAGCATAGCTCGCAACGAATAACGAGTAGCGGGCAGCGAGCAGAGTGAGCGAGTTGTCCAGATCTGAGCGTGCGGAGCGAGCGCAGCGAGCGCAGCGAGCAGTGAGTAGGTTGTCCTGCTCGATCTGGCTGATAGCGTGCAGTCGGGATCTGAGAGTAGGAGGGAACGGGTGGGATCTGGGCCATCTGGGAGCAGTCCGAGGAGACAATGTCAGAGGACAGAGTCTGGATTTGATCTGGGATCCGTGCGCTTCTCCCACTCCCCACTCTCCGGGTACTTGCGACCGACCCGGCTTCTCGCGTTGTTGCGTTCTTGACTCTGTCCGTCTACTGCGCGACGACTCGGAGCAGAAACTGACCACAGATCCGCACTTGATTGAAGCCATTGGCTCGCTGCCACATCAATCATCATGCACTGCAACTGCCCTCACACGCTTGCTTCCTACCACTGCCGCTGCCACGATTACTCGCCCGCCCGCTCGCTCATGCTCGCTCGTGCCAAGAAAGGAATCATAACAATACAAGCTACCTGAAGTATGAAATGTGCGGTGAGTGTGTATGCGAGGAGAGAAAAGCTACAGCCCGAGCTCGCCTATGGCGGGGAGGGGCGGGAGGGTTGAGACTGTGCTGCGACTCGTCGACTTGGGGACTGCCTTTGCGAACGGATCGCTGAAGGGGTTGCCATTGCCGTCGGCCGTGGCGTCGCCGGGAATGGTAATAGAGTTGGCCGTCTTGATCTTATAGTCAGCCTTCACGTCGGCCTGGCGGCCGACGTCACGGCCGACCATGTCGAGACCACGCTATGGTCTCGAGCTCGGGATCGAGTGGTAGTTCGGCGGAATCTCGTTCTGGAGGTGCTCCGGGGCATCCTCGAACTCGTTGCCGTGGCCCCACGACTGGCTAGAGGACATCATGCCCGGACCCGGCGTGCGCCGGTGCCCGTCCTGCGACATGAGCGCGTCCTCGTACACGCTGCTCAGGGGGCGGCTCGAGGTGCGACTCGCGGGACGGCTGTCGGGGCTCATGGGCGCGGCGCCGGCTTCGCGCGCCTTGGCCTGCGCCGCGGGCGTCGCCGAGGCGTAGTCGTCGTGCGAGATCGCGTTGCCGACACCGGCACCCGCGACTCCGGCAGCGGCAGCGGTGCCAGCCGCAGCCATGGGCCCATAGCCCGAATAGTCCGAGTAGCCCTGGTTCGGGAAGTAGTGCTGCGCGTCGGGCATCTGCATCGTCGGCTGCGTCGTGTACGCCGCACCGTAGTGGTCCGGATTGTACCCGTCGTCGGCATAGTTGTAGTCGTGCTGGCCCGGCTCGTAGTTGTAGTGCGAGTGGTCCTGCGAGAGCGCAGCAGCAGTGCCGGCACCGACACCCGCACCGGCCGCAGTCGTCATCGTCTGCTGGTCGAACGGGTACGGCTCGATCGTCGGCGCCTCGGTTGAAGCGGGACCGGGCGAGAGGTCGCCAGCCATGTCGAGCGGGTCCGCCTGCGAGTGGCGCGTAGAGTGGTGCGGGTCGAACATCTTGTCGTCAAACGCGACCTCGTGCCTCTTCCTGCGGCGCCAGAAGAGGAAGCCGAGGAGCGCAGCAAGAACGAGCGCACCACCGACACCACCGACGACACCACCGGCAATCTTGCCAGTGTTGCTGCTCTTGTGGCTCTCGTTCTGACCGGCAAGCGTGGGGACGGCCTGCGTGTTCGTGACAGTCTTGTAGATGACTGATGAACCGCCCTGGGCGTTGGTCACGACCTGACTCTCAGTCACGACGGCGACAGAGTGCGAGGTCGACGGCGTAGCTGAGCCAGCACCGGCGTCAGCGGAAGACTGGCCACCCTCAGAAGACGTCTGGGCGCCACCACCGCCGTTATTGTTGTCCTGCGACGAAGACTGGCCGTTGTTACCACCATCCGTGCTCGACTGCTGGCCACCACCATTGTTGTTGTCACCGCCGTTCGACGACGAAGGCTGGGGCTGGCCGCCGCCGTTGTCGGACGGCGTCGGGGACGACGAGGAGTTGCCACCACCACCGTTGTCCTGCGACGAGGTCTGGCCACCGCCACCACCGCTGTTGTTGTTGGACGAGGTCTCGCCGCCGCCTCCGTTGTCGGAGGAAGGCTGAGCCGACGGGGTCGACTCACCGCCGGACGAGGACTGCTGGCCACCACCGCCGCCGTTGCTGCTGGTGGACGAAGGCTCGGGCTGCGAAGACGGCGAGGACTGGCCGCCGCCGCCCTGGGAAGTCGTGGGTCCCGCAGGGTCGGAAGACGGCGGCTGCGGGTTCGACGCCGTGCGCGAAGGCGACGGCTCACCGCCACCACCGCCCCCGTTCGAGGACGGGGTTACCTGGGAGGGCTCAGAGCCAGTGTCGGCTGCAGATGTTGTCGGAGGGTTCGGGGTTGCATTGGCGGAAGTGGTAGGAGGAGGGTCATTGCCGATGGGTAGTGTTTGTTCGTCGGAAGCCATGGTCAGCGACGGGAACGTGCGGGTCGTGAAAGAATGTCTGGAGTCTGCAGTCTAGCGTCCGGAAAGAAAGAGAGGGGAAAGGTCTGCTGTTCGGAGAAGGGAGAGGCTGTGTAAAAATCGAGATCCCCGACTCAACCGTCAAGGAATGGGAGAAACGAGCGTCTCAGAAAGAACGGGGTGAGATAAGAAGTGTCAGAGAGCGGTGTAGGCGAAAAGCCGAGCGCTGCAAGGCACACGACGGTTCAAGGAGGGCGTGGGAGACGATGCCGATATGAGGGGCTGAGGGTCGGCCCAGTCGGCAAGTCGAGGGAGGATGATGGGGTTGTGGGGAGTGCCGAGGAGTGCGAGGAACGGCAGCTCAATGCTCAAGATAGACGCGGTCTGGATTTCTGGAACGAGGACAAGAGTCAAAGTCTCAAACTCTGTCTTGCCTGGTGACCACCGCTGTCGGTGGCAGTACTCGGCTTCGGTTCGGGGAGGGCAGACGCGTCTGCAGAGCTAAGAGCCAAGAGCTAAGAGCTAAAGTATGTGTGGGTGTGTGGGCTCGTGGGGCTCTTCAGTGGAGACGAGCTCAGTGTGTGTAGTGGTAGAATGGTGTACGTGTGGTATGTGGTGCTAAGAGACAACTGCGACTGCGGACTAGACACTCTAGGTAGGACTTACGAGGGGGGACCGCAGCCATGGTTGTAGGTGCGAGGGGTGATCGGCGAGGAAGAGTCGGCTAGGAGGGGGGACCGAGAGGGAGGATCGAAGAATCAAGGCTTGGAGCGGAGAAATGAATGCACGAGTGCAAATGCCAAATGCCAGGCCGTGTGACCTTGTTCAGGTGGGTTTGCGATTCGGGGTACTGGTTCGGTTGGCTGGCTGACTGCGTAGGCGTAGCGAGCTGGCTGAGCTTAAACGAAAGTTGCGTATGCGTCGGATCCGTCGAGGCTTCAAGCAAGCAAGGCTGCAAGGCTGAGCAGATGAATTAGAATAAGGAGAGTGGATGAAGTGACTGGGAGAAGAGGTGGAGACGAGATCGTCGCGGTGTGCACGCTCGATGCAAACACGCCCAGACGGCGGGCGTGCTCAGGCTCGCTCAGGCTTGCTCAGGTGGTGAGTGACCCTCGTTCGGTGAGGGTGCCCTTGAGCCAGATGAGCCAGCTGGGGATGCAGCTGATGGAGCTGGCGCTCGCTATGGTCAGCGAGCGAGGCCAGGAAGGAGTGCAGTCTGGGCGCTGGCAGTCAGCCAGTGAAGCATCAAAACATCGCCCCTCGTAAAGGAGAGCCAAGAGTCAGGGGTTTCTGGCCCCGTCCCGACCCTTTGCATTTCCCTGACCAGGGCGCAGAACTCGGACACTGCGTACCGTCGATGCTCGGCCGTAGTTGTTTGCGGTAGTCTGCGGGCGGTGTGTCATTAGAATATGTTGAAATTTTCGTAACCTCGGAAAACTTTCTGTCAGCTTGCTCTAATACCCTTCCTAATGACTCTCTCGTCGATCACGACAGCCCAGGGTTCCAGCGGCCCTTTCAGCCCTGTTCATTTGGCGCCAGGGATAACTGTGCTGTCGCTCTCTGCGCTCTCTGCGCTCTCTGCGCTCTCTGCGCCGTGCTGCTGAGTCTTACCCTGTATCAGCACCCTGGCACTGTCCATTGCAGACCCACACCACACAACGCCCCCTTTGGCCCACCCCTGTGCGCCCCTTTATGGCCGCGATACTGCTGCAGAATGCGCAGAGGAGACGCTGGAGACGTTGGATGCACCAGCCAGTCCATTGGTTTCGTCAAGCCCCTTCGGCATCTCTTGCGCGAGGGGTGCCTCCTTCGCGTTGCACAACTTCGGGCACCAGCTGCACTGCAGAGGAAGCACAAGGAGCACAGGGAGCACAGGGAGCACAGGAGACAGAGAGGATGAAGGCTTGCGCCGTGTTTAATGAAACATTCCACGTGTTCCGCCTCCTCGGCCCCTCCCCTCGCCGCTCGAACAGCCACCAGCGGCACACCGGCACCAACGCTGCCGCGCTCGTGCCGTGCCGTGCCGTTGCTACGCGCGACGATCCTCAATCCGCCAGCCGCACAGACGTGGATGGATCCACAGCGATCCGACCCGTTCCTTACACAGGTCAGACGTCCTGCGCAAAACATGTGCACACCCAAATGACCAGGCATGCTCACATATACATCTACGACACTATGCTAGAAATGAGGTTGATTGCTAGAATGCTTGCTCTGCTCCCTCTGATGGTCACGCACGCGACCGCCATGATGCGACGCGTCTGCGCTACGGCTCACGCGTTCACTCGTACGCTCGATCACAGTTCGCTCGCCTACGCCACCTACGCGTCCACTGCGTTCGCTGGCCCCACGTCCTCGCTGCGCTCATTGACACTCGCGCGCACTAGTAAGGGAGCGACCCGTCGGTGCGCGGGCGCTTGTCTCTGCCGCGGGGCTCGCCCTGGTTCTGCCGCTTATGCGGCGGGCCACCAGCGATTCCAAAACTCGGTGCTCCGCCGGGCTGCCTGCCCCCCGCTAACCTGAACGCTGGGGCCGGCACGCGCCCCGTGTTCGGGTTCGGGGGCAGGCCCGCTCCGCTCGCGCCGCTCCCAGCGAGCTTGAACGGAGGCGGCGGCCCCCGCCCGCCACCCTGGTGACTTCCCTGGTTGCCGCCCATAGGGGGACCGCGGCTGTAGCTGTTTGGATGGTAGCCTGGGGGGCCGCCGCCGCCGATGTTGTTGTTGTAGCCTGGCGGCGGTCCTTGGCCTGGCGGGTGGCCCATCGTCATCGCCGGCACTGCAGGAGGCATGTACCCCGGCGGCGGCCGGTGCTGCGGCGGCTGCTGGTGCTGGTGCTGCGGACGGAAGTGCTGCCCCTGGTAGCCGTGTCGGCCGAGCTGAGGACGAGCGTGGGCTTGCGGCGGCGGCTGAACCCAGGCAGGGTTCTGTGGGCGGCCGCGGTTTGCGGGAGCGCGCTCGCGGGTCGTCATCTCGTGGCTCGACTCGACGACGGGAATGTTGCCCAGCTTGGCCGGCAGCGGCTCACTCCAGAACCAGACGTGGTTGAGGGCACCGTTCGCTGTCGGGCGCTTAGCAGGGTCGAGTGTGAGCAGCTTCACCATCAGGTCAGCGCCAGCCCGGTCCATCTGCCACTTGCGCGCGAGACTGAGGAGGTTCGTCTCCTTGTGCGTCTTGTCCCACGGGTGGTTCTTCGCGTCGGGGAAACCGGGCAGTTTGTCCCAGCCTGGCCAGACGCGCTGGTTCGGAGGCTCAACGCGAGCGAAGATCTTGAGAAGCTGGTCGCGGTCCGAGTCGCCGGGGAAGATAGGCTCGCGCAGGTACATCTCGCCGAGAATGCAGCCCATGGACCACAGGTCGATCGCGGGACCATAGTGCACGTCGCCTAACAGCAGCTCGGGGGCGCGGTACCAACGTGTGACGACCATGTTGGTGTACTCGTGCTTCGAGTGCTTCGGCAGAGGCTCAGTGCCGAGAGTGCGGGCGAGACCGAAGTCGGCGATCATGACGCTGCCGTCCTTACCGACGAGGATGTTGGCCGTCTTCAGGTCACGATGGATGATGTTGTTGCCGTGCATATACGCGAGACCTTGCAGGATCTGGCGTAAAAGAAGCTTCGCGACAGAGTGTGTCATACGGAAGTCCTTGTTCAGCAGCAGTCCGCACAGATCGTGGTCCATGTAGGGGAAGACCATGAACACCTCGCCGCGGCACATCGGCTCGCCGGGCATCAGCTGCGCCTTGTCCTTCTTGCGCTGCACGACCATGTCCAGAATCGGCACGACGTTCGGGTGACGCAGCTCCTTCAAGATCTTGATCTCGCGCACAGTCGTGACGCTGACTCCATCGCGGGGGTTGTGCGTGATCAGCTTCTTCAGCGCGACCTTTCGCCCGGTTGTCCTGTCCGTCGCCTTCGTCACGACACCGAACGTGCCCTCACCGAGCTTCAGTCCGATGTCGTAGGACGCCAAGGTAGTGACGCCACGGAACTTGCGCGCGTACGCGTCCTGCTCTTCGTCTGTCGACCGCATCGTGAAGTGCTTGAGTGATGGCGGCTCGCGAGACGGCTGCGGTGTCAGAGCCCGTGGGGTTGACGTAGACTCGTTCAGATTTCGGTTCGGGGCGTGAGGGCGCGGCGCGTATGCCTTCTTCGCCGGCGGCGGGGCGTCCGGCGTCCCACTCGGGGTGTCGCTCGGTGGCGGGGGAGGGGCACCAGGTGGCGGAGGCGGCGGGAGGTCGTCTGGCGGCGGGGGAGGTGGTGAAGTGTTCGGCTCAGCCGGGCAACCTGCCGCGCCTTCCTTCGTCGGTGGTGTCGGCGGGCGACCGCTTTTCTCCTTCGTCGGAGGAGTGGGAGGACGATTGTGCGAAGCAGACTCCTTGGGAGGGGGAGTCGGGGCCTTATACGATGCTTCCTTGTTCGTGCCGTGGCGAGGCGGTGGAAGCGGTGGGGTCGCCGGGCGCGGCGGCAAGTGCGCGTGCTTGACAGGGGACCTCGACCTCCGTTGCTTTCCCGCCGGGGAAGGTGGCTTGTCTGCCTTGGTCGCAGGCTCTAAGATCTCGCCATCCTCGTGCACTTCTCCGTCCTCGCGCTTCGAAGGCGATGAGCGGCGGTGGTCGTGCCTGCGGTGGTCGTCCCGGCGGTCGTACCGTCGATCATCCCGGTAACCCCCTCGGCGGTCTTCCCGCGAGTCACGGTAGTCGCGTGGATCTCTTCGGTGGTCGTCATAGCGGTCGTCGTAGCGATCACGGGGAGGATACCTGTCGTACCGCCCTCGGTCGGCGCCGTAAGTGTCGTAACGGTCGGCGGGGTAATGGTCCTTTGATGGTGATGTCCTGCGGTGCTCGCGGTCACGACTGCGGTCGCGGTCGTCCCTCCGATCGTCACTGCGGTCATCCCTCCTGTCATCCCTTCTGTCATAAGCCCGCGGCGACCTATGTCCGTTGCGGTCCCGAGGTGGGTCTAGCGGGCGCGGGGGAAGGTGATCTCTGCGATCATGATCCCGGTGGTGCAGCTCTCCTCGTGGCTCGCGAGAGTCTCGCTGTTCTCTGTCCCTCGAGTCCCGCGGCGGCTCCCTCGGTTGGCGGTGGTGGTCAGACGGATGGGCAGAGCTCGGCGCCTGACCCCGACTAGCGGAGCTGCGGATGTGGAGTTCTTCACGCGGCGCCGAGCTGGATTCAGCTGGTCGCGACGACTTGTCCGCATGACCCCGGATGTTGAGGCCGCCGGCGGCATTCTGCCCCGCTCCGGGCGCGGAGGACAGGCGGCTCGCGAGGTCGTGCTTGACGGGCGAGATGTGTGTTTCTGGTTTGCGGGGCAAACCATTGGTCCCAGGCGGCGGAAACATCTTCGGCGTCGGCGGGCTGAAGCGAGAGGAAGGTGCCGGGAAATCTCAAGTCGTGCCGCAGCCAGCCGGTCAGAGCCTACTCGTCAAGGGCACCTTTGTCGAGACCGATATCAACAGCTGAGAAGTCGGTTAGCGAAGCGCTTGCGGGTCGCGTTTATCGGAATCCGGCCCAGGTATGGACAAGAAGGGGGAGTAACGGGGGAGTGACAAGGCGAGAGGAATAGGAAAAAGAGAGAAGATGAACGATGGTGCGCTGAGACAGATGATGGTCGAAAGGTCAATCGCTGGCGGAAGGCGATACCGCGAAAGCAAAGCAAGAATGACGGCGGCGAGCGGCGGCAAAGTGAATTTGAGTTCGGCTCAGGAATCTAGTCGCGTATTACATCGCACTAGTCTTTGATACCAGAGGTGTTAGGCTGTGCCGCTACTGTACTCGCCTGCGAGCCTGCATGGCATGCTTGTCGACCTTGCTTTGTGTTTTGTTACCCAGGAGTTGGTGCATAGTGCGAGATGAGAAAACTTCGTGTGGCGCGGCTTCTGCACAACACTCCATGCGTAACCTTCCGTCAGTGCGAGGTCGCAACATGTCTCAGAGATTACAGGCTTGCATTTGTTCTACGGTATTGCTTCCGACTTAACCGCTCATGACCTCAGCATCGCTGGGCGGCAGGGCCGCGTTCACGATCTTGCCGTCGATATCAGGCGGGGGGAGGAGCAGGTCCTTGACGCGGCGGTGCGCGCGGCGGGCCTGGCGGTGTCCCTCGTTGAAGCCGACCACGCGGGCCGTCTCGGCCGCGTCGGCAAAGTACGTTGACGCCGTGTCCGCGTCGTCCATCATCTCAGCAAGCATGCCGAGATTGTACTGCGCGACGCTCTTGGCACGGTCACACAGGGCTTGCGTGTCGTCGCGCGGGGCACCGTCCTTCCACCCCTCCTTCTGCTTGACGTCGTCGACAACCTTGAGCGCACGCTGCGACCACGACTTGGAGATGTCCGTCTGCTTTTTCTTTCCGGCGGGATCCGTCGCCCGAGGTTCAGTGGCGTAAGCCGAGATGTTCGTCATCACCTGGCAGCATCAGTTTTGCACAGCGGTCAGTCAACTCACCTGGGCAGCCTGGCAAAGGTCGGAAGAGGAGTGCTGTCCGTCGGGCGGGATCAGGATCGAGAGCGTCTGCAGCAGCAGCTGGCCAGCCAAATCGTACCTGCTGTCGCGAGCGTAGACCTCCGCAAGGGTCTCCATCGTAATAGCCAGACCGCGCTTGTTCACCTTGCCGCCGTACTGGACGTCCTCCGACTCGTCGTGGGGCAGTTTGACGTCGCGGCCAGCGACGACAGGGCGCTTGGTGGTAAACTGGCCCTTCTGCACGATGGCCTCGCCGCGGTCGCCGTCGTACGCCGCCGTTTCTCCGAGACCGATACGGAGCATACTAGCCAGCGCACTGGAAAGGAAGTGCTCGGCGGCCTTGTTCCAGTCTTCGGGCTTGCGGCTTGTGTCGGCCTCCTTCTCCGAATCCTCGGGCGCGCCGATCGACTCGTCAACCTCCTTCGTCGCCTGGGAGGGGTACGCGGGAGGGCTCTTCATGGCGCCGAAACCGGCAGCAAGCGAGCCGAGCTTCTGCGAAAGCCCAATCGCGCGGTGGATCTCGGCGGGAGATAGGGCGTGGTTACCGGCCCAGCCGCCTGTGGGCGGGGGAACGGCAGCGAGCGGCCGCGGGCCGAAGAGACGCAGCGCCCTGTACAGCTGCACGTACGCGCGGAGGGGGTAGCCCGCCTCCTCGAGCATGGCTGCTTGTGTGATGTAGATTCCCGACACCTTGAGGAGCGGGTCCGGGTTCAGGTCTCCGGGGTAGAGCGTATAGCACGCCTGCAATGCCTCGTTGAAGTACTGGTTCGAGCTCTCGTAGTCACCCTTGTTGCGCGCCTTGAGCGCCTTCTTCAGCGGGTCGCGGACCGATTGCGGCCAGATCTGCAGTGCATACCACCACTCGAGACTGGGGTTAACTCTCAGCGCCTTGTTCGTCCAGCTTACACTCCGTAAATCGTCATCAGCAGACCGACACCGATCAGCACAGTGAACAGCGTCGAGTTCTTCATGCCGAACTTCTTTCCGTCGCCCTGGCTCGGAGGTGGGGGAGCCTGCGGCGGAACCTGTTGTTGTCCGGACCTGGCTTCGGTGGCATATTTCGCAGCGGCCGGGCGGAGGAGCAGCGATGACGGCACTGCCGTCTGAGGCTGGGGCCGACTTCTGAGAGCTGTCGGGCGAACGAAGGCTGCGGCGGGGCGCATGTGGGGCGCGGGGCGCATCGCCAGCCGCAATGAGGCGGCTCGCATGGTCATGCTCATGATAGCTGTTTGTTGATGTCCGTTCGGAGCGATGTGAAGTAGTGAGACAGCGGCGGAGAAGAGATACGCGTGCGTTTCCCGTTGATTTCTCTGAGCAACCCGGTTTCAATGGACGTCGCCGAGACGATTTGCGTCATGGCTTCCATGGCCGGTGCCTGAAACCTGGGACCTCCACCACCCATCGCCATGTCGCCACGGCTGTCTACGAGTTTCCGTCGGCTGCCGGTTCTGTGCCCACCGAACGGCCCACCGAGCGCGATGAACTTGCCAGAACTCGGGTGCTTATGACGACTGTCGTCCGAACAAGAAACTAGTTGCACTGAGAAACGCAGACAAGGCACTGGCTCAACTCTCAAGACGTTGAAAAGGAACCAGGACAACTGAGAACGCTCCAGAACCCCGCATTTCTTGAACTTCTGCGAACATCATCATGTCGAACGACCAGGTCCCCCTCATCAAGCTGAACGACGGCAACAGCATCCCCGTTGTCGCCTTCGGTGAGTGTCTGCAGCTGCAGAGGACGGATGTGGCAGACGATCATGTTACACGAGCACGCTGCTGCGCGTGTGGTACGGTGCGCCATGTCTCACAGCCCGCAAGCCCGGCTCCGAAACACAGACACAGACACTGACCACAGGAACCGGCACCGTCCTCTACAACAGGGACTGCAAGGACCAGGTCATCTCTGCGATCTCTGTGGGTTTTAACTCGATCGATGGAGCGCAGGTCTACGGTGCGTTTCGGACTATCTGTCGTCTTTCTGGTCGGGATTGGGCGATTGAGATACCAGGACCAAGACAAGGATGAAGGTGTGAGGGTGACTAACTGTGCAGAGAACACCAAGTACATCGGCCAGGCGATCAAGCAGTCCGCGGACGGCAAGAAGATCTACCTCACGAACAAGTGGGGCAAGAGCGGAGACTCGGACGATGTCAACGAGCCCCGCCGCGTGCTCGAGACCATGCTTCAGGAGCTGGGCGTGAAGCAGCTTGACTTGTGTGAGTAAGCCTGGACGCCGAAGGTGGCCGGGCTACCAGTCGGCCAGGCGGTCTGACCTGCTACGCACCAAGCGCAGATGCTGACGACAGACCTGGTCCATTTCCCTGTCGTGAGTCGGCTCCTCCAGCTTCCACTCCGGCCCGCTGTATGGAGCGCCTGGCTGTGCGCGTTTCGGAGATGAGGACAGAATAGAAGGCAATCTGACCCCAGGTGTCTAAGAAGAACTCCCTGATCGACCAGTGGAAAGTCATGGAGCAGATCAAGAAGGATGGCCTCGCCAAGTCGATCGGCGTGTCCAATTTCCGCGAGGAGGACCTGCAGGCCATCCAGGACAAGTGGGAGATTCCTCCGGCTGTTAACCAGGTGGGTACGAGGCGGGCTATGCGATGTGCGGTTCGAGCGGACAAATGTTGGGAGGCAATAGGCTAGACGCTGGAGGCCTGGCAGGAGGTGGATTACTGGTCCGCTGCTCTCCAGCTTCTCTGTACTGCTCGCTCGCCAGTTGGCCGATGGCCCGCGCTTGGTCACTGGTCCAAGTTGAGCAACGTCAAGTGGCTCGCTAGCTCGTTTGTGGAGGGGCTACTAGCCCTCGCCTACCATCTCGCACATCGTAGAGCCCGCTCACCTCTCGTGTGGTGCCGATGCTAACGCCCAGCTCGAGTACCACCCCTACGTTGCGCACGAGCCTCTGATGAAGCGCCTCCGCATGCTCATGGACAAGCACCAAATCAAGATACAGGCGTACGGGCCTCTGGCCACGCTCCACAGTGCAGCCGGCGGACCCGTCGACTCTGCCGTCGAGAAGGTCGCCGTGGACGAGGACAAGACGCCCGCCCAGGTCCTACTGCAGTGGGCGGCGCAGTATGGCGGCGGCACTGTCGTTACGTGAGTGTTTTCTCTCCTTCTTCCTTCAGTGTGGCCCCTAGTCCGGGTTCTCCGTGCGACTTCGTCGCCTTCGTCATCCGTCGTGATCGCTTCCGCCTTGGTCGGAAACGAGAGCAGGAGTGGCTGTTCTTTATCTGGCTGGCCGTTCTCTGGCCTACCCGCGGGTTTGTTCTTTATCTGGATTCTTCTGGCGCCTGCATGGCCTGCGCCGCAGTCCAGAACCAGAATACGCTTTCAAGAAATAGATCGTGACGCCAGCATGCGCCAACGGGGGCGGCGCGGTGGAGCAGGTTATTTCTGGCAATTCGAGATCTCATTGTCGTGCTCGGCACATTCGCTTGCGTCGCTAACGAGTACTGCTGACGCCCAGGACCACGCGCAACCTCTACCGCCAGCGCGAGCAGCTCGAGGCGTTCACGAACCAGAAGCCCCTGTCTGATGCTGCTGTCAAGGCGATCACCGAGGCCGCTAAGGGCAAGTTTTACCGCAAGTACTTGAAGGTGAGTTGGTAGTCGGGTGGTGCTGACGGGCAGGAGGACGTCTGGGACCACGCGAAGCCCTAGACTCCTTTCTGGACGCGTATATCCGTCAACTTCCCATGACGGAAGCCAGGAACAATCAGTAGAGATGTTGCAAATGCAGTTTTCTTGATAAGAAAACTGGAGTGTGTACTGAGACGTATGAAACTGCCCTGGGAGCCTCAGGCTGAACAGGATCTTATGGACCTTCTGGCGCCAACAGGCTAGTCACGGTCCGACTTCCGCATGTGTCCGTCTCCCCGCGGCAGTCAGCGCGAGACGAGTGCGCGCCAGGAGTTGGCAATTATAGACCATGCCGAGATCTGGCTGCATTCAGACCCAGCGGAAGTCCGAAAGTCCATGGGAGCGCGGGATGGGACTTCCATTGTCCACTGTAGTTGCAGTCTGGGCCTGGCGATAGCGAGCAAGGCACAGCACATGCGCACATGGATGTCCGATTGCATCACGCATTGCGGCATCGGTCGGGCGTTCGTTTGCGAACAGGCCCCTCATAGGCTGATGTGGTGGAGCGGCGCTATTATTATACGCTCGGTACGCTCGGCGACCCGACGCGGTACGCAGTGCGACATGGAAGACGGGCTGCGCTCATTAGCGCTAGATTTAGTGTTCTGCGAGGAGTCGAGAATAGAACGGGCCCCGCTCGTGTGGATGCAGATTCAACTTGTCCTAATGCGTATCTTTGGAATGGACCTGTGGATCCTGTGCAGGTGTACTGCATACCGAGGGTGAGAGTCTCAGCGGTGAGGGATTTTAGACTACGCACGGCGCCCAAGACCCAGGAGGGCTTGGTACTGGCTCCCTGGCTAAAAATAAGCAGCGAGGGACGGGACCAAAGACTGGCCAGGCTCAGTGTGGGCGCGCGCCTCTCTCGGGCGCCTCGAGAGTCGGCACAAAAGTCGAGTGTACTCAGGCTTTGGCTTTGGCCCCAGCCCGAAATAGACCCTGAAGAGCGCTTGCATGGCTGTATGCGCTCTATGCGCCAGATCGCAGACGCTTGCGCCTAACAAACGATCCAAACCCTAGACGCGGACCTTACGCCCTCCCCAGTATAGCTCTCCTGGCCGTGATCCCTCTGCTATCCCTGACGCCTTGCGCCCTGGACCACCCACCCACTGCCCTGTTAACCCTGCTGCTCTTGTCCCAAGTCATCTGCCTGCTTCCAAGTCGGGCCGACCAGTCACTCTAGTCGCCCGCTCACCCCTCATGCATACCCATTTTCAATTTCGATTTCGCGATTTCACGCTCATACTCCTTTGTCCTAATCGCGCCTTATCCCCTGCCCTCCCACCCGACCGGAGCATATACCGCCCATTAGCCTGTATGGCTTGCACCCAGACCCTCCTCCTCTTCTCTCCGCCGTCGGCTGCCCAACCAACATACACTGCCTCCCCTCTACCGGCTCTACCCACTGCACGCACTCTGCGCACTTGACGCTCTCACCCACCCTCGACCCCTTCCATCGCCATTCCATCTCCTCAACAACATTCACCCATCTTTTCTCACCATCCTTCCTCGCACACACCCCACCCTCGTCCTCGCCACTCTCTCTCCAAGCCCCGCGCCGACACGTTCACCACGACGCCCCCAGTCCGGCCCTGGTTTCTTTCCGTTCCTCACTCCCCCCAGTCGCCGCCCTTCCTCAGCGACACCGACATTCACTGCCTAGTCTTCCACCCGCCGTCCCCCTCACTCGTGACCGCTCACCCACACCGCCTTCCGTCCCCACCACTCCGGCAGTGATCCCCGTTTCTGCACGCGTCCTCCCCCCTTCCGACGCCCCCTCCCACGTCCGGCACGTCTTCCGCCCATCCAGCCCGCGCTGCCCCGGCTACGTTACTGAATCCAGCCCCGTCCCCTGTCGCCCGTCTATGAGCCGGAGCTAGATCGATTGAAAGAGCACACAAGCAGTCTGGTCAAGTTTGCATTCAGGCCGCGCGTTTGCTCAGCATCCGTCCTGTTCTTTTCGTCTAGCCTGTTTTGAGTCCAGCAGCATAAACCGAGCACGTTGCGCGCGCAGGACCCTTCCACCTGCGCGCCTCGCTCGCCCACTCTTCCCGTCGAGCTCGACACATCCAACCGTTTCCACCATACATATGCGATGAAACGTCGAAGATCCGCTTCGGACGGCCACCCGGGGCCACCGCGACAGTCGACATCATCACCATGGCGCTGGAACATTGGGGGACCCATCCTCGACTTCGGTGACGAAGCCGTCGACGCGGGACCCTCGACACCTCCCTGCGCTTGTGATGACTGTGTCGCGCCCCCCTCATCGACATACCGACCATCATCACCTTCATCCTCTTCAAGACGGCGAACATCCAGGTCGCCCCGCACTTCGTTCTCCGGAACCGACAGCGACGATGACGACCCGCTCATCTCAACCTCAAATTCTACACTAGTGCCGGCAACGTCAAGACGGCGGTTGCGAAAACAGCGTGACAGTTCTTCGCGACCATGGTCCTTGATGCGCCCCCTCACCACCGCGCTCGCGCTCTCGCTCGCGACCGCACCCCTCGCTGCTGCCAGCCCCGTACCGCTACCAAGCAGAAGTACGACATTGACAGTGGCAACCGACACTTCTTCTCCGCCCACACGAACAATACAATCTTCCATTACTACAGGCCCCACGGATACTCCGACTACCGCCCCGACCAAGACACAGACCTTGCAGCGACGAAGAATCGAGTCCGTTTCCCTGTTTGAAGAGCCGAGCCTTCTCCCCTCGGCAACACTCGCGACGCTTTCCGCTGAAGCTCTTCCATATGTCGTGACCCAGTCCTCGGACGGACGATGGTACCACGACCCGCGACCATGGTGGATCTACGGCGTGGTCATGGTAAGTCCTTCCTTAAACTGTGATTACTGACAATACCAGGAGCACCAAGACGTAGATGCGGACATGGGCGACATGATCGACATGATCTCAAGAGAGCGCCGCGCCGCCGACGCCGACGCCGACGCCGACGCAAACGACATGGTCGCGAGGGCGCAGAAGACGGGATCGCCGAGACCGGCGGACAAGTACTCGGTTGTCTCCTCCCTTCCCAAGGGATGGGGAGAGTCGAGAGTCGACCGCTCCGAGTTCTACCGGACACCGCTCATCGTCGCAGCAAGTGTCATTCTCGCCATCCTTATCGTGACCGGTCTCATCATCTTTGCGATCCAGCGCCGAGTCCACAACCGCCGCAAGAGAAGGCACACCGCCCGGATGCGACGCAAGGCGCTGGCGGCCGCGGGGCTGACGGAAGACGACCTGAAGATTGGAGGCGAGGACGCTGAAGAGGCCTTCCAGAAGAAGCTGAAGGAGGTGGAGACTGCCTACGAGATCAAGCATCGCGGCAAGGCTAGGTATCACCGACCGACGGCGATCGTCCGGACAAAGGTCCGAGTATGGCGCGGCGGAATGCGCAGACGGAAGCCGAAGCCCGGCGACGAGTTGAAGCCCGCTACTTCGCCGACGGGCATGTCGACGGCCATCGTGCTGACCCAGAACGGCTCTGTTGTCTCGCTCGCGACAACCGCGACCGAGCGGACGACCTCGACCCGCTCGGATTCGTCGTCGCGATCGACGCACCACAGCCGCCTCTCGATCCACCGTTCAAACGAGCCGACGCCAAACACCAGCGACCAGGGCGTTTCCGGTGCATCCGAGGGAATTGTGTCAGAATGCACACCCAACTCGCCATCTATGTCGTCCAACAACGACCCGTCGCAGGGCAGCAGCGAACCGCCCCAGTCGTCATCGGAAGTCGCCCAGGGATCCACACCGCCATCGAACATGCCACCAGCGTACCGACCCGCATCTGTCCGCAGCGTCGAGGCCGGCTCATCCCGTGGTGCTGGCTCGTCGCGCGGCTTGCGCCCACCGCAGGTGTACGGTCCGCTCGCGCCGGAGAAGACTTCAGCTGGCTTCTACCCCGCCCCGACGACGCCGGACGCCGAGGAGGCTCAAGCCGTCGCGCAACGCGCCGACGCCAAGGCGCCGATCATTCCGCCGCCGGAAGACGATGACGAGAACCGGATGCACGTTGCCACGGACGACAAGGGCGCTCTGGAGCGGATGCGTCTTGGAGCGTCTGCGCCGCCAGTCACCCGTGTCGAGGATGTGGATGGTGCTGGCCCCTCAGCGCCCGTGTTCGAGGTAGACGAGGCTGGCTTTGAGCAGCTCGAGGGCATCGAAGAGGTGACCGAATCGGCGACCGCGCGGCAGACGGCAAGCGTCTCAGCCGACATGCCCGCGCCGCCTAGCCAAGTGCTCCTGCGTTCGCTTCGGACGTTCAGCGACGCGCCGAGCCGGACTGAGTCCTCTGCTCTTTTGACGCTGCCGTCAACGCCAGCAGTTGAGCACGACTACGCTCTGACGCCCTCCGCGCCTCCACTCGGTCTCGGGCTCGAGCCCGACTCGCCCACCGCACCGAGTGCGCCGCCACTCGCAAACGATGATGACGATGACGACGACGACGACGGCGATCTCTACGAGGCCTCGGCACCCCCTCCGCCCTCTGACGACGGCAGCGACATGAGCGACGCCGGCGGTGACGGTCCGCAGCGCGACCCGACCCAGGCAACGCTAACAGTCAACGGCCACCGCTTCTTGCCCGTCTACGAGCCGTAAAGCGGGATTTTTGGTATCTCTTGCCCAACATTAGAGCGCCCCAGGCGCGCAAGTTGTTATCGTGTTTTGATATTGCACTTTGTATTCAGTAGGTAACAGTATGATTGCATTTTGTCATATTACACTGCAACGCTGCGCCGGCAGGCGCAGTAGTGCTTCACTTGACCAAGGACTAGCATAGTGGAGAGAGAGAGGGAGGGTCTTGTGGTGAGTGAGGGGTATGAGTAAGCGGCGTCGTGTGTCACCCTCTCTCAAAGGGTAAGTCGTGGCCCTGGATCGACCTGCAAAATTGCAGGGAGGAATGTTCCTCTTGGCGGCCCAAAGAGGGCACACAGCCCTCCTCGGACCTGCTTGTAGTGAGACTGGCGCCTGGCCGGGGTCCGTCATTGGCCGCAGGACTCGCAGTACTCGCCGAAGGTTGAGTCCGAGGAACACGAGGTACAGAAGAGGCAAGAAGGAGGGTGGGGGAAACGGAGAAAAACATCTTATCTGATGAGTGTAACCAGTAGGAGACAGGGCTGGCGAGGAGTTGGCGAGCTTGACGAGCGGAGCGGTCTCGGGGTCGGGGTCGGCCAACGAGACGCGCGGAGCAAGGTCCGTGGTCGGACTGTCGTGTCGTACACAGAGTCCAGACGGTACACTACAGTCCACACAGAGTAGGCGGACAGCATGGCGGACAGAACAGCGTGCAGCACTATTCTGGAACTGGCACGAGGCGGCAGCTAAGCGAGTGGGCTGGGCGGATCTGTGGAGCGCAGCTATGCTAGCTATGTCATGATTGCGTATCGAGACACAGATGCTGTGGCAGTGGAAGTGACGCAAGGCGGACATGAATGCGCCAGCAAGTCTATCTAGAGATCATACTGCGCTGCCGCGGATGGAGCCTATCGAGCTGCTAAGTCTTTGTCGCTCATGCATATTGCGGGGAGACAGCGATAGAGTGCGCGCACGCAGGAGCGGCCCAGCGCGGACCGGCCACAAAGACTCAATAGGTTCTCGACCCATAGGTACACTGTGCGCCGCGGCGTCTCCGTGCCCGCTGACGGGGCGGATCGACCTTTGGATTGGGAGGTGGGTGCGCCTCCGGTTCCGCAGCAGATTCAAGGAACACATGCGGCCCCGTCTGCTTCCTACTCTTCGTTTTTTGCAGCACGTTTTTGCAGGTGTGGGAATTTCCCGAGAGCTGCTGGCCGACGGGAGGGACAAACCTCGCAATTGGTGATCTACCGTAAGGAGCCTCGCGTCATGCTCGCTTCATTGGAATGTCCGTCGCTGCCCGCTGCTGCCCGCCTGCCCGCGTCCGTATGGAGTTCAATTCTTGGACCTGGCATACCTGAGTCTACCAGAGTCTGACGCCGTGACAGATCCCTTTCCAGTGCACGTGAGCTGGCAGGTCGCCGGTGCCTCCTCTCTCACCCGCGGCGCTGATCACCCTGCGGCCAGGTAGGCAATGACGCTCTGTGTCATGTCCGACTTCCGCTTCTGCTGTAGAGATACTGCCAGCGGAGCCGAGTTGTCTGCGGACACTTGCTGCCACCTGCATATCTACAGGGTGGGAGCGTTGGGGCTGGGCCAATCGCGAGGAGGTCGACTCAGCGACGCCGACAAAATGAGACAGCGCCGAGGAACACGCCGAGGCACGATCTTCATTCAACTGATTGACACCGGACAAGAGCAAACGAGGAGACGCCGGGTCGGGAAGGCTGGACTGATGCCAAGGATAGTCCGAGATATCGGTCTACCTATGGACGAATACATAAAGCAATGGCCATTGAGCCAAGGCGGTATGTTGATGATGGCGTGATCCTGCGCTGTGTCTCGGCGTTGTGGGTGTGCGTCTCAACATCTTCCGGTGGGTCGATCAGAATCAAGTTGAGTCGCTCAAAGTTGTAGAGACAACATGTCAACCCCAACCGGCACCGCTGGCAGTGCCGGTCGACTCTGGCGCACTCCGAGCCATCCAAACACCGAGCAGCGAGCTGTGACTACGCCTGTGCAAAACTGCACAACGCGAGGCTTGGCCAGGACGGATTCGGCTATCGAGAGTTCCATACTGAGCTCACGCGACGAGATCGCCGCGAAGACAAGCCCATGTGATTCTTAGCATCTGGAAGAAGCGTCACATGTCTGGGCGCTTGGCGCTCGGCGTTAGACACCTCTGGCGTCGTAAGATGCCGCTCTCGGGGGTCGTCAGCAGTGGCAACCGCCGATCGGCGGTTACCACTCTCATTGTTCACAGCTAGTGGCCGCAATTGACCGCACATGTGCCCCGATAGCGATAGTGACGGCTCGATACGGCGTAATGGTATCGGTGGGCACTGCTGTTATGACGGAGCAACGAAGTCTTCACACGAGGCTGCGGGCCACCAAGGTGCACGGAGAGCTGAGACACTCCGCCTTATCTGATCCCCCAGCTTCCCACCCGCCATTGCATAGCGCACCGCCTGGCCCGCGCCCCGGCTGAGCGGCGCATGCGCAGCGCGGGGTAGACCGACCAGCAACGCTAGCGACGTCAGTGCTCGACCTCGTCCGCGATCACGCACGCGTCTCCTCCTTCCACACATCCACCAGCCATGTCCGACGAGAAGCCCGACAAGCCCTGCACGCTGACGCTCGCGGACGGGACGCACTTCGACCTGAACCCCCTCTCGTCCGCGAAGCAGGACTATGTCGCGAACTCGGGCAACAACGACACCGTGTACAAGCTCAACGTGTGCCGCTCTGTCGTGTCCGAGCTGTGGAACATCGATGACCCCGGCCAGGTCGGCGGATTCGTCAAGCGCGAGGGCGGAGAGCACCATGGAGACTTCAGTCTTGGGTATGCTTAGATGGGAACCGAAGCTGACATCACAGCCAGGTCAACACGAATCTGACCCTCGCACCCACGACACAGCAGCCGATGATGTTCCTCGCGAACGGGTCCAAGTGCCCGCGCAACGAGAACGAGCTCGCCTCGACAGCCATCAAAGTGGGTATAACACCATGCTGACCGCTCCCGAGCATCCAGCTGACCCCAGTTCATCTGCGACCAGACCGAGTTCGGACCCGGGCAGCCGCGCCTGCTCGCGGCCCTGCCACCGGGGAAGGACGCGTGCCACTTCTTCTTCGAGTGGCCGACGCACGTCGCATGCCCGACGAACCGCAAAAATGAGCTCGAGGGACATCACGTCTGGGCCTTCGTTGGAATGTGAGTTATGAGATCGTCTCTGCAGCTGACTTTCAGCCTTACAGTCGCGCTCGTGTCGTGGTTTGCGGGACAGACGCTGTACAACCGCTTAAAGCTCGGGCGCCGGGGCTTGGACCAGTTCCCGATCCCTCATTTCCAGAAGCCGTCAGTGCAGCTCCCCTCGTTCCGCGGGCATGGCGAGGAGGGCGATGCGCCGCGGCCGCGCTGGGGTGTCTTCAAGCGCCGCTCCCAGCGTAACGGATACAACCACCTGCGCCAGGATCCCGACGAGGAAGACCGGCTGGCGGCGTCGCGCTTCTCGCTCGACGACGACGAGGAGGCCGACGTTGGTGCCGAGGTCAACGCGTGGCGCACGCCAGACGTGAGCGGGCGCGCGAGCGACGAGAACCAAAGGCCGTCGGGCAGCGTCGGCGTGCACCAGGGCCTTGTGGATCTCTAGACTGTTTTCTCTTCCTACCTATGCATGTGTATTATAGCCAAGGGCGCGGGCGGTATGCATGAAGAGCATGCATGCATTGCATTGCGGAACCGACGGGACAGACGGCATGCATGGTGACACACAGGCGGTGCCACATGGACGGCGTTAGAATCGGCGGGGCCGTGGTTGGCTCACGGCCCAGCGTCTCTCACTGCAGGCAGGCGGGCTGACCAGCGTAGCTCGTTGACATCGCGCTCGAGGTCCATACACACCACCCCGCCGACTCCGCCATGCTTCGCAACCTGAGGCCCCTGCTCGCCAAGGCGCCCGTCGCCAGGCAGCGCGTGGCTCCCTTCGCCGTCCGCTCGTTCGCTACCGAGGTCCAGCAGCCGCGAAAGCCTACCCCCGCGACGCACACTACTTCCGTCGAGGAGTGAGTTTCGGACATTTCGTCGCGACACAGAGACACTCCGGATCGACACCGACGCTCCCGGAGCTCTGTCCGGCATCGAGATGACGACTGTTCCGACATGTTATGCTGACCCCGCAGCCTGCACGGCCTCTCCCCCGAGGAGGTCCTCAAGGAGCATGAGGGCAAGGAGGGCAACATGCGTCACTTCACCGGTACGTTTGGAAGCTTGACCGGAGAGACGCGCCTTGCAGCCTAGCTGACATCAGTCAACTTCGGTCCCCAGCACCCCGCCGCGCACGGTGTGCTGCGTCTTATTCTCGAGCTGAACGGAGAGGAGATCCTCCGTGCCGACCCTCACGTCGGTCTGCTCCACCGTGGTACTGAGAAGCTCATCGAGTACAAGAACTACACCCAGGCTCTCCCCTACTTCGACCGTCTCGACTACGTTTCCATGATGACGAACGAGCTCTCGTACACCCTCGCCGTCGAGAAGCTGCTCAACATCGAGGTTCCCGAGCGTGCCAAGTGGATCCGTACCCTCATGGGAGAGATCACCCGTATCCTGAACCACCTCATGGCCGTCCTCACCCACGCCATGGACGTCGGTGCGCTTACCCCCTTCCTTTGGGGTTTCGAGGAGCGTGAGAAGCTCATGGAGTTCTACGAGCGTGTCTCGGGTGCCCGTATGCACGCCGCCTACGTCCGCCCCGGTGGTGTCGCGTTCGACCTCCCCCACGGCCTGCTTGACGACATCTTCAAGTGGTCGACCCAGTTCGGTTCGCGTGTCGACGAGATTGAGGAAGTCATCACCGGAAACCGTATCTGGAAGGAGCGTACCATCGGCGTCGGAAAGGTGACTGCTCAGGAGGCGCTCGACTACTCGTTCACCGGTGTCATGCTTCGTGGATCCGGTATCCCGTGGGACATCCGTAAGGTTGCCCCCTACGACGCGTACGACAAGGTCGAGTTCAACATCCCCGTTGGCAAGAACGGTGACTGCTACGACCGTTACCTCTGCCGTGTCCAGGAGTTCCGCGAGTCGCTCAACATCATCAACCAGTGTCTGAACAAGATGCCCGCCGGCGCGTACAAGACGGACGACAACAAGATTGTCCCTCCTCCCCGTGCCAGCATGAAGGAGTCGATGGAGGCCCTCATCCACCACTTCAAGCTCTTCTCGGAGGGCTACTCCGTTCCCCCCGGAGAGACGTACACTGCCATCGAGGCGCCCAAGGGTGAGATGGGTGTCTACCTCGTCTCTGACGGATCAAACCGCCCTTACAAGTGCAAGATCCGCGCCCCCGGATTCGCCCACCTTGCCGGCGCCGACTTCATGATGCGCCACGCCTACCTCCCCGACGCCGTCGCCATCATCGGAACCATGGACCTTGTGTTCGGTGAGGTCGACAGGTAAAAATAATCAACAAAATGTCAGGGGTCTCGTTAAATGTCGGGAGCTTGTAGGATAGATTACACAATGCATCAAAACAAATTAGCCAAACGTCCTTGGGCAGAGCGAGCGAGGCGAGCGCCGCGCGAGCATGAGAGAGTGGAGGGCTAACGGCACTGCAAGGGGAGTGTGAGGCTTATCAGTTCATCGAACGGCCAGCTCGAACCGTCAGTTTCCGCCTAGCCGCTTGTTCAGGACGGGATCGGCGAAAGTGCTCGCGCTCAGCGGTCAGTGACATCAGCCCGTTACAGGAGCACACGCACACAGAGCTCGGACAGCACAAACAAAGCTCAGGCATCAAGGAACAAGGGCAAAACAGGCAGCACAGGCAGCACAGGCGTAGAAGGATTACGGAACTTTGATACTTAAGAGACAGAGATAGACAGCGAACAGGTAGAAAGAAGAAAGAGACCATGCGCTGCGTTTTAAGGTTGGGCGACTTGTCGACCTCGTGAGTGGACAAGTGCCCGCGGACAAAGGCCAGGCGCGCCTCGCACTCCTTCGGAGTGCTCGGTGCGGGATGCAGGGCGCTTAGTCGTTGCGCTGCTTCTTCTTCTTGGGCTCCTCCTCCTCCTCGAGGTCGATGGATCCCTCCTCGTCATCCTCGTCGTCCTCGTCCTCGTCAAAGTCGAACTCGCCCATGTCGCCGCCCTCGAAAGCCTCGAGCGGGTCCTGGAGAATGTCCTGGACGACAGTGCCGATCTGGTCCGCGTCGCCCTCGAGCGTGAAGTAGTGGAAGAACGAGCCGGGGTCGCCCTCAAAGTCCTCGGCGTCCTCGGTCGGCTCGCCGCGCGGGTGCTTCGCGATCAGGTCGTGCTCGGGCTTCCAGTCGATCGTCGTGACGCCCGCAACGAGGTCGTCGTCGTCGAACTCGAGCTGAGCCTCAGAGATCGTACCGTCGGTAGGGCCGGACTCGACGCCGGAGGGCAGAGAGTACTTCTTCGACAGAGTCTTGTTCGCGAAGTAAGGGTTCTCGTCGAAGTGCTGTTACTCGTTAGCTCAGTTCTGCCATCACAGCTAAGAGGCGCCGGCACTGAGTGTCGGGCCGAGAGGGACTCCCGGAACTCCCGGTCGCTAACGCTGCCCTCGAGTTACTCACGAAGACGAGCTCGTACTCGCGCGGGTCCTTCGGGTCCTGGACGAGCTCAATGTCGCGGAGGTGCTGGAGAGCGTCACGGTCCGAGACGGCGGAGACGCGAGCGTTCAGGAGCGGGTGGTTGAGGAGCGCAACGGTCCAGAAGCCCTTGACGTCCTTGAGCTTGGGGCGGATCTCGTCGAGGAGCTTCTTGTTCTGCTCGGCGACGTAACGCTCGATGCGAACGGCCTTCTCGCGCGTGGCTGGGGTTAGCTGGGATTCTGTTCTCCAGCTCGATCTCGCTTGCACCTGCATCCGATGGATGGATGATCAGGCGGTTGGCTGCAGACTGCAGAGCGACAAGCGATTAGGTGGGAAGCGGCAGCTGCGGTGCCGAATACTCACCCTTCTGGATGGCCTCGGCGACGTCCTGCTTCAGCTCGACCTGGAGTTCCTTAGCGTCCGACATTGTGAGTGTGATGGATGTGGATGTGGTAACGATTGAGTTATTGTGACAAGGTCAGAAAATCTGGTGGTGATCCCCGACGCAGCCGGCCTGGCAGGCCTAGCCAGGCTCGGCAGGCTGCGGCTTGCAGGATAGCCCAGTGATTTTGTTGTGGCCGTACCATCCGACAACCACAAAGTCACGCGTCATATTTTCCTCCCGCCCTGGTTCTCACTGCGCAGACCACGGTGGGCTTCGCTGGCATCTTCCCTGTACGAGCAGATACGTCATACGGCACCCAAATTTCGAAGAAGCCTGCATGCAGGATGCATGTCCCGTCCATGCATTGCCGCGATGCACACGGGTCAATTGGGTGCAAACGTGCATGGCTGGCATGCTCGGCAGCTTCTGACATCTGGCCAGTTGGCCGAGTATAGCGAGTCAGTCGGGGAAGGCGCTGCAACGTGGGGACATTCATTGGCTCGGCATTCTCGCCATGCATCGTCTTCTCTCTCTCTTCGCTCACCGCTGCATTACTGCGGATGCCAGATAGCAGTTGGATCGCTGGTAGGGTGTGGGTAACAATATGGAATCTTGAGTCTCTGTTGAAGGGAGTCGTGTCGTGCGCGCGTGTGCTCGCTCGCTCGCAGAGAAATCATTCGCAATCGTCGCCTTGCGCGGGGCCGATCCAGTAGCGGGGTAGCCCAGCAGGCGACGAGGGATGAGCGATGAGCGTGAGCGGAGACAGCGCGAGTACAATTCTTCGCATCGCAGGCGGGTCACGGGTAGCCCTAGGCAGGCATGGGTTTGTGGATAGCCAAGCGGAAGAACGGTTGCTCTTCAGAGCAGACGCCGGTGCAGAGCAGCTGGCGAGGGTTATTTGCGTATGGGTAGCTAAAGTCCATCAGCGGGGGCGTTGCAGGAGCACGACCTTATTGCGTTGCGGCGGAGGTGGCTCGTCGTTGCTTGCGTACGCGCGGCGCCAACCTGCGGGCCCAGCGCCGGCATTGTTGTTTTTGTTCGCGTTGCTGTCGTTGTTGCCTCCGCCGAGCTGGCCACCGCTGCGGTCGAACTCGCCGCGACCGACGTGATGAACGAGCGTGTCGGGGCGCTGGAGAAGGACGAAGCCGCCGCCGTAGTGCCCACGGCCACGACCACCACGCCCCTTGCCGCGACCACGGTTGCGGCCCGTGTCGGAGCGGTCGTCGTTGGCCCTATTCTTCTGCTTAGGCTGCTGCTGAGGCTGGGCCGGATGGGCTTTGGTAGAGACAGCGGTGGGACGGGGGAGGTGAGCCTGGGACTGCGGCGTGGGGCGGAGGCGAGTGAATGGCGAGTCACCAGTCGTGTCGCCCGACTCGTCGACGGGTACTTCGGGGGAGGGCGGGGATGGCTCCTCGACCTTCTCCGGGCGGCGCAGCAGGATCTTGACCTCGCGCTCTGGCTCGGGGCCAGGCTCCTTGCGTCGCCTGCCGCTGTTGCGCCCCGGGTTCCGGCCCCTGGTTCCGGCGCCGCGGCCGCGCCCGCCGCGCCTGCCGACGTCTTCTGTTTCATCGTCGCGGAGCACCTCGAGCGCGAGCTCGAACCGGCCTGCCTCGAGCGAGAGAGTGTACCCCTCTGCGCGCTCTGTGTGTTCCGCCTCGCCGCCGCCGAGCTCAGCACTCAGCGGCGGGTGCGCGATTAAAACGAGCGGTTTGGGCTCATCCCACTCCGAGTCGGTCTCCTCGGCGCGCTGGATGCGCGCAAAGTAGCTCGCGCACCCGAGGACGCTCGTCAGCCATGAGTCCTGGATCAGGTCGTCCTCGAGCGCGATGCTCTCGCCTTCGCGCTGGATGCGCAGCCCCTTGCCTTTCTTGTAGTTCGTGCCGGCCTGGACGGCGAGACTCGGGTCGACAGACACGGGCTTCCAGTGGCGGGTGGCGTGCTCGACGAATCTAGTGGCGGAGCGCGCAGCGACAGCGACAGAAGAGCTGCCCTTCTTTAACAGGTCTAAGGTCTGAATAGCATCCGACGGCACGACGAGCTCGGCGACCTGCGTGCTGCTGTTCAGCAGCTTGCGCACCGAGCGCGGCGCCCACATCAGCGCCGAGACGTCGACGACGTAGATGTTCCACTCGCCGTTGCCGGTGGGCGTGCCGGGAGGGCTGGGCGAGTCGTCTATGCGCGCGGCGCGCGGTGTCGGGGCAGGCGATGTCCGCCACTGCTGTTGCTCGCCCGCTGCGCGCGTCGGCGTAGAAGGCTGGTGGGGGTGGGCAAGGGCGGCATTGGCGCGGTCGCGGAACAGGTCCGGCGAGGACCGGTCCTCTCCATTGACATGCACGTTCTTGACGCGGCCCTCAAGGTTGGCGACCTGGCTCTCCAGGTACGCCGCCGAGAGGGCCTTTGAGAGTGCGGCTTTCTTCGCGGCCTTCAGCGGTTGTCAGCTACGTTGCGCCGAATTTCGGAAATCATGAGAATGAAGGCTGGAGGATGGGGCCGGCGACACCGAGCTCCGGCGAAGAGGACCAACTCACGATATCGCCGTCACGCATGGCTCCAGAGCATCGGTCGCCTGTGCCGTTTCCTGACGCTGGTTAAGGGGTCGCGGATGGGCAAGAGGGGCGGTCGGATGCAGGCAAGCTGGCGTACTGGCGCGTTGTTGTTGTTCGAGCTGGTCGTCTTGGTTTGTTGCAGAGCCAATTCACAGGACGACATACCGAGCCCTTAGCCTGCAGTGCCCGCCCTTGGTGGCGAACCGAATGAGGTGTCAATCGCCGCTCGCGTGGTGATAGGCCCGACTTTCGAGGCAACGATCCCGACTTTCTCTCCGAGTTCAGCCAGCCGAAGCACGAGATAGCTTGCAAGCACTCCAACACCACCACCGCCGTCACTATGCTCCGCCGCGCTGTCGACATGCTCCGCGCTCTGCCCGCGGGGCCGTCACGAGGATTCGCTTCGTCCGCCCGGGCATCTGAGGGATGTGAGTAGGCGAGAACCCATTTTCGAGGCGATCGAGCAAAAGTCCGGAGATCGTCTCGCGAGGAGGGCCGAGGTTGGCTTGACCTCCGCGGAGCGCGTCAAAGGACGAGCAGCTCAGAGAAACTTTGCAGGAAGGCTCTTAGAAGGCTGTCGGGGCGCACAGTGGGCTACTCCAATGCTGGACAGCATCCGAAGCTTCTTCCCGATGTTCAATGCTCTCTACCAGCTCTCTGCGTCGAATGCTCTGGCTGACATGCAGATCCCTTCAACGCCGGTGTCGTTGTCAAGCCCCCGACGCCGGTCCCGACGCCATCTCTGCTCAAGCCGAAGAACGGCTGGAGTGTGGTGGAGCATGTGAACAACACGCTGAAGGAGCAGTACGACCAGCGTGGACTGCTCAAGCTCTTCTCCCGCCGGGATGCGCAGCGGCTCAAGACCGGTTCCGTTCTCAGTGTTACGACCTGGACCGGACCGGAGAAGAAGAACGCGACGCTCTTCTCGGGCGTACTGATGGCTGTGCGCCGGCGCGGCGTCGACACGAGCTTCACGCTGCGCAACGTCGTGCAACAGACCGGAGCTGAGATGAGCTTCAAGGTCTGCTCGCCCTTGCTCAAGGAGATCAAGATCATCCGCCGCGCCGAGGGCAGGAAGAAGGACACGATCCGCGACCTCCGCCGCGCACGCGTCAACTACCTCCGCGACCGGCCTGATATCATGCACCAGATCGCCGCCGCCCTCAAGTCCGCCGCTGCCAGGGAGGGAGGCGGCAAGGCCACCAAGGGCAAGGCGAAGAAGTAGACGTCTGTGTAGATCTCACCGGACACGCGGCATGCATAGTGTACAATCCAGCGTGGTCTAACTAAGTCTTGTCCAATCAATGCTCAGCTGCAGAAGGCAGACTGTTTGTTAATAAAAATAGGGGTGAAGGGTATCTATATGGTGGCGGTTCGCTAACAAAGAATGAGAGGAGGGTCGCTATGAAGAAATCTTGTGCACCAGCTGTGGTGCTGGAGCCCGACCGGGGGCGATAAGGTACATTGAAAGATTGAGATGCTGAGAGGAAATGGAAAGGAGTTTTAAGGAGAAGGCAGAGGCCTTTGTCTATTCTACGCTGCGCCTGTCTTTAGCTGGAAGCCTGAGCTGCCGCCGCCTGTGCTGCTTCGAGGCTACGGTGGGCCTCCAGATCCCGCATGACAGAGGGATCGATGGGCAGGACCGACTTTCGTCGCATCGGGCCAGAAGAAGTAGGCTCGAAAGCAGCATCCGACGCCACGTCCACAGCATTCACACTCCCAGGTGCACCCGCCGCAGACATGGTGGGACTGCTGGGCTAGACAGGTTAGCTGAGTAGCTCAGAGGTACTCACGCTGCGCTCGATGCCCGGATCAGCGACCGGAACGACATCCTCGGCGATTGACCTGTCGAGCGTGAAGCTCTCGCTGGGGTCAAAGCCGTTGGCTGTCAGGTCGACTGATCCATCCCCGTCATCCTCAAACGGCTCAGGCCGAGGAGGAGGCGGTTCGCGGAGCATAGCAGGCATGGCTTGCGTGGAACCACTGGCCTTGTAGTTGGCGATCGCCTGGTCGCGCAGCGTGAGCCACTCCTCGTACCGCTGGCATGACCTCTCATAGTCCTCCTTGCGCTGTTGCTTGTAGTTGTGTTGAACCTCATCGAACAGCGTGGGGTTGATCTCCATGAACAGCTTGAGCGCGTTGAAGACCATCCCGTGAATCGTCCGGTTCCAATGCTGCTTCGAGTTGTGGTACAGCGCGGGGAAAACAATCGGAAGAATAACGTTGATGTGCTCGCCCATGAGATTCACAATGTACTCGTTGTTCCAGTAGTAAAGGGCACGCTCAGCCACTTGGAAGTGTTGGCTGTTGATGCACCTCGCCAACTGCGAGAACAGCGGGTGCATGATCTTGGCGAATTCGCTGCCCTCGATGACATCGAGAATCTCTTCGACCTCGTTAAGGTACATGACTTCCTTGGGCGAGTTGACCTTGGGCCAGTAGCGCAGCAGTCCAAGGATGACCTCCTCGGTGAGAGTCGGGTCCTTCTCGAGGAACTGAACAACACAGTATGCGAGCTGGGGGTGGTAGAGCGCAAGGGACTTCGCCTTGTGGAGGGGGATGAGTACCCTGGTGAGGAAGATCTTGTGCTCCTCCTTGAGGGGCAGCGCGAAGCCGTTGATGATCGATCCGAGAATCTCGAGCAGTTCCGCGATACCATTATGCCTCTCCGTTTCATAGACGAACTGGAAGAACACATGGTTGATAGACCGACGGATGAACGCACGGAGGTTCAGGAACTTTCCGTAGATGCGATGCAGGGTGGTCTTGAGGAAGTCGCGCTCGCGCGGGTCCTCCGAGTCGAAGAGCTCGAGGAGCGACAGGACGAACTGCTGATCGATGTAGCGCTTGCCGATGTTCGTGTTGAAGTCGGGGCTCTCGACGAAACGCAGGAAGAACTCGTAAACAATCTGGAGATGGGGCCATGCGAGCTCGAGCACGGGCTCATCCTCCTCGGGGTCAAACGCATCGCCAGTGGGGTTCACCTGTGGTGGGATCGAGCGGAAAAGGTTGGCGGCGAACTGAGATGGTCAGCAATGCTGCGCAGATGTTGACGACGATGACGACTCACCATGCCGACGACTTCCGGGTAAATAGATTCTGTGATGACTCCACGTTGCTGAGTAATGTACTCGAGCATCTCGTGCAGAGTCTGCGCCTTGACCTGCTTGCCCCGCAGCTCGAGCGATGCATCGTTGAAATCGAAGACAACGCGGCACTGCTGTAACTTCTGGATGAACAGGTCGTTACGGTCCTCTGGCCTGACCTCGTTGAATCCAGCAAGCTTCTCAATGTCGACACGCTCCGTAACGTGGAAACGCGAGCTGCGCTGCTTGCGCGGGGTCTTGCCGACGATAGGGATCGTGTCCTTGGGTCCTCGCAGGCGGTTCAGGGGGTTGCCTGCCTTCGGCGGCGTCGGCTGGCCATCGGGGCCGAGAGGGCGGTCAGGCGAGCCGAAGCTACGGTTGTGAGGGGAGTGGGGGATCGGGTCGGCGGGCATCTCAGAGTTGGCAGCAGGCTGCTGAGGGGCACCGGAAATGATGACCAGAGGAGGGGCAGGGGCGGTCTTGTCGGAAACAGGGGAGCGGCGCGGGGTCAGAGGCGCGCCAGTAGTCGAGGAACCGGCAGATTCGCTGGCGTTCGGGGTGGCGGCGGCACTGTTAGCAGGTGCGGCAGGAGTAGCTGATGATCCGCTTGAAGACTTTGTCGGCTGCTTGGTCTTCCCATCCGAGCCGGCGCTCTTTGTCCTTAACTGGGTGGTGTTAGCGGGCTTATCGTCCACGTTCACGAGCTCGGGCGCTTATAGCACATGGGCGAGAGGACGCGAGGATATCCACGGTGGACGATACCGTGGCGTTCGCCCCCCATATTACCTTGTCGTCTTCGTTGGACGCGCAGACACTAGGAGCACATCCCATTACGAGCTCGAACAGAGAGTAAACTTACCATAGCCTTCTTCAAGTTTTTCATTGTGCTGATGTGTGGCTAGCGCTGTGCGTAGCAGACACGGTAGAGATTCCAGTTGAGGCGCGGGCGCTGGGTTACTTGCGCTTGACAAGGAAGCCTAGGAACGGCGCTCAAAGTGTGTGCGTGCGCTGGCACTGACTCTCAACGGAATGGTCCGAGGTGGAAATCGCGTTTATCGCTTTCCGATGCGGTTGCCGGATGCGACAAGTGATGCGAGTGACGATCTATGCGGATGGAAAGGTTGGAGTGATGGTCTGAACGAGGATGGGAAGTGGTGTTGATGGTCAAAGTCGGACGTGAGGATAGAGTCAAGGGGGGGGGAGGGTGTGTTGGGTTGTGTCGCGCGCGGGCCCTTTAAGGTGTTTGGGTGGTTGATGCGGTGTTGCCTGTGGGAATGGAACTGGAGGGGGGCGAAAGGCAGCTGGAGCGGCGAACGCGGACGTCGAGGCGGGAGAGGGGGGAGGCGAGGATGGAGAAGGGGGGTTGAAGGATGAGCAAGTCGGTGGTTGGGATGATGAGGAGATGGATGCGGGCCGCGAGCGAGCGAGCGAGCGTGTGGTGGTGTGGTGGTGTGTTGGTGTGCCAGGCAGGCAGGACAGGCAGGCGAGGCCGGTGGATGGGGTTGGTTGGATGGTGAGGCTACCGGAGAGCGACTGGGCTGGCTGGGCTGGCGGGCCTGGCGCCTGCAGGCTCAGGCTCAGGCTCAGGCTCAGGTTCATGCAGCAGGCGCCTTGCGCGCAGTCAGCGCGCTGGGACAACGGACTCAGGTTCCAGGCGCGCGCGGATAGTGAGGGTCGTTGGGCCAGGGCACTGTGTTGATTACCCCTGGCTGTCTGGCCTGCCTGGCTGTCCGTTGGCCGTTGGCGTAGCCTGTCCACTGCACGCGCATCCCTCACCCAGCCTGCAGCCTGCAGCCTGCGAGCCTGCGAGCCTGCTTACCCGCGCACTGTGACAATGACTACGGTCGACGCCCCCGCCCCCTTTCTATTCGGTGACCTCCCCATTAAGCCCGTTTCTAACCCCCCCCCCCAAGTCAATTACCACAGCACACCTGTCCATTACATTTCCAGTCACCCATCCCCGTGCCTGGCTTCCCCTGCAAGAGCTCTTTTCGGTCTTTCGGCGGAATACCGTGTGGCATCCGCTGAGCTGAGCTTTCCGTGCGCTGCGACTCGCTACCGCTAGGCGATCCATCGACGGCTCTGCTTCAGCCTCCCTCACCAACCTCACCTCTCCGTCTCCGACCCTCCTCCCCAACCACGTCCGCCATGTCCGCCGTGAGTCGCCCCGCGCAACCAGACCGACAACGCACATGTATGCTGACGCTGTTCTCTCGCTCAAACTGCTTCGACTGCTTCCCACCGCTCCGATAACTTCCGATTGCTCCGCTTTTGTGTTCCCGAACCTCGAACGTCAACTCGGCTGCTACTGTGACCTCGCTACGATGTCCAACGACTGCTCTTCGAATGATCGCGATGACTGCTGAACGTGGATATGATGGACTGCTGGATACGTGCGGAATGATGCTTGGACATTGCGATTGCGACCTGTGAATGGGCTTTGGTTGCAACAACAGATCTACAACCTCCTCTTCAGGCGCAACTCGGTGTTCGTCCCCACCATCTTCATCGGTGCCTTCGCCTTCTCCATTGGCTTCGACCAGATCACCTCTGAGTTCTGGGACAGGCACAACAAGGGCGTGAGTAGGATGGTGGACAGGCGAGGGAAGGTCGATTGCGGTCAGCAGTTCGGGCCGAAGACGTCACGGAACCGGAGTGTCTTTCGGCCGCCCACGCGGACCTCTCTCAGCTCCCAAAGCTAGGACAATGAAGCTAACACTTGACAGAAGCAGTGGAAGGACATCCGCGCGAAGTACGTCCAGGCCGACGACGACGAGTAAATGATAGCATAAAAGGAAGGCGACGTCGGGCGGCCGCGTCGTCGGTGGAATCGCGGTTCCACCAGCAGGCCGCAGTAGAATGCATTCCTCAAACGCATATGAGCTAAGAGATGACCCGCCGCTGCATAGGAGGAGTCTCGGAGCGGAACGAGTGTCGGTGTCGTCAGGTCAAGCTACGTAGAGTCCGGAGGTCGCCGGAGTGAAGTTGGTGCGCCCGGGGCTGATTTACCTCCGTTGGCCGTCAGTCATGGGCGCTAGCTTTGGCTCAGGTCGACGCGTCAGGTCCATGTGTCCATGTTCACGTTGCAACCCTACCCACCTTTGCCAAAATGCGACGGCCACTGCAACTCTGGAGCATGCTGGCTGCCCTCCTGCTGCTGCTGGGCGTCGCGCTCGCCGAGAAGCGGGACTTCCGGCTGTTGACGGACGTGGAGGTCGAGGCGATCGTCAAGCTCGACCCGCCAGAATGGCCAGCAGTGGACGCAGGACACATGGAGCACCTGCTCGTCCCGCGAGTCTGTGAGTACCACTTTTACACCTCGGTTGCGCTCTGGAGCTGACTTCCAGCCGGCACCGAAAACAAGTGCGTCACGAGCTAGAGAGTGTTTGATCTGGAGCTAACGAGTAGCACGGAAGTCCAGCAATACCTGTCCTCTGTAATGACGGGTCTGGGCTGGGCCGAGGAGAAGGTCGCGCACAAGGAGAACACGCCGTTGGGCGAGCGCGAGTTCACGAACCTCATCTACACGTTTGACCCGGACGCGCCGCGCCGCCTCGTGCTGTCGGCGCACTTCGACTCGAAGTGGTTTGACGGGCAGGGCGTGAGTCCCCTCAGCTGTGTGATTCTCGCCTTCCAAGCTGACCCCAGTTCATCGGTGCAATGGACTCGGCCGCGCCGTGCGGGTACCTCCTCGACATTGCTGAAGCCTTGACGCCGCTGATGAAAGCGCGCGCAGAGCGGATCAAGTCGGGCAATGCCCGCTTGAGTGCGACAGTCGACGAGCTCGAGGACAGCGAGGTGTCTCTGCAGATCGTCTTCTTCGACGGCGAGGAGGCGTTTCACCAGTGGACGTCCACGGACTCGGTATACGGCAGCCGCAACCTGGCCGAGGTGTGGGAGGTTACTCCTTTGTCGGACACGCACCCCCTGTCCCGGCGGCGGGGCAGTCCGAACGTGCTCGACACAATCGACGTGCTCGTCCTGCTCGACCTGCTGGGTGCGAAGGCGCCGCAGATCACGAGCCACTACAAGAACACGGAATGGATGTTCCGCGAGCTCGAGGACATCGACGCGTACCTGCGCAAGCACAAGCTGGTCGAGGGCGACGACAGATGGTTCAACGCCCTCGGCCGCGGTGGACACATCGACGACGACCACAGGCCCTTCCTCCAGCGCGGCGTGCCGATTCTGCACCTGATCCCGGTACCCTTCCCGGACGTCTGGCACACGATGTCGGACAACAAGGACGCGCTCGATCTCGCGACGTGCCGACGGTGGATCAGCATCATGCGCGTGTTCACGGCGAGGTACCTCGGCCTCGCGCCCGATATCGCGCTCGAGGAGAAGCTGAATGGAGACGTCGTCACGACCGCCGTTGGGACAGACCTCGCCAAGGAGACGAAGGCGGCCAAGAAGACCCAGAAGAGGGACGAGCTGGTAAGGGCTTCCAGCACGTGAGCTGCAAAAATGCTGGCCTGAAGCTGACAACCAGTGAGTTTTAGATAGACACTAGATTTTGGACTCGCCCACCATGATGTATCGTACCGTTCTGTGTATGGATGTGCAACAAAAGTATGCGAAATGGCTCTAATGACTGCCCAGAATCCATATTAACTGTGTCTACAAGTTCGGCCGATGCGCTGCCTGCTGTGCATGCTGTGCCTGCTGTCTAATGCTAGCTTTCGCTCTATCAACACGAGATCGTCTTGAACACGTTGAATCCGTCGGCAGCGGTCGTGAGGACCATGCCGGGGATCTGGGGATGCCAGTGAAGCTCCTTGACGTCCTTCTGGCCCTGGTGCACGAAGAGGAGCTGGGGCGGGACGTCGAGCGGCTTGCCATCGGGACCCTGGGCGTCGGCGTTGCGTTCCTCCTCGTCGGGCTCGACGGAGAGGTCCCAGAGCGTGACCTGGTCGTCGGAGCCGGACGCGGCGAAGACGGAGGGATCCGTGGGGTGCCACTCGACCGAGGTGATCGGGGCGGCGTGCCAGGTGAAGTGCGCGACGGGGCTGGGCGTTCTGCATGTCAGCTCAATCGCCCCATAAATGTGTAGCTGCGATGAATGTGCACTTACCCCTTGAACATGCGCAGGTCCCAGACCTTGAGGCCGCCCTCGTCACCTCCCGAGACGAGGAGGTAGTCGACGTTCTTGTTCCAGGAGATGACGTTGACGTCGTCGTCGTGCGCCTTGACGGACACGGCGGCCTTGCGACCCTTCGTCCTGATGTCCCAGATACGGACGGTCTGGTCAGCGCTGGCTGAGGCGAACACGGTGCTCTCTGAGGGGGACCACTGGAGATCCTCGACGCTCGAAGTGTGCGAGGTGAAGGCACCCGAGGTGTTGAATCCGGTCGGGGTGAGGGTCGTGTGGAAGATCTTGCCGTCAATGTCACCAGAGAGCAGGCCCGAGTTTCCCCACTCGAGGGCGAAACCCTCAGCCCTGCCGTGGGCCGTGATGGTGTGGACCGGCGTCTTCTGGCGCGGCTTGCTGGGTCCGCTCAGTGTGTCGATCAGCGGCCGCACGTCCCAGATGTGCACCTTGCCTGTCTCGCTCCACGACGCAACATGGTACGGGTCCGGCACGGCGCCGCCCGCGGGAGCCGGAGCAGCGCGGACACGGTTGACGCTTCCGACATGCGGGAAGGTCAGGAAGTCGAGCCGCGCGTCCTCATCCACCTCGTCGTTGTCCTCCTCGCCCTCCGAGTCGTCGTCGTACTGCGTCCGGCTCAGCCCGGACAGGCGCATAACAACAAGCTCGTCCTTCGCCCGTCCCTGTCCCGGCACCTCGCCCGCCTGCGTGCCCGTCACGATCCACGCCGTCTGAGGGAACGTCGTCCGGTCCTCGCCCAGGTTGTCCCGCAGCACGTCGAACGAGAGACACGGCCACGCATACGACAGAGAGTGCAGGCACGGGTACACCGAGTTGTCCGCGATCAGCTGCTCGTCCTCGCCCATCGTCACACCAGGCAGGTACGTTTGGCGCTTCGGCTCGGGCGGGTCCTCGTCCTCCTGGGCCGGCGTGAAGTCTGCGTCTCGTCAGCTTCATCTCGAAAGATTGCAAGCTCACCATCTCCGTCCTCGTCCTCCTCCATGATATCCTTGTCCACAAGCTCCTCCTCCATCTCGTCCTCCCACCGGTCCTCGAACTCTCCCATCTCGTCGTCCTCCTGGATCGGTCGGGCGGTGTCCTGTCCGCGGTCGGCGGCCTTGTTCGGCAGCTCCGCCGCATCTGAAGTGCGTTTCTTGGTAACCATCGTGGTGTTGCTTGTGTGTTGTGTAGAGTGTGAAGATCGTGTTGCACGCCGCTACTGCTCAAATCTTACACTTGGCTGGACGGCAGCGGCCAGGTACCAGTGCTCAACTTTTGAGGGGTGACCGTGGGAGACTTTTGACTTTTCCACCCTCTTGCTACCGCCGCTGTCCTCTGCTCCGGGTGGACTTTTCGCTGCATTCGCTTGCAATCTGGTCGCACGCCGAGCAAGCGTTCGATACACTTTCTACCACAGTCGACCCCAATCGCCATGTTCCGACCCCGCGCTTCGGCTCTCGCGGCCGCCGCCGCCGCGCCCCGGCGACTCTTCTCCTCGGCCCCTGTGCGCCTGAACGGTTTCGCCGATCTCGCCAAGATCACCGGCACGCAAGGTGCTGCCGCCTCGCCGTTCGCGTCTGAGACCGAGACCCCATCGCAGGACAACATCCGTGGCTACCGCCCGCGCATCCTTCCCCCCGAGGTCGACCCGACGCTCGAGCTCTTCACGAACCTGCTCATGCACGACGGCAAGAAGACGGCCGCGCAGAAGCAGATGGCCGCCATCCTCGCCTCGGTCCAGGCCGCGACGAATGCGCCCCCCGTGCCCCAGGTCAAGAAGGCCATTGAGCTCGCTGCCCCCTCGCTCCGTGTCCTCACCATGAAGAAGGGTCCCAAGAACGTCTACACCCCACGTGCCCTCAACAAGCGTCAGAGGACACGAGTCGGCATCCAGAACATCATCGCTACCGCTGAGAAGAGCCGTGGATCCCAGGCCAAGTTCTCCGATCGCCTTGCTCGCGAGATCCTCCTTACCCTCGAGGGCAAGAGCGACGTCTTCAAGCGTGTAGAGGAGGTGCACAAGTTTGCCACCCTCCACCGGTACGTTGCAGGCTGCTGCTTGTCCGATCGAGCTGACCCCGTCCAGATCCAACCTCTACTCCTCTTAAGTCATTCATATCACCATTATGCATCGATACCATTCCGAAAAACTATTCAGGCTGCTCTTGGAAGAGTGCGCAGGATGGGAGGTTGCTCTCTGTGGTTGTCAAGTCGGACAGTCCGAACTGAGCCACGAAACAGCCTCCAGTGGCAGGCCGAGGACATCAGGTCTTGAGTTGATCGGCCGTCCTTCAGTCTCTCTGGCTTACGACACTTGTGAGTTGCTCACAACAGACATTGACGGGTCATTACGTGCATACACTTCTTTCGTCACTACAACAATTAACAACAATGCAATCGCTCGCGCATGGCGCGCTTCTAGATGTGCGCCCCTACTTCTCGTCCGAGTGGTCGCCAAACTCCCTGTTTTCGTCAGCTCCAGTCACTCATCAGATCCGCTTGCCATTTGTAACAGTCGACACAGTCCTCCTCCGGCTTCGCCTTGGGCACGCCGCCGTGCGGGTTCCACTTAGGCTTCTTGGTTTGGGGCTTGTTGCCCCATCCCCACCAGTTGCTCCACGGCCAGCCGGGGATGTCGTCGTCATCATCATCGTCGTCGTCTCCGTCGCCTGGGCCAGGCTTGGTCGGCTCCTTCGGCTTCTTGTCACCGTCTCCGTCGTCGTCACCGACGGGCCAGGGGTCGGCGAGCACACGGTTGATGACCTCACTGATGCGGTGCGTGCGCACATCGACGCTCCACCCCTTCACCGTCACAGTGTCGTAGAGGATGGTCTCGCCCGTGTGGCACTTGGACTCAAGCGCAAAGCCAGCGGCGTAGCAGCCCGAGTATGCGCCGGTGCAGGCGCCCATCGGAATCGGGTCTGCAGTGTGGTACACATGCGTCACGCCCGAGAGCTCCGGAGGGATAGCGGGCGGGCCAGGGAGATGCAAGCGCCGAGCCGGAAGTCGATCGCCGGGTGCCTCGAACCCTACGGCCGGAGCGCCAAATGCCGAGCCGATCAGCGCAGACAGCGAGCCGCCGAGCGAGTGCCCAGTCAGCCAGATGTTGGCGTCCGGGTACATGTACGTCACGTTGTTGTACAGGTTGGTTCCGACTGAGGCGTAGACTGACTCCTCGACGAGGGCGTTCTCAACGCACTGCTGTTCGCACTTGTACGAGCCTGTGTAGCAGTCGCACACGGTTGACCAAGAGAAGTCTACCCGCGCACAGCAGCACGAGAACATGAGGTTGTCGTTGAACTTGTCGTTCTTCGCCGTCGGGCCACCAGAGCCGAGCAAGCCGGCTGATGTGCCCTTGATGGCGATGACAACAGTCGAGTTGTCGGCGTTAGCAAACTGGAGAGTCAGTTAACGCAGCGCACAAAACAGCTTACGATATGGCCCCTCAGACCGTCAGCGTCTGGCTCCCAGCCGTAGCCAGTGCCGTTGTTCCACTTGCTGAGTGGCCACCAGTTGCTCTCGTCCGGGGTCGTGTACGCGTTGCTGCTCATCTTGGCGAGGGTAAGGAGTGTCTGGCGATCTGTGACGTCCGGCGCGTCGACCTCGACGTCGTCCCAATCGCCGTCGCCACCGTCGCTGTCAGCCGCGTAAGCTCCGAACGGCAGTGCGGCGGCGTTTATGTTTGGGGCGATCCAGCCACTGGCGTTGACACGGCCCTCGCGCGCGTCCTTGACAGACCGCACCCAAGAGAGCATGTGCGGCGGCCTGCTGCGCGCTCGCCGAATCTTGACCTTGCGCGTCTTTAGGACAAGAGGGTCGGAGTTGATCGAGAACGTGTTCGGGTTCGAGTGGAAGAGCAGAGGCTGGCTTTGATTGTAGCTGGCAACGTGTGCGTGCCGCGGCGCGAGCGAGATGCTCCCAGAGCTCTCATCATGAGAGGCGCTGTCGAGCACGCGCTGCGGCACCAGTAGTGATAGCTGCGCAGCGAACGGGATCCACATAGTGTGGTGGGGGGGGATGTTGGGTGGCAAGAACGCGCTCATAGAGCACCCCACTGATAAGGACCGCAGATAGCCGGGATCTATTTGACCTCGTGACGTAACTCCGGGTCGAGAAGAAATGACAGCCAAATGTGCCGCCGCTATGCATAAAGCATCGTCGTATGTGTGCAGACTGTATCGTGCGCCTGCAAGGAAGGTCGTGCCAGTCTGCGCGTGGGAGCCAGTGAAGTGTTGTGGGCGACGAGCACACACGGTCCAAACAGGTGGAGGGGTAGAACCCAAAAAGGGATGCTAGATGCTGCCTTCTACCCGAATCGAACGGGTGACCGTTCCATAGCAAGACTCGAAGAGACACTACTAGTGGAAAATTCTAGCCACTGAACTAAGAAGGCGGATCTGTCTGCTAATCTCTGGAAAGATCGCATCCGGCTGCGCCACAGCGCCCATGAAAATTAGGGCCGTTTGTTTACATCGGTGTCGCCAGCTCTTTCGTGGAGCATCGGGGATATCTAGGCGTAATGCATATGGTGATAGATGTTACAGTTATGTGTTACACGCGATGTCGCCGGCCCATTGTTCGCCGTGCCGGTGTGGGCGGCGATGGAGAGACAGTAGGCTCGTAGTCTCCGTCGTCCTCACCCTCGTCGTCATGATCGTCCGCGACGTCCTCACTCTCGACTGAATACTCTGGCTGCGAGACACCGGTCCATGGTGTCCCGTTCGATGCATGAGCGTCCTAGTCGATGCCGTACCACTCCTCCACTTCCTCATCAGCTACGGAGGAGGGCTCTGCGATCGTTCTCGCGGTTCTAACTTGCCTCGGGTTCTCATAGTCCCCACCGTCATTGTCCACGTCGAATTCTCTACCCGAGCCCAATTCACTCTGTCTCTGCACGATGCTTCGCGAGTTCCCGACCGTGCTGAGAGCTTGCCAAATCGTCTGCTGAAGAGGCCGGTCATCCTCGCTAGGTCAACTTCCATCACCGCCTCTACCGCTCACTCGTCCTGATTAGCCCTCCAGTCTCCTTGCTCGTTCTCCAAATCCTCGTCAAGTTCACTCTGCGCCGGTCCGACCGGAGGAGCGAAGTGGTCCGTAAGACGACCCCGCAGCGCCTGCATGTAGTGCTAGGCGAGCAGGTCGAAGTTTGCGTTGTCGACTTCGCCCCTGTCCCATTTCACTTCTCGTCCATGTAGACGCTGCGAGGTGTGAGGCCTTGAATAGCAGACATTAGTTCTATCCACGCTTGGAAAGCTGATACCCACGGCGCAGGTGGAGCAGTGAGATAATGCGGTCGCCTGAACTCCTGAGTTGTCTCATCTTGAAGATGTAAACCTTGCCTTCGCGCCTCCTGCATTCCCTCGCAGCACCCCCTGGGAAATGTGTGCTTCTGTTTCTCCTCGGTCAGCCCTGATGCTCTGAATGCACGATGTCAGCGTTCAGCGACAAAATTCCTTCTCGTCCACAATACCGCTTCCTTACCACGACCTGCCGCTTGATCGCCGATGTTTTTATTGCGACCTCACTGAAAGACGGTCATGGAGGACGAGACTTTGCAAGGCAGGTTCTCAGAACCTTCGTCCGCGGGAGGTGATATGACTAGGACGTATAGCAGGAGGAGGCCACGAGTGCCCAGTGAGCTTGCCGCTCTGAAACATCGACGCCTGCCACAACTGCCGCCGTCACCGGCCCTCTTCCTCCAACTCCAGTCCACAACCAAAAGGGCTTTCCGCAATGCTTGTCTCTGCAAAAGCAAGACCCTCGATGTCTATGCAGTCCGTGCGGTCTCAAAACGAGACTGAGAAAATGCAAAAAATGACCACTGACAGGATCGAACTGCCGACCTCCGCATGGACTGATATTCGACTGAATATTAGTACGATGCTCTAACCAGCTGAGCTAAGCGGCCTTGGATGTTAGGACATTCCGTGGAGGGGTATGGCTTGGGCCCGCTGATGTCAGCCCAAAGTGCGGCGGTATGTGAAGATTGTCGAGGCTTCTTTCCGCAACGCGAAGGGCACCAATGCAGCGCAAGAAAACAAATGAAGTGGGGTTTATCATTGAAGAAGCTGAAAGTATCACGGGTGGAGAGGAGAGAAGCAGAGGGAGCGGACGGAGACGGTGTGTGGTATCTGACCGCTCGAAGCCTCGTTGTCGAAGTCGGCAGTGGTGCAAACGCCAGGTAGCCACGAGCTGGATCACCAGATGACCGCAAGAAGCGAAGGCTCCAGCGGTGATACCAGCACCGCCGACGTATTGACGTGTTACCGTCCATGCGCATATCGCTCGCGATACCGCTCTGCTACTCCACTCCCGTTCCAGCTTCGGATGTCTAAGCACCTGCTTTCACACACAGCCTCTGCCACGCCCTCTTCTCGCATCAACGTGTCTGAGGTCGAGCTCGAAGCCTGCCGTGCACGGGAAGTAACCCCTCGGTTCTACGTCGTTCCACCCTGTCGGGCTTCTAATGACGTCTCATGCACCCCATCATACACTGTACGCTCGTTCGAGCAGAGCATGTCGTCCAACGCGGGCGCAGATCAGGTTCTCCTCAGCTCTTCACGGAGGCTGTCATATCCTCAAGTCTTGTCCCAAGACGCTCTTCGTGTCTACAGTGCCCCGAACACCTTATGCTTACCGGGTACTGTACCGGGCGAACTCCCCCGCGTCAAATAACACATCAGGCACAGCGCTTCACACCCAGGCTGCTTCTCGAATATATATCCTCGACGTCTATAAACATCGCACAGCAGGGTGCAAAAGGAAATCACTCTCCTCTATCCAGCTCCATTCCACTCACCGCAGCCCGGTCGCGGGCTCCAACTCCGATCGCCTTCTCACTTCGTGACGAAGGCTATGCGGATCTTCGGCTGGGATGTCCCCAAATGGCGCCCGTGGCGGCGCTGGCGCAGACGGCGAAAGGTCCGTCTGACTGTTGCCCTCGAAGCTAGTCGGGCGTACCTGCCTGGATACGAGCCCGAGGATCGTAGGTAGATCACCTCCTTGTAAGCTCTCAGCTGGCATGCCTTAACCCAGCGGCACCAGCACCACAAGGATCAAGGATCTCAACCGTCGTTGGCGGACAGCTCAGTCGGCGCTACCCCATGCCAGTCAGCAGCCCCATGCATCAGTCGCAGCAGCATTGTTCATCACTTGTACATGCGGCCTCGCCAGCCGTTTACATAACAACATATTCGTCAGCGTTACTTCTTCTCGTCCTTCTCGTCCTCCATGCCGAGGACGGCCTCGGCGCGGCGGCGGCGCATGAGCTCCGCTCCCGAGAGGTTCGAGACCTTTTGGGGCACAATGCCGGCGGCCTGGAGGGCGGGGGAAGCTGCGCGGGCAGCAGCCGCGGCAGCACGCTGCAGAGCCGCCGGACCACCGTTCAGCGAAACGCTCGCGCGCGAGCCGCTGGAGCCGGCACTATCGGACCGTCGCGGGAAGGTGCCTGCACCGTACAGCGCAGAAGCTCCTGTGGGGGTCGCGCGGGGCGTGCTGTTGCTCGAGCGGCCGAAGAGAGCGAACGCACCCGAGCCGCGCGGCTGAGGAGTGTCGAACGTGAACGTCTTCGGCGTCTGCACCTCGGCCGTGTCCGCGCTTGTGATGGACGTGACGTCGTCGTCGAACTTGGGCGCACTGTTGTTCCGCGGAATGAGCGTCTCCTTGCTCGATCGCCGCGGCATGCTGATGAACTGCGACGGAGGAGGCGTGCGTTTCTTGCTCTTCGTCTTCGGCGTGAACGAGATCATGCCCTCGTCCTCGCCCGACTCGGCAAAGTCCAGGCCACCAAGGTCGGCGTCACCGAGGCGCTCGTTCGCGGGGATCTTCGGGTAGTGCGTGCCCGGCTTCACGAGGCGGGAGCGCACCGGCGACGGGAGGTCCTGGGCGTTGCCGTTCTCGGCAGCAGTAGCCTCGTCCTTGTCGATGAGGTCGGCGCGCTGGAACGACTCGTCGATCCAGTCGGCCATCTCGATCAGAACAGGCGCGACCTCCTTCATGAGCGCGGACATCTGCATGAAGCCGTGGCCCCAGCCCTCGATGATGCGCATCTGAACCCAGTCGTCGTCGGTCTCGCGGAGGATCGGGTCGGGGGCGTTCTGGTTGCTGGTGGCAGCGGCCCTCTGGGCTGTCGCACGGCGAGCGCGCTTAGCCTCACGCAGCTTGCCGGCGAAGAGGACAGTGTCGTCAACAAAGGGGTCGCGCTCACCGCAGATCATGTACACGGGAGGGAAGTGCGCCAGGAGGTGGGGCGGAGTGAGGATGGGAGAAATGTAGTAGTCGGATCCAAAGTCGGGACACTGCTGGGGCCCGACATACAGAATAGCCATGGCACGCATCATGCTAGGAGTGATGACACGGTCTTGGAAGTAACCGACACGGGAGGTCATGGTGAGGCGAGTACCAAGTGGCGCCTTCTTCGGACGTAAGGGGTCGACAATGAGCTCCTCACCGGCAGCCTCGAGAATACCGCCCTTGAAGCGGTCATCCGCGTGAGGACCAGGAGTCTTGACACGGTCGCGCAGAGACTTGTCCGCGTCGCGGCGCGAGTCAGTCGAGGCCCAGGACTCGTAGTCCGAGTCCTCTGAGTCTTCCTCCTTCGTGAAGCTCGTCTGACCCTCGCGGTTGGCAAACCACCCCGAGTTGCGGGTTGTGAGCGAACGCTTCGGGTGAGGGCTGGTGGCGCGGGTGCGAGAAGTGCTGCGGGAGCGGCGGTGCGACGGCGACTCGGCCGAGGGAGTCATCGCCATGCTCATGCCGAGCTTGTTAGCCCAGCTCTTGCTGGAGCGATGGGTAGGGCGGCGGGGCTTGACGTCGTCAACGACGGAGAGGGGAGCGGCGTGGCGCATGTGGTCCTTGCCCGCGAGGAGACCGGGGATGTGGGTCTCCGACTGCTCCGTCTTGAGCACCTTAAGGTTGTCGGGGGTCATGAAAGACGTAAAGTTGAAGTCGAGGGCAGGGTATGAGAGGATGATAGCAACAGGACGGGGGACGTGGGCACCATGCTCGAGAATGCGGTTCGTGATGGTCGTGCAGATGTTTCCTCCGGCAGAGTCTCCAGTGAGGACGATGCGAAGCTTGCCAGACTTGATGCCGAGGCACTCGCCTCCAGTCTGGTTGATGGTGACATACGCATCAATGCCCTCCTCGATGGCCCAAGGGTATGGGTCTGCTGTCAGCTGCGCCAAACATAGACAACTCACACTCTGGGGCCTTTCCGTAGTCAATGCTGACCACGGGCTTGCCCGTGCGCTTGGCCCAGCATCGGAGACGCTCCTCGTGGCACTCGGGACCCATGGAAATGAAGCCACCGCCCGGGTAATCAATAACCAGCTCAGTCGCCTTGGCCAGTTCTTCCTCCGTTCCGTCGAAGAAGAACATGGCCTTGACGGCAGGCAAGTTTTCGCGGTTTCCGGGAGGGCGCGGGATCATCACATACTTGACAATGGGCAACTTGGGGAGCATCATCTTCATCGTAAAGCGAAGCTGTCGTTAGAAGGACTCTCTAAACATAGCATGCTTCCAGCAGACGCAGCGCGAGGGTACCGGTGGTGGCTTGACTCACATAGGGGTTAATGAACGTCTTCTCCCATGTCGTTCGGAGCATCTCCACGCTGCAGAGGGCACGATATCTGCGAAGCTGGAGATGTCAGGTGTGTTCGCATTGTAAGACACCAATTACTCACAACTTCATCGGCCTCGTTAGAGTAGATGAGGTAGTACCCCGCAAAGAGCAGACTGCTGATGTCCCTGAGCCATTTCGGCCGGATCGACATAGCCGTCGAGAAGCCAGCATCGAGAGCGGTGTTGATGTAGGTGGCTCGATAGTAGGACCGAGAGTACTGTCCGTCAGTTGAAGCTCTTGGCAGCTGTTCTTCGGTTCAGTCGGTGCAAGCCGGTCCGTCTTCTCCCAAGACACGGTTAAGGCGGCAAGAATGTTTTGACACATACCATGTTTGCGTGTGGCTCGGGCGCTAGGGTACTGTCAGCGGACTATCCTAGACATGTGACCTGTGTTTCGATTTTTTGGTCTGGTCGGGCGAGGCCCGACTCGACAGTCTAACACGAGCACTTACGTCCTATTCCTAATAGATCGTCCGCATGTCGTAGCGCGTACACAAGCGTCATTGTGCCGAGGATAAGCTGATACGGGGTGAAGTACTCTGCGGGGTGACGTCAGGACCATTGTTCGCGACTTGCCGTGGTCATGGGACTCACTCAGCCTCTCATTGATGTTGGTCATCCACTTTGTGCCGGTTCTGCGGGCGACGAGGAACGACCACACGCGTCGCCACCAGACCTTGGGCGGGACGGCGATCGTGTGTACCAGGTGCGCGACGGGCCGGACGCGGTGGCTCGGCATCGAGCGCTTGCAGCCCGTCGGCGTCGAGCGCATGTAGGATCCATCTCCCTTGTAGAGGCGCCAGATCCAGAAGAACAAGATGAGGAAGACCTGTCCACGTCGCAATGCCGGCGACGGCCGACCGAGCAGCTGGCCGATCATGTTGAGCGGGCAATCAGAGTCACAATAGGCTGGCCGGCGGTCTATCTTAGTCTGGCTCTCGACCTTAGACCGGACGTGACCGCGGGCAGGGCCAGCAGAGGCCTGGGAAGCGGCGAGCGGCGGCGGGGTACGACGACGAGCGGGGCGGGTCGGGCAAGAAGAGTCGAGAGGTACCGGTGTTGGCTGCAAGAGGACTGTCGATAGAGTAACGAAGTGTGTATTTACAAGGAAACAGACGATGATGACGAGGAAGTTGAGGAAGAGCGATTTGTCGGTCGCAGGGCCAGCTGATCGATGGTGTGAGGGTCGGAGAAGGTGCGGCCAGGCTGGTTAGGCTGGCTGGCTATGCTGGATGATAGTAGCTCTAGCTCGGCTCGTCGGCTGTTGACTTGGACAGGATGCAGGGCACAGGGTCAGGCGCAGGGCACGCAGGCCTGGTATGTGCAGGCACGTAGCGGCGTCTGCAAAATAAATATGGCCATCGGGTCATCGTCACAGCATGCCAGCATGCCAGGAGCCAGGAGGTGCCGGGAGCGCGGCCAGGCTGAGCGGCGCCATGTGAGCATACCCGAGCGCTGTCCACCCAGCTCTGGAAGGTCCAGCGATGTGAACCGCCGTCCAATGATCCTGGCACCTAGTCGCCGCGGGACCATTCTCCACGACGCCCCGCGCCCAGCGAGCCATTCAGGCAAGTCGACAGCCAGTGGAGTCAGGCTCAGACACGCAGACAACGCCCGGCACGGGGCACGCCCAAGCGCGCCGGATGCGCCGGAGTGCGTCATGTCGATCAGCCCTGCTGGCCTGCTAGCCCTTGCTACCTCCGGCCATCCGGGCCTGCATACCCATTCACCCACTCCTGCCCTCGTCCCCCACCCTTCCCCGCCTCACACCGTCGCCCGTCGCCAACGAGCCAACGATAACCGGTTCAGGGTCTATCTCCTCCTCCCCCTTAGCTTATCTCGTTCGATGTCCCTCACCGTTCTCTACCCGGTCTAACCGGTGCCCGGCAATACGCATGTACCGTCTGCATGCTCATTGTCCGATCCCTTGCAGCAAAGACCACTCCTGCACCCCTCAATGACTAAATTCGTCCATGGCCGGCGCCAGTCCGGCAGGCTGAGTGGTGCTCCAAGCGTGCATCCAACCGAACGGGCCATATCAGTCTGAGTAGTCTCAAACCGGTTACCACCTAGTGCGGGGCACGCACCCGGCTGCGGGGTGGGTCCGCTGAGGCTTAGCGCCAGGTTAGTCGGCAGGGCTCGACAGGGTCGGCATCTTGGAAGCAACTGTGGTGCTGAGGACTCGTGCCATCGCTGCTGCATCATTATGCATTACGTGCAGTGCACGAGTGTATGCAAGTTGTATGCGAGTCCTGCGTAACGGATAGAGTGAAGCTCGTAAGGTCTGGAAACGACTTGCGCGAATGCCCTGTTCCCCTCGAGGTCGAACGGCCAACCTGACCCATGAGGCGTGCCAAAGTCTTTGTGCAGAGCCTGCCGGCACCAACTACTGCCGCGTGCCGGTGACAAATGTGCATTCCGAAATCTCGTATCGTGCGTGGAGCGCTGCACTAAGTAGACTAGTGTAGTCGCGGTGTCTGCAACCAGGACTCTCGCACCGCGATCGAAGTTGTCCCGGTCGCCAGTCCCGCAATCGCGTCTGATTCGTCTGAGCGGTCAATTCTGTTGGGTGTAGTCGGCAAGCGGTCCTCATTATCGGCAGCTCGGCAGGCTGCTTGCCGGACAGGTGAAGAAGATCACTCCGCGATCGGCTTTGGCGATCTCCTCATGGGCATTGGAACGTCTAGAGCGAACAGCCGCGGGTGTCGAGCAGCGCTGGAGTTCACATGAGCTCCCCCGCAGCGCGATAAACCGACCTTGGGAGCTATCACGGCGTTCTGGCCCGTCCACTAGTTGTAGATCGTAACACACGACGATAGCTCGCCAAGAAGTGTGAATCGGCGGTGTCTTGACCGGGTTGGCGGCAGACTAGCGGCGACCGCGACCTTGATGGTGACTACGAGCTCCGAGACTACTCTAAAGCCCTAAACGGGTCACGAAGAGCAAAGCATGCTTGTGCTCAGGTGCCATTGCCAACTGAATGAGTGACGGTGAAGAGACGGTGATCACCACATCGCTTGATCGCGGGACAGTGAAGGATGTCTAAGAGACCGCTCGTATCACCACCTGCCCCAGCGCAGCGAGTGGTCCGGATCCGGATCACAAGCGACATGTCATTTCTATTCCTGGGTAGTCAAGTCACCTGTTGCGTCACTCTGGCGCCACTGACGACGGAGAGAGTTGGAGCGACACAGGTACACACGAGTGACGCACAGAGGGGTGATCTAGTACGACTGACTATCTGCCTATGGCTATATGGCGCAGCACTTGTCTTCGGCGCAGCGTTTGCGTTAGACTTGAGGCATGCACCGTTACCTGCGCCCTCTGCTAGCCTACCTTTGCGGCGTTCGCGACCCGTTCGCCTTAGGACGTTGGGGATCACATGTCGTGCATGTCCCTCCGCGTGATTGTCAGCGTGAGTCGTGTGCCTCTCCAGTGCTGCGGGAACCTGTCGCTCTGTCGCTCTGTCGCTCTGTGTGTCACCTCGCAGCTGCAGATCTGCAATCCTTGCAGCACGAATGTGTGCGCATGCGAGCAAAGGTGCAATCTCTGCGAGCCGTGACCCCTCCGACGACCGCAGAGGTCGCTCCTTGCTCCTTGACCCCTTGGAGCGTAGCCGAAAACGAACGTGCATTGCCATGGAAGCGTCCAGTAGCGCGCTCTCAGTTATTAATATACCTTGTAATCCAAACCTTGCCCCTATTCCTATTGCATTCTACCCATCCATCGCCGCACACACTACAGAAAGTGTACGGAATCAGCCGCAAACAAACAATTGCGTAAACGTCTGACCTCCACTCCACCACTCCACTACACTGGCCCCGCACATCGCGCAGCACACAACACACCGCACAGCACACAATGAGCTGTCTCGACGTCTCTGCCTGCTTCGCCTCAGTCAGCTCGTACTTCACGACGATGAAGATGCGCCACGTCGGCCTCGCCGTCGTACACTGCCCAAAGACGCGCCGCGTCCTGCTCGTCACGTCGCGCAAACACCCCAACCTCTGGATCAGTGAGTTGAAGCTTCTTCAGGCTCATCGCGTCCCGCATTCTGAAGGTGAAGCTGACGACATCCTTCGTACTCCACGACTCGGATTGCTGCCGAACTACTCCGTTGCAAACGCAGTGCCCAAGGGAGGCGTCGAGAAGGGCGAGACGTCTGGCGAGGCAGCCGCGCGCGAGGCGCACGAGGAAGGTGAGCTCACCACCAAGAGACAGCTGACAGTGAGCCGGCATCCCCGCGTCCATCCCCGAGGAGGACATCTCCTCCGAGCTCTGCACGATCGAGGGCGCCAAGCCCGGCTCGGAGATCTGGCACGTCCACGCCGTTGCGCTCGACTCGGAGAAGGACCTCGACAGCGACTGGTGAGTCTGGAGCGGGGTGGCGAATCCTGAAGCGCGTGGTGCCTTCCGCGCCGCGATGGAGCTGTTGTCAGCCTCAGCCTTCCCCTGCACACTAAGAATGCACTACGCTTCACAAAGGGAGCTAGCAAGGCGGGCAGGGCGAGCGCGCGATATGGCGGCATGCAAGCTTCCAGATCAAAGCGAAGCTGACAATACAGGAAGGAGCGCCACGAGCGCAAGCGCCAGTGGTGCTCGCACAAGGAGGCGCTCAAGCTGATCCAGCAGTGGGAGCGCAAGTCGTACGAGTTCGACGAGGGCATCGATGAGGAGGCCGACGAGGACGCATGGAAGCGCGGCGGGTCCAAGAAGAAGCGCGCAAAGGGCGAGGCGTTCGAGCAGGCGCTGTACGCCTTTGTCAAGAAGTTTGGCTACGACGAGAAGTTCTAAGCGCATTTCTTGCCCTCTGCATCGCCGAGACGGCGCAGCGTTCTCCCTTCTAGATTCAGTTACAGCACATTCTTGTTCATTCACACAACTCTCGCGCTCGCAAGATAGGGCCAGTGTACATATCTAATCATGCATTGTTGGCTAGGATACCAGTACTGTTACAGCTGCTACTCGCTCTTCACGTTCTCGTCCTCTTCGTCCAGATACATGGGCTTGTGGATCTGGCGTCAGTTCGATCGATACGGGCAGCGAAACTTACAATCTCGCCGAGTCCAATCCATTCTCCAAGTCCGCGCACGAACTCGTCTCCGCCTTCACCTGCTCCGCCCTGGCGCCACCACGAGCGACGCAGTTGTCCGAGCCCGCTCTCCTCGGCCTCCTTCGTCTCAGTGGCATCCGCAGTCTTCGAGAGCTCGTCAGCCACAAAGCCAGGCATGGGCGCATCGGGTGTCCAGAGCGTGATCGTCTTGAAGGACGCAGAGGGGTAGAGCACGCGCACGTCTGAGGGATCCTCGTTCTCCTCGAGGGAAACTGATGGCCGCGCAGCCAGCTTCTCCTTCACATCCTCCGCCTTGACGTCCTCCGTCCTCACTTCTGTCGAGTCGGCGTCAGGCTTGGGCTCGGGGGCGGGCGACGGTTCGGAAGCAGCATCAGTCGGTCTCGGTGACGGCGGGGCCTGGGACGGATTCTGGCTCGCGCCAGGCGTAGCCTGCACGACGACGATGGCGGGGACGTCGGGCGTCTTGAGTCGCTCTCTCCGCTCCTCAGCATCTCCCTCCTCACCCTCGCCGTTCTCCTCCTTGACTTCCGGCTCCGACTCGTTGATAATGGGAACGGGGGCAGCCCTGGCTTTCTTAGGCATGGGCTGGACGACGTCGTCTCCCTCGTCCTCATCCTCGTCGTCTGAGAGCGCGATGCGCTTGTTCCGCGTCCTTGTCACACGCTGCGTGCGCGGTCGAGAGAGAGCGACTTGCCCTGCTCCTTTCGCCCGCGTCGAGCGTGTCACCCTTCCTTCACCCTCGACTGAGGCGGCGCTCGGCGCAGGCGTGAGCGGCGCGCCCCTCGGCCGTCCTCCTTCCTCCGGCGACGCAACAGAGGAGCCAGAAGCGCCAGAGTAGTTCGTAGCCTCAGCCTGTAGAATCACGCCTCGATATCCCCTCGGCAGCTCCAATTCCTGCGCGACGAGAGCTCGGCCACGGAACGAGGCGATCGTGGATCCGGGATACGGGTGGTTGGCTGGGGCGGGGCGGGGTCGGAAGAAGGACGAGACCGGGGCTGGACCGCTGTACCCCAGCGAGAAGGGCAGGAGATGCACTTCTTCCGCTGTTGATGGCGTGGCTGGCGCAAGGATGAAGGACGACGGCATCGTGCTGTCCTGTATGAGATGTGGGCGGTGGTGAGGGGCGGCTGAAGTGGACAGACGAATTCAACGGCCGCGCCGCCGCTCATGTCAACATTTCACGCGACGCGTCGCGGAACCATTTCAGCTCCACCTTACTTCAAGTTGAGAACCGTTTTAGTCGACAAAGACAGTCGCGTGCAACAGCGATGCACGGCCCGCGATGTGCGCGAATTTGCACTCCCCTGCTAGTCGTAATTATGCATGCTACGATAACGTCTACAGTACAACACGGTGTGATATGAAGCTCTCACCAAGCGGCGCCTAACTCTCCTTCTCCTGGAAGTAGACCTCGAACATGGGCTCGTGGCGGAGACGGCTGTCGCGGACGACGTGGTACACGTGCAGGAAGAGCTTGGGGAACTTGGTCGTGAAATAGTTGAGGAAACCGGCCGGGAGCGCGCCGAAGTGCCGCTTCGCACTCGGCTCGAGATCCTGATAGTGGTTTTTCTGTCGTCAGCTGCAGATCCGAAGAAAATAGCTGGGTATATGACTCACTTTATTGCGCATCGCTCGGAGCAGGTCACGCACGCTCGCGCCCTTGTACTTCCTGTATTTTCCAAGGGACGACGTGAACACGCGGTCCATGCGCGAGTACCAGTCCTTGCCGATCACGTCGGGCGCGCCGTCCTCGAGCATGACAAGCGTTGACTCGGGCGGGTCGTTCTCCATGATCTCGAACCGGTCCGACGCATCGCACAGGAAGGCGAGCCGCTTCGCCGGCGTCCAGAAGAAGGGGTGCGTGAGGCACTCGGACGTGTCTGGCCGCTCGGACGGGTCGGACGACAATAACCGGTTGATCAGGTGCTGCGCCTCGACCCCCTCCTCGCCCAGGATGCTCAGCTTGTCCATGTAGACCGCGTCACCCTTGACAATGTTGGCCTCTCGGTTGTACGTCTCGCCGTAAGGGTGCTCGCCGTGCATGAGCACCCAGAAGTAGAGACATCCGAGCGCGAACAGGTCAACGGCCTTCGTGAGACGCGCGCGAGGAGCGCCCTTAACCAGCGTACCCTCGTCTGACATGGACGTCAGGTCACCGATCGAGCCGGTCGATGAAGCCGTGCTGCCGGTCGAGTGCGTCGTAAGGATCGGGTCGAAGCCTTCGTTAAGCTTGACCTGTCCACGGATGCACTCGGGCGCACGCCAACCAAGCGACCCCGCCAGGTTGTTAGCTGTCGGGGCGAATGATGACTGCCCCTGCTCAAGCCGGCGCGCGAGGCCGAAGTCCGAGACGAGCATCCTTAACGATCCGTCCTTCCCTTTCGACACGAGCACGTTCTGAGGCTTGATGTCACGGTGCACGATCTTCATCGTGTGCAGGTGCTTCAAGCCAGACGTGATCTGCGTTAACGCCTTCTTGTGATCGAGGTTGGCCGCCAGCTCGCCATGTCGGTCTGGGGCCTCGATGAGGTCGGCCAACGACGCCTGGCAAAGATCCAGCGCAATGTACAGGAAGTTGTCTCTTCGCTCCTGGCAGTAGTCTGATGTCAGTTAAACCACGGGGTTTGCCAGCTTACATCTGATGACGTTCGGGTGGTCGTCACTTGCCTGGAGGAGCTTAACCTCCTGACTTGCTAATCGCACGAAATCGGACAAAAGGCGCTTTACGGCCACTGGCCGTCCGCCCCATGTTCCCTTCAGGACCACAGTGCCATGGGAACCAAATCCGATGACATCGGAGGAAATGCCCAATCGCTCCTGATCGGTGTGAAGGGACTGGCTGGACGTGTTCCGAGCAATGACAGCAACGTCAAGTGACTTGCGCTCCTCGGCAGAGCTCTCGGCGTCCTCCTCGCCCTCGCCTTCACCCTCGTCGCGCGGACCGACCGAGTTGCGGCGCCCTCTTCTGCCTCGTCCTCGCACACGCCGGCGGTTCGACTTCTTCTTCGGCGTCGGTGTCGGTGTCGTGCCTTCCGGAGACGCTCCTCCGCTACCAAGCTCGGGCAGATTCTCAAAGCGCACAATTGGCGTGCCAGAGGGCCCCTCAACTGGTGCGATTAGGGGCGATGCCATAGACGCCGGGGCACCTGACGTCGCTAACGCGGCCTGGGTGGCTTTCGAAAAACCCCATTGATAAACGGCTGCGCCACCGAGCAAAACGGCGATTGTTTCAAAGACAAAGACAGCCCAACCTCGGTTGCCAGATTTGGGCGCCTCTGGCGCAGGAACGACCTCACTCGGAGGCGGTTCCATAACGGCACCAGTTTCCTTGGGCGGATCAATGAGAGGGCGGAAATGGTTGTCTTGAGGAAGCAGGGAATCCCGCTCCGGCAGGTAGTCTGACAACGGAAAGGAACCGTTCACGTTCCCAGGCTTGGCTGGCGGCGCCGCGTTCACGAACGGATAGGCGTTCGACGACTGCGCGAACAGCAGAGGCCGCGGCTTGAGCGTCGTCTTGTCGCTCTTGCTGTCATCGGTTTGACCATTCGTTTCAGTCGGGTCGGCGGGCCCAGAAAGCATGTGGTGAGGCGTGAACGGCACACTTCCGATGTATGTCGACGGCGGGCGGTGGAAGTGCGCCGGAATGGTCGCTGATCGCGGCACCAACGACTTGAGGTCGATGGGAGGCTGCGGCAGAATCACCGGGTTCGCGGAAGCCGGAGACAGAGGCTGGACGACGTCGTAGACCGCGATACCGACCGAGTCAAGCTTCGTCGCCCAGACCTTACCGTTCCGGATACCGATGGCTTCTCCGTTGAATCCGAGCTCAACATGAATACGGGGGTGTGCTTCGACATTCTTCGCCGCGTTCTTCGCCCACTGGTCGGCCAAAGCCTTATTATATCCGTTCGGTGTGTAAGTTGAGTACGTAATGACAGTTTCCTGGCGGTTCTTGGCAGCAGCCACTGTTGCTGTTGGAGAGAAAAGATCGACGTTCGTTGTCTGTGTCGTGATCTTGAGAGTGTAGTCGGTGCGTCCAACGAAAAGGGTGTCGCGGTGCGATCGACCTGCGCCTTCGAGGTCGTCAAGCAGGTCGTTTTCGCACACGCCGGGCGAGGAGGCGTTATCGAAAGGAGTGGCCGTGTAATGGTCCAGTTGCTGTCCGGTTCGCAGATCGAGCGTGAGAAGCGAGGTCTGCTTGACCCCGGTGAAGATCACACTGGGGTTGTTGGGGAAACTGGAGGGGGAAATCTCAATGCTACCAAGGAGTTAGCGGCTGCGGCTCATCAAATTAACGCGCTAGGGCCGGACGATCTGAGGAAGTACGTCGAAGGAAGAAAAAAAAGCGGAATGCGACTCACAGTTGCTCAACGGTAAGAGGGAGCTTGCGCACGGTCGGTTCTCCCTTGTCGCCTTCGAGGACGAAGAGGTTCCCGCTGAGAGGCTCGACGATGTACTCGACGTCGTCTCCTCTCTTGTTGGTGGATCCTCCGCCGACCAAGGGTTCGACTCCGTCCCTTAAAGTCCACCGGACATGTCCCGCGTCCCTGTCGATGGCATGGAGAGCGCCATCAACGGTGGAAACAAGGACGAAAGGAAGGACGTCAACCTCTATGTCGGGCTCCTCTTGCACGGTGATCGCAGGCGTGACCCTCTTCGGGCCATCGTCGCGGCCCTCCGAGTTCACGAAGCCGACCCCGAACGGGGAAGCGACGGGCGACGGCGTCGCAAACGCGGCGAGCAAGAAGAGGAAGGGAGCAACGATGCAGGCGAACAAGTAGGACGGGATCATGGTAGAGGTCGGGGGTAAGAAAATATAGATTGACAGTAGTTAGAGCGAGGTGGGGCGGCGGCGATGCGGGCTCAGACCGCGCATCGCTAGCCTCGAACAATCGAGATCGCGGTTTGGAGAGTCGTGGGAAGGGGGGCGGGTGGATAGGAGACCGGTCGGCGGCGCGCGTCGGAGGACGGGGTGATCGCGTGAGGAGCGTGATTTGAAGAAGGTAGAAAAAATGGTGTCAAAGTCCGGTGGGATGAAAAGAGGAGAGAATGCAAAAAGTTGGTCAAGTCGGACTAAGCTCTGTGTGCGGGATCGAGGATTAGAGGAGGATTCTGCACGGATGTGCTCCCATGGGCCGGCCATGCGCATATGCACACTGGGAGGCGGACGCCCAGAATACCTACCTATCTGGATAGGATGGTACAGAGGATTGTTGATCCCGCGTTTTCACTGTGCCGTAACTATAGAGTCAAGGTTAGGGTCTACGCCTGGATCCTGCAACAGGACACAGGGGGTGGCCAAGAGCCGCACACATTGTACACCGTACAGCCGCACAGCCGCACAGCCGCAGATGCACAAAGGCTAGCACAGGATCGCAGGAATCGAGGAATCACGGGCTCACTGCAGAGACCGTGGGACCACGTGGACTATCAACTTTCACTTTGGGTGGCAACGTCTTCAACTAATGACACGTCACATTTAACGGACATACCACCAGTCCCCGCTCAGATTTCTGGATTCGCCTGGTCCTCGTAGATTTGTTGAAGTCATCGAGCGGCGGGGAAGGCGTCCAAGCTGCGATACACACTCCACACGACCCGACACACCGACGAAATGTCCACAAAAGTGCACGGTCAGAAGCGCCGCGCCGACTCAGCCCAGAGCGCGCCGCCCACCAAGTCGGCCAAGTTCTCCGACGGGTGGAAGAAGAGCAAGCCCGCTAGCAAGCCCGCCGGCAAGTTCAACAACAAGGGCGCCGCGCCCAAGGGCAAGGGTAAGGCTGCCGCGAAGAAGGAGAAGGACGTCGACGACACGCCCGCTCAGAAGCGCAAGAAACCCGTGACGCAGGGCGGCGGCGACGAGAGCGATGTTTCGATGGGCGACGACGAGTTCCCCGACGACGAGTACGACGAGATGGACGTTGAGGAGCAGGAGCAGGGCGAGCCTGAGAAGCGCGGCAAGATGTCGAAGGCTGAGCGTGCAGCTCTGCACGCTGCTCAGCCGCATCGCACAACGCTCCTGCCCTCTCACGCGCTGCTGCAGGAGATCCTGCCGGTATGGGAGCAGGCCCGCCAGTCCGAGATGCCGAAGGAGGAGCGCAAGAAGGCCATTGCCGACCTGTACGCCACGGTCAAGGGACGCATCGCCGAGATCTCGCGCGGACACCGGGGAGCTCGTATTCTGCAGACTGTAAGCAATCTTAATCTCGACTACGAGCTGACGACAGATTGTTAAGTACGGTGGAAAGGAGGAGCGTCTCGGCGTCGCGATGGAGCTGCAGCCGATGTGGCGCGCGATGATGGAGTCCAAGTACTCCAAGTTCCTCATGGCCAAGCTGATCCGATACTGTCCCTCGATGCGCCCGCTCCTGATCCCCGTCATCAGCCGACACCTCACGTCTCTTCTCTTCCACGCCGATGCCGTGCAGCCGGTTTCCGACTTTTACGACCTCTGGGCGTCGGCGAAGGAGCGCCGTCTGCTGGTCCGCGGTTTCTACCCGCGTGAGATTGCGATCTTCGACGGCGGCAAGGGCGGCGCGGACGTTCCGGGTCTCGAGGGCTCGCTCGAGTCAATGAACGAGGCTGGTCGGGAGCGCGTGCTCGACTCGTGCGAGGAGCGTGTGCTCGAAGTCTTCAACGCGACGCAGAAGACTGCTCTCGCGCAGTCCATCTTCCACCGCTTCGTCCACGAGTACCTGACGTGCATCTACCGCTTCCTGTCCCCCGAGGCCGCGGCCAAGAAGTACAAGGAGCTGCTTGACGCTTCGCTCGAGTCGCTCGCCGAGATCGTGCACACGAAGGACGGCAGCGCCGTCGTCCGCGCCATGCTCATCCACGGAGGCGCCAAGGACAGGAAGTCGATCCTCCAGAACCTGCGCAAGCACACCGAGGCGATTGCCAAGGACGGGGACGCGCAGCAGGTCCTCTTCACCGCCTTCGACGTCGTCGACGACACCAAGATGATGGGCAAGGCGTTCGTGAGCGACCTCGTCGGCCTCGCTCCCGAGCTCGCGTTCGACAAGACCGGTAAGCGCGCCCTGCACTACCTCCTCACGCCCGAGGCCAGCAGACACTTCCTCCCTTCGACTCTTGCGAGCCTCGCCGCCTCGGCGCTCGCGGCCCGCCAGCTCGGCACGTCCAAGAAGGATCCGGCCGTGCGCCGCAAGGAGATTGTCGGGTACGCCTCGCCTGGCCTCTTGAACCTCGTCGCCGAGAAGGGCGAGGACCTCGTGCGCGACCCGGGAGCCGGCCTGCTCGTCCAGGACATCATGCTGTACACGACTGGCGACAAGTCGGGTGCGATTGCCGCGCTGACGGCGCCGCTGCAGGCTCCGATGGTCGGCGACGGTACGCACCCGCTCGAGCTCGCGCACGCGACGCGGACGTACAAGACGCTCTTCGCGGGTGGGCACTTCAGCATGGTCAGCAAGTCGATCGAAGTCGTCGACGCGCAGCTCGGCAGCGACGTCGCCGTCGCGACCTGGGACGCGATTGCGAGCGATGACGCCGGCGCCGCCGCCAACGTCGCCAAGGTCGCTGCCGCCGCGCCGTTCGTCATGCTCGAGCTCGTCGAGGCGCTCAGCAAGACGGACAAGATCGACGAGGCCAAGAGCATCCTCACGTCCGAGGCTGTAGGCGAGGCTGTGGGGGAGAGCGAGATGAAGGGCGCCGCCGCGCTCAAGGAGCGGTTGGCCGCGCTCTAGCCGAGACGTTAGACCATGACAACGTGTACTTTTATATCTCTCAGTTATTTTGCATATGGATTCACTTTAGACTGAACACCTTGGGCTGGTGATGATTGTTTGCATTTGTTTGGGTTGTGGTGATTGGGATATGGGGGATTGGGATGGTTTTCTACTTGAGGTAACAATTGTATACCGGCTCGAACCGTTATACTGTACAACAGGATGCTTTGGTGCTCTTTTGCACGCGCCGCGATAATAACACTATGGCACAAGGAATTTACACTGCCCTCTCTCTTTCCTACATACCCGACGCCGACCGCCGCGCGAGCATCTTGAGCACGCGCGGGTCCTGCACCTCCTTGACTCCGTACTCGCTGACGGTGATGGGGGGCGCGCCCTCGGGGCGCCGCTTCAACTCGCCCTTGAGCATGATGCCGAGACCCTTGGCGCCGCGGCCAACCGTGAGGAACTGGTCCACGGGCGGCGAGGGCTGGTTGTAGATGCGCGTCAGCGTCTTATACCACCGGAGCTGGTGGCAGAGTTGCGTCTGGAGCGCGGCCGCAGGCGGGCCGACCATGGGCCGCGTCGTGATCGGGTCGAGGACGTGGGGGCTGTCGATCGACGCGGGATTGAACATGATGCGCTGCAGCGTCGCTGAGAACTCCGGGACGGCGTGAGCCATCAGCTTCGTGTGGTATGGACACGGCATGTTCACGTCCATGACCGGGTTCGCGACGCCGAGCTCCTGCAGGCGCGAAATCAGGCTCTCCACCGCCAGCGTCGTGCCCGTCACAATCACGACCTTGGAGCTGTTGATGATGCCCGCCTCGGCCCAGTCGCCCTGACCCTCAATCTCCCACTCGTGCTGCAGCGAGTGGACCTCGTCCAGAATCAGCTGCATCGCCCTTCGCCGCCGCTCGGGCTCGTCCGTGGGATCAGCCGCAAGGGGCGACTCGAAGGGGATGAACATGTCAGGGCTTGACAGTGAGTGCCAGTGCCTTGCTGATAAGGCTGTCGTGAGGAAGCGCTTCGAGCCCTTGACCGAGTCGACGTTCTTGGGATAAGCTGGCAGCGAAGCGTAGATACGCGCGAGTCGCACACCCGTCGGCAGGTCTAGCCGCCCGGACGCAACGAGAGCAGTCAGCGTTCCGATGAAACCGTGGCCAGCGAGATAGTTGGTGCCCGCCGGCAAAATGGAAGAATGGCCTGTGCGCTCCTGCGGAAATGTCAGAAAAATGTTGGGGAGTGCTTTGACTCACCTGCTCCGAGGCGAGGATCGCGAGCGACGAGGTCAGGATGAACGGGGCTGTGACGTCGGCGCGCTTCATGAGCTCGTCCTGCACGTTAGCTTATGCTTTCCAAACAGTGAGCTCACCAGAGAGCGTCCCTCGACCCAGCCTCGCAGCCAGCCACGGATACCGCGGCCACCGCCGCCTTGCGCAATCGAAGACGAGAACTCTTCCATGCCGTAGTCCCAGTACCCGAGCGTCGCATCGGGGTTGAGGAGAGCCTCGGAGGCCTGCTCCCAGACGTCCAGCGAGGATGGCGTAGGGGATTGCGGAGTGTGTGGATAGCTTCCCTGCGACGTCAGCGGCGGGATGTTGTTCCGATACTCACAAGACCAGCGAAAATGAGCGCCTTCCGAGCATGCTCATCGTTGCCACCGCCGCCAATAACGGGAATCGGAGCCTTCTTGATCCATCCGAGCCAGTCGGTGGACTGGGCCGAGGTCGAGGCTGAGCGCTGGCCGCCGCGTGGGTCGGGCGGGGATTTGGGGTAGTAGAGGGAGAACGATCGGTGATGTTGGAGCTGATGCCTCTGAAGAGGGGCTCTCCGGAGGAGCGTTTGCCTGGATTTCATCCGTGCAGTGGAGTCGATTCGTCGCTGTCTTTGCTGTGCTCTGGTCTGTCGTCGTGATGCAGTAGTGTGAGGGATAGTGTAATCGAGAGAAGCCGGGGGAGAGGTCAGGAAACAAAGTTGGGTTGGTTGCTCGCCTTTCTTTTCCGAGTCGGCGAGGCAGAGTCATGCGTCGTCTGGTAACGTATCACTGAGTAGTGATTCGGTCATGTGTTGGTCCGGCCCGCGTAATGAAGCTTTTGATTAGCGGAATAAGCGACGCCGGCAATGGCCACTCAGATTCTAATGCGTGCCTTAACAGATTAGGAGCCGGCACAGTATTCCTAATGTCAATTGTCCTGGGAGGAGGTCCTACCGACCGAGTACGTCCGCCGCAACCCGAGGCAAAGCGTTGCCAGCGGGGCCTAATCAGCCCCTCGCGGGCCGCCGAATACCCCACCGTCATCGCAACTCTGCCTCCGCTCACCCCCCGTACACCGATCGCGGCCCCTGTGCAACCAGGACTCACGTGCACGGCCCTTCCGCTGACACCCGCTCCAGCCTCCCCCAGTTGCCGAGATCCTTCCATCCGTCTCTGCACCACTCAGCTCGCACCAAGCCATGCCATTCACGGATCTCATCAAGTTCAAAGTGTGAGCTGGTTTTCTTCTCCCTGTAGCTGACACTACAGCACCGGCGACGTTCAGGTATGCATCCGCCTTGGGAGTCATGTCTCGGTTGTCTGACGACCAGGGCGTGGGATTCAGGTACTTTGTGCAGAAAGAGTAAGTTACAATCTCCGCCTCCTTTAGTTCGGAACTGGCCGCACTTCGTTGCCGCAAGCCATGCCGCCATACCGCAGACGGCGCCCATTGTTGTGCAATCTCGTTTGCATGGGACCCGCCGGCGGAACTTGGCCGCATGGACTGCTTGAGGGTCCCAGTCTGCCATTGCCGCCGGCAGCGTACACGCGCATGCCCTATCGGTTGAGCCTCATCTGAATACGCGCAAAGCAGAATTGAGCGGCATTAAACTGACTCGCCCAGAGCGTTCAAACGCGGCCTCCAAGGCTGGGTCTGCAACTGCTCTGACGGGAGCGTGCAGGGGGTCGCCGCGGGCGACCCGACCATGCTCGCTGAACTGTGCGTGACCGTGAAACAACTGGTCCAAGCTGACTGATAGGAAGCAGGACCTCCAGGTCGGCCCTCCCATGTCAAACGTCGCCAATGTCGACATTGACGAGACATGCGAGGCCAGCCCCGAGCAGATCAAGGAGGCGATGAAGGGCGGGGCGAGCTCGTCGTTCGAGATCAGGAGGACGCGGAGGTAGACCATTGCGGCTACTCGTTGTATAGATAGCGTCTCCTAAGCAGACGTGTAGACTCGCTGAATGAACTTTGCAGAGCACGTCGCTGTCCGCTCAGCCAACAACCCTGCCGTCGAAGCTCCCAAACACAGCACAGCGCCGTCACCGGAAGGATAGACGTAATGGGTTAACTGAGCCCCGCTGCGGAGAAATTGTGCCTCAACAGGCATCAAACTTAGCCCCGCAGTGAGAAAACATCCCTCAACAGGCAGGTACGATCCACTGAATACAGGCGTGTGTTCAACCTTGTACTCACGTGACTTTTCAGACGAATGCATGCGATCCAAGAATCGCTAGATTACGAGACGCAAAATGAAAACAGGATGAAGGCGATCTTAGAGGAAGGAGTCAATCTCACAGGTGGAAGTGGAGAGATGAAGCAGTTGCGAGGTTCAAAAACGGCCAGCAGAACATTGCGGGCAACCAACCAAGCACATGCCGATGTCGAGAGCCAAGACCATGCCCGCGTGAGGAGAAGCTAAGTAGCAGACGAAGATGAGGGGAAAAGCGATGGGCGCCGTCCATGTGAGACTTTTTGGAGACTGGCGAGCACGTTTATGACTCACCTCAGCGGCGCTCGGAGTCGCAACACCGCCTCAGGTGACAGGTGACAGCCCCGTTCCTTCCGTTCGGCTCCCCGCTCAGGTGTCTGCAGGTTGACATCTGGAATCGGTCGAAGACCGAGCGCCTAAGGCCCTCTTTCGGAGGTATGCACGGAAGTATCGACGTGAAGTACAGACAGAGCTCGCAACGCTGTGCCTGCTGAACAGGTGTCGCAACCAATGGCGCCATCTGCATTTCTCGCGCTTGAGCGATTCGTTCGCCAAGAAACGGAGCCCAAAGGTCGCTTCCCAAAATACATCTCAGGTCCGGGACGCCGTGGACGAGTTGCGCGCGATCGTGTGAGCACGTTCTGCACTGATGACGCCGTCCGGGGCGTCTTGCGCGGGACTGGAACGGAGCTGGGACGGGGCCGGCACTGTTCCTCGAGCCCACTGGCTGCTGGTCGCCGTCGGGGTCGCCCGAGGAGATCTCGTCTGGGGGCCTGGGCACTGCCCATGGGTGGTGAATCGTCGGGAAGCGCTATTTCGCCTTGCGGAATGGTGCGTGTCAAACGACCTCGTTCACAAACGTGCATGCACGATGTAGCAGCTCGGACGCTTGTCGCAGAGCTGATTCGCCCGCGATCTCTTTCGGGGCAAACGGCATAATCCGCAGCTGGGCGGGTTGTCCTGAAATCCACTAGCTGCTCTCGGTGAGCAGGCCCACTGCAATGCTCCTCTGAGCCCGCTGCCCGCCTGGCAAGCATGCCAATGGAGACAAGCGAACAAGACGCGCCAAAGCGAGGCTATTAATAGAGACTGGAAAGTGACCGACCCAGGGCAAGTTTAAGGCACGGGCAGGGAGATTATCGGATAATTCTCAATCTTGCCGTATCAGTAGCCAGATAGCGCGCAGCGACAAGCACGTTCGTGGCAAGATCTCTGGCCCGCACGCGCGATGGTCGTCGCAGCCCGTTCCAGCCCGCATTTCGCTGTTGTCTCGCGCGCAATGCCGGACAGAGGGATCTTGCACCCCATGAGATGCAGCGGTATAAGATGCAAGCTGCTTTTTCGTTTGCTAAAGCTGTAACCCCACCTCGAACAATTCACCCCAGCAATGTCCGGCGTCGAGCTCTCCCCTCCCATCGACAACGTCGAGAAGAACGCCTACGCCGACAAGGGCGCCGTCGTCTGCAACCCTGACGAGCGTCGAAGGGCTGCCCTCGCTGAGATTGACGATGCCAAGTTTTCATGGTTCCACGCTAAGGCATGCATTGTGGCCGGTGAGTCTATTTCCGCAGTTGCCCATATTTGTACCGCCGTCCGCCACCAACCGCCAACAACCACCACCAGTCCACCTTCTTCCTTGTTTCCCCACCGTTTTCCGTCTTAACCCACCACCTTTTTCTATAAAAATGCTCTGCTAACGCGTTCACAGGCGTGGGATTCTTCACAGATGCGTACGATATATTCGTCAGTAAAAAGTCCTTCAAAAACGACGAAAAACGGTTCTCGAACGGCCAAAATCGGTCCGAGAACGCCCAAACGTCGTTGAGGATCACCCCTGGACTGTGCTAATAGTTAGGCTATCTCCCTGGCTGCGTCTATGATCGGTTACGTCTACCACGCCGGTGGTTCCAACACCTCCAACCAGGTTAGTGGCTCCGTTTCAATTTTCGGTCTAGTTACTGACAATTTAGGACCTCGGAATTAAAGTCTCTCACTCGATCGGTACCTTCTTCGGACAGCTCCTCTTCGGTTTCGTAAGTTCTCATGGATGCCTGCGGGACCACGACATCGGGCAAGTCAGAGGCTGACAATCCCAGCTTGCCGACCACGTCGGCCGTAAGAAGATGTACGGTGTCGAGCTCATGATCATCATCATCGGTACCCTCGGCCAGGCTGTTGCGGGCAAGGCCCCTGGCATCTCCATCTACGGTGTCATCATCATGTGGCGTTTCATCATGGGCATGGGTATCGGTGGTGACTACCCTCTCTCGGCCGTCATCACCTCCGAGTTCGCCGCCAAGCGCATCCGTGGTCGCATGATGATCGCTGTGTTCTCAGCCCAGGGTTGGGGCCAGTTCTTCTGTGCCATCGTTTCGTCGATTGCACTCGCCGGCTTCAAGAAGGGCATCGAGAGCCAGCCCCTCGACAACTGGCACTCGATGGACCAGGCTTGGCGCACTCTCATCGGTGTTGGCTGTGTCCCGGCTGCCGTCGCCCTGTACTTCCGTCTTACCATTCCCGAGACTCCCCGTTACACCATGGACATTGAGGCCAACATCAAGCAGGCCTCGCAGGACGTTGACACCTATCTCACAACCGGCACCTACACCGTCGACCCCATCCGCAACCACGAGCGCGCCGAGGTCCCCAAGGCTTCGTGGAAGGACTTCTGTCGCCACTTCTCCCAGTGGAGGAACTTCAAGATCCTCTTCGGTACCGCCTACACCTGGTTCGCCCTTGACATTGCCTTCTACGGTCTCGGTCTCAACAGTGCCCGTATCCTCCAGGTTATCGGTTTCGGTGGCTCGTCTGACAAGAGTGTTTCGAAGCAAGTCAACGCCTGGCGCTCGATCCACAACTCGTCGGTCGGTAACCTCATCCTCTCGGTTGGTGGTCTCATCCCCGGTTACTACTTCACCATGGCGTTCATCGACTCGTGGGGACGTCGCCCCATCCAGATCATGGGCTTCGGTCTTCTCACTGTCATCTTTATCTGCATGGGCTTCGCCTACGACAAGATGATGGCCAGCTCCTCGGGTCAGAAGGCGTTCGTGTTCCTCTACTGCATGGCCAACTTCTTCCAGAACTTCGGCCCGAACTCGACCACCTTCGTCGTCCCCGGTGAGGCTTTCCCCACTCGTTACCGTTCGACTGCCCATGGTATCTCGGCTGCCTCCGGCAAGCTCGGTGCCATTGTCGCCCAGGTCGGCTTCTCCAAGATGATTGACATCGGTGGCAAGGGCAAGTTCCTGCCCCACATCATGGAGATCTTCGCCTTCTTCATGCTTACCGGCTTCATCGTCACCATTTTCTGCACGCCCGAGACCAAGGGCCTCACCCTCGAGGAGCTCTCCAACGAGCACCAGGAGAACTTCGTCAAGAACTCCAACTATACCGCTCGCGCTCCCTCTGAGGAGAGTGCTTAAACGCCACCTTCATTCTAAAATTATAATCCGCCTTAGGGCACATCATCTGATAGGGTATGCATAGACCTCGTGTTATTAAGAGTATATGTATGGGATACAAAAGCACAGCGGCCACTGAACCGTACGTGTCCTTCTTTCCCTCACAGGTCGATGGCAGTTGTCAGTGGCCAGATAGAAGAAAGGCACACGATGGGTGAAGTGGTGAAGAAGAGGAACGTGCCGCTGACATCCGACTTGCCTTTATTATACCTCTCCAAATGGCTGCGGTGCACATGAACCACTGTCATCGCAGTAGTTTTCACTCTCCTGCAAAGCATGCATGCGGGTTTCTGGAACAACTGTGTCACGAACTGAACTTATCCGCGATGCGAGACGGACAAGCCCAGCTGTGCCGCAGTTGATACACACGTGAAAAGCAGCGGTGTTCCAGTCGAGCGGGACTCTCACACCGCCTAACTGCCTATATGACTGTAGAGGAGTCGGATTGACGGGGCGCTGACGAGCAGCCACGGGCCTTCGTGAGGAGCGAGTCGATCTAGTTGTCGGTAGTGAAGAAGATGCGAGGGATGAGCATATTAACCACAGCGAACAAGAATGGCACAGCTCAAGGAGCAACTATCGGGACGACAGAACCAACAACGAGTCACGTGAACGGAGGGCGTGAAGGACGCACGTGACGTGCCGTTTGAGATCGAGCCGGAGACGCGCTGATTGTTACAAACTGGTGATGAGAGAAGGCAGACGCGGAGTACGCCGCTACTCCGGCCCGCGACTACCGTGCCTGATTCGCGTCTGGATAGATGACTGGACCATATTTGTTGTTGTGATTTTGTCTGTTCCTCCCATCACTTCACCACATTCCCACCGCCGAACCAACAAATGATTCCATGACGTACCCGGAACCACCAGAAGCTGACGAAAATCTGCTGGCGGAACTGTTCACTCATGGCCTCGCTTCAGTCGATGTCGCGGAGACGGACCCCGAAGCGACTGACGAATCAATCAAGCGGTACCGTAAGCTCCTGCGAGTTCTTGTCGACTACTGCGTTCTACGACCACTGTCCGATACGACGAGATCCGATCCGCTTGAGGAGAAGGTGATTGAGCAGGCGAGACTCTCACTCAATGTCGTCGCCAGACATTCCGCCGCGTGCCCAGACGTCTTGCTTTCTGAATCAGACGACATTGACACACCTGGCCCTTTCTACGCATGGCTCATCACGAGGATTCTCATTGCCGCTGTAGGCTACGAGGATCTTCCCGCAGGAGAGCCTCTAGTCGAGGAGTTAGAGAAGTGCATCCACCATGTCTTCGTTGTACTTGAGCGCGATCTAGGAGATAGTGCCTCCAGCATGATCGGCCCGCATAGAGTTACCAAGATCATGAACGAGATGGTAGAGTATGCCAAGGGTAAGCGTCGCAAGTAGCCTCAGACCTGACCCCAGAATCTGACGGCGACTCAACTCTGTTCGGATACAGTGACCTTCCGCCAGACTTTCGGACCAATATCTTTCTCCTTAACGCCGTCCTACAGTCATCCGCACCCTTTGCCGCCGCCGCTCGACTGAGTGCTGCTACGACTTTGTCTTTCCTCCGAACCAAGCTCCAGCACGTCTCTCCGCAGCGGCAGGCGCTCTATGCCTCGGTTGTCGAAGCTGGGCTATGTAGCGTTGAAGTGCGTCATGTCCTCTCCAGTGCTGTGACAGCTGTTGTGGAGCTGCCCGAGAATGGCGAGCGGCTAGGTATGGCTATCGTCAGCCTGCTAGAGGCTGTGGAGGCGAGTGATGACCTGTCACTACGTCGAGATGTGTGGTGGACGCTCCGAGAAGGAGACTTAGCCACACTGCCTCTCGACAACAAGGTCATACAGCAGAAGGTGCTCTTCCTCCTTGGACCAATCGCGAATCATGTTCACGAAGGCGGGATAGAGGCGGCTGTCGAGCGAGATACCCTCGAACATTGGAGCCAACATGCAACATCGCGAAACCTTCTCGACATCCGAGAGCGCCTGAAGCGATTCATGAAGGTGCCTCCACCGATATCACTGAAGCGTAAACGTGACGATAACCCTGTTGAGGCGAGCGTCATGGCTATCCTCAGAGCGAAGGTGCCGGATCTTAGAATAGAGGGCGACTTTCTCGACTCGTTTCCGGGAATACTGGAAAAGTGAGCTGTGACACATTGATTGAGCTGACGCCAGTCTGGGACCGACGACAGCTTTCAAACTGCTCGAGAGCACACCATCAATTGCGTGCGCACTAGCTCAGTGTGACGAGCATCACGAGTCACTCCGCCCCGAGATCGCCAACGCGTGGCTCAAGGGATGGAACTCCGTCACGGATGACCGGATTGTCATGCGCACCCTCAGTGTTCTCTTCCTCCACAGAAATGCGGCACAGGCTTTGTCGCAGTCCTGGGCTCAGATATTGTGGAGGTCCGGGAAGGCCATGTCCTCACCGGAGCGGCGCACACGTATCGCAGCTGGGTAAGGTTTGCATGCTTGATACAGGTGGCTGATGTCAGAACTCTCATCTCAGCTATCTACAGAGAGCTCGTCAGCTCTGAACAGTCGCAGCATAGGAGCCTGATACAACGCGAGATCATGGGGAGATTCCCGACTCTCTTGAAGGGCTGTCCTCGCGTGCAGGAAACTGCTCTGAACCTGCTCGGCGACCTTGGTCGTGGTGCACCGGACAAGGAGCTCGGCGATGTGCTTGAGATTCTCATCCGACAGCTCGGATCGACCAGCACCATCATTCGCAGCATTGCTTACACTCAGCTTGTGGGCATCGCTTCGTTCCGGAAGAAGCAACCCTACAACCTCATCTCGCCTTATATGGAGTGCATCAGCGTACTACTCGCCGAGTGCATTGTTCCTCAGCCAATGGTGGTTGCGGAGATGATGCAGTTCATCGGGTACAACCGTGCTACCTTCTTCGCGCTCGACGCTGCCCGCAAGGCAGTCATTCCGACGTTGGTAATACTACAGAACCGACCGGCTCTTGAGGCTCTTGAGTCTATCCTGAATCAGAGACTAGGCCTCATCATCATCGAGGACGGTGCCGATGTGCTTGCCAAGATCTTCCTCACTCCAGAGAGGACGCAGGCCAGCCTGAACTTCGTCACTACTCTCCTTGGCGAGGCCACAAACAACAAGACCCCCCCGCATGCCATCTTGAGCAAGTATATACAGGCATCCATTGTTCCCCTGCTCGTCAAGATCATTGTCGAGCTGGGTGACAAAGACAAATCCCGGCGCGATGTCGCGGACCGAGCGTTGAATACACTGCAAGCCGTCGAGAAGGACCAGTGTGACGACCTCGGATCCTACCTCAAGCCACACATGCTGGGAGTGCTCGCCTCCTTGACTGAGCATCTCATGACTCCCCGCACACCTGTCGGACACCGAATCAAGACCATTCGCAGTATCGGGTTCCTCATTGAGCTGGTCGGGGACTCGATGGCATCATTCTCCCCCCAGATTATCGCAAGTCTGCAGAGTACGCTCGAAATACCTGAGCTTCGCCTTCCAACTTTGCAGACGTGGTGCAAGTATGTGGAGCTGCTCCGCTATACTGCGGTGGGACCCTACATCGGAGCCACCATCGCGGCTATCGTCGCCAACTGGAGCAACTTCGACTCCGGAGAACGCGAGCAAGCGCGGTTGATCATTGGTCATATTGCCGGCAACGCCAAACACCTGGCGGAATTCCGCGACAACATTGTCCAGTTCGGTCACATTGAAGAGCTGGCAAACTACAACCGCATCCTCCTCGACTACCGCAAGAGCTGGACGATCAATGATCAGCTGGAGAAGCTCATTGAGAGAACAGACAGCAAGAATATTGCTATTGCGACAGAGTCAATGAGGGAGCTGAGAAACCTGCTGAAGGAGAAACACTCCGAGGTCATGCAGCTCGCTCAAGGTGATGCCTTTGAGCCTGTCTTGTGCCAGACCGTGCGATCGCTCTTGGCTGCTGCGACACGCACAGTCGACTGCGAGGATCTGCGGGATCTTAGTTACGAATGCTTTGGCATCATCGGTGCTCTTGACCCAGATCGTTTCGCGACTGGAGGAGAGGAGAAATCGATGCTGATCAGCTCCAACTTCACTGATCCTGACGAGTCAGCGAATTTCGCTCTTCACTTGATCCAAGACCTTCTGGCAGACGCGTTTAGATCAACGAACGACCCTAAACACCAGAACCATCTGGCTTTCGCCATTCAGGAGCTCATGAAGTTCTGCGGTTTTGACTCTCGCATCGTCAAGGGTGGCAACGTGCCCTCAAAGGTGCAACGCCGGTGGAAGACGCTCCCTGAAGATGTTTTGAAGACAGTGAACCCTCTCCTAGACGCGCAGTTCAAGCAGAACCAGATCAAGACCAGGACATTCGAGTATCCCATCTATTCGACCAAGAAGACGTACCGCGAGTGGATCCAAGTCTGGACAGTGGATCTCATCGGACGTGTTATGGAGGTGAAGCACGAAGGAGAGACGAACCACGCACAAAAGATCTTTGGCGTGTTTCTCAGTGAGCCGAAGAACCAGGATGTGGCGGTTGCGCACCACCTCCTGCCGCACCTGGTACTGCACGTGCTTTTATCGGGTAACACGATTGCGAGGGAGCAGATTCGTGAGGAGATCTGGGATGTGCTTCGTGACCAGGTTAGTCCGGCGCCTGGGAGTACTCCGGAGAAGCGTATGCTCTCTGCGCAAGTGATCTTCCAGCTAATGGATCATCTCTCCAAATCGCTTCGCCAGTCTCGCAACTCCGACAAGGAGCGCCGAACGGCACCGTACGCTGTGGACCAGCTCATCTCGTCCATCGACAAGGAGCTCATGGCTAACGCAGCTATGAAGTCGCGCTCTTTCGCTCGCTCCCTTCGCAGTTTCGAGGAACGCGTCATCCACCTGCGTACCCGCGAGCACAAGGCGAACAAGGATCTGCAAACATACTTCGAGAGTTTGCACGAGATCTATGCCGAACTCGATGAGCCAGACGGAATGGAAGGCGTCTCAGCCTTCGTTGTTGCCCCGAGTCTCGAGCTCCAGATCCGCGAGCATGAGAGCACCGGGCGCTGGACTTCGGCGCAGAGTTGCTGGGAGGTCCGGTTGCAACAGTCTCCCGAAGATCTCAAGTTACATGTCGGACTGCTCAAATGTCTGAAGAACCTTGGACACTATGGTAAGCTGTCCGAAAGCGCATTCTCAGCTGACATCAGACACTCTTCGAACTCATATTCAAGGCGTGTTGCGCGATCACCCCAACTGGGCTGACGAACTTGCGCCCTTCCGAGCGGAAGCTGCACTGGCCATTGGTGACTGGGCGACTGTTAAGGAAATGGCCAACCCCCCACCGATTGCCAAGGCTTTCCTAGCCATTGGAGAGGCGGCCTCTGCAGTTCCTGATGCGTTGAAGATCGCTCGACGGGAGATCGGTTCTGGCATCACAACTCGCGACTACAGACGAGCCTATGACACCCTCCTCCAGTTGCACATGTTGAGGGAGGCGGAGATGATCTACAACACAGATCTCACTATCGCTAATCCCAGCAACGAGGTGACTACCAATGGTATCATCATTGCTCGTCGCCAAGCTGCCTCTCTCGTGTTGTCATTGGCTCAGAGGTTCGAGACGTCTCTTCCGTCATTCCGAGCTCGAGAGGAGATTCTCAGCAAGCGCCGCACTGCATTCCGCCTAGTTAAGTCCCAGCGGCTGCAAGGGGAGCTGGGACAGGCGTGGATACAGAGTGCCAAGATTGCACGCAAGGCGGGGTATGAGCAGACTGCGTACAGTGCTGCTCTTCAGGCTGAACGAGCCGAGGCGCCATTCGCATTCATCCAGCGTGCCAAGGTTACGCGCATGCAGGGAGGCATTCTGAAAGCTCTGCGAGAGATCGAGCATCCCGTCCAACTCTTGGTCGTGCGATCTGAGAACGCGGATTCAATTATCGACCTGACATCAGACAGCGGCGACAGCAAGAAGACGCAAGAGGACTTCCGACGTGAGCGTAACCTGGCGAAGGCCGTTCTCCTCGAAGCTCGATGGCAGAACGAGGCAGATCGCTTCGAGCAGAACGGTGTCATCCGGCGATTCAAGAAAGCAACCCAGCTGGGTGAGAACCTTGAGGCGCCGTTCTTCCATCTTGGTCGATACTATGACACCCTGGCAGGCAGCACATCCAACATTGAGGACATGTGAGTTTCTGGAACAAGGGCTAAACTGACCAGCAGGGCTGTCTTCAACTTCCACACCTGTTTGAATTATCACGAGGCTCTGCAGCGTGGTGTCAAGTACATCTTCCAGACGATGCCTCGTCTTTTGACAGTGTGGCTGGATCTGGGAGAGTCGAAGGACATCCGCAGATCGTGAGTTGAGCTTCAGTCGTTCCGTCTAACATGCAGCAAAACGGTTGAGAGGATGGTGGTAGATATCACAAAGTTGATGGAGCGTTCTAGAGGAAAGATCACCAGCTATCAATTCCTGACAGCGTTCCCCCAAATGATCTCTCGTATTACGCATGGCAATAAGGAGGTCCAGGACGTACTCGTGAAGCTCATCTACCGCGTGATTCGAGACTATCCTGCTCAGTCACTCTGGCCAGCAGTGGGCGCTATCCAGTCCAGAAACAAACAACGAAGAGACATCATGGACCAAGCCCTCAAGAAAGCCATTGTAAGTCTGGTAATGTTTCGGGCTAACAACAGAATAACCGCAATGAAGATCTGAGGGACCGTATCAACGATGCCCGACGACTCTCTGACATCCTACTCCGACTCGCCGAGGACAAGCCAGTGGGAAAGGTTCGGGAGGTATCTCTCAACAAGCAATATCCCTACGTCCGAGAGGCGTTCCCATCCCGCATGATTCTGCCAATGCAGGATGTGCTTACGGTCGTGCTTCCTGCCACTGGAGCCACGATTAAAGGCCATAACCCTTTCCCTCAGACAACTGTCACAATTGAAGGTGAGCCGAAGGCTCTTGGGTAATGCTGACCATGCAGACATCTCAGATATAGTGGAGATCATGCCGTCTCTGCAAATGCCCAAGAAGCTCGTCTTCAAGGGCTCTGACGGCAAACGGTACCCGTTCTTGTGCAAGCCTCATGACGACCTCCGAAAGGATGCTCGTCTCATGGACTTCGACGCCATGATCAACAAATTCCTTAAGTCGGGTTCTGAAGCCCGCCGTCGCCACCTGTACATCCGCACTTATGCGGTCATGCCGCTGAATGAGGAGTGCGGTCTTTTGGAGTGGGTCACGAACACAAACGCACTCAATAGCATTCTAGAGAAAGGCTACGCGCGCTACGGCAAGAAGGTCTACGTGAGTACACACAGCCTGGTGAACTGCCACTGACTTTCAGACCTCAGAGATCTACAACTCGCTTGAACAGGCGCGTAAAGGCGGCAACCCTAACCGGGATGTGCCCACGGTATTCAGAGACAAGATCTTACCCATGTTCAGACCAACCGTGTTCCATGAGTGGTTCCTTCTGGCTTGGCCGGAGCCGACAGCGTGGCTGACAGCCCGCACGAACTATGCCCGTACACTCGCCGTCATGTCCATGATCGGCTACGTCCTCGGCTTGGGTGATCGCCACGGCGAGAACATTCTATTTGATGGTCTGACGGGTGACACAGTGCACGTCGACCTGAACTGCCTGTTCGACCGTGCGAAGACTTTTGAGGTCCCTGAGCGTGTTCCCTTCCGCCTCACACACAATATGGTTGATGCGCTGGGTGTGACGGGAGTCGAGGGCTCGTTCCGGAAGGCTGCCGAGATCACCATGGGTATCCTTCGGCAAAACGGCGACAGCCTCATGAGTGTGCTCGAGGCATTCATCCATGACCCGCTCGTCGAATGGACGAAGAAGAAGCAGCAAGACGTTCGGACCATCTCGGACAAGAGCCTCAAGCCTATCCACAAGAAGTTGAGAGGTGTCAGTGGGGATACAATCCAGAGTGTCCCCAACCAGGTGGAAAGCCTGATCAAACAGGCGACCAGTGACACCAACCTCGGCTTGATGTATGTTGGCTGGAAACCGTGGCTCTAATTGTATCATAGAGTTTGTAGAGTCAAGTTGTATTTTTATCGTTGGAGTGCCTGCGAGTGTATAACCTTCCAAATCGTCGTCTTCGGTAACTGTGTCAGCTCTGTGCGCCCAAATACGAGATTCTTCCAGTCCTGCCTGTTAGTCCACCGCCCGCCTATCACGCGTCCGTCCGTAATCAGTTCCCAGATCCAATCCCGACATGCATCTCCTGTGGTATGCAGAAGGTAGTACATGCATCACCATGCGTCACGAGTCCCGAGTCTAACCACTATATATGAGAGAGAGACTTAGAACTTGAGCTCGTGGAAGCGGTCGCCGTTGGAGAGACCCCACGAAGCCTTGAGGTACTTGGCGAGGTTGTCGACCTTCTTGACGGCCTCAAGAACGGGAGCGTCGACGTTCTTCTGCTCCGACTTCTTCTCGGCGGGGAACTCCTTCTTCTCCTTGCCCTCACCGAAGAACTCGCCCTCCTTGGAGTTCTTGCCAGACTTCGACTTGGCGAAGTAGGCGTCGTTGACGGTCTCGGGGACCTTAGCGCCGGCAATGTCGACCTTGGTCGAGGTGGCGATGACGTAAGCCTGCGAGACACGACGGAGGGGGACACCGTTGAGCTTGAAGGGGCCGGTGACGAGGAGGAGGCCAGAGTCGAGCTGCTTAAGGAAGACGACACGGCGACCGGCGAAGCGGCCGGCGAGGAGGATCAGGACAGTTCCAGGGGTGATCGAGGCACGGAGAGCGGCCTTGCCGGCGACCTTGCGCGAGACCTTGGGCTTGCGAACGTCCTCGGTGGGGTAGTACTTCGAAGCCTTCTGGGTGGGGATCAGGCGCTTGCCGCCGTTGCCCTTGCCACCGACAGTCTTCTCGGTGTGAGCAGGAACCTCCTGCTTGGGGGCAGCGGCACCGGTCTTCTTGCCTGCACGTTAGCCAACAGTTCGCCAACGCAGCTTCGTCGACACGGTTCTCAACACCTGAGACACAGCGACCTCTTTCCGACTTCTGAGCACACGAGTATTCCTTGAGCATTTCTTCGTCTACGCCGTCGGCGGCTAGTCGATGGTCGAAGCGTTCTCCACGGCCGTCGCTGCACTCTCGCCCTCGGCACATCAAACAATCCTTCCAAACAACAAGTCCCTCGACATTTGTCTCAAGCCCTTTCCGCGTTTCCTGCTGTCTCTGCTCCTCTCCAGTCCGCTTTCTTTGCTCTCGTGTGCTCTTCCATCGTCGATCGCCGCTGTGTCTCGGTGTCGAAAATCTTCGATGTCGGAATTGAGTCCACTAACCCTTGTGGAGGCCACGCTTGGCGGCGACCTGCGAGCGCGAAAGACGCCCAACGTTACGCGAGATGGGGGTCGAGCGGGCCATTCTGTCGTAGTCAGCAACCGTCGTTTTGGTCGTGTCCGCTGTCGATCTCACTTTGATTGTCCTGGAGACTTGATGGTTGAGAGCGGGCAGCCGTTGACGCTTGACGATTTCGAACCGGGCTCGCGGGGCAGCATCCAGGATTCGCAGCGACGGGAGCAAACGTGTGCGAAACAACCGTCGGACATAAGCATCCGTGCCTGACCATTTTGCTTAAACCCGACATGGACGATGCATGTGACGGCAAGTTGCGCCATGACGTACCTGTGCATGCATGCGAGGAAATGTTCACCGATCGCGCCGCTCGCAACAACAACAATCCATCACTGCACGAACCCCCGATGTCGCCAACGAACGATCCGAACTTCCCATCCAACCTAAACATCAACCCGCTGCACCTCGAGGGCACGAACGCGTCCGCAGATGCCGACGCACACGCCCAGGCCGAGTCCATCAGCAGGTATGGCATTGCCGGTCGCGTATGGGAGGCATCGGGCCCGCTTCTCGAGTACCTGACGCCGGAGAACTATGACAAGTTCGACCCGCCATGCTCTTTCTTCGCCAAGGATCGGAGACCGGTGAACGTTTTGGAACTCGGCTCAGGTCAGGCTCTCGCCAGTCTGCACCTCGCCTCGCACCTGACGCAGAAGGACACGGTAGTCCTGACGGACCTGGCGAATGTGGTGCCCCTGTGCCAACGGAGCATCGACGTATGGGCTGAGCGGGAAGGAAACAAGGGCAAGGCGAAGGTTATCACCCTCCCGCTAGGCTGGGGTGATGAGCTCGCTGAGGTTGGGGAGCTGCTACCATTCACGCACCTGGTGCTGTGCGACCTGGTGAGCTTCTGTTGGTGGAACCCAAGCTGACACTGCAGGTATACTTCCCTCACCTCTACCCGCCATTGCTGAGGACACTGCTCCAGGTGACGGAACCCGAGTCCATCCCCGGCAGTGAGGGAGACACGTTCGGGCCCGAGATCGTTATGGCGTGGAAGTCTCGCAGTTTCAACCTCGAGGAGAGCTTCTTCGACGCCTTCGCTCGCTACTTCTCGATGACTCCCGTGCTCGGACCGAGACGGGATCCTGAAGTCAAGCTGTTTGTTTGCCAGCGCTGGAAGATCAACGAGGACTGGACGCTCCCGGACCAGAAGCACGTTATGAATCCTCCGAAGGGTGTTGTCGTGCCCGCACGTACGTTCGGCCTCGCCGAGCAGGTCTTCGCCAGTTTGGAATGGGACGATTGATTCCACTGTCTAGCGAGGCTAGATATAACAGTTACATAAGTCTGGGAGAGCGACCCATCTGGAGGTCTATACAATATCATAGGGGGTTCTATGAGTTCCTCCGGAACTCTTTAGCGTCTACAAAAAGTACTCTATCGCCTGTCACATTAGCATTCTTGGTCATCTTTGTATATGCATTCTTCATTCCAACTCACCTTTGCTGCTTGTTGCTGTGTTGGTCCGTCGCGTTCGTTTTCTGGGGCTGCATCGAAGACATTGAAGAATCGGTGCCCGCCTGGTGAGACCTCCAAGATTGAAGCCATGTTGCCACATCTGCCGCGTCAGCTTTGTCTCAGTCTCCTATACGTTATGCGTACCGATAACAGTAGTTCGGTGCACTCCAGACCGTGCTCAGCGTGTCGTCGTAAAGTCTCGTGAAGCCCTCCATGCACAGCTGGTGTGCTCTCAGGACGTGGTTCATATCGTTCAGGTGTAAGAACTTCTTGACGATCGAGGCTCCGAACGTGTATCCAGCTCCTCTTGGTGAGATCGCAAAGTCTTCCTTTTCTGGATCTGGGTCACTCCAAACTAGGTCGGCCATCGGTCCCTCGTGCGGGATTTCTCGGAACCGATCGATGACCTTAATCTGGTCGATATGGTGGATAGACGGTGACAGTCCGCCGTGAACACAGAAAATGGCGTCGTCAATGACGACCGATAGCGTCAGGAAATCGAACATGTCGGTGAAGTACTGCCACACAGTCGGCGAGCCATACTTTCGCGTGCACTCCAGGTAGAAGCCGTAGGTCTGTGATGTGTCAGCATTATCTCTAATGCAAACGGTAGCTAGCCCAACGCTCAGACATCCGTTCTCAAATACGGCTGGGTTCCTGATCGCACACGCACTCGCGAACGACAGTGTACCTGCTTCTGCGGCCGTGTCATAAGGCTAGGAGCCCTCAGAGTCCTCTTTTGTAATCTATCATCCCCGCGTGCTTCCTTCCACCGATAGCACTGATACTCACCTGTGTCACGGCTCGCGACTCGTGATTTCCTCGGATCAATTGGATACGCTCAGGATACCGCAGCTTCAAACAGGTGAGCAGAGATATCGTCTCCACGGAGTGCAGTCCTCGGTCGACATAATCGCCTGAAGATTAGCGGCTGAGGGCTGAACCGGGTGGAGCGCTCGGCTGGGGCAGGCGGACCGCCTGCCCACCTAGCACATACGCCTGCTTGAGTCCGCACTCACCAAGGAATAGGTAATTCGTACTCGGCGCCGGACCACCGATTCTAAATATTTCTATCAGGTCGTGGAACTGTCCGTGAATGTCGCCGACGACAGTCACTGGCGACGAGACGTGGACAACGTTGGATTCGCGCATGAGCACCTCCTTCGTCTTTTCGCAGATTTCTCTCAGCAGCGCCTCTCCCAGCAACTGCTTGTCCTTGAGGCGCTCGATGCACGCATCGAGGTCGAATGGCGCCATTGGGCGCGAGCGTGTATGTGCGGGATGGTGATGAGATGAATAAGTGAATGACAACAGCGATCTGCCCGGCCACCAGACCGATGATGACAATGACGGGTGAGGTATCGAGCTGATCCGTGCCTGAGCGGACACGCGACGCGCAAGTGGCACCCACGGAATTTGCCACTGAGGGATGCTCAAAAATGCATGAATCCACAGCCCTCTAGAAAGCTCAGTTCGAATGCTCGGCATCCGAGCACCCCTTTGAAGAGATGAGGCGCTTGGATGCTGTCTGAGAAGGTCTACTCATCCTCCGGCTCTTGGACGGGACCCGCTTCTTGAGTAATCAGATAACCTGCCGCATATAGGCCCGCACCGCTCGATGGCGCCTTTTTCAGGCACGACACCTTACAACCGGAGACTCCATTCCAAGTAGACCTGGTCGCCGCCAAGCGCGCTCGATATCACTCCCGCTCATTTGCACTTACACCACATAATCAGCAGCCAACATGGTTCTCGCTGATCTCGGAGCGCGCCTTCACGGCGCTCTCAACCAGTTCTCGAAGACCTCCTCTGTCGATGAGTCTGTGAGTCGGAACGTCGACCGCCCACGTCGTGTGATCGCTCGAACGATCTCGTCCCGTGTCGTTGTCATAATTCGCTAACAGCAGGCTATTGATGCTCTTGTCAAGGAGCTCTGCGCGGCTCTTCTCGAGTCTGATGTCAACGTCAAGCTTGTCTCCCAGCTCCGAGCGAAGGTCAAGGCGAAGGTGAAGAGGAACCTCGAGGACGCGGAGAAGGCAGGTGGTCGCGAGGTGAACAAGAAGAACGCCGTTCAGAAGGTGAGTTACCTGGCATTTACACGACTACTGACACTACAAGGCTGTTTTTGATGAGCTCGTTGCCCTGGTCGACCCCGGAACAGAACCCTACAAGCCAGTGAAGGGCAAGGTCAACGTGATCATGGCCGTCGGTATTCAAGGAGCTGGTAAGACGACGACCTGTACAAAGCTCGCCGTGCACTACCAGCGTCGCGGATTCCGAACCTGTCTGGTGTGTGCGGACACCTTCCGTGCCGGTGCTTTCGATCAGTTGAAGCAGAACGCTACGAAAGCCAAGATCCCCTTCTTCGGTTCGTACACCGAGACGGATCCCGTCACGATTGCCTACCAGGGTGTGGAGAAGTTCAGGAAGGAGCGCTTCGACGTCATCATCGTCGACACATCCGGTCGTCACAAGCAGGAGAGTGAGCTGTTCGAGGAGATGGTGTCCATCTCGAAGGCCGTCAAGCCCGACATGACGGTGATGGTTCTCGACGCCAGTATTGGTCAGGCGGCCGAGGGGCAGTCGAGGGCGTTCAAGGACAGCTCTGACTTCGGTTCGATTATTGTCACGAAGCTCGACGGCCACGCCAAGGGTGGTGGTGCCATCTCCGCCGTCGCCGCGACCAAGACGCCCATCATTTTCCTCGGAACGGGGGAGCACCTGAACGACCTTGAGAAGTTCACCCCGCAGCCGTTCATCTCCAAGCTCCTCGGTATGGGTGACATCCAGGGGCTGATGGAGCACATGCAGGACATGGCGCGAGCGAACCCCGATGGTCAGAAGGACTTGGCTAAGAAGCTTGGCGAGGGCAAGTTTACCATCCGGGATTGGAAGGACCAGCTGTCGAACATCATGAACATGGGAAGCCTGAGCAAGATCGCGTCAATGGTTCCGGGAATGTCAGGAATGATGGAGCAGGGAGGAGAGGAGGAGGCTGCCGCCAAGCTGAAGCGCATGATCTTCATCACGGACGCCATGAGGACAGACGAGCTTGACTCGGACGGACTGATCTTCGTGAGTTTACCACCAAAGGAGTGTCAACTAACCCCCAGTTCAATCTCGACGCCAGCGGAAACCCGACGGGTCTCAACTCGAGGGCCAAGCGAGTAGCCCAGGGAAGCGGAACGAGCGTCCGGGAAGTTGAGGAGCTGCTTGCCCAGGCGCGCATGATGGCTGGCATGGCCCGGCAAGCCGGTGGTCAGAACGGTTGGATGTCGGCTATGCAGAAGATGCAGGCCGCTGCCGGCGGCAAGCCCCTCGGCCCCAACGGCATGCCGTCGCAGCAGCAGATCCAGGCTATGCGTAATGCTATGCCTCCTGAGCTCCTCAAGAAGCTGAGGGCTGCTGGCCCCGGCGGTGCTCAGAAGATGATGGCCGAGATGATGGGCGGAGGCGCCCCCGGCGGCATGGACATGGGCGCCATGATGAAGAGCATGATGGGCGGCGGTGGAATGCCCGGCATGCCTGGTATGGGTGGTGGCGGTATGCCCTCGATGGCCGAGATGCAGGGTAAGCTGAACTTTGCCACAAGCGAGCTGACGATTCGCAGAGGCCATGAAGGCCATGGGCGGCATGGGCGGAATGGGTGGCATGGGAGGCGGCATGCCCGACATGAGCCAGATGATGAAGATGATGGGAGGCATGGGAATGGGCGGCCGCTAAATGGCCCCAATTCCCTTCTTTGCATCCCAGCATTCACAAACCGAAGCGTATCGGCCCGCAAGACGCCGCTTGCAACAGGCTGGCGCGCCGAGCGGAGGTGTTGGAGCCTTACCTCCACTCACCAAGCTCCTTACATCAGATAACACCTTTTCATGACGTAGCACTCAGAAGCTCCTTGGCATCATGCATAATCTAAAAGTAATTACCCCGTCCAGCGTATTCGGCCTCCTGCTTCTCATCCTCTACCTCGATATGGCTAGGGGTGAACTTGAGCTTCGGGAGGGAGTACTTCTTCGCAGAGAAGATTGGTCGTCCCGGAGGGATAACAACCTCCTGGAACTGTGGCACGCGCTCGAAGTTAACCGTGTCGTTCAGCTTCTTGTTTGCCTGGAGCCATGCCTGGACGGAGTAATATTCCCGGTCAATCCTGCTCTGCCGCAAGTTTCGCATCGCCTCCGCCTTCTTCTTATCCTTGTTGAAGTTCAGGCCCTTCATCTTGCTCTCCAGCTTCGAGTCTTTCAGATCCTCGAGGCACCTGCTCGATTCTTGCAGAAGAGCTAGTGACTGGCCGAGCGACTTGGATGCCTCATCAATGCCGAGGTACTTGTAAGACAGGCCCTTGGAGAGCTTCGCCTCCTTCTTCAGATATCGCTTCAGCTCAACGATGAGGTCCTCGTCGATTGAGTCAATCTCATCGCTCTTCTTCCGCCGCAGGAGCGAGCCTGAGGAATTCGACTGCTGGTTCGTAGGAATTACCAGTAGCGAGGACGCTGAGCTGTAGAGGTTCGATACGTGCAGGTAGAGTTTCCCGAGGAGCGATGGTGAAGGGTGAGACGGCGGGAGCGGGGGTCCGGGTGGTGCGAACAATGTGTGGGACAGGATAGGCAGCAGGAGTTTCCGGATCGCAGTGACATGGGCATCGGCCAACAGGATCCTGATTGTCAGCTTCCTACTCGTACCGGTAAGCAGACCCACATGCTCAGCCCCGTCATGGCTTCACCGCCCGTCTCCACAGGCCAACGGTACTTGCCCAATCTTCCCCCTGTCGTCGTCCGCCCCGCGTCCAACTGCGGAGTGATGTTCTCCGCCGTGTACTCTGCTATTCCGGCTGCCTGTGATAACAGGTCGACGGCCCGTGTCAGGCCCGCCGAAGTCTTCTGTTCATCTTCTTTCGTGATGATCGGTGCCTGTCCGCCCTTCGCTTCGAATTGGGGAAGTCCGTCCAAGATCGAGTGTGCATAGTTCGCCAGCGCTATCGTGTGCACTAGCAGAACGAAGTAGTGCTCCACTTGAATGGTCGGGACCGAGAGCGTCGGCGTGGAGAGGTGGTAGCTCGTCAGTGCAGGGCGCCAAGGGAAAACTGGCCGTCAGCTGATGTTTGTCACTCATATTTCGCTCGTCCGATGAGCACATACCCGGATCACCCTTGTACAAGAGGTCGTCGCCGTCGATGCACGACATGATCGCGAGGAGGTACGGGTGGTACACCTGAACAGCCTGCGAGTTAGTTATGGCAAGTACAAACCATTTGGCCCACCTCCAGGACTGGGAGAGCGCTGCTGCCCGGCTGGCCGTCGGCGGCGGCCGCGAGAGCTGCCTGGAACCGGGTCCGAGCAACGGTCGCTTCGGCAAGCTGGGTGGTGTACGTGCCCGATCGGTCAAGCAGGAGTGTCGAGAACGTCACTGACCCCGGAACGGGATAGGGAAATAGATATGGGGCCATGTCTAGGTCCGTGAAAGAGTGAACAATGTCGAAAGATCTGGGTGTGGAAGTGCCAAGAATAGCGTTGCTTGGCCCAGATGAGAACCGACCATTCACGTCATCGTGAGAGACTGCTTCGTTATCAGTTAAGCGGCTCCGAAGTCCGACGGTCATGCTACACATCAGCCCGAAGTTCATTAGCGGCGCAACCACACCAGCTGCGTTCCCCAAGACACCCTCTGCATCCCAGGCTTGAATTGCATTCCCTGCAGAAGCGGCATTGTTCTCTTTCTCGTGAAGTAGATCTTGAGACCTCCACTAGAATGAATCACGTGATGGTGCCTGAGACAACAACAACTATCAGTGACCCTGGTGACTTGCGCGCAGCAACAGTTCCGATCCTTCATCCAAAACCACAGTTTCTCCACCCCGCCCGTATGCTCCAGGCCTCTGTCCTAGGACTGGGGCTTTCTCCCGGAGAGCTACTTGCCGCCAGATCACACGAGTTCGACCCGCTCTCGCCCGGGCCGTCACGACTTCCACGGCACACCTGGGCTCGCGACGTCAACTGTGATGAGCAGTTGACATGGACCTCGACAGAGGTCACATGGTCGCGTGGGGTCGAGCTGATCAGAAGGTTCAAGTTTCCGCAAGATAACCAGCAAATTCTGTACGCGCTTTTCGCACGCTTCCGAGCTCCTGGCGACGACGGCGAGCCTTCCAGTGACGACCCACCAAAACGAGCGAACGATGACACCTTCGGTCCATTTCACACGAGCCAGACGGCGATGTGGGAGGAGCAGGCTGCTGGGGAATGGCCACGGAGAGGAATTATGCGCTGCGTCGTCATCATGAGGGAAAGGACTGCCCACATCTACTTCCCTACAGGGGAAGACGTGGTAGCTCAGCTTCCCTTCCGATTCCAAGCCTGCTGGGCACTCGACCAAGGACTGCTTTTACAGCGGGAACTCGAGCGGAGGGAAGTGCGGAAGTCTATTCGGAGTGTCCTTCCGCCGGCAGCCGGCGCGAGCATCCTTGACACCCTAGCCGAGGTCGAGGAGTCGTCTCCAGACATTCCGCGCCTGTACACTCTGCTCGACGTCATGAGCGAGATGCAGTATGTCGCAGACGTACGAGTGAACGGCATTGACGAAAACGCCAAGCTTGTTCCTGCGGCTCCGCCCACGTTCGTTCCTCCGACTCAGAACGTCCTGTTCGTTTCCGAGAGCCCGTACCCCTTCGTGGTCACCTACGACACTGCGGACAATACGATCGTGTTCTACAGGCGAGTTAAGATTCCGATCGAGGACGAGGAGTTGCCGACGCCAGCGACTACAGCTCGTCACCTGCATCCCCAGGAGCTTTTGGCTCAGAACGAAATGTCCCCCAGGAGGCTCTCGGAGGCGGCACCCTCACGGCCAAGACGTAGCGGCCGGATATCACTGCCCCGAGATCCGCAAGCCGAAAGGCGCATTTCGGAAGCTGCACCTGATCCCCTTGATCGCACACATCGAAAATCCTCTCGCTTTTCTATCGGAAGCGAGTTTGCTGTATCGGCAACGGAACCTCCTGCATTCAGTCACGCCAATGGAGAGCGACCATCTCGCCGACCGCGTAACAGCACCGCGTCAGAGCGATCACGACGAATGTCCAAGGCACCGGATTTCAGCGAGTTTGCGAAGACAGCCCTTCACGTCGTCGCTGAAGACCTGCGGGAAACTACGATGCTTATAGGCCTTGACGAGGACGCAAAGCGGAGCGATAGGAGCGAGGTTGTCTTCGACCGGATATGGTCTTGGAAGCCGGCCTTGTGAGATAGAAAAATAGGGCAGCTAACGCTAACGTAAACAGACCAGTTGATTGCGCCACTGCGCAAGTCTTCATCTCTGAGAATCTGGCTCCAGAGAGCGTTTTCCTGAACCTTCTGTTGACTAGCGAGGGCAGCACGACTCTGTTCACCTTCCACATCGAGCTTCGTTCGGAGCGGTACATCTTCACAGAGGTTCAAGCGACACCATGTCTCGCCGCGGCACCCATCAAGTCCACACGACCAGGTCTGTACGACAGTCTGGTGCTCACCTTGGACGGTGAACTGGTAATCGACACCTGTGGCCTCAGCACCCGCATAGCTGTCAACGTTCCGAATGTTGTGCCGACCGATGGGAGGGACGAAGTGGCCAGGAAACTGGCAATCAGCCTTAGTATGGTTCGAGATGCCGGAGGTGATACCATCCCACGAATAATCGATCTTATCGACGCTGTTGACTCTCGGGTAACGGCTGTTTACAGCGACGGCGACCGAGCACGGCTCTCCCTGGACTTCACTCTTCCGCATGGTCTTACGAGACGATGTCTGGAGGCCCTAGTCTATGCCCTGCCACATGACGAGTTTGCCGAGTTTTTACAGGACTTCTTGCTGAATCTGCAGGGGCGGAGGTCCACCCCTGAGGAACAGTGGGACACATTCGCCAGTGTGCTCTGCTCCAAATGCGGCCTTGGCAGCTCAGCAGAGAATAAGGACATCCTGTTCAGTCCTAGCATCAGTGGAGATGCGGTATTGAATCGCCTGGCTGAGCGCTTGAGATTGCCACCGGAGAATAAACAATCGTCGAGCCCCGTCACGCCGGTGCCCAGCGCCGAACAAGTTCTTTTGCTCCTTCACATTGTGGCGCAGGACTGCCGCCTGGCTTCGACTACAGAATCGGATCTGCTGTCTCTGGCACCCCTTCTGATGCGCTTTGCTGCAGCGCTGGGACGCTCAGACTGGCTCGACTACTGGCAGCGTCTCGTTCCTGCCGCCTTAGAGAGAGCAACAATTGCGCCTCGTGAGTTGATGTCCATGCATTCTGAGCTAACCCTAAGCTGCTTCGCCCATCGCAACGCCAACTCTGGACCAGCTCAGTCAGCCACTCGATATCCTCCAGTATCTGGCTCGCGTAGCTGAAGGAACTGCTCAGCCTTTCGTTATGCCCATCCTCGCAGACACACAAGCTCTTGGAAAACCTGATCCTTGGCGCCAGACCGAACTGGTGGGTGAGATCTATCAAGCACTGTCCCCGAAGGCAGCGATTACTGTGGAGGAGCGGGCGCGTTGCACGGTCTCCGCCATGATGGACCGCAAGCTGTCTACGGCCTGGCTCGCTAACCTACCGTTCGGCGTTGCCATGCCCATCATGGAGATGATTCGGGTTGTTCAGGCCAATCCAAGCATGGATCAGACTCCCGCGTACTATGCGTTTATCAATCGCCCCGACCTGGCTGCCATATACGACTATGACCGTGTCACGACAGACTTACCAGTGGGACCGGAAGCGCAGTCGGACAACGTGCCAACAGTCGGCGACATCGTCAAGAACACTGGGGACTGGAAAGCGGTGCCGTACTGCTCTTTACCACACGTCCGCTTCGGCCTTGATCGAAGACTTGATGAAGTGGAGCGTATCATGCAGACGACAAGGCTGCGCACGATAGCCCTGGACGATCCGAAGGGTGTCAGGTGAGCTTATGTCGATGGTCCTGAGCTGACTTGCAGTGAGGCGGAGGTACTCCAGTATCACCAGCAGGTTGTTAACACTCTCGCACACCGTACCCTTGCTGTAACTGTGGGCCAGGGCATGTTCATGTACGGCTCAAGGTCGACTGCCATCGCCGACACGTGGACTGTGCAACCGATCGAGCTTACTGTCAAGGTTCTCCCCCGGAAGGAGATAATCAAAGCGCAGTTGGCTAACGACGGGGTGGACTGGCCATGCTTCCACAACGGAGTGTCCGCTGCTCTCGCCTTCGCGCCAGACTGCGAAGGCATCACGGCATCGTGGATCATGTCTAACCGACCGAAGGTGCTCACGTCTGAGCACGGCGGATTCCTGCTGGGCTTAGGCTTGAAAGGCCACCTGCGCACCTTTGGATCTGTCCATGCTCTGACCTACCTCGAGCCCCGACATGATTTCTCGTCCATTGGGCTGCTGCTCGGATTGGGCGCTTCATTCGCTGGGTCCACGGATACGATGGTAACGAAGATGCTGTCCCTGCACACCCATGCCCTCCTTCCGCTGGGCTCGATGGATCTCAACCAGTCGGCCCTCGTGCAGTCTGCCGCGCTTGTCTCCCTCGGACTTGTGTACGCTGGAAAGAAGAACCATCGGATGGCCGAGGTGACTCTGAACGAAATCGGCCGTGATGAGATGCCAGGTGTTGATGGGTTCAGCGAGCACAAGGAGGCATATAGCTTCAGTGCTGCCATGGCTTTCGGTCTGATCAACCTTGCAAAAGGTGGTCAGACCAGCAGCGAGACGGAACGTCAGTTCCTCGCGAAGCTCATGCCGTGCATCCATGGGGAAGCCCCCAGTATTGATGGCCTGCCAGAGAAACGCAAGCACCGCTACATCGATTCTACGATCACGTCTCCGGGAGCGACGCTAGCTTTGGGACTGATGTACCTCCGCACCGGGAGGAAGGACATCGCCGACATCTTGGAGGCTCCGCAGACTCCCATTGCTTTGGAGAGCGTGCGGCCCGAGCAGCTGCTTATTCGGACATTCGCCCGGTCGCTCATTCTGTGGAACGACGTACGCGGAACCCTGGAGTGGATTGATGAGCAGCTTCCGGCGTTCATCCAGGCCCTGCACCACAAGCACAAGCGCACAAGTGGTATGGAGCTCAACACCGAGCTCGCCTACCTGAACATTGTCGCTGGAGCATGTCTCGGCATCGGTCTGCGCTACGCAAGCACTGCAAACGAAGCTGCTCACTCGGTCATTTTAACGTTCTTCGGTGTCTTAGGCAAGGCAGCCGCTGGGCAGAGCATGACATACGAGGGGCGCATCCGGCGCAACGCTGCCCGCCAAGCACTCAACATCGTTACTCTGGCCCTGGCTGTTCTGATGAGCGGTACCGGTGAGCTCGGAGTTCTTCGCCGCTTGCGTGTCAGCCACGGCCAAGAAGGCGCTGGAGTCACGTACGGTTCTCACATGGCCATGCACATGGCGCTCGGTCTGCTCTTCCTTGGCCGGGGGTACTACACGCTCGGCAACTCCAACTTGGCCACTGCAGCCATGGCGATATCGTTCTTTCCCCGATTCCTCCCTGGGCCGAGCGATAACAAGGCGTACCCCCAGGCATTCCGACATCTCTGGGCACTCGCGGTCGAGCCGCGTTGTCTCATTGCGCGCGACGTCGACACCCAGGAATCAATTTTCCTCCCGATCAAGGTTAAGGCCCGAGGTCATGAAGGAGATCAGAGCTTAATCTCGCCCACACTCGTCGCTCCATTCGAAACGATCGAGAGCATTTTTGTCGATTCCCCGCGATACTGGCCGGTCCAGCTCAACTTGGACAACAAGTATCATCGCGCGAGCCTAGTGCAGACTCGAACGATCTGGGTCAAGCGCAAGGCGGGTTTCCTCGACTACTCCGACGACCCGCGCGGCTACCGATCCATGTTCGTCCGGGCAGGTACCATGTCGGGCTTCGACTTGCACTACGACCTTCTGTCTCCTGCCGCCCCACTGCAGCCGCCGATCAGTGAGGTTGTTTCAGTCATCAAGGCGCACGCGGACAACCCCGTCTACATTACGATGGCTCAGCGATTCTCTGGTGAATCGGCATTCGAAGCTTTCCTGCGCTTAGTCTTGCTCGAGTGCATCTCTTTAGACAAGCCAGAAATCATCAACAGCTACTTGTCCATGGTGCTCGCCAAGCCTGGCCCTCTCTCAGTCGAGCACCTCACACAGCTGGGCTTCCTGTCTCGCTTCTACTGCTCGACTCTGTTCGACAAGTACGCCACGGAAAGGAGACATCCGTTACTGCGCCAGTCCTTCATCCAGGCGCTGGAGCGCAAGTTCGGAGAGGAAGACGCTGGCAGCCACCATCGATCGGGACGCGACGTCAACGTGCGCAACTATTTCTTGGGCAAGGCTGTGCAGCCTGCAATCGCCCAGGCACTGGCCATCCAGTTGCTGCGACAGAACGTGCCGCCTCTGGCGCTGCTGGAGGCACTCCGCCAGCGCGCCTCCAGTGCAAACACGACCTTGGACGCTCTGGAGCTGCGCACTCGGGCCGTAGTGGAAGCATTCTTGAGGACGACACCGCCATGGTTAGGCGACCAAGCGGAAGCAGCGAGCTGCCCGGAGTCGCAGGTGTGGAAGCTGGACAGCATGAGGGAGGCGCTTGGGGTGTGGACGAGCGCCGAGTTGTGAGGCTGCATATCATTGTTCATAGGCATGTATCATACAAACTGCATTGAGATCTTACAAGAACATATTGGACATTTACATCTGGATGGCGTCTTCGCGTTCCGGTTCACCGTCGTTGACGCGGAGCACCTTGGCCCACTCGACGTAGTTGAACCGGCCATGGCGGTCCGTAAAGGGTCCAGAAAACAGGCGGTCGATCTGGGGTCAGCTTCGCTGCGATGAATTGAGCTAGCTGTAAGTCTCACCTCTTCGTCGGTCATGCGGTCTCCCATCTCCTTGAGCACGGGCCGGACCTCGTCGACCATGACGTATCCCTTGTCACCGTCATCGAAGCACGCGAACGCTTCGAGCATGTCGTGCTCCTCGTCGAGGGACAGGAGCCGCTCGCCCATCATGGCGAGGAACTGCGTGAAGTTGATGCCGGACGACTTCTCCTCGTCGGTCGCAGCAGCGCCACCAGGTCGGGACGAGAGGAGACCGTCGAGCAGCGCCGGGGTAGGCGTCTGACCTGTTTGTTAGCTACAGCACACTGACTTCGTAGCCACATCGCTCGGTCATCGAGCACACAAAAGTGCTTGCTCCCCTGGAAGCGCAGAGTGGCAATAGTGGAAGGCTGCATGCGTGATGTCGTGGCTAGATCGCGCAGCAGCAGAAGACTCACCAAGATTTGTCAGCATCGCCCGCAGATCCTTCTCGTCGACACGCCCGTCGCCGTCCTGGTCCATCATGTTGAACGCCTCCTTGAACTGCTTGACTTGCTGCGGGGTGAACATCGTGTACGCGGCGCCGGAGGGCTCGCGCTGCGCCGGCGCGCGGTTGAGCGTGGACGGCAGCCCGCGTCCAAGGGCTGCTACTTTGGACTGTTTTATCAGCTAACCGGTTGTGTTCGATGTAACTGCAGAGTAATCGCGGTGCGTACTGTGCGCCGATGTGTTCCTTCCTTAGTGGACCATGTTTGTTTGGCTCCGTTGGATGCTTCCCGTCACACGCATACCGACGAGCACCCAGCGGTCACAACAACACGGTCAATAGTTTTCAACGGTCTAACAGAGCAACAACAGCGCTGCACCTCACTGCCTCATCCCGGACTCACCATGGCTGCTTGGAAATGTTGTTGTTGACAGGTTCTGGCAGTGTTGACGCTCGTGTTGCCGCCAAGTCACGCGCGTCGCCGCGTGGGTTTGCTCCCGTCACGAAATACTGGATTGACATCAGCCGTGCCTGAACATGAGGCCTGGCCCTGTGAGATCGTCGAAACTTTGCTGGATTGTGGCCATGCGAGCGTAATGTGCATAGCAAGCAAGAGCAGTGAAAGTAAATGCAGGCAGCAAGTTCCGGGAATGCGAATGCATAGCAAGTAGAGCCAGTAGTACACCATGGACGAGCCACGTAGGGTAGAGTGAGGTATGGAGTGGATTGGATGGATGATGAAGGGGAGTGGGTTATGAACGCCGACTTGAGTAGATGACAGTCCAGTCCAGTCCGGCAGCGTTCAAATCTATTGGAGATAGTGTCAAGATATCAGCAGTCCAGGGCAGAGAGTACGTCCTCCATCCCGAGGACCATCCTTCCCCGCCTCCCACCACGCAGGATGCGATGATATCCGGACAGAAAGAGAAGACAAACCTAGAGAACCATGACAAAGAGGAAGAGATTGGCAAGAAAAAGCTAAGAGCAGTACGCTTACTTCTTCTCCTTCTTCTCCTTCTTCTCCTTCTTCTCCTTCTTGTCCTTGGACTTCTCCTTCTTCTCCTTCTTCTCCTTCTTCCGCCTCTTCTCCTCGTCCTCGTTGTCCGAGTCCTCGCGCTTGCGCTTCTCCTTCTTGGACTCCTTGTCCTTGGACTTCTCCTTCTTGTCCTTCTTGTCCTTCTTCTCCTTCTTGGACGGCGTTGACGTAGCGCCGGCGGCAATCTTGGAGAGCTCGGGGTCCATCGGTCCGCGGTTCTTGGCGGCCGCCTCCTGGTCCTTGGTAACCTGCTTGACGGCCTCGGAGAGCTCGACGTCGTCGATCTCCTCGTCCTCATCGTCGTCCTCGTCGTCGAGGTCCTCGGCGATCGCCTTAAGGGCCTTGCTGATGGCGTCCGAGTTCTTGGAGACGGGCGCTCCAGTCTCGAAGAAGTTAAGACGCTCCTCGACCTGGTTGCGGAGAGCCTCACCGAACTTGGAGGTGGGGACGTCCGAGAAGCAGTCGATGCGGCACGCGATCGAGCACTTGTTGGCGAGGAAACGAGAGATGCGTCCCTTGTGCTTGGGGCCGGCACGGCCGATGAAGCTGGAGTGGTAGATCAGTCCGTACTTGGGCGTGTTGCCCTTGGTCTTCAGGGCACGGAAGAGAGCCTTCTCGGCACCAAGGATCTGGACGGTCGACGCGGGGTACTTGGCGAGGTTGGTGAGCGAACCAGCGTGCGAGATAAGACGAGCAGCAATCGTCTCGCCGATGAGGGCGGAGAGGTTGGGGGCGACGATGCTCATCTTCTCGACGAGGTAGCGGCGGAGCGACTGGCGGTACTCGGCAAGCTGGACAACACGCTCGGCGAAGGTGGAGATGTTCATGAGGTCAACCTCAGAGATATCGGATCCCATGGAGGCACGGGCAGCGTCAAGAACATTGCGAGCGCGGGTCTCGTCGTCGTCGAGGATCTCCTGCATCTCGGGGATCGAGTCCTCGGTGAGAGTAGCACGGTCGCCGATGAGGACGGCGAGCTTGGCGTACTGGTGAGCGTCGGGGACGAGCTTGTAGAGCTCGGGGAAGTGCCATCCGTACCACTCGCGGCAGCGCATCGAGAAGGTGTTCAGGTCCTTGTCCATCTGGTCGGACAGGGAGATGGCCTGGATGATCATGTTGTCCGAACGGTTGACGTTGAACTGAGAGACGAGTTAGCGACTAAGTTCCAACCAGTCGGATAGCCTCAACTAACCTTGACCTTGCCACGGGAGTAGGAGTGACCAAGACCGAGCTGGGCAGTGGTAACGTCTCCCTTCTCGAGACCCTCCTTGGCGAGGAACTTGTCCTGGTGAAGACGGACACCACGGATGAGCTCAAGAGCACGCTCCGAGGTGTCACAGGGGATGCCGAGCTCGCCCTGGATCGCACCACCGAGACCACGCTCGGAGACACCGAGAACAACAGGGCTCTGCTTCTTGTTGCCCTTGGCACCCTCGCTAGGGATGATCATCGTAAGGAGCGACTTGAGGTGGGGGTTGAGAATACCCTCTGAAACATCGTTGGCGTTCTCGAGAGCCTGAGCAGCCGAGGTGAAGGGGAGGAACGAGGCGAGGGACACCATGCGGTTGAAGGTGTTGTAGTCGTTGATGGAGTCCTGGAGCTGCTTCGAGCGCGCAGCGATCTCCTCCTGCAAGTTGACCTCGTAGAGGCAGTAACCAGAGGCGCCCTCGAAGAGGACGTGGGTGAGGGAGCCCGACATTTTTGGTGTGAGAGCCGGTAGCCGATTCCGCGAAGTCGAAGAGAGGGCGAACAAAAGCTAACCTGGCGATGTGTCCGCGCTGGTTGTCGGGATAGGGGAGGTGGATGTGCTCGACAGGTAACTTGGGACGGAGGTGTGACAGGCCGTCGAAATCTCCAGTGTCGAGGACTTGAAATTTGCGGTGGGTGAATTTCCGCGCCTATTCTCAACGTCATGGAATAGCTCCCGCGCCTAAGTCCTGCTGCTCGCGCGATACCCACGCGATATGGGATTACCCGTGCCTGACGCTCCTCCGCGGGTCCGCCTCCGCTCGGCATGCCCGGCTATCGGGCTCATGATGCTCATGAGCATGACCCGAGTCGACGGAACTTTGCTGTTTCTCCATCCCCTTCTTCGCCGTCTGTCGTGCGCCAACATGGACAGACCATCTCTGGCAGAAAACCTAGTGCCCCCTGCACGGCAGCCTGTGAGGTGCCAGTCGCCTGGCCTTCACAGACACAAAGCCCCACCACCCGTCTCGGTCCAGTTCGTGAGTTTGCCGATTCATCCGTCGGAGCGGTTGCTGACGACACATACAGCTTGGTACCTGTTCAGGTAAGCTTACGCGCAAGACAAGCAAGTCGCGTCTCGGCTGACAACAGGCGGCGGACCTGTCAAGAGCCGACAATGCTCTTCGCTCGCCGTCGACTTCGGGAACAACATCTGGAGTGAGTCGCCCAGTGATCTCCGCCATCCTTTCTGACCGTCGTAGTTTTCGATACAGCCGATGGGACTAACAACCGACTTCATCAGTCCAACTTGCGCATGGGCAACATCTCGCGCATCTTCATCACTCACATGCATGCTGACCATGTCCTGGGCATCGTCGCCATCATGGCAGTCATCATGAGTGGCGTGGGACAGACTGAGCAAGGTCTGCAGCGACTACGAGAGGCGGGTCTGCACAAGAAGGTATGTGGTTGCACGGCACGCGTCACGAGCTGACATCATCGCAGCCCGATCTCAACATTTACGGACCAGCCGGGTTACGCTGTTTCATTCGAAACCAGCTGAATCTGACCAAGGTCACGCTGGCAGGCGTGTATGCTGTGCATGAGTTTATCCAGGTCGGTGAGGAACCGAGCATCGGGTGTAAGGAAGCCGAACTTCATGTCAATGAGGCTGTCGGTCGTGACCTCTACCCAAACCAGGACGGCGTGTGGCCGCACTTCATCGACGAGAGTGGCCACAAGGGTGTTAAGGGTTGGAGCGTTTCAGCTGGCCCACTGCGACACCGAGGTGAGTGTTATCGGGTGTTATCATGTCACGCGACCACTAGTGCTGACGACATCTAGTGCCGTCACTCGGATATGTGTTACAGGAGCCGGCCCCTCGTCATGCTCTGGACACGGCAAAGCTCATGCCGATTCTGCAGGCCAATGCGGAGGCGCTCGCTAAACTTGACCCGCCAGTGAAGCACCCGTTCTCGATCCTGTCACACCTGAACAGCCTTCCCACACCGCCACCGTACAAGCTGCCGTCTGGCGAGGTGCTGTACCCGCCCGAGCCGACGGGTGAGCCTGGGCGGAAGATCGTCATCTTCGGTGACTGCTCGGGCGGCACGCCAAACAAGGTGTTCGAGCGGATGTGCTCGGACGCCTCCTTGCTAGTTCACGAGTGCACGAACGCGGCGATCCCGGAGAGCGTGGGCAAGGGCGAGAAGGGCCGGAAGGTGCGGGCGTCGCAGCTCGAGCAGAGCCTGGAGCGGAAGCGCGACAAGCAGTTTGAGCGCGCGGCCAAGGACCGCGGCGTCACGCGCGAGCCGTGGATCTTCCACGGGAAGAACTGCACGGACGAGGAGAAGGTCCAACGCCTGGACGAGTTTGAGGACAAGAAGCGCCAGGTCAAGGAGAAGGCTAACTCGCGTGGGCATGCGACGCCAGAGGATGTCGGCAAGTTTGCCGCAAGGATCAATGCGCGCCGTGTCGCCGTCAACCACTTCTCGGCAATGTGAGTGTCCAGCTGAGCATCGGAGGTTCAAGCTGACCATCAGGTTCCCGTCCCCGCACTACCTATCGAATGATCCGTACCCGTCTCTCCTCGGGCCGACGTCACAGTTCCCATATCCGACGACGGCAGCGGACTCGCACGCGGGCAACGTTCCGCCCGGATTGCTAAACAGTTCAGAGCTGCACCTGCGCCTGATCATGCAGTCACTCGCGAACCAGGTCTCGATGGAGTGGAACCGGCCCGACTGCCCCGAGGAGTTCGGCGGGCCGCCAGCGTCCGAGAACGGCGCAAGCCGCCCAGCCAGCGTCAACGGCGTGGATATATCGGACATCGAGAACGGTGCCAGTGGCGATCACAAGAGGTACCTGAAGCTCGCCGTACCGTCGCGCGACTTCATGGTGCTCCGTGTGCCGCAGCACGAGCTGACGCCGGCCGAGATCGAGGACCTGCAGGACGCCGAGGAGGAGATTGCCGAGGTCATGAAGAGTTGGGCCGAGGATGGGGGCGCATACGTCGAGGACCCTGATGGACGGCGTCGCTGGGTCGGTGTGGATCCCGAGCCGAAGGACTAAGGGGCGCGAAGAGCAGTGTAAGTAGAGCTCGAATAGGTCAGTGTTGTAGACTAGCAGATACAGTGATACAGTGCAGATTACGTAGTCCATCTCCTTCAATCGATATGCATATGCGTGTGCTTTGTTGGCCAACTCTACGATCATGTCTGCATATGTATATCGCGGCGTGTGTACATCCTTCCCTCAATGCTGGTTGGACATGTATAGAGGTCAGCACAAACAAGTATCTCCGAGGTTGTTCCGCGAAATGTCATACCGTCGATCATTGCGCAATGTCCGTCCCTCCTTTCTGCTTCCTCTCTATCACCTATCTTTTTTGGGCACACAGCCGACTTCTTTCTCGACACCGAATACTGATGGAGCAGCCGTTCCCGACCGAGGCAGCGTTCCAAGAAGCCTGTGAGGCCTTCGTGGAGAAGTACGCCGACTTCAAACCGCAGTTGCCAAGACAGAGGGCGTACCTCGGGTGGGAGTGGAGGGAACACAGAACAAAGGTGAGCTGTTGGACCGTCATCCAAAGCTGACGAGCAGGTGTGTATCCCGCTCGGAAGGATATGTGGAACCTGGCAGTTGGCTCGGCACTTGGCTCGTAGTGGTTGGAACTGACGACAGGTATGACACCTTGCGATGGCGGGGCTGGAATTGCTGATGAGTGGGAGGGAGATGTTGATGGAACAGTGAGCTGGCAGGGGCTAACTTCTGAGCTGACATTCCAGCCCTCGTTATCCCTGCTACTCCGTAAGCTAGCATTTCCCTGTCATTCAGAGCTCACCTCCAGGCTAGCCCTTGTTATGTCCCACGGACAGCTGACAACAGGTACGCGCAGCTCTATCGCCAATGTCTTGAGTTGACACAAACAGGTGAGCTGCCATGAGCCCATCCAGCTGACAGCAGTACACCTCCCTCGGGTATCTCGTCAAGACCTCTGCTCAATTTCTTCCCATCACCTCCTCTCCCAGTTCTGGGCAACCAGGAACACAGGGAGAGAGCGAGGGTCTAGAAGAGGAGGAAGATGAAGTAGCCCTCCGTCCCCAGCATCGGCGCGTGCACACCGAATACACAGTTGTGCGGAGTCCGACATACGCTGTGCCGCAGCTCTACATCCGCGCATGGGATGAGGGTGAGCTATCTGTTCTCACGTACTAGCTGATGTTCAGCCGGGGTGCCGATACAACTGCAGGACCTGATCCCCTTGCTCTCGTTACCTGCCCCTTCTAGCGACATAGAAGGCAACACTGTTCCGACAATAACGCAGGATGCGGTGTACCTCCCATCAGACCAGACGTTCCCTTTACTGCAGTTCGCTGAACACCCCATGACAGGGCAGGGATGCTGGAGCGTGCACCCTTGTCATGTGGGTGAGGCTGTTGGTGAACTGCTGCAGCACAATGGGCAGACATGGCTCGAGACGTGGCTCATGTTGAGCGGTGCGGTCATGGACTTGACTTAGAAGGTTGCATAGATGGCATGACATGATAATCTCTCTCTCTCTAGCTTGGTTTATCTCTAATGCCTCGTGGCTCTCTCTATCGACTGAACTTCACAAGAAATGTGGAGACGGTCACATGCCAAGTGCACGCATGATGGCGTATCCAAGCGTGACGATCATGAATGCGGCCAGGATCGAAGCGGGGATACCGCTACGCAGGAAGTCGTTAGCGTTGATGAACCGATGACCGAGCTTGTTCTCCTGCGTAATGGCCGTCATGTTCGGGAATCCGGACACGGGTAGACCCATACCGGCCGAGCAAATCAGGGCAGTAGCCATAATGAGGAGGCGGGGGTGGGGGTCGGCGAGGTTCTCGCCGATGCGGCTCGCGATGGGAACAAGCAGCACAGCAGCGATGGTGTGACTGATGAAAGTGGCGATGACAAGTGCGATGGCGCAGAATACGACCAGAATGCTATAAAGGCTCATGCCCTCAACCATGCGCTCGAGATACTTGTCCATGCTCTCGAGGAGGCCGGAGGAGAGCACGGCCTTGCCGAGCGCGACGCCGCCCATGGCGAGGAAGACGATCGGCCACTGGAAGTCGTGGAAGTCCTCCTTGCGCAGAATGCCCGTGCCGAAGAAGGCGATGAGGGGGATGATGGCGATGATTCCCATGTCGCCGACGGTGGACTCGAAGCTCTTCTCGACACACCACAGCGCGATCGTGAACAGCGTCACGACCAGCACAAAGTAGTGCTTCATGGTCATCGAGTCAGTGTTCTTGCGCATACGCGGGATGCGCAGTTCCGGCTCCCACCTGTAGTTCAGATGGAGGAAAGCCCAGATTGCAAGAATCGACGCTGTGCCGACCGGAAGCGAGATGGCAAACCACTGCAGCCACGACAGCTCGGGGACCATGGCGCCGAGCGCGATCAGGTTCTGCGGCGACGAGATTGGAGACGCCTGTCCGCCGATGTTGGATGCGAGCGCGATCGCGATGATGAGGCACTTGCTGAACACGCTCTTAGGTGGGAGCTCGTCGAGAATCGGGCGCACGAGCGCGTAACAGAGAGTAGGCGCGGCGACGTTCGAGATCCACATAGACGCGAAGCACGCGACGAACATGAGCACAAGCAAAACGAATGACGGGTTGCTGCCAGCGGCGGTCAGAATGCGGGACGCAGTCATGTGGTCAATACGCGTGCGCGACAGACCCGCGGCGATCGTGAAACCACCGATGAGCAGCATGATGGTCGGGCTGAACATCTGGCTGAAAATGTATTTCGTTGCGTCGGATGCTGGGAGGCGCTTGTCCTCTCCGTCGTCGGAGCGAAGAACGCGCAGAATGACGACAAGGAAAGGCACTGCCAGACTAGTGACGAAGAGCGGGATCGCCTCGGACGCCCACAGGATCGTACAGAAGAGCAGCAGCGCGAGGCAGTTTGACTCCTCGACACGGTCCATCGGCTGCAGCATGACGGTCGCGACCAGCGCAAACACGGCAATACAGAAGATGAGCCCGCGCATCGAGAGCCACCTGGGCAGGTGGATGCGACCACACGGCGTCCAGATTCCGGGCCGCGTTTGCTCGAACGCAGGCAGCTGCTCGTCGGGCTCCACGGAGCGGAAGATGCCCTGTCCTCGTCGGTCAGACACCATCTGGCTCCAGACCGTCTCGCGGTCGACGACAATACGCTCACGCAACTGCGCACGCAGCTGCTCCTTCGCGAGCTCCTCGTCGCCCGCGACAACCACACGTCGGTACAGGAACAGCGTCCGGTTCAGAAGCAGGTCGAGCTCGCGCTTCGCCTCGTCCGTCCAGGGATACGTCGTGAGCACCTTCTCCTGGATGTACTCCTTCTTCAGCTTGTTGTTCGTGTTCTTGTCGTACTTCTTCAGGATCTTCTCGAACGCCGTGAAGTTCAAGTCGACGTACTGCTTCAGCGCGTACAAGTCGAGCCACAGCGCCGAGATGCGTTTCTTGAAGCCGATACGCAGCACAGTCGCGTAGTCGGCGTTGCCCGTCCAGTTGTAGTAGTCGCCCGGCGCGAGTCCGATCGCCTCCTCATCCCGAGCGACCTCGTCCTTCAGCCACTCCGGGTATGCGCTCGGGTTCATGGGCACCAGACCCAGGTTGTGTCCGTGGATGGACAACGACTGGCGCCAGTTGCCAGCCGACGACAACGTGCTGAACGATTGCCGGCGCGGATCATCCGCGCTCGACACCTCAGACAGCGCACGGCCGCGGGCAGGCAGCAGTTTGGTCCGCGTGCCCGGCGACACCTCCTCGTCAGCGTACGCGATCGATCGGCGACGACTCTCCGTCGTCCGGACTGGCGCAGGCAGCGTGCTCTGGAAGATGTCGGCGCGGTCGCCGCTAACGCTCGCTCGTCCCATCCCCGGGAGACGCCCGAAAATTGATCCGCGTTTCCGGTTGGCGGGGCGGTGCATGCTGTTCGTCGGCGATCCGCCCCCGTCGCTGAGCTGGCTGCTCGCTAGGGGATCATGTTCGTTCGTCTCCCACTCGTCTTCCTCGTAGATCACGGCGTCGCCGTGGAACTCGCGGTCCTCGATCTGGCGCACCTCTGCCTCGAGGTCGGCCTCCTGCTGTCGCAACTCCTCGAGCTTCTGCTCATAGAAAGTCGCGACCTTGTTGCGTTCCCGGTCTAAAGCAGCGCGGAACTCATCCGGCGTTGCGAACTTCTTCGGCGGCCGGTTGGACGGGAGCAGCGAGCCCTGCTCGCCATGCTGTTGCGTTGCGAGGTAGTCGGGATCTAGTGGGACGGAGGGGAAGAGCTTCTTCAGTTGGTCGTAGCTGTGGGAGTCAGGGTGGTTGCCGCAACTGCGGGCCGCAGAAGGCTTGGCGCCGCGTGGACTCACTCGACATAGTGATCCCACCACTCGACGTTCGAGTTGAGCTCGAGGAGGGTACTAGGTAGTGTCAGCCCGCGTTCTGTAGAGCAGTACAACGATGCCCTCACCCAAATTTCATTCTGTCGCCAGTCTGCGCGAGCCTGTCGCTGTGCCAGGCCCAAGATTCGTGTGCTGCGCCTGCTTGGTCGCCGACGTTGGAGAGATAGGGAAGCTCGCCAAGCGGGATAAGAGGGATGCCGTCTCTGAGGTCTTCGTCGAGACGGACTTGTCTGTCGCCTAGCCTGTGCCAGTTACCAAGAAAGCGAGAAAGATTGGGCAGCAGGGTGGGCTACGGGAGGTGGAGGGAAGGTGGATGAACGGTCTCGCGCGCCAGTTGGGAGAGTCTGGCAGTCCTTTATCTTCACAAAGGACGTGATTACACGAGAGGTTTGAGTAGGGAGGAAAGGATGGAGATGTGAATTGTGGGTAGACGATGTCGATTGGGACCTGAATCGAGGTCGCTTGGAGGTTGGCGTAGGCTGGCTGTTTGGCTGGCTGTTTGGCTGGCTGTTTGGCTGGCTGAGCGGTGGGTGATGAAGGGTTGGGCGATCGGTCAGGTGAACGAGTTCGGACAGAGAGCTCCTGGCACGGTGCGGAGCGCGCGGAGGCGCCGAGTGATAGACCAACGTCGAAAACGAACGTGGGCCCCAAGTAGCCCGTCGCAGGGTATATCCTAGCCTATCTTCTAATGTCATTTAGGATTTATCGCACTGATCCCCACATCGTTACAACACCCCGACGCCAATCAGTCCTGACCTTCCTTTGCGCTGGCCGTGCCTATCACTCGTCTGCATCTTCGGCTACACTTTTAACAACATGACCAGAGCCCAGGCAGCCTAGTGCTGCACCGACTAGAGCCTTTTGTCACAGGTTCTACTGTTTCTCCTAAACCGCTTGACAGTCTGTGGCGCGGGAGCGAATGTGCTTCTGAGCCAGGCCAGGCCCGTCACTCCACCCGTTCCTGCCGACTTCTTAAGCCTCGGAGGCTCAGACGTTCAGACGGTCGATCAGACTCTGAGTCGTGTCGTACACAGACTTGTCCAGGTCAATGTAGTCGAGCCCCAGCACCTTCTTCGCCTTGGAGCCGTCAAAAATATTGGCGTGCGAGTTGATCTCGTCGCGCTTAGACGCGTCTCCCTTGGGGTAAGACTTGCGATCAGGGAAGTGCTTCGCGAACGTCTGGGTCATGTTAGCGTATCGTTTACGACCGTCGTATAAGGCGGGCAACTCACGAGAACCCAGTCGTTCGGCGAAGTGATGCCGTTCGCCGTGATGAACCGGTTGCCGCCAGCCTCGGGAACGGTCAGAGCGCGAACGTGGGCGAGGGCCACTGAGATTAGTGCCGGCTGTCACAGGCAGATGTGCGTACCGTCACGGACGTCGACCCAGTTGAAGACGGCCTTATCGGGAATGTCGGCCTCGGTCTTGTTCCCAGTGAACCAGTTCAGAATGTTGGCTGTTTGTCAGCTGCACATGTCTTGCGAAGCTCTTACAGGCGCTCTCGTTAACGTCCTTGGGGCCCTTAACGTCCTGGATGAGCGGGCCGATGACCTGACGTCAGCTGAGTCACAGCATTACTCAGTTCACAAGAGGCGGATTGATGGTGGCGCCGTCGAAGGCGGGCTTATTGTCCTCGATGAACTTCCAGAACGCCTTCTCGGCAAGGGTCTTGCTCGCTGAGCGTCAGTTGACTTAGCGACGAAATCAGCGTACCTCGGTACTTGTCACCAGCCGCAGAGTCGCGGCCCTTCTCCTTGACCTGGTCCAGGGAGAACTGATTCCAGTCTGCTGTCAGCTGAGGCCGAACGCGGTGGAGCTTGTCGTTGATACCTACTGCTCTCATCGAAACTGGTCCGTTAGCCCGTTAGCCGATGGGATTGTACAACGACATACCGGTGGGGCTTGGGAATGCTGTCGTCGACGACAGCAGCAACAGAGCTCGTGATGACAACACGCTTGACGTCGGGGCTACAGTTAGCTCGGCTTACTTGGTTAACCCACTTGTTCTTCTTCAAGCTCTCGATGACGCCGAGAGTCCCCTGAACAGCAGGGGTGATGAGCTCGTTCGGGTCGTCCGCACGGAAGTGGAACGGCGAAGCGGTGTGAGCTACACCGACGACGCCCTTGACCGCATCGTCAAAGGCACCGGGCTAAGGTCAACGACTGCAGGGAAGGTCGCGAGGAAGGTCATGAGGGAGGCATTCCATCTACGAGGAAGACAGACCCCGCACCAATCCTTACCAGTGGTCCACTCACAGTAGCAATGTCCTCGACGATAATATATTCAAAGGGAGTCTTGGAGTCCTTGAACAGCTTGGAGAGGTACTCGCCCTTCTCCTTGGAGCGGACTGTGCCGCGGACGGGGAAGCCAGCGTCAAGGAAGGCCTTGACGGTGTGACTGACGTCAGTGTAATCTTCCTCCCCGCAACTCACGCGGCGATGTAGCCAGAGGCGCCGGTGACGAGAACCTTGGATCCGGGGGGGATGGCAGGCATGGCGGTCAGTTAGTCAGTGATGAGAGAGTATGTGATGCTGAAGGTCGCTGGCAGCGTGGATGAGCCATGTCGTGGGTATCGTGTCTGTGACCTCGGCGACTTCGGCGGAGGCCGATCGACCTCCACCACGCAACCCGGAATGAGGCGGTAAAACCAAGCGATGGTGCCTAGTGGCGACACCACAGTCAGATATGACGACCAGAGATGGTCCAAGCATGTAGCTCTGTATGTGAGCGCCCTAAATGCTTGTGTCTTGTTGGTCAGTTACAGAAGAGCAAGCTGGAATTAGATGATCCTCTTGCATTGCCTCCAGCGGTTTTAGCCTGTACCGCAGGCTGCTTGTAGCCGCGAGCGGGCGATGGCATGGACAACATGGTCACATGTGGTTCAGCACCATATAACAGGTCACCACTGAACCGCAGCACCACTGATCAGTCGAGGACTGCCTTCTGTATCCCTCAGAGACGGTCAGGATGTTGGGCGTCTCCAAACACCACTGCAGCACGAAGTGTGGAGGGTAAGAGCTTGGATGACTGTGAAACTCCCGCAGCTACAGTCGCACCAAGAGCACTGTTAGCATTGCAGCCCTGCAGTTAACCACTTGAGCTACCCATATGGCACGTGCTGCTCAGACTGGTATTGTCAGCCTTCTTCAGCGGAGCGGCTGAACTTACCAAGATCGACTCAGCACTTATCAGATAAGATGGCGGGCATAGGCGAGGTTATAGACAGGCATACGCACAGACGGAACACCGCCTCGCACGTCTGCTCAGGCGCGCGCACAACCGGTGGACATTTCGGCCGAAGAGAGGAGGACAGATCTGGGTAGCCTTATCAGATAACCTAAAGTGGAGAGGGCAAGCCCAGATGTCATGGCGCCAGACGGTCTGGCTTCGTAATCCGAGCCCCTCGCGCTGTTTTGACATGTCCCATACATGGCGATGGCAGATTACATAGCACAGCTGGTGGGCAGCCAGCGGGAACTCAGCGAGCAACAACAAGCGACACCAAGCACTTCTTCCACAGTTTGGTATTAACGTCTTGGCCCATTTCATAACGACGCGTCGTGCCCAATATTACAGGTCCTGACGCGTCGCGCCTCTGTCAACATTAAGGAGCGGCTCGGTCAGCATCACGCAATACTGGCGGTCATCCTGAGTAGCCTGGGAACATGACGACCGACGCAGCCACCCCATGAGTGAGCTGTGCAGCCTGTGCTCAGGGGAGTGGGCAGCGTCCGCGCGGCTAGAGGCTGGAAGGTGAGCCGATGATGACATTGGTCGAATTGTCTTTGTCAGACCTGAGTGGCTGGCTGAATGAAGTGGAGGAGAGGCGCGCGTCACGCAGGGATCAGATCAAATCATGTACTGCCATGTACGCGGCGCGGTCCGCGCGTCTGCGATTCCCGACGCGTCGGGGCCAAATTACATTGATTTTCTTCAAAATAAGGCGCGCTTGAATCTATTTCTTAAATGTGCCTCTCACATAAAAGTGCTCGAAAGGGCACAAACAAGCCACAAACATGCTTTATCAGACCCCAACTTTTACTCAACGTCATTTGAATATGCTGAGCTAAGAGGGTAAGAGTGCGAGGCGTCATATCAACAGAAGACGCGTCTCTTTCTTCGTTTTCCCATTCACCAGTCCAGTCAACCAGCTCAGAGCAACTAGCAACTTATCAAGCATTGGTAACTCTGCTGTCGAGTCCTGTACCCACTTCTTGTCCCATCATCTTGTACAGCGGGCTGTAACAAGTGAGTATCAATAATCAAATTCCAGCCGTCGTCATCATCGGTGGTGGCCTGGACATTGCGTGAGCGTGGAAACTAATGTACCGCGCAGCATTCAACCAGCTCTGAAGAGCACCACTCCTACCTTCATCTGACGTGTTCCTCATTGTCTCTGCCCAACATGGTTATGTGGATCTACAAGCGTGACGGCCGCAAGGAGCCTGGTGAGTTTTCCGCGACGCGTCCGACGCGTCAAATGAGAAGGGCCCATGCTGACAATAACAGTCGCGTTCGACAAGGTACGCAGAATCAATACGCTCTTAAAACAAAAGCATAGCTAACATCTCCAGGTCACCGCTCGTATCAACAAGCTGTCGTACGGTCTGGACACTAACTTTGTCGAGCCCGCGATCATCACCCAAAAAGTCGTCCAGGGTATCCACCCTTACATTGTGAGTGCCACGCCCCTTGGCCCGCCACCGAACCCTAGAGCTGACCCCATTAGACCACTGTCGAGCTCGACAACCTTGCTGCTGAGACCGCTGCTGCGCTGTCCCCCATGCACCCTGACTGGGCCATCCTTGCCGCGCGTATCGCCATCTCGAACCTGCACAAGGAGACCAAGAAGCAGTTCTCGCAGGTGATTGAGGACCTGTACCAGTGGCACAACCCCAAGACAGGCAAGCACGCCCCCATGGTCTCTGAGGAGGTCTACAACATCGTTTCCAAGAACAAGGAGACCCTTGATGCCGCGATCATCTACGACCGCGACTTCGCCTACAACTACTTCGGTTTCAAGACGCTTGAGCGCTCTTACCTCCTCCGCATCGACGGAAAGATCGCCGAGCGTCCCCAGCACATGCTCATGCGTGTTTCTGTCGGTATCCACGGCGATGACATTGAGAAGGTCATTGAGACCTACAACCTCATGAGCGAGCGCTACTTCACCCACGCCTCACCGACGCTCTTCAACTCGGGTACTCCCCACGCCCAGATGTCGTCTTGCTTCCTCGTCGCCATGAAGGAGGACTCGATTGACGGCATCTACGACACTCTCAAGACCTGTGCCCAGATCTCCAAGACCGCCGGTGGTATCGGACTCCACATCCACAACATTCGTGCCAAGGGCTCGTACATTGCCGGAACCAACGGCTACTCCAACGGTATCGTTCCCATGCTCCGTGCCTACGACGCTACCGCTCGTTACGTCGACCAGGGTGGCAACAAGCGCCCCGGTGCCTTCGCCATCTACCTGGAGCCCTGGCACGCCGATATCTTCGATTTCCTCGACCTCCGTAAGAACCACGGAAAGGAGGAGGTTCGTGCCCGTGACCTTTTCTACGCCCTCTGGATCTCCGACCTCTTCATGAAGCGTGTCGAGTCCGACGGTGACTGGACCCTCATGTGCCCGGCTGAGTGCCCTGGTCTCGCCGACGTCCACTCTGAGGAGTTCGAGAAGCTGTACGAGAGCTACGAGCGCGCCGGCAAGGGTCGCAAGACCATCAAGGCCCAGAAGCTCTGGTTCGCCATCCTCGAGGCCCAGACCGAGACTGGTGGTCCCTTCATGCTCTACAAGGATGCTGCCAACCGCAAGTCCAACCAGCAGCACCTCGGCACCATCAAGTCGTCGAACCTCTGCACTGAGATCATCGAGTACTCGTCCCCTGACGAGGTTGCCGTGTGCAACCTTGCTTCGATCGCTCTCCCTGCTTTCGTCAACTTCGAGACTAAGACCTACGACTTCAAGAAGCTGCACGAGATCACCAAGGTTGTCACTCGCAACCTTGACCAGGTCATCACCCGTAACTACTACCCCGTCCCCGAGGCTCGCAACTCCAACATGCGCCACCGCCCCGTCGGTCTTGGTGTCCAAGGTCTCGCCGACACCTTCATGGCCCTCCGCATGCCCTTCGACTCGCGTGAGGCTCGCCAGCTCAACCTCCAGATCTTCGAGACCATCTACCACGCTGCCCTCGAGGCTTCGTGCGAGATGGCCCAGAAGCTCGGCAAGTACCCCTCGTACGAGGGCTCGCCCATGTCGCAGGGCAAGATCCAGCCCGACCTCTGGGGTGTCGAGCCCACCGATCTCTGGGACTGGACTGAGCTCCGCGGCAACATTGCCCAACACGGTGTCCGCAACTCGCTCCTTGTTGCTCCCATGCCCACTGCCTCAACCTCGCAGATCCTCGGCTGGAACGAGTGCTTCGAGCCCTACACCTCGATGCTCTACTCGCGTCGTGTCCTGTCTGGTGACTTCGCGGTCGTCTGCCCCTGGCTCCTGCGCGACTTGATCAACCTCGGCATCTGGGATGAGGAGATGAAGAACCTCATCATCGCTTCCGGTGGCTCCATTCAGCACATCCCCAACATTCCTGATGACATCAAGGCCATCTACAAGACTGTCTGGGAGATCTCGCAGAAGGCTGTTATCGACCTCGCTGCCGACCGTGGAGCGTTTATCGACCAGTCGCAGTCGCTCAACATTCACCTCGCGAACCCCTCATTCTCGCAGCTCACCTCGATGCACTTCTACGGCTGGAAGCGCGGCCTCAAGACCGGTGCCTACTACCTCCGCACTCGCCCTGCCGCCAACGCCATCCAGTTCACCATCGACGCCAAGACTCTCAAGCAGGCCAAGGCCAACGAGTCGCAGGGCAGCCGTCCCTCGTCGAGGAACACTGCGTCCAAGCCCGCTCCCTCGGGCAACGAGCTCAGCGAGCCCATGCGCAAGATCAAGATCGAGACTACTGCTCCCTCGCAGGTGCACCCCGCCGTCACCGCCGCCTCGCGCGCTCGCGGCGGCAGTGAGTCGCCAAACCCCTCGGAGAACGAGGAGGTCTCTTACGAGGAGGCCAAGCGCCGTGCCGACGAGCGTGCCGCTGCTGCTCTCCAGTGCTCCATCGACAACAAGGACGCCTGTGTAATGTGCTCGGGCTAGACGGTGATCACGATCAGGTAGTTGCGTAGGGCGTAGGAGTTTCTTTGTTGTACAATCAGCTTTACTTAGTTTATTACAGTTATGTCCCGTAAAACGTTGCCAGTCAATGAATAGATTGAGCATGGCAAGGTTGCAGACCCCCAGACTAACAAGGCGGCAGTCAACGGTCGCCACGGCTCCCAGCAACTCGCTTCGGAGAGTTGCGACAGCTCCGTTGAGACTTGACGGGGCTGCGCCGAGGCAGCCTCTGAGACGAAAAGAGCTCCAGGTCGTCGCGATGATAAACACTGCTGCAGAACCGGCACCGCCACTTGCGGCGGGGGCGGTCGAGCATGATCTGGCAGAGCCCTTGGCATCAGCTGCACCATTTACGATCACTCACCTCCACCACCACACTCGTTCTCAGGCACAGAACAGGGCGCCCAAGAGTAGAAGACAAACTTGCCAGAAGCCATCGGTGTTGCTATGGGCTATCATACTACTGGACTTGGCGCATGATATAGACCGACCGCCTGGGAACGCACATGCTGCATTCTCCGCAACAGCACATCTGCTTTCGGGAAGCGCCATTTGTGGCATTGTCTTGAGGTCTTTGTCGCCTCCTGTACTAAAGACTCAAACAACGAAGCGTCTGCTGCCTAGTCGTGCTCAAGCCCATAGACCCTTTACTCTCAGCATCTCAAGCACACACAGCATCCCCCAGTAAACACATGCATGCATGCCTCGTAAGTGTTTTAGTGCCCGTCTCCTGATGAGCTCAGCCGGACTGGGACCACGTGGTATAGGCCGGTCAGGAACAGTGGCGGAACCAAAATTTCCATGGTGGACTGAAATCTTCACGCTTGTGTCATGCATCTCAGCCTCGAGAAATCCTCATCCCGGTGGTCGTCGCTACGGTCGTCTTGACCATCATCCAACCATGACGTTCGACCCGCTGTCGCCCTCCAAGGCGACATCTTCCAAGTACCCCGATAAATCGACGTTCCGCACGCTCACACGCGAGCGTGCATTCCGCCACCCCAACCCCAACGGTCCCGACTATGCGACGCACGAGGAGCTGGTGCGCCCCCACATCGAGAGCTTCGACGCTCTGACGGAGGGCGACGACGGCCAGCCGGGCCTACTCCAGCTCGGTGTGCAGGACATCGGAGAGAAGGTCATCTTCGATGGAAAGTCGGAAGAGGGCCTGCCGTACGGCAACAAGATCACCTGTGCGTTTGTTGTTTGTGTGGGGTGGAGATGGGCTGGTGACTGACCCTCCGCAGACCGGATATCTCAGGTCGCCCTCGGCAAGCCTCTCGTTTCCGACAGGGACAAGACGGCCGTCGAGCGCCGCATTTTCCCCAGCGAGGCGCGTGAGCGTCTCACGACCTACCGTTCCCGCCTGACCGTTACGATCAAGTGGAAGGTCACGACCGCTGATGGAACGACGAGGGAGTCTGAGGAGGTGCGCGAGTGTGGTATGCTGCCTATCATGGTCAAGTCTGCCCGCTGCAACATCCGCGGAATGCCCGCCGCCGAGCTTGTCAAGCACGGAGAGGAGTCGTCGTCTTGGGGAGGCTACTTCATCATCAACGGTAACGAGAAGCTCGTCCGTTACCTCATTCTTCCCCGCCGTCACCACCCCATCAACCTTTACCGCCCCTCGTTCGCGAAGCGTGGAGTCTCGTACACCGCTTACGGATGTCAGATCCGCTGTGTCCGACCGGACCAGAGCGCGTGCACGAACACGATCCACTACCTGTCAAACGGTGGAGCGACGCTTCGTTTCGCTTGGCGCAAGGTCGAGTACATGATCCCTCTCGTGCTCATCCTCAAGGCGCTCGTCGATGCGAGCGACCTCGAGATCTTCGAGGGCCTCGTCCAGGGCGAGTACGACAACACGTTCCTGACGGACCGTGTCGAGCTTCTGCTCCGTGGCCAGAAGAGCTGGAACCTGCAGACGGGCACGCAGTGCCTCGACTACCTCGGCGACAAGTTCCGTGTGGTTATGAACTGCCCGGACGACTGGACCAATGTTCAGGTTGGAAGCTACCTCCTTAAGAAGGTCGTGCTCGTTCACCTCCCGCAGCCGCGCGAGAAGTTCCGCATGCTCCTCTTCATGCTCCGCAAGCTCTACTCAATGGTCGCTGGCACGTCGTGCCCCGACAACCCCGATTCGCCGCAGCACCACGAGGTTCTTCTTCCCGGTTTCCTCTACGCGATGATCATCAAGGAGCGCTTCGACGAGTCGCTGAACGCCATCAAGGCTCAGATCAACATGGACATGCGCCAGGGTCGCGCCAAGAGCTTCGACGACCCCAAGTACTTCCCGTCCGTCCTGACCAAGGTGAATTTTGACGTCGGCTCCAAGCTGTCCTACTTCCTCGCCACGGGTAACCTTGTCTCGCCCACTGGTCTCGACCTGCAGCAGACGTCCGGTTTCACCGTTGTCGCCGAGAAGCTGAACTTCTACCGTTACTTGTCGCACTTCCGCTGTATCCACCGTGGTGCGTTCTTCGCCGAGCTCAAGACGACGGCCGTCCGTAAGCTGCTGCCCGAGTCCTGGGGTTTCCTCTGCCCCGTCCACACGCCCGACGGATCGCCCTGTGGTCTTCTTAACCATCTTTCGCACACGTGTCAGATCGTCGTCAAGCCGCTTGACACCAGCAAGATCCCTCAGCTCCTTTCTGCTCACGGCATGACTCAGGTCTTCGCCACCGGCATCGACGGAAGGACCAACGTCGTCGTCCAGCTCGACGGCCGCGTCATTGGCTGGGCTTCCCCGACCAAGGCCAAGGAGCTTGCAGACCTGCTCCGCAAGCTCAAGACCGAGGGTGATGGCCGTGTCCCGCTTGACCTCGAGGTCGGCTACGTTCCCGTCACCAAGGGAGGACAGTACCCTGGTCTGTACCTGTTCGGCTCGCGCTCGCGCATGATGCGCCCCGTCACATACCTCGAGAACGACAAGATGGACCACGTCGGCACATTCGAGCAGGTGTACATGGACATTGCGATCAAGCCCGAGGAGGTCGAGAAGGGCGTCAGCACGCATGTCGAGCTCGACCCGACGTCGATGCTCTCGGTTCTCGCCAACCTCACGCCGTTCTCCGACTTCAACCAGTCGCCCCGTAACATGTACCAGGTAAGCTTGGAATTTTGGAACCAGAGCTGACATTACAGTGCCAGATGGGTAAGCAGACGATGGGAACGCCGTCTACTGCCCTGCAGCACCGTACGGACAACAAGTTCTACCGCATCCAGAACCCTCAGACGCCGATCGTGCGCCCGTCGCTGCACAACGACTACGGCTTCGACGACTTCCCGAACGCGACGAACGCGATCCTTGCCGTCATCTCATACACGGGTTACGACATGGAGGACGCGATGATTCTGAACAAGTCTTCGCACGAGCGCGGTTTCGGTTACGGTACGGTGTACAAGGCGGACATTTTCGACCTGAAGGACGCTGCGCGCTCGCGCACGGCGGCGCCGACGCTGCACTTCGGCCTTGGACGCGACGTCAAGGCCGACTCGCCGTGGCGCCAGTTCCTGGACCAGGACGGTCTGCCGCAGCTCGGCACGCGCGTCAAGAGCGGCGACCCGCTCTGCGCATACATTGATGACACGACTGGACGCACAAAGGTACACAAGTACAAGGGCGACGAGACGGCGTACATCGACGAAGTCCGTGTGCTCGGCTCGGACTTAGGCGACTCGGAGCTGCAGAAGATCCACATCAAACTGCGAATCCCGCGTTCGCCCGTTATCGGAGACAAGTTCTCCTCGCGTCACGGACAGAAGGGTGTCTGTTCCGTCAAGTTCAAGGACATTGACATGCCGTTCTCCGAGTCGGGTATGCGCCCCGACGTCATCATCAACCCGCACGCGTTCCCCTCGCGTATGACGATTGGAATGTTCGTCGAGATGCTTGCGGCCAAGGCGGGTGCCGTCCACGGACAGTGCCAGGACGCGACGCCGTTCAAGTTCTCGGACGCCGAGGGCCCCGTCGAGTTCTTCGGCGAGCAGCTTCGCAAGGCCGGATACAACTACCACGGCAACGAGCCGATGTACTCTGGCTTGACCGGCGAGGAGATGCGCGCCGACATCTTCCTCGCCCCCTGTGCGTACCAGCGTCTCCGTCACCAGGTCAACGACAAGTACCAGGCTCGTTCGACCGGACCGGTCGACCCCCTGACGCGCCAGCCCGTCAAGGGTCGAAAGCGTGCCGGTGGTATCCGTTTCGGAGAGATGGAGCGCGACGCGCTCATCGCCCACGGCACGTCCTTCCTGCTGCAGGATCGTCTCATGAACTGTTCCGACTACTCGACCGCGTGGGTGTGCCGCGGCTGTGGCTCGCTCATCTCGCTCGGCTTCGACGACTCGGTCGGCCCCACCAACGACGGACGGCCGAGGCAGTACTGCCGCATCTGTGAGCGGAACGAGCAGCCCGGCGCCCTCGACGGTGCCGTCCAGGACAAGAGCGTTGGTGTCGTCGCTAAGCGCGAGAGCAACGCCACCGCCGCGTCCTCCAAAATGGACGTCATCGCCGTCCCGTACGTCTTCAGGTACCTCTGCGCCGAGATGGCGTGCATGGGCATCCGCCTCAACGTCAGCGTCGCATAGGTGTAGGAGTAGTCATAAAGCAAGCAGAGTCCATACCCCTTTCATTAGGTCCACAATTTCTAGAGTTATCATGCATAGTATCGGCATTGGACGTTGGCAACATTGGCCGCGGCGCGCAGCGGGCATTGGCAGCGGACATGGCGCGATGTACTCCGAACGGCGGCAGACTTCGGAGAGCAGAGTCCATTTTGGGCACGCAGCATGCGTCGTCAGACACTGAGCAATGCGTCAGTGGAGTGATTGACTGACGCCTTGGCGTTCCGTGACATAGCCTTGCTCTGAGCAGAGGCGGATGTGATACGACGAGAACGTGCACAGTCGGTGACCCTGCGGCGTCCCACCTGTACCACTTGTACTAGCTGTGTCATCTTTTGTCTGGGGGAAACCCTCGCCATGTCCTTGCTTCTGAAGTCGTCACGACGGGTACGGAGTCGTACAAGGCCACAGTCGTGTTATGCAGTGTATTGTTCTCGCCAGGTAGACCACGCGGCCAAGAGAGAACGTCACTGCGTGGACCCGACCGCAAACGAAAAAGAAGTCGGATGCGGCATCTACGGCGTCGATAGTTGGTTGTGCCGAGTAGATCGCCGAGGGAGCCGGATTGTCGGCCAGGAATTCGAAAATAGATCGTCGTCCCCGTCCCCCCACCTGGGTGGTGTGACATCTGGGCAATCTGGGCCAATGAGGCCCCCGCGTTAGAGCGACGTGCATCACCTGCATCCATACTCCATACCGTTGCTCTCATCCTCGGTACTTTCCGCCATGTCATGGGGTGCACGCTGCATCAGATCTCTACGCTGGAACCTGGCTCCAAGTTGCGTCTGCACCATCCATCACCCCCGGCACCATGCTCCGCTCACTTAACCGTGCGCGCCCCCCGCTCCGCGCCCCCTCTTGCAAGAGGGCAGCAACATACCCCGCCCACTACTACAACTACAAGAGTCCCAACGATATCCCGATCCGCACTAACCTCAAGGGCTCCGAGCTGCTCAACACGCCCGCCGTGAGTCTTCCTTCATCCTCTTGACTTTCTCTACTGCGTCTTGGACGCCGTTATGTCTGCAAGCGTCTGCAACAGCGCCACAGCTGTCTTCCCCATCACTCTCGGCGGTGACGTCATCCGTCGTCTTGTTGTCACCTCACCGCAGCCCGTCACCGTGCCGGACCCGGTGACACCCCGGGCGCAACGCTGACGACCAGCTCAACAAGGGTGCCGGCTTCAGCCGCGAGGAGCGCGCCGTGTTCGGACTCGAGAGTTTCCTGCCGTACGACGTGCACAGCCTCGAGCGCCAGACGCTGCGCGCCTACAACCAGCTCAAGAAGCAGCCTTCAGTCATCCAGCAGCATGCCTTCCTCGCCAGTTTGCGGTGAGTCGTGGTGACATGCAGCTTGCCATAAGAAGTTGAGCTGACGTACCAGAGACCAGAACCAGGTCCTGTTCTACCGGCTGATGCAGGACCACCTGAAGGAGCTGCTCGGCGTGCTCTACACCCCTGGCGCCGCGCAGGCTGTCGCGCAGTACTCGAACCTGTTCCGGCGGCCGATCGGCTGCTTCCTCGTGAGTACCAGCTCCCTGCGTCTGACGACAAGTTGACATACAGTCGTACCCTAACAAGGACGGCATGCGCGCCCAGCTGCTCGCGCACCTGCATGACATCAATCGCGTCGCGGACGTGGCCATGGCGACCGAGGATCCTAAGGACACGATCGATCTTGTCGTCGTCACGGACGCGGAGGCGATTCTGGGTATTGGCGACCAGGGTGTTGGCGGTATCACGATTTCTACGTCCAAGTCAGCCCTCTACACGCTCGGAGCGGGTATCAACCCGAACCGCATCTTGCCCGTCATGCTCGACGTCGGCACGAACAACCACGCCCTCTTCTCCGACCCGCTCTACATGGGCTGGAAGCGCACGCGCCTCCGTGGTAAGGTGTACGACGATTTCGTCGACCAGTTCGTCCAGACGTGTCGCGAGATCTTCCCGAAGGCTGTCATTCACGTGAGTCGCTGTGCAATACGTTGTACAGAGACAGCGAACTGATGTTCAGTTTGAGGACTTTGGCATGGCCAACGCGTACCGCTTCATGCAGAAGTACCAGAACCAGATGCCGTTCTTCAACGACGATATCCAAGGAACGGGTGCGGTGACGCTCGCAGCGCTGATTTCGTGAGTGCCCTCCAGCTACGGCACACTCCAGGCATAGCTAACGCCAGTGCTCTAAAGGTGATCAAGTCCCCACTGGAGGACCAGCGCATCGTTATCTACGGCGCTGGATCAGCCGGCATGGGCATTGCGAACCAGATTCTGGACGGCCTGATGATCCTGGGCGGCCTATCTCGCGAGGAGGCGCTGAAGCGCTTCTGGTGCGTCGACCGACAGGGTCTGCTCCTGGAGTCGCAAGGCAACTCGCTCCGGCACAGCCAGATCGCGTTCGCGCGTCCGGACTCGGACATTGCGGACTGGAAGCTCGAGAACCCCGAGCTGCCGAACGAGGCGCAGCTGATCGACGTCGTGCGCCATGTCAAGCCGACTGTACTCATTGGCACGAGCACGAGCAGGTGTGCGTTCGACGAGGAGGTCGTCAGGACCATGTACGAGGGCACGAAGGAGAATGGAGGTAGCGGACGCCCCATCATCTTCCCGCTCAGCAACCCGACGGAGCTGTGCGAAGTCGACCCCATCGATGCGCTGTCGTGGACGGACGGAAATGCTCTCATCGCAACAGGATCGCCGTTCCCGCCAGTGCCGCTCCCGAACGGCAAGGAAGGTGAGTTCGAGCTTTCTATATCTTTCTCTTTAAGCTGACAAACGCAGTCCCCATCGCGCAGACGTAAGCTTCGCGCGCTTGTCTCTAGCTGACCCACAGGAACAACGCCCTCTTGTACCCCGCCCTGGGCCTCGGCGCGATCCTGTCCGGAGCCAAGCTCATCTCGCCAGCCATGCTGATGGCGGCGGTCCACGCGCTGGCGTCCCAGTCCCCCGCACTCCGCGACGAGAACGCCGCCCTGCTGCCTGACCTCAGCGACGTGCGCACGGTGAGTGTGCCGATCGCGTCGGGCGTGATCAAGCAGGCGATCGAGGAGGGCGTTGCGACGGGCCAGGAGGCGATTGAGACGGCCAAGGAGAAGAGCGAGAAGGATCTCCAGAAGATGATCGCGGATAACATGTGGAACCCGGTTTACAGGCCGCTCGAGCTGATCGACTAGGCGAGCGGAGGGCGAAGCCCGGAGCGAGGCGGGGACCCGAGATATGATATGTATCTGTATCGAATCTGCTGGGACGGCTAAACGTAGCACTCGCTGACATTGTCCTGACCGTCGCCGCCGCCGAACTTGTCTTCTCTTCATTGTCCGCTTGCATTATTATTCTAACTATGTTACAGGGGAATCTGAATTACTGATGTAGGAGGACTACCACTCGAGCTCGCCGGGACAGTACTTCTCAATCAACCTTTCGTAGTAAGGTCGAAGGGCCATCTTGTCAGGTGGCGCGTCGCTCTTGCTGTAAAGGTCATACGCATTGAACGCCCTGACCGCCTTGAGCTGCTCCTCGTCGCCCGGTCCCATGAGGTGGCGGTATGCCCCTTCCCGATGCCAGGGATAGAAAGAGTGGTATCTCAGCATACTTAGCCCTTCCTTGGGAATGGAGCTCTGCCGTCTCATGACATCGTAGATGTACTCGTCGTGTCCCCAGCTGAGCAGCACATTGTCCAGCCCACAGTTGGGCTCGTAGATCCCGCACTCCGTAGACAACTCCGGGTCCTTCGAGTCCGGGTTGAACTTGAATGTGTCGGGATAAATAATGGCGGAGGGAAAGGCACACCCAACCACAAACGTATCCCCCACGACGTCCCATTGACCCTCTGCGCCGAGGAAGACGAGCAACTTTCCCAGGTCGTGCACGAGGCCGACGAGCTGCATCCAGTCCGGTTTGCGATCACGGCGGAGTGCCTCGGCGGTCTGGAGGAGGTGTTCGATCTGGCCCACGCTTGTGTCGGGGTCCGATTCGTCGACGAGCTGGTCGAGCAGCTCCAACGCCGCCCAGACCGTCATTTTCACCTTCGGGCGCGCAGAGTGCGCCTCGCGCACTGTCACATTATAGGCAAGCGTCTGCTTCGCGTGCTGCTCCTGCGTCTGTCAGCACGCGCTAAGGGGGAGGGGGGAGGGAAGAGGATGAGAGGCGGGTAAACGTACAGCGTAGAAAGCCTTGACACGGTCACAGGCCGCGTCATACTGCCTGAAAGTGTCTTTGTCCTTGTTCGCGTCAAACTCGCTAGCCGCGTCCCACGCAGCAACACCTGCAGCGCCCTTGAGGACGTTCACCGCGTCGATCTCGTCGCTGACTGCGTCGAGCTTGGTCGCGTGGATCCGCACCTGGTCCGTGACTACTGGGGCGCGCATCGTGATGATCTGTTGTCGCTGTCGTTGCCGAGTGTATGATGGCGAGTAAGACGTCAGTGGAAGAGTTAATATAGGGCTGGCCATCGCAATGGGGAGGGGTGGCGCGGAAATGGCCCGAGTATGCTGACGACACCTGTGTCAACAAGATGCGAAACTTTGCATCGCTCTCCCCCGGCACGAGGCAGATCCAACGTCCAACGCCCGCGGCGACCGGGCCGGACCTGCGTGTTACATTCCCCTCTAAGATTCTGCGCATGACATCGTCGTTCCCGCGTTCCCCACGACGGCACGCAGCGGGCAACGACGGCTGACGCAGGACTGTTGCGGTTGTTGTTGTGCCACGTCCGTGATCGCTCCGTGTTTCGTATGGATCGGCGGCACGTCTGTGCACACTTGACTCCGATTTGTTCCCGATCGGTGTCCTGTCGGCCGCCTATGGACCGATATCGGTCCGTGAGTGGAGGCAGTTTTCCGCGAACGGTGCCGAATCGGCACATGGTCGGCCCGACTGAACACCGGTCGGACCAAAACCGGAGTACTTTGTGTGAGAAGCCATTCCGGGCTCTTCGGCAACCTGTTTCGACCTCTGATCTTATCTCTGACTCACCCATGTTGTGCCCCGCACACTCCCAGCCCTCTGCAACACTTCTGCATACACCTACAACCTCCCTCTGCACATTAGAGGACCTTTCGAGGCTTTCTGAGTTAAGCCAGGCAGCTGCCACACGCACAGACGCCCATAAGGCCGAGAATAGCCGTGAATTTTGCCCGCGTGCGCCTGGCTCTGGGACGCCACCGCACCCAGCTGCCTGCCGCCGGCCGTGGAGCGAGGGCGGCCAGCTGGGCCATGTGAAGCGCCCACCTGTGTGGCTGTGGCTCCACTGCGACTCGTTTCAGAGGAATCTCGCAGAGGGCCCACAACGCAGAAAAGGCGCGATGCAGATGCCAAGCTCCGGCTGTAGCCGTGGGGGACCGCCTGGGGTTACGCTGGAAATCAGGGCGGGCAATGTGGGCGCGCGCGGGGGTCCGGATTTGCGGGCCGGTCAGAGCTTGCGATCAAATGTTGGGTCAGGTGCTTGCCCGGTCGCTCGGTTGTGGCCCGCGGTGTGGGGCTCGACTCTCGCTTCGTATTTATGCTGAGGCACACCTCTTGCTCCATAGTTGCATCCCCCCGAGCTCTCCACTTGCTTACGCACTCAGCGTCAACTGCATTGCTTGCGATCCGCAGTTACAGCTAGCTGCTGCTCGCCTGACCAGCTCGCTAGCGATTCAGGATCCAAGGACCCACCTAGAGCCAATCGCGTTCCCGGACCAACTCGTGCGATTGGGCCGAGAATTATCTCCAGCAACGACCCAGACCCTGCCCGAACCCATCCGCCGGTCCGTCCTGCTTTCTCCTCTCTCTCCGTTATAATCCCCACCTCTCCCCCCTTGTCCCTCTTCTCCTTTCTCTCATTCTACCATTAGTTGTATAATACCCATCGACACAGCGACATGACCGCCCCCGCTCTGAACGGGAACGACAAGGCGGCGCTGCGCGAGCTCGACAGCGTGCGCTCCGAGGAGGTCGCGCAAGCTGGCGTCCCCGCCGAGCTGCCCGGCACGCACGCGCCAAACGAGGAGGGCCGCGCGTTCTCGACCAAGTCGCCGTCCCTCGGCCCCAGCGACGAGATGACGCGCAACGCCAAGATCGCGACTGAGAAGGAGCACCAGATGAGCCTCTGGCAGGGCATCAGGCTGTACCCCAAGGCCGTTGCCTGGAGCATGCTCATCTCGACGTGTATTGTGATGGAGGGTGAGTCCTAGTTCGAGGGGAAGAGTGAGGCGTGGTGGGGGTGGTGGGGGGCTCAGACGTGCATACACGGGGACCCGGGGAAACGTCCGACAGCATGTGTGCGGTATTGTGTTCCCCAACTCGACCGGCATCGTCAAGTCGAGCTCGCAAGTGGGCACAGAGGTTGGATGGATCGCAACTTGGCGATAGTCCGGAAATACGCTCTTAGCCCCATGCGGGTCGGTGTCTGTGCTAAGCTTGGCACGGCACGCTGCCGCGCTGCATGCCGCGAGCCACCTGACCCGGCTGTGTCGGCTGGCGTCGGCCGGTGGCGGCTGTACGCGGCCACGATGTCCCCCCACCCGAAAACCTGTCCGCGGCATGCAACCCTTGCTGACAACAGGCTACGATGTGTGCCTCCTGTCCAACTTTTACGCCTTCCCCGCATTCAACAAGACGTTCGGTGTCCTGAACCGCAAGGGCGAGTACGAGGTGCCTGCGCCGTGGCAGGCGGGTCTCTCGAACGGTGCCAACTGTGGTGAGATCATCGGTCTCTTCATCAACGGCTTCGTCTCCGAGCGCTTCGGGTACCGCTACACTGTCATGGCTTCGCTCGCCGCGCTCACGGGGCTGATTGCCATGTTCTGGACCGCCACGTCGCTCCCACAGCTCCAGGTCGCCGAGGTGCTTTGCGGTATCCCCTGGGGTATCTTCCAGACGCTGTGCATCACGTACGCGTCTGAGGTCTGTCCCGTCGCGCTCCGCGGTTACCTGACCTGCTATGTCAACTTCTGCTGGGGTCTCGGCCAGGTCATCGGTATCGGTGTCATCAAGTCTCAGCTCTACCGTGGTCCCGACGACAACCTCGCCTGGAAGCTGCCCTATGCTCTGCAGTGGATGTGGCCCGTTCCCCTCCTTATTGGTGTCGCGCTCGCTCCCGAGTCGCCGTGGTGGCTCGTCCGCCGCGGCCGCTACGCAGACGCGAAGAAGAACCTCCTCCGTCTGACGAGCCTGAACCGCGAGACCGACTTTGACGCGGACGAGACGATCGACATGATGCGACACACGACCGAGCTCGAGCGCGAGATCACCTCTGGCGCGTCCTACCTCGACTGCTTCAAGGGTGTCGACCGCCGCCGCACCGAGATCGTGTGCATGGTGTGGGCGATCCAGAATCTCGCCGGCAACTCCTTCTCGGGCTACAGCTCCTACTTCCTGACCAAGGCCGGCGTGCCCGGCGACAAGGCGTACGACTTCGCCATGGGCCAGTACGCCATCAACTGTGTCGGCGTCTTCGGCGCATGGGCCCTCATGGCTTGGGGCATCGGACGCCGCAACCTGTTCCTGTACGGTCTGTGTGGCTTGTGCGTCACGCTCTTCGTCATGGGCTTCCTCGGTCTGGTGCCGGAGGCGAACAGGAACCAGGGCGCGATGGCGACGGGCTCCATGATGATCATCTGGGCTGCGTTCTACCAGCTGACGGTGGGAACCGTGGCCTACTCTCTCGTCGCGGAGCTCTCGACCCGCCGGCTGCAGATCAAGACGGTGGTCCTGGGACGCAACCTCTACATCGTCGTCGGCATCGTGTGCTCTGTGCTCACGCCCTACATGCTCAACACGGACAAGTGGGACTGGGGCAACTACGCCGGCTTCTTCTGGGGCGGGTCCTGCTTCCTCTGCATCATCTACTGCTACTTCCGCATTCCCGAGCCGGCCGGACGCTCGTTTGCAGAGATCGACATTCTCTTCGAGCGCGGCGTCAGCGCGCGCAAGTTTGCCACAACCAAGGTCGACCCCTTCGAGGTCGAACTTCACGAGAAGGCGGAGGCGCAGCACGTCGAGCGCATCGACGAGAAGGGTGCTACGACAGCGACCGTCTTGTCCGCCGAGTCTGCCTAGGTCCCAGGCTGCGAAGTCCAGGGCTTTGCTGGGAGATGGCTCCCGATGGAATAACGACAGTGTAATGAGGATCCTATCTGGAATATCAGTTTTAATAGTCAGCAGTGTCCTCCGGGGCCTGCATAATGCCCAGTGCGAATGTATCATGTGTACTCTGCGTTTCCCTGTCTTAGCTGCAACCTCAACCTGTGTCGGTACATGCGAGAATGAAAGCGATGGCGCATTCGGAATCGAATATTCTGATGCGGACGAAGCGAGGCCACGCTCACGTGACCGGTCCCACACCAAGGCAACGACCGACGCACGTGAGCTCGGTGGTGCCACGTGTCGGAAAAATGCCGTTGTCATCGCGTGTAGTCTGGATGTGGTGTCGAAGCTCGGTCGATGGCGACGTTAAGCGCAGTTGGGAAGCAAGCCGGGCCACTGACAAACGTCACTCTCCGACCGACCGACAAACCGACATCGATACGTCGTCTTTAGTCGCTCCGTCTGTCTGTTTCTCTGTCGATCACAACTGTCCTCTCTTTGCCTCTTGTCTACATCAGAATCCACCCCGCGGCACCTCTCCAAGAACAGTACCGGTACCGACACGCCGACGCCGACGTGTCGCCGCACGCACTGCGATAAGCGAGTGATCGAGCCCGATCGTCCACGAAACCTTACTTCTGTTGCACGCATCACACGACGTCGTCTGTTTCACTCGTCTTGTTTCTTCCATCCCGACCTCTACCCTTGTCTCCGACTCGAGTCACTGTCACCGCCGTATCCGCCGCTCACCGCTCCTTCGAACTTGTCCTTCGATCACCCTCCACGAAAACAACGTCCACACACGCGGCCCAGCCACGTCTCCTCACGCTCTTTCCCCATTCCAACCCAGAGCGGCGCTAGAGCAGCATGGAGGTGAACAAGGAGGAGGCGCTGCGCTGTCTCGGCATCGCGCAGCGGCACCGCAACTCGCAGAACTATACTTCGGCGCTCAAGTTTGCGCGCAAATCCGTCACGATGTACAGCACGCCAGAGGGCGAGAAGATGGTACAGATCATCGAGAAGGAGATGTCCACGTACTCTTCCTCGTCTAACGGTCCTGCCGACAGTGAGAAGAGCGCCGCGGGCGCGGCGGTAGGAAGTAAGGCCAAGGCCACGGGTGTCGAGGAGCACGTCACGAGCGCCCGGCACAGACATACGGAGAAGAAGGAGGAGAAGAAGGAAGAGAAGAGGCAGTACACTGCCAAGCAGATGGAGGTCGTCACGCGCGTCAAGCGGTGCGGACACACGGCGTACTACTCGATCCTGGCCGGTGAGTATAGGTCGCCGCAGGCGGCCTCTCTTGACCGTCTCGCCTCCCCCACCACCTGAAACCTGGGAGGCATGCGGAAGCGGAGAGCTGTCCAGGTAGCGTTGAGCTGACAAACAGTGGAGAAGAGTTGCTCAGAAAACGACGTGAAGCGCGCATACAAGAAGCTCGCGCTGCAGCTGCACCCGGACAAGAACGGAGCGCCCGGTGCCGACGAGGCCTTCAAAAGTATGTTCTGGCCTCCTCTCATAGCTTCTTGTCGCGCCTTTCTCGAGCTAACCACCAGTGGTCTCGAAAGCCTTTCAAATCCTCAGCGACAAGAATCTACGTGCCGTGTACGACCAGAACCCGTCCATTGACCCGACGCAGCGCGGCGGTGGTGGTGGAGGTGGAGGTGGTGGTGGGATGGGCGGCATGGCGCGCGGCTTCCCGCAAGGCGCGCAGTTCGCGTTCCAGGATGGCGGCATCGACCCCGACGACCTGTTCAACATGTTCTTTGGCGGGGGTATGGGCGGGGGTATGGGGGGGAGCCCCTTCGGCGGAGCGCGGGTGTACACCTTTGGCGGCGGCGGACCGACGTACCACCGCCGTCGGCCGGCCAACGCGTACGCCCGTCCGGGTCAGCATGGGGAGGAGCAGTCGCCGCTGCTCGCCCTACTGCCTATCGGCCTCCTGCTTCTGTTCATTCTCTTCTCCGTCATTCCGTCCATGTTCGCGGGACCGTACCAGCCCGACCCGTCCTACAGCTTCTCCCCGTCATCGCAGTTCGACACGCCGCGCCACACCTGGCAGCGCTCTGTGCCGTACCACGTGAACCAGGCCGAGTTCGAGGCGTCCGACATCTACAACTCCGTTCCCGAGCACAAGCGGCAGGAGAAGAACAGTGGCCTGTTCAGCTCCAAGATGCGTGCGTTCGAGCGCGGCATTGAGGAGAACCATATCCGGCACTTGCAGGCTGAGTGCCAGAACTTTAACGCTCTGAAGAACCGCAAGATCCGCGCTGAGGCTGGGGTTTTCGGACTGGGAGCGGACTATGACAAGATCCGAAAGCTGAGGGCAGAGACGAACGGGGCGTGCGAGCAGCTCAGGCGGTGGGGTCTGCCGCAGCAGGCGTTTTAGTAGGGTAATAGGTGTTCTAGATGCATTTTTGTCATACATATATGGGTTTACGTCTACTGCTTCGCCGCCTGCTGAAGGTCGTAGTAGTACTCTGTTTCGTCAGCTCTGCCAACTTCAACCGTTGAGCGTCAACTTACTCTCGGCCGCCGCGATCGTGGACACGTTCGACTTGAGCTTGTTCTCCGTCTCGATCCACTGTCTGTCAGCTGCGCGTCAAAGTGCAAGCTCACCTCGTCCTCCTCGACCGAGTCGAAGACGATACCGCCACCAGCCTGGAGGTAGACGTTTCCGCCCATGAACGTCATGGTGCGGATGGCAATGCACGTGTCGAGGTTGTCGCGGTCAAAGTCGAATCGTCCGACGGCGCCGGCGTACACGCCGCGCTTCTCCTGCTCGAGCCCGCCGACGAGTTGGATCGCCTTCACCTTCGGCGCGCCCGACACGGTGCCGGCGGGGAAGATGGAGCGGAAGGCATCGAAGCGCGACTGGTCGGGACGCAGCTGGCCCGAGATCTGCGACGTGATGTGGATCACGTGGCTAAACTTCTCGAGCCGCATCAGGTCGTCGACCTGCACTGTCTCTGGCGCGCAGACGCGGTTCACGTCATTTCGCGCCAGGTCCACCAGCATGATGTGTTCCGCCCGGTCCTTCTCGGACGCGAGGAGCTCGGCGCCGAGACGGGCGTCCTCTGTTTGTTAGCTGGTGATAAAACTTGGGCAGCTTACCGGCCGCGGTCTTGCCGCGCTTCACGGTTCCGGCAATCGCGTGGTTGTACACCTTGCGGTTCTCGACCTTGCACAGCGTCTCGGGCGACGCGCCGACGAGCTGCACGTCCCCGCTGTCGACGTAGAACATGTACGGCGATGGGTTCACACGCCGCAGATGCCTGTACACGTTGAACGGGTGGAGCGCCGTCTTGCGCTTCTGCCTCTGGCTCGGGACAGCCTGAATAATGTCACCCTTGACGATGTGCTCCTTGAGCTTGGTCACGAACGCCTCGTACCCCGCCTTGCCGACGTTGCTGACGGGCTCGTTGCCGAGCTCGATCGGGCCCTGCGGCGGGAGCGGAACCTCAGGCGACTCAAGGCGTGCCTTGACCTCGGCGATACGCTGACGAGCCTCCTCGTACAGCCTCGGAAGCTCCGACTCCGGGGTTCCGTCGGGCAGGTAAACATGAGACACGATCTTGATGGACTGGAAGATGTGGTCAAAGATGACGATCGTCTCGGCGATCATGAAGAACGCCTCGGGCAGTCCCGGGAGCGGGTCGCGGTGCGGCGTCGCCGGCTTCGTGACGGGCTCGAAGTGCTGGATAGCGTCGTACGTGATAAATCCGACGGCTCCTCCCGTGAACGTAGGCACCTCCTCGATCCGCCCGTAGCGGTACGGCTCAAGAACGGACTCGAGCACGCTGAGCGGGTCGCCTTCGGCGTCGAATCCGGGGCCAGTGCGCACGCTCTTGATCGGGTTCGCACCGACGAAAGAGTACTGCGCCAGGTTCTCGCCACCCGTAATAGACTCGAGGAGGAAGGACTCCTTTGATCCATTCGCGACCTTCAGGTAAGCGGCGACGGGCGTCAGCAGCTCGCCGGGGATGTCAATGTAGACCGGGACAAGGTTCGGCTTCTGCGCCGGAACCTCAGCCGAGGAAGACGCAATGCCAAAGTTGGACGGGAAGCCGCCGGCTCCCTTCGGCGCGAGCGTCGTCGGCGCCGAGGTTCCGTTCCGGACGAAGTTGGTCACCTCCTCGAGGGAGGGCTTCAGAGTCTAATGGTCAGTCGGCGAATGGGCGAATTGCAACTCACGATGCCGGCCATGAGGTGTTCCGAGGAGAGTTGGGTGATGGGAAGGAAGACGAGGAAGACACAAGCGGGGATGGAAATTCCAGGTTAGTGGACAATCTGGGCCAGTGAGTGTCGTAATCGACTCGACCGGGATCTTCGAGCGGAGGTATTAGGCGGAGCTCGACAGTGAGGAAGACACTTTCTTTCTCTCCACGTGGTCGAACGTACCCAGCGGTGTCTTGGAGCTGCAGGTTGATCACGTGATGTATCCTATGGTGCGTGCGTCGTTGCAGTGATGGGTCGGACCCTGGCACTGGAACCCTTTCCCTTGACTCTGCTGGGGTGCGTTGCGTTGCTGGGCGCTGGGTGCACACACTGGGATGCACACTGGGATGTCTTGCCGATGTGGAAGGAAGGTCCCCTAGCTTGACGCCTCAAAGTACCATATCGGCAAGGTAGGGGGTAGTGCGCAGTGCGCAGTGCGCAGTTTATCGCGAAGACACGCTGATGCATGAAGCAGACGCGCATTTTGGCAGGCTGCTCAGGTGCGCCCGCGATGCGTACGTATTATGCATTGCAGTGCAGGCTGTCGTCGTCTGCCCCGGTAGGAACTGGGTGGCCCTGTCTCTCTGTTCCCTTGTTCCCCTGTGCCTCCCCTTGGTCCCCCTGTCGCCTGGGGATCTTCCTCCAATTCCTCGACGGACTGTCGCGGAAGACTTGGCTGCCAGGACACAGGACACAGGACACTGCACCTGGCTCACCTGGCTCACCTGGCTCCGCGCACCAGGCTGCCAGACTGCCAGGCCCTCGAAGCTTGAACCGGGGCTTCCAATCCCACAGAGATCCTCGTTCTCTCCGTCACAGCTCTCACCTCCTGAGTCTCACCCCGGGCGCTCGATCCAGCAAACTCGACACTCACTCGACCACACGAACGTGTCGTGCTGCCCAAAGAAAAGAACACCCACTCACTCACCTCTCGCACATACCACATCGCTTCCCGTCCATTGCATCTTGCATCCCATACCCATTGCATACACACTTTTTTCCAGCATTCACCCTCACACGCATCACTCTCCCAACTTGCACGCACCCGCAACGAGCAACGATTCCGATTCCGACATAAGACATTCATTCACTCCTTCCTCTCCTTACGTTTGCCCACTCCCTCGCCTTAGTCACCTTCCCCTTTGGCTTCGACCCGACAGGACATCGGACCGCCGTTCCGCCCGTCTCGCATCTCGGGCCTGCACCGGCATCTGCACCCACCTGCACCACACCGCAGCCTTTATTCCTTGGTTATTTCTCCTTCGATCCGTAGTCCCGCACGCCTGCACGCCCAAAGCGACTGCTCCGTCATCTTGCAGCAGTAATCCTGAGACCCGAACGTCCTGACCGCGCATTCTCGTTAGGACGGCTTTAGTGTCATTATGTCCCTCGATCCACAGCCTCACAGGAGAACTAGCGACTCTTACTTGTCTCCGGTCGACACACCGCCGGGCGGATACCGACCGACGTCCCACCACCAGACACAGGCAGCACCCACCATGCACTCCGTCCAAGGCGACTTTGGTACGTATCCGTCCATCCGTTCCTAGGCAACTGGCTTGGCACTCTCAACACTCACCTTCACTTTCACTCCACACACGCACACAGCACCTCTCTCACCGCATTTGTCTCCCCTCATTGCTGACGCTGACCCCCCAGCCGAACCGCTCAACCTGCCGGAACTCGACTTCTCCACCGGGCCCCCGTCGTATGACGCGGCCATTTCTGATGGAGCGCTCAACTCGTTGCCCAGCTTTGACCCCAGTCACGGCCAGCACGGCCACCAAATGAGCGAGCAGCCCCCCTACGCCCCGGTCGACTACCCGTCTCAGCTCGCGTACGACGAGGTGCCTCCACGCACCATGAGCAGAATGTCTGGCTCGGGGGAAAACATGCAAGGCGGATCCAGACGCCCCACCTCGGACGCGAGCCAGGACCTCGACGCAGAGTTTAACAACCTCCGCCTGACGAATGCGTCACCGGTCCCCGGGGTCCAGCGCCAGAACACGGCCCCTCCGGCAGCCTTCCCTTCACCGTACGGCGGTCCGTCACCTCTCCCTCCGCGAGGGCGATCCACGACCGGTTCCTCGTACAACTCGACTGCTGCCGCCAGCGTGTACTCGCTCGACTCGGGGATGAGCTCATACTCGGCTCCGCAACGGAACCCTTACGGGAGCATGAGCTCTGGATCCTCGAGGATGGGACTTTCGGGATTCACGCCAATGACGCCGGCCAGGCCCCCTCCTGCGGACAACCCTTACTACTCGGCTGCCAACGACTTTCTCGGGATGCCGCCCGCACCGCCGCAGAACCCCGTGTACCCAAGCCAGCCCGGGATGCCGCAGGGTGGCCTCGCCGGCGCTGTCCACCAGCCTCCGCCGCGACAAGCGAGTATGACGAATCTGGCGCGCACGAACACGACACGGTCGACTGTGTCGTTGTCTTCCATCAGCTCGATGCCGTCGATCGCACCGATCAGCGAGAGTGTCGGGGCGTCGTCAACACGTCGCCGGGGTGGTGCTGCCGCTATCGACGTCAGCAAGCCACCGTACACGCGCGAGTTTGTCGACGATTACCGAAATCGTATGAAGGTGGACCCGGATCCTGAGGCTCAGTTCGCTTTCGCCAAGTACCTGATCGAGGCGGCGAAGAAGATCGGCGACGAGATGGGAGCGCGCGATGCTCGTGCTGGACGCAAGTATCGGGACTCGCTGCTGGCCGAGAGTCTGCGCAACATCAAGAAGCTTGCCGAGGGCAAGGAGCCGTACGCGGACGCGCAGTTCTTCCTCGCGAACTTGTACGGAACGGGACACCTGGGGCTGCAGGTTGACCACGAGAAGGCGTATTATCTGTACCTGATGGCGTCGAAGCTGAACCACCCGGCGGCGACGTACCGTGCGGCGGTGTGCTGTGAGCTCGGCGCCGGCACGAAGCGGGACCCCCAGCGCGCAATGCTCTTCTACAGGAAGGCGGCGGCGCTTGGCGACACGGCGGCAATGTACAAGTTAGCCCTGATCTTGCTGAACGGGATCATGGGCCACCCGCGCAACCCGCGAGAGGCACATGTGTGGCTGCGGCGCGCGGCTGCGCAGGCGGACGAGGACAACCCGCACGCGCTCCACGAGCTCGCGCTCCTCCACGAGCGACCCAACAACGGCACCAACGGCGTGATCCCGTTCGACCCCAACCTCGCCCGCGAGTACCTGACCCAGGCGGCACAGCTCGGCTACGCCCCCGCGCAGTTCAAGATGGGCTCGTGTCATGAGTTCGGCAACCTCGGCTTCCCGATAGACCCGCGCCGGAGCATTGCGTGGTATACGCGCGCGGCGGAGAAGGGCGACTCGGAGGCGGAACTCGCGCTCTCGGGCTGGTACCTGACTGGCAGCGAGGGCGTGCTCAAGCAGAGTGACACGGAGGCTTATCTCTGGGGCCGCAAGGCCGCCAACAAGAACCTGGCCAAGGCTGAGTACGCCGTTGGATGTGAGTGGACACAAGCTCTCACGACTTGAAGCCAAGCTGACGCTCAGACTACACGGAAATGGGCATTGGCGTCAAGCAAGATATCGAGCTCGCCAAGCGATGGTACCAGCGTGCTGCAAGTGAGTCGGGCTTCTTTGGTTAATACGAGCAGAGCTGACCTTCAGGCCAAGGCAATAAGCGCGCTATGCAGCGTCTCGCCGAGCTCTCGCAGAACGTCAACCGCAAGGGCGCGCGTCCAACGCGTAAGGACGCCGAGAGCGAGTGCTCCATTATGTGATTAGCGCGGCCGAGGCAGTGCGAGGACTGCAGGCGGAAGCGGGAAGAACCGGAGGACGAGGCAGAGGGAGGAAGCAGGGGCGGCCATAGACGACGCAGACATAGGATTACTCGTTATAATTCTGTTCCCTACATGTACAAATGCACGCGTGCCGGCGGGCGGAGTGAGCGATAGGGAGCGGGCATGAGTCGGAGTGGCTCAGAGAAGAGACAGTGAAGTGACTGCCATGTGCGCCATTGCGGAGTGATGGTTTGCATGCTACTTCAGATCTACAGTCCCTGCTCCTTTCTTTTTCTCTCATGGTCGAGCACCACATTCTTAACGTTAGCGTGGCACTCGAGTCCCTTGGCCACATCTTCCAGCAACTTCTCGCTGATAGGGTACTTGGAGAAATAGCTCGCAATCATATTGCGGCCGACCCAGGGCTCCTTCGTGCCGCCCAGTACCCTTCCTTCATACTCGACAAAGATCCTTCCATCGGGAGAGCGGACGAGGAGCAGCTCCTTGCCCTTCGGCACGGAGCCGACCGGGAAACAGCCCTTGAACTCGGTAATAGCCTGAGAGACCTGTTCATCTTCCTCCGGGGTCAGGAGACCGGCCCTGCGCGCCTCCTTCTGGCGCGCGAGGAGGGTGCGCGTGAACCCGTCCCTCAAGTGGCCGAAGTCGGTATTGCGTACGGGGACGATGCGCACTGCGATTCCAGCGGGTGAGGCGAGGAGCTTGTCGACGAGCTCGTCAACGGAGGCGTCAGGTGAGTGCGCGACCTTCCGCAGCGAAATGTCATCCACGTAGAAACCGGCGCTGTACACCTTCATCTTGAGGAAGGAAACGGTGCGCACGCCTATGCCCACGAGGGTTAGTTCGGGCGAGGAGGCGGGGAACAGGGCTACGGGGTGCGGCGTCAGTGTCGAGGGGTCAACTGGACTGTCAGCGATGATCCTTGGCTCCTCGCCAGTTGAGGTAGGCGGGGCGGTGAGGTATAGAACTAGCGGCCGAACTCACCTCGGACAGTCTTCGACTCGGCGATCACGACGGGCGGCTCGGTGTCGAGCCTCAAGGCGTAGCGCTGCAGCATGGACGAGCGGAGGAGCTGCGCGCTTTCGCGTAGCTGGGCGCGGCGCTCGGCATCTGGGCGTTAGCTGAGTCACACGGCATTCTTGTTGTCTTCCTCCGAGCCGACATTGTTCACGTCTCCAGAGACGGGACCCGGGGCATTGAGACGGCGACGAAAGCACACGCGGAAGTCCCTAGCCATCGCTGTGCGTCTTTGTTGTCGCCACAGCACCCGTGTGCCCACTGGACAACCGTGTTCACACCTCGGTCTGGTGCCTGTGCCACCCAACATCCACGAACCAGCTGGCAAGCGTCAGCTCAAACTCACCAAGGCAGTAGACTCCGGCGCCGATGCCCGCGCCAAGCGTAGCTCCGGCGAGGAGGAGCCTCGGTGCGCGCGCAAGATATCGGACAGCAGTACGCATGGTGGCCGTAGGTAATGAGAACGGAGACAAGAATGATGATCTCAGCGCGCGAGTGGGTACTTCAGTGGGTGGGGCCATCCCGCACCCCCGCACGCAACAGACGCCGAGCCCCGGTTGCTGCCGGGCATATGCGGAGTGGAGTGGTCTCGGCAGTCTCATGACGCTTGAGAGTGCGTGCCTGTTATTGTTTCCACGTGGGAGTTATCACGTGATAAGAAAAGGAGCGTTCCTGAGCAGTCCATTTTGACCTTCCCGATCGGCCAAAGGGAGCGCAGCACGCCCGGGAGGGGGGCTGGAGCTCAAAGCGTCGGCTAGCGGCCCACGGCGCACGCACACCACCACCACCGACGTGCGCACCACGACGTCCCGCTTCGCGTAACGGGACGGATTCGTGCCAGCGAAACCCAACTCACACTCATCCACTACAAGCTCACTTTTCTGCACTCTACTTGCTTGACTTACTCCGTTCCTGTCCGACTCGCTCGCTCTCGCATCGCTGCCGACTGCTCGACGACAGCCGTGGCCTCCTCGCGTCCCTCCGCCTGCTTCGTCTCACCACGCGCTGCACCACTTCTTCCCTCCCCTTCGCCCAGCTTCACTCCCCCTCCGCATCATGGGCGCCATGTCAAAAGCCAACATGAAGCGAAAGGTGGGTCTCCCATTGGTGTGTAATGCTTTTTTCTTCTGTCTCTGGCATGCAGAAACACCGCTGACAGCAGCAGCAGTCAAATGTGAGTAGTAACGATCCTTGCTCCGAGACATTCCAACACGCCTGTAAGAAAGCCGCAAGCCACGCACAGAACCAACCCCTTCACGACGTCCTGTCAACATGGACAATGGACGGAGCGATGTATACGTGCACTGAATGTGCAACCGGCGCCGCGGACATCCCCTAAGATAACGCCCAACCTTCCCCCATTCAGGCCCGTCACGTCCCTTCCTTCCCTGCGCGTGTTCCGCGTTCGCGTCCCTTTCACGGCTCTTGGCCACCTCGCCGGCCATCGCTGGTCTTGCATCCTCCCCATCCTCCAACTGCTCGCCGCTGCGCATACTAACGACAGTCATTGCTGGCCGCCTTGAGCAAGCCCGGAAAACCAGGCTACCCGCCGTCCAGCTACAACCCACCAGGGAGCTACGCCGCGTCCACGGCCTCCAGCGACGACAGCCACGAGACGTCAACCTTATACGCAGAGTCCTCTAGAACGGGATCGGTGTCTGGCGTCGGAGGCGGGTCCACCGTTGGCTTAGGACTCGGATCCATCGGCCCCTCGTCGGGACGCAGCATCTCCCAGTCGTCGTCCAGCATGGGTCCCATCCGCGAGCGGTCCAACGGACCCCGCGCAATCCGCCGAGTCGAGGACGTATACGCTCTTGTCCGCGATCGCCTCATCGCATGGTCATACCTGATGCAGTGGTACAACGGGTGAGCTAACGCTTGTACGCGGTCCAGCTGACGGGCAGAGACGTTCCCTGGCTGAACAGCATCCACGTCGCGCGGTCGACCGTCGAGTCGGCACTTGGTGCCAAGCAGCTCGACACGCTCGCGCGCCAGGAGTACGCCCTCGGTCTCTCGCTCGCGGCCATTTTCGACATATCGGGACTCAGCGACTTCCTCCGCGCAATCAACAGGTTACTCGACGAGTGGGAGTCGTGGTCGGAGAAGGGCGGCAGCAAGAACGTTGTGGTGAGTACCCGCCATCTCTATTGTGCTGACGCCACAGCGCAACTTCTTCCGTCCTCAGCGCGCCAAGCCGAAGCCGACAGCCGCACGCGACACGGCGACGGCCGAGGTCACGATCGCGCCCGTCGACGCGACGTCCGAGTCCTTCTTAGTGTTAGCCGTCATGCCGTTCACGCCCGACTACTTTCAGGTGCACGCCTCAACATGTTCGATCATGCGCGACGTGTACAAGAAGCTCCTCGCCATGGTCCTGCCGCCCACTAGGGCTGGAACGAGCAGGACGGAGCTCGGGCCGACACTGCTCCACAATGGCACGCTGCTCATGATGGGGCCTGCTGATGGCTCGGCCCCGGCGACGGACCTTGCGACCGACTCGGCCATCTTAGGCGAGATGCCGCCGGGCTACTGTCTCGTTGGAGAGGGGCAGAAGATGACGTCGACGATCATCGATCTCCTGATCAAGGTGGATTCGCGGCTGAAGGTGAGTTGCACTACGTGCTCCTGCTAACTCCCAGAAACACTATGTCTCGCTCGTCAGCTATGGTGACCAGATTGCGCGCAAGGTGCTCGACGACGAGCTCGAGGCGCTGACGAACTCGCTCGGCGGCGGTCCGAACGTCCGCTACTCACCCAACTTTGCCTGGACCGAGGCCCTGGGATAGAGTCCGTCGGAGCCGCCCGAGATCCCAGCGGCGCCCTGGTGGTACCGCGACCGGGAGCAGCGGGACAATGACGCTGTGAGCATCGTATCGCGCGTGACGGGTGCTGCGGCGAGCATCAGGTCGAAGCGAACTGGCGATGGTGGTAGCTTCAGGTTGCGCCGCGGGAGGGAGAAGGAGAACGACGCGGGAAGCTTCTTCACGCCAAGCGTACTCGAGGAGGCAGACAGCTCGCTGTACTACCTGCTTGGGGAGTGAGGAACGATGAGAGAGGAGAGGAGTTACTGGACACACTACACACACCTATAAACCTATAATAATCACACGCTTCTACGGTTGTCAAGATAAGATACAGATACATGTTTCGGTTTCGTTCGCTTCGGTTTTTGCTAGGATTTTGATCACGTTCTTGTTTATACTACATGGATTTATGTCTGGAGTATAACACCATCTCGTTGCAGATATGTTTTGGCTCTGAGCTTGGAAGATACCGAAGAGGCTTCGTGCTGACAATTGAGTCGCTGTGAATGAACGGCGGCTAGGGCGCCGGTGACTCGACCCGGCTATCGAGCTTAAGTCCACACGTGATGATCGGCAATCCAAGGAGAGACGTCACTGGGACCCTATCAACACCACCGCATACCCTGCAGGCGTCTTCTGGATGCCTCGACTGGCGTCCTGCCCGCCTCCCCTCCCCTCCTCTTCTCTTCCTCTCGTTCTCTCTTCCTTCTCGCTTATCAACCATGGCAACATCAGTGCCAATTCTAGCCTTCAACGACGTCTACCGCGTCCAGCAGCGCTACGTCTCGCAGCCCGGGTGTCCCGACCCGCCCAACGCGTTTCCACCAGATGCCGAGATCAAGGTCGGCCAGTTCGCGCAGCTCGTGTACGACCTGAGGGCGCAGTGGCCACCGCGCAAACCGGGACTCGCGGAGGGTGGCAGCGACGATGATGGAAGGGACGGTCTATTCCTCTTCGCGGGGGATGTATTCTCCCCCAGTGTCGAGAGTAGCGTCACGAGAGGGAGTCACATGGTGAGTATCCCGAGCTCCGACGAGCCGCGAACCGCTCCGCTCTTATCGCGTGCTCTGGCGATTGCTCTTGGTATCCTTCCATATACTTGGAGAGTGTTTGGCTGCATTCCATTGTGTTCCAGACGTGTAACGGGAGTGTGCAGGACACGACGTGTAATGTGGAGATGCCCCCTCGAACCTAGTGACTAACTGTAGGTCCCCGTCCTGAACGCGATCAAGATAGACGCAGCGTGCGTCGGCAACCACGACTTCGACTTTGGATACCCGCACATGACCAAACTGGTCGGTGCTACCAAGTTCCCCTGGCTGCTGTCGAACGTGATCGATGACCGCACCGGACGGACGCCCGCGCCCCTCCATCGCTTTGTGGTCGAGGAGCGGTGTGGTGTCAAGGTTGGCCTTGTCGGACTGGTTGAGGAGTGAGTGTGGCGTTGGATTTATATCGAGAGGAGAGCCTTGCTCGGCCTCGCTCCGATCGTCATTGCTAACCCGCGCAAGAGACTGGATCGCGACGATCCCCTCCTGGCCGAGCCACTTCCGCTACCGCCCCATGCGCGAGGTCGGTCTTGAGCTCAGTGAACTGCTGCGTGACCCGAACGGGCCGTACCGCGTCGATATTATTATCGCACTCACGCACAGCCGTGTGCCCAACGTGAGCTACGAAAGAGACCCCTCAGCTGACGTCAGGACATCAAGCTAGCGAAGGAGCTTGGCGCGGTGAACCGTCCCGATGAGATTCGGAACACGCACGGCGTCGACCTCATCATTGGCGGGCATGACCATATCTACTACGTGAGCTAGGTTATGCGCCCAGAATAGCTAACGGCAGATTGGCAAGGGTGCTGCTTCGTGGGACGGCTACGTCGGACCGCGCGACAAGCCGGGAACAGAGGGCGATGACGGCTGCATGTAAGCTCTCTTGTAACCTTTTGCAGCTGACGCAAGGATCATCAAGTCTGGTACCGACTTCCGCGACCTGTCGAGCGCGACGCTGAACCTGTCCTCGCCAGACGACAAGGCGATCCGGCGGCGCGTAATCGACACCCTGACAGGAAAGCACCACTACGTCGTCCCGTCGTCGCCGACGAATCGCGCAGTCGACAGGCTCATGAACAAGCTCCTGAGCAGCGTGACGAAGACGCTGTCCCAGCCGGTGTGCTTCAGCATCACGCCGTTCGACGCGCGCTCCGAGGTCGTGCGCACGCGCGAGTCCTCGCTCGGTAACTGGACAGCCGACGTGCTGCTGCACGCTTATGACGAGAGTCTCGTCGACAAGAAGATCGTCATCACGAAGGACCCGGAGTATGACTCGAAACTGACCATCTCGTCGGGTTAGTGTGCGGAGCAGCTACGAAGAGAGGTCGAAAGCTGACGTATAGGCGCCGACGCGTGCATTATCTGCGGAGGCACACTCCGCGGCGACAGCCAGTACGGTCCCGGCAAGATTGGGCTCGGCGATATTCTGGAAATCTTCCCGTTCGACGATGCGGTGGTGTGTCTGGAGGTGAGTCGACCGCCACAGAGGAGGCACTGTTTCACCTGTGCTTCGCGTTCCGTACCCGGCCCCGCAAGCTTGCATCAGCGGAATGTGAGCTAACACCAGATCGACGGCGAGGGCATATGGCAGACGATCGAGAGCGGCCTCTCGCGCTGGCCCGCACAGGAGGGGCGTTTCCCCATCGTCTCTGGCCTGGCCGTTGAATGGGACTCGCAGGCGCCCCCGATGCACCGCGTCAAGAGCATCCACCTCACCCTCCCCTCAAGCGGGGAGGACATGGAGGACCCCGTCGAGTTTATCGACACGGCGGACGGCACGCGGCTCGAAGTGCGCCGTGCGCGTCTCCGTCTGGGTGAAGAGGTCAAGAATGAAAAGGGCGGGCGGATCTATCGAGTGGTGAGTGAGCGAGCGTAGCGAGGATTCGGCCGGAAACCGCGAAGCTATGTTTGTGCGAGGCAGCGTAGCTGACGCCCAGATCACGCGCCAGTACATGGCCGACGGATTCGACGGCTTCGAGGCGCTGACGGGACGCAAGTTCCTCGTCGACCACGAAACCGGCACCAGCATCAGTAACATCATCCGGTCCTTCCTGCTCGGATCCGCGTACATCATGCGCAAAAAGCAGCTCGTCGAGGACGCCGAGGTCGCCGAGGATGCTGCCACTGACGCGGCGGCGGCTGCAGCCGCAGCCCATGGAGCGCAGGGCATCCCCGCCGTGTCCATCTCCGGCGCTGGCAACGGCGCGCCTGCCACCCCAGCTAAGGGAAAGAGGCACGAGGCCGCGTACGATCTGACTGACGCCGTGGGGCCCGACGGTGTGTCACCGGCCAACGGAGCCTACTTCGGCACTAAAACCCCGCTCGTGCTTAAGAAGCACCGGGAGCGGGCCGCTCGCTCGCCCGTCGCTAGTCCTCGCGCCTCTCTCGCGGGGAAGACGCGCAAGGCGTCAAATGAGATGAACACCCGCGCCGTACAGAACAGCGGCGTCGTCGATGTCGCGGTAGAGCAGAGGGGCCACATGCCCGGCGGAGACTACAACGTAAAGTTGGGGGAGGTGGAACCCTCCTCGTCCCTGGTCCAGGTACAGGAGGTCGAGCTGCCGACGAAGGACGCGCTGCTCGACGGGGCGGTTCAGCCGGAGGGGCCCGGACACATGCCGGGCGGTACGGAGGATGTCTTCGACGCGGTGGCGTCCTCGGGTGCGGCGCAGGGAGGACAAGTGGGAGGCGACGTGGTAGAGGGGGAGGAGGTGCGGGTGCAGAGCCATTGGGACTTCCTCCGGCACCACGTCGTGCAGCACGACTGGGACTTTATCAAGGAGGCAATCTACCTCGCGAAGCACGAACACATGTCGGACGTGGACCGGTTCAAGGGCGACTTGATGCGGCGCATCCAGGCGGGTGTCTCGACTGCGCCTACACCTGCTCGAACTCCTACACCAGCTCCTACCCCCGGCCTCACTGCAGCCGAAGGCCAGGGGGTGGGCATGCCCTGCGACGACAAGTGCAAGCTTGAGATTTCGCAGCTCGACAATGACCTCGCTATCGTTAGCCCCCTCGTCGATGGACGGTTGATGGACACGTCGGGCAAGGACGGACTATAGTCGCGCGACATCAGTTGCAGCAAGAGTTAATCAGTAATGGTTCGAGTGTAGACAGAGTATAGAGACGAGGTGAAATGGTATGCAGTGCATGGAATCTGAAGAAATAGTAGTGATGGTTGGTGTGCTGGCGTAGTTTTCATTAATGTGTGACTCCTGTAATCCCATGGTGTTTGCTTTTTGGGCTGGCCGACGTCGTGGGCGGCCAGGCTGCCTCTTTGGGCTGCCAATAGTGAGTGTGGCCCGGCTGCCTGCGACAGCCTCGCTCACTTCTCCCGCGCGGTCCAGCCCAGCAGTAGACCCGTGTTCCTCACGACCCAGCCCCAGACGCCGCGAAATGTGTAGCCCTGGTATCGCATCCAGATGGCCGCCATGGCCATGATACTGGATGCTGTGAGGGTGTATACAGCGACGCGTTTCGCGGGAGAGTCGCTTCTCGGGCCGCGGGGGATGTACGACGTCGGGTTCAGTCCCACTCGCGTGATCGCGACCCAGAGGTTGGGCAGCGGGCCCGAGACGGCGCTGACTGCCAGCGGGGCGGGGAGGCCGAGTCGCCGGCAGTACACGTCGGGCTGGACCTCGTGCCTCTGCTGGGCCAGGTCGAGATCGCTCTTCGTCGCGATGAACAGACTCGGGATGTGGTCGAGGCTGTACTGCTGCCGCAGGTTGGAGATGTACGAGAACGAGTTAGTGTCGCTCGAGTCGTGGATGTAGAGCAGAATGTCGGCGAGCTCGAGCTTCTTCTTGTTGATGAGCATCTCGGACTCGTACTTGGACCCAAACTCTTGCAGCACTAGGTACTTCTCCTGCCCGTCGATCTCGACCGAGTTGACCACCGAAAGCACCTTTGTCGTAGGCTCGTACGACCGGTCGTCCCCGCTGATCGGCTTGTGCACGAATGACCGCAGCAAAGACGTCTTGCCCGACCCAGTCGCGCCAAGGACGTAGCACAAGAACACGTTGCGCGTGACCTTCTTCGCGCGCCGGTCCGCCTTGCGCGGCCGTGTGACTTTCACGCTCGCAACAAGCGGCATGTCTGACGCCGGCGAGGACGAAAAACCAAGGTACGCCATGTAGTTGAGCGTCAGCTTCGGGTCGAGCAGCGTCATCATGGACCACTGCGCGAGCCAGCCCTGGAGCGTGACGCGACCGAGGTCGTCCGTGATCGTCGTGTGCGGGAAGCCCTGGGACAGCCACGGGTTGCCGGGCGAGGTGGAGAAGAGGTCGTCGAGTTCGGACTGCGAGAGCGCGCCGTCATTGTCCTTATCGTACGCCTCGAAGATGTCGGTCAGGAACTGGTTGCCGAGCGGGCTCAGCTCCACACTGCAGTCGTACGGTACGTCGAACCGCGGCGACAGGAAGTCCTCCCGCAGGTCGAGCGACTCGCCGTATCCGAATTGCCGCAGGACCGTCCACGTCGTCTCCATCCGTCCCTGCTGGATGAAGATTGTGTGCAGGTAAAGGAACCCGAGCTCTGTCAATCCCTCGGCGGACGGCGACAGCTGGCCCTGCGGCGTCGAGATCTGCGGCCATCCGTCCTGCGCCGTCTGCGACCATCCCAGCACGCCGCTCTCGTACATTTGCGCCATCGGTGTGTTCGGTAACGGCTGGACCGAGGCCGGGTCATATGACCGCACCAAATTCAGGATACCCTCAAGCTCTTGCGTCTGCAGTGGGGTCGAGAAGCACTTCTGCTGGAACTGGTTCAGCTCGGCGGCGTTCAGCAGGCCGTCCTTATCAACATCGGAAATCTTGAAGATGCGCTTCAGCGCCTCGAGACACTTCGGCTTCAGGATGTGCTCCCGTGAGTCGTACAGCGGCGCGGTCGGGTGGAGCACCGCCTTCTGCGCAAAGTAGAACACCTCAGAGACGTTGAGCGGTAAACGCGCACTGCATTCGACGACGGTCTCAACCTCCTGCGGGTGGTGTCAGCAGCGGACTCTGCGGAATTCTCGAGTGGCTTGTTTGCTCACCTTAAACTCGCGCATGATTGGCGCAACCTCCTCCTCGAGCGCCTGATTCGTGACTTCGCCACCGCGGAGGTCGATCTTGTTTCCGACGAGGATGACGGGGACCTGTGTTGCTGTCAGCCATGCTCACAGTGGTGCTGCCCGCGGTACACGCGCCGCGACTCGATGGCGCTAGCCACGAAAAGCCTCGAGCCGTGCTGCGCGCATCTTTCCGATGGGCAAATTAGAGTGGACCCACATTGATGCCCTCCTTTCTGAACAATGGGAGCCAGTACTCGGCGACGCGGTCGAAGCTAGACGGGTCCGAGATCGAGTACACGAGGCAGATGACATGCGCGCGCCCAAGCTGGCTCAGCAGGTGCTGCCGTGACCGCGGTTCGGCTGCTATCAGCGACATTGAATGACCTCCACTCACAGCTTGTGTCAACAATGCTTGTGGTGATATTCTCCGGGGTGACTTCCGGCGGGATCGTGACCTCGGGGACGATGGGCTGGACCTGGGATCGTCAGTATGACCAATTATGCGAGCGAAGGAAGACGAGACCGCGCAGGGTGACAGAGGAGGCCCGCGCGGCGACCTAACCTGGCCAGGGAGCCAGGGAGGAGTGCGAGCCGTGCGGCAGCACGTCCGTCACCATGCATGCCGTACGCTGCGGTAGCCTCGGGAGGTGAGAGCCATATCCGTCTGGTCCGAAGCGTCCGACATCGTGCCGGCCGGCTCGAGGTGACTCGCGAACCTAAAGCTGTGGTACGCACATTGGTGACAAAGGATTCCTTGATGAGACTAGTGATGATCGAACTCTTGCCGACGCCGTCTGGACTGTCAGTCTACGCCTGAAGAGAAGTACACACCGTCGCCGACGAGGACGATGCGCACGAGGTCGCGGCGCGGCATCGCTATCGCTCGGAAGCGTCTCTGATTCTCTCAGAAGCGGAGCGGGTGGAGGTGGTGAGTGGGTGTGTCGAAAAAGCTGTCGGCTCAGCTGGGTAGGTGGTGACCCGTGGCTGGGCTGGGGTGCGGCGTGGGGCCTTGGGCGTGTGTGATGCGGAGTCGCTGTCGGGACGGTTGTGTGTGGGTGTGCAGGAGAGAGCGATGCCGTCGAACGGAGAGTTCAGTCAGATAGTGGAAACGACTTGTGGACCGGCCGGCATCGACTTGGGACTAGTTGGTCAGAGACTACTACTACGCAGGAGTGAGCCTGAGCCTACGCCTGCGCCTACGCCTACGCCTACCGTACGGTGCACTCGTCTGTGGTCGGACGGTCCGCTGGTGGAAGCAAATCCGAACGCTCATTGGACACGCCCCGTATGCAAGACGCGCGGCGGCAAAAACAACATGCCGCCTACAGGCCGTTGACCGCTTACGCCGGGTCTGCAGCGTCATCTCCTCCTCGGTCCACAATTCCAACTTGCGTTTTCATAATCGCGCACTCCACTTCTTATCTCTTGTTCACCAGCTCTTGCTCCCGCTCCTCGCCAGCTTGCCGTCCTAGTCCATCGACAGACTCCCGCCCGTTGCTGCCGCCATGAGTTCCGCGGGACGCCCCGCCTCCGTCCGAGGCCTGTACAGTGCGTGTCGAGCGACGTCCCCACAACCCTAACGCCACACCCCACAAGACCACCACTACCTCTTCACGCGCGCTCACTATCCTCCGCGTAGTAACAGACGCTGACAGCAGCCCCGCCGCCGGAAGAATGGGTCTTTCTCCCGCCGACGGTGCAGCCCCCCAACGCGTCGGCGCCGCAGCCGCCGCCGCACCTGCCCGCACCGTCGCCGTTCGGTCCCGACGACGCGGACGACGATGACCTGGGTCTGCCGGGCGGCGTGCAGCTCATCGGTGCGCAGTTATTCGTCGCCGCCCTCGGCATGCCGTTCGAGGTCGGAAAGACGCTCCTACAGGTGAGTGCGCGCAGTGATTCCGCTCAGCTGTGGGGCCAGCTCGGTGTCCGGTCGCCGATGATTCCCGAGTCAATTTCCGGCCCGCTAGTCGCGCGACGGCGACGTGACGCGTCCTCTAGTCGCCTTCGTGGCGGCGCGAGTGTCACAGCGGACGCCTGTCCGTGTGACGTGCGGCGTCGGTGCAAGTGGCGGACTCGCCACGCCGACGCCGAGATGCATTCGTGTGCGGCGGCCGAAGGCACGCCAGCCAAGCGGACACGGCGATCAGCTACGGCCACGACGATTCAGCTGACATCAGGTCGAATACCGTCCCCGCCGGAAGTACCGTTCCCTCGAGGACCCTCCCTCCGTCCCTCCTCCAGTGGAGGACGACTCGGTCAACAATCCCGACGAAGCCGAGCTCTACTTCAGCGACCGGCTCGAAGCCCCGTCCTCGACTTTCGTCCCGCCCCCGCCGCCCAAGTCGCACTCGAAAGATGGCTACCTCCGCGACTCGCAGCCGTCCTGGCAACTGAAGGACGACCCGGACGTCTCGCGGAGTAACGGCGTGTGGGGCATGATCCGGCGGATCCGGGCCACGCCCTCGGAGGGTCTCCCGGGATTGTGGAAGGGCACGCTCCTCACGACCGCCCACGGATGCCTCACGACAGTGCTGCAGCCGTACATCCACGCAGTCCTGTGCTGGATCCCCGGCGCGCCGCCGCTCTCCCTCGACTTCCCCCTTACCGCCCTCCCCAACCCGGGTCTTCCGTTCGCGCTCCAGGTCGCCTCGTCGGCCATAACGGGGCTCATTCTCTCCCCGATCGAGCTGATCCGCACGCGGCTAATCGTGCAGCCGGGCTCGCATCCTACGACGAAGAGCTCCATCGCGCTGTTGAGGGACGCGGTGCGAGACGAGGGTGGTCTGCTCGGTCTCTGGACCGCGTCGAATGTTCTCCTCCCCGCCCTCCTCGAGGTGACTCTCCGCCCCGCGCTCACTGCCGCCATCCCCCTAATTATCGAGCGATACATGCGCGTCTCCCCCGACCTCTCCCCCATCGCGTACTCCGCCCTCGACCTGGGCCTGAACCTCGGCTCGCTCCTCATCCTCCTGCCCATCGAGACGGTGCGCAAGCGTCTCCAGATCCAGCCCCGTGGCAAGGGAAGGACCATCAAGAGCGTCGTCGCGACGCGCGATAGGCCATACGTCGGAATCGTCGAGTGTATCTACCGCATTGTGACTGAGGAGACGGCGCGACCGAGGAAACGCATCATGCAGGAACAGGACGAGGGAGGCGTGCTCGCTGGTGTGGGACAACTGTACCGCGGCCTCGGGATGGCTGTTGCCACGCATGTGTCTGTCTTTGGGCTGGGGTTGGTGACCATGGGGCTTGGAGGTGGAGGTGTCGAGCAGGGATGGAAAGAGTTCTGAGCCAGCCGAAGTCCGTAGGGCTGAGGCGACGACCTCTTTGTCATTTCACCACTCGGAGAGGCGAGGTCGCGCGACGAAGCGACGTCGTTGCGGCAGTTGTAGAGAGTAGATGCATCCTTAATACAGAGTATACAACAGATCTTCGTGCATCTCGTCGTGCATAATGTAAGTGTCCATTCACATTTTCCCCATCGTCGGCATAGTCGCAGGCACGCTCTACATGACCTGCTTCCAGAACTCTGTTGTGGGAGGGCCAGGTGGTCCAGGCGGGCCCGTCACCGGGCCCCCGTTGACTGGAAAGCCCATGCCCCCTCCGACGGGGTCGACGCTGACTGGCGCTGGGGGAGCTGCGGGTCCCGGCCCTGCCGCGTTCACGCCGACAGCGCCGAGGGAGAACATCCAGGACAGGTCGTCAAGCCCCTGTTGACCTGCGGTCGGATCGAAGAGCGCGAGCCACGGGTGCGCGTCCCCACCTGCAGGCTGGGAGACGGGCACCGCGGGCGGGAGGGGGAGGTAGCTCATCCCTGCTGGGATGGGGTCGGGGGGTGGCGGCGGGGGTGGGGACGGGCGCGTGAGTCCGCCATGCGAGTTGGGCGGAGCGCGATCGCGCGGATCCATCCCCCGCATCTCGGGGTGGTCTCGGGGATCATGAGGGTCACGCGAGTCGCGGAGGTCGCCGAGTCGGTCGTATCGCTCCATCCTGTCACGGGGATGGCGAGGGTCAGGGCGCTCGAGCCGTTCAGGCCGGTCCATATGAGGATCGCGCTCGTAGCCACGCTCGAACCGCCCGCGGTCGAAGTGGTCGCGCTCGTACCGGTCCCCGCGGTCGCGGTCGCTGCCACGGAGGTCGCTGATCCGCCCCTCTGGCCTGCTCCTTACATCGCTCACGCCGCGGATATCGCCACCGACGATCTCTTCGTCGTTCTCGCGGTCGCGGAACTCGAGCAGCGCCTCGCTGCTGAGCGCCTGGTTCGGCTGGCTGTATCGCCTGGCCCGCTCCAGCTTAGCGAAGCGGAAGTCACGGAAGTCGTACTCGGCCTCGTCCTGGCCGACGGGCTGGTACTCGGTGCTAAACGTTTCGAGGTCGTACGGCTCGAGTAGCGGGAGCCAGTCGCAGCGCAGCAGACGGTGCACCGCCTCGATGTGCATCGTCTTCATCATCGCCGAGCGGCGCCCGAGGTCCCGGATCACGCGGAGCAGGGGCGGGATGCAACGCGCGAACTCGGGCGACTTGGGGTCGATTCCTGCGTCGTGGGATGCCAGGCGCCGTGGCTCGAAGAGGATGACTGGGGTCAGCTTCGACGGCATGCCAAACTCAGCACTTACTCTCTAAAGTGACGTACGCGTGCACACCCGCATGCGTGTCGAACACCGGATCGTATTTGAGCGCCTCGTTGAGGATCGCAGCAACAGGTAGCGCGTGCTGAATGCGCTGGTACCGCGCCTGCTTGTCGAGGTCCTTGTAGCGCAGCGGGTCCATCTCATGCAGGAGCAGTTTCGCGCGGCCGAGAATGACGTACAGATTGTGCCGGAGCAGATGCAGGATGACGTACGCCGGCAAACGCTTGCGGTGCATGTACATGTTGTCCTCGGAGTAGACATAGCGCTCGGGGAGCGAGTCGATGAAGGCGGCGACCTCGTCGCCGGCCGCGTCAATGTCGGCCTGCAGTACGTGCACCGGGTCCTCCTTCTGCGACACGCGGTAGGCACAGTGCAGCGCGCGGCGCCGCAACACCGACGCCTTCAGTACGAACGCCGAGATGCCGAGCGAGTGCGGGTTGCGCGCCGACGGCGCGGGCCACAAAGGCTCAGTGCGCAGATTCTCGTTTGCGAGGAACGCGTCCTCGTGACACGGAAGCTGGATTCGGAACGACGTAATATCCGTCAAGTGGTCGCCGAAGCGCCCGCCGTCGATAACGGCGTCAAGGTAGAACACGGCCCATGCGACGCGCCTCAGCGCCTCGCATGACAGCAGCGGGGACAACGGCGTCTCCTCGACGCCCGCCTGCAGCGTCTGGTCAAACTTCTGCAGTGACATCATCTGCATCATCCTGATGTCAGTTTTTAGCACAGTTTTGCAAACTCACCTCACGGACAGCGCAATAATGAGCCACGACGACGTAAAGTTGTTCCGCTGTGTCTCACAGTGCGCCGTCAGGATCAGCGCCATGAGCTGAATCACGCCGAACCCCTGCATGACGCGGGGCACGAGACTTTCGACGATGCCGTCGATGAGCGAGTCCGACTTGGCGAGGTTCGCCGGGGTCGGGTTGCACCCGAATCGGAGCACGTTCGCGACCATGGCCATCGTAAGCTCCTTCGGCGCCTTCCCCTTAGACAGGAGCTTCTTGAAGCGGAGCGGGTGCACGAAGGTGAGGAACCCAAAGTCTGCTGTCAGCTACAGCTGCGCATTCGGTTAGCTCACGGTGCACGGTGTCAAAGTATCGGTCGATCAGCATCTCGGTATCGGCGAGCGCGGTGCTGAGCTTTGCCGGGACCGAACTGGCGCCGCTGGTGTGCGAGTGCGAGGAGCTCGGGCGCTTCGCGGGCGGATGCGGATCCTCCTCTGCCCACTCGCACTTGATCGCCTGTTGCTGGCAGCGCACGCAGGAGCCTTGCCTCCGGTCACCCTCGCATCGGAGCTGCCGTCAGTATATCTTCTGGCCAAAAGGTCGCGATCGCCGACTTCTCTGTTACTACCTGAGTCGCCATCGCGAGCGCCAGTGAGGGGTGATCGTGTGCAACGAGGCCGCGGGGGTCTCGAAGACATCAGGTGCGACAGGTGGGCAGTCAGTGCGGGCAGTGGGCTAGTGAGACAGGCCCGCGCCTCGCCAGCCGGCTCTCGTTGCAACCTGCAGCGAGAGAACACGAAGTGTATGAGTGTGACGCGAGTCCGAAGTCTCAGAAGACAGATCGACGCGGAATGCGTATCTCGCCACTGAGGCCATTTCCCTGCCTGCTTGCTTCCAGCCTGCCGAGCATACGTTCTCTTCTCGTCGTCCCCGCGCTCGCACGGACCGACAAGCGGCCACACCATCGGACGTGCCGGCCGCCTCGCGCTAGGGGAGTTCCTGGGGCTGCCGGGGCCACACAACCGCGAGCGCGATCGGGCAGAGGAAGCCGACCGGTCCAGGTGCCCCCTCTCATTTCATGTTCGGCTTGGGAGAGCAAAGGGCTAGCCGTCGCTAGGTTCGGAGAGAAGAGAGGAGAGCATGTGGACCACCTGAGAGGCACCCGCAGTCCACCTGTCCAGCTGAGGTCACGCACGGCGTCGATCGAGGCGATCTGGGAAAGAGAAGAGCTACTCACCTTTCTTGCACGGCAGGCCTCACACGCCGTCGCGTTCGGCCGACGGGGAAGCCGCGGCGCGGCTGTCGCGCGCAGATCCTGCCAATGGCACTCGCGCTCCAGGCGGCGGCACGCCTTGCACACCGGCTTGGACTCGTCGCATTTGACCTGGGTGTTAGTCATGTTCACAGACGTCTTAGCTGATCGAAGGATAGGTTGCTGACACTCGATCGGACCGCGCCGGGCTCCTTGCCGTCCCCCTCGCGGTCTCAGACCTTGCGAACTCTATGCAAGAGTAGGATGGAGATCGGAGTGGCAAGGTCGAGCGAGCTGAGAGGCTGAGAGGAGAGGAGAGGAAGGAGGGAAGTCTCACCCTTCTCTGTCTGCACGTCAGGCATCCGAGCCTCGTCCGTCGAACGGGCGTGTATCCCGGTGGCTTGCTCGTTCCTGGGCTGTTACTCGCTCCGCTTGCGGCGCTGGTTGGCGGCGGCGGGCCCGGCGGAGGGGCAGTCAACGTCGAGATAGGCGCGAGCGGCTGTTGCGGATGTTGTTGCTGTAGCGGCGGCAGCCGTGCCGTCGGCGGGGGTAACGGCGGCGGCGGAGGGTCGGGCATGGTGTCGTCGGTTGTGGTCGGTTCACGTCGGCATTCGCGTTGTGGGCAGGCTGTCGGCTGTATGTTTTGCTCGCGGTGTGTCTCGTTTCGACGGCGGTGTGCAGTGTGCGGTGTGCAGCGCGGACTTGAGAGGAAGGGTGAGGGCTAGCAGTCGGCTCTCGGATGCAGACCCAAAGTGTAGTGACGCAAGCCCGCACGCAGATACGTCGCAGTCGATGAAGGTGACGATGGTGGAGGGAGAGATGTCGAGTGGGACCGGGAAGACAGAGTCGGTATGGGTAAGAGATGAAGGGACGATAATCAGCGCGGCTTTGATGGCCGTTCGATGGAGATGGACGTCCGGCACCGTTTGCCGCTTGCTGAGTGTAAGCTAAGCTGTGCAGAGGCAGAGGCTACCCGTGGCCGAGATCTGAATTATCCACTGGGCTCTGCGATGATCAAAAGTCGATCTGCCCCGCCGTCCCTCTCATTCCCCCTCTCGTCCCTCTGGTCCCTCTGTCCTTCCTGCTGTCCCTGCCGGCTTTGAAAGCATACTCTAAACTTGGCTCCGGCCCCTGATCACAGCGACTGCGTTCCCCCTAGCACCCCGACTAACATGACGTTATCAAAATGAATGAACCGACTTTGTTCTCAACTACACCTTGAGCACACTCGACGCCGAAACACAACTGTTGGCCGCCGACTGCGCCGACGCAGACGATGCATACTCCCAGATTATCGGGAACCGCACGATTGACCACCCAGCCCGGGCTCTTTGCATCACGGTCACTCACTCGCTTAGGCCGAGCTGGCTCAGGTTCTCAGGTCCCACTCAGGCTGCCTCTCCTCCAAACACGCACTCACTCTTCATGACTCATGGCGGCACACCCCGTTCCTGACACCACGCACCACTCCTTCAAGCCCAGCCTTGTTCCACAATTCCGCATCACCTAAACTCACTACTGACAACTGTCACAGGCTCCGAGTACCCTCGGCCCTCATCTCGAAGCCATCCATCCCATGGTCCTCTCCGGCCCCGTCGCAGCCACGGATCAGCGCGCCCCATCTGTCCTCACCAGATCAAACTTCATTCAGATATACAGGTCACGCATTATCATATCTCAATTGTGTACATGGTTGGAAGTCTGGGTATAACATGCAGGGTTACACAACAACATTGCTCGAGCGCGTGCGTCGCCGCTCGGGGTGAGGCTACTCGACGCCCTCGAGCGCGGGCGCAGCACCGAGCTCAATCTCGCCCGCCTCTCCGCCAAGTCGGCCGGGCCATCCTAGCCGCATCGCGCCGTCTGTCTCCGCGTCCACGTCCTCCCACTCGCTACCGCCGTCATCCGCTTCGGGCTCATAGTTCTCTACACGCTCGTACACGACGTACTCGGCGTCAATCATCCACTGTCGGACCCGGCTGAGCAGGCGGCGCAAGGGCCACCGCAGCAGGAACACTGCCGTCGGCACGAAGAGCAGCGGGTACGTGAGTCGGAACGCCGCGGTGCCGTCCAAGAAGCCCGCGAGGCCCAGACCAGCGAGCGCAGTGCGCACCCCGAGGAACACAGCCCACGGGACCGCGATCGGGACGAGCAGGACGGCGAGGATCGGCAGCACAAACTCGCTCAGCTGGATGAACGGCTGGTGCAGAGGGTGCTTGAACGCGTCCCGGAACCGCTCAGCGAGGGGCAGGTTGCCGCCCTCGTTGGCGAAGCCGATCACGCCGACGAAGATCGAAATGAAGGCGACGCCCATCGCCCAAGCGTCCCACAGGTGCAAAACCGGCGTTACGCCGCGAGCCAAGCCGTAGCGTGCAGGCACGCCGATGAAGAGCTCAAAGTTGACACCGACGAGGAGGGGGAAAGCGAAGTACAGCAGCGCGAGGGCGTAGACGTTCGACAGGCGCGCGAGAATCACGCGCTTGGCGCGAGTGCTTGTGCCCGACTTGCGGATGCGGCGCGCCCGCGAATACGTGATGATGCGGCGCTGCAGGTCTTTGCCAAGAGCGTACGAGCCCCAGCAGATGTAGCCGCCGACGATCCAGTTATAGCCGTCGTAGATCTGCTCATGGAAAACCATCTTCGTGGCCATCCTGCCGACGCACAGAGGGACGAGGACGGCAGTGGCAACGACCGCCGCGGCGCTCAGCATGGCCAAAGCGAAGAGGGCGTACACTCTAGTGCGCCAAAACTCGGGCAGGTTGACGACGGTGTAATCCCTCTTCGGGTTGCGGCCAGCGCGGCGAGCGGCGCGGTCCTGCTTCAGCAGCCTGATCTCGTCGGCGGGCGTGCGGGGCGCTCCTTTGCTGTCGAGCAGAATGAACATGCCCTCCTTGCGGCGCTCCGAGAGCGAGAGCAACTCGATGCGATCACTGTTAGGGACGCGGGCGGGGGTCGCGCGGTTGTCGTAGGTGCCGAAGACACGCTGGCAGACAGCGTCGGCGACAATCCATCCAAGCTGCGAGAAGCGAGACATGGGGCGGTTGCCCGTGTCAACGCCGAACACGAGCGAACTAAGCTCGAGTTGGCGCACGACGAACAGCCACCACAACGCGAGGCCCTGTTTCACGTGGGTGTACACCTTAAGTCCTTCCCATGACGGAGGGACGATCAGGTGCAGGAACAGGAGATCGAAGGGCACGCTGCTGAGTGGGCGCTGCTCTAAACGCAGCGGGAGGACGCCCCTGAACAGCGACGTCGTCGCCCCGAGTGCCCACATGAAGTACGGCATCGTGCCAAAGATGGTGAAGACGATGACACAGTACATCACTGCCGAGACAGCGAGGCGGGGGAGTTGGACAAGCGCGGGGCGCTCCATGAAGTCGCGGACGGGCGAGTGGGCGGGGTCACTGGGGTCGCGGATGAAGTAGAGTGCGCCTTGGCGGCAGATGGTCCTCATATGGGTGAGGAAGGCGGCGAAGGAAAACATGAAGATCGAACCGATGAGCCAGGCGATGAAGAGCGATCCGAAGGTGCGGTGACCGTAGTGGGCGATGCGGGAAGCAACGGTCGCGCCGAACAGGGGCATGGTGCAGAGGTCAATGACAACGCCAACGAACAGCGGGAACATGACCATCTCGAGCGTCATGAAGAACAGGACCTTGAGGAAGACCTGAACATCGCGGGCGCGCTCCATAATCGCAGCGTTGATGTTCAGGAGATGGGCAGTGTCAAGGACTGCGATCATGATCAGGAAGCTCGCGAAAATGGCGTAGCCGGTGACAAGGCACCAGAACTGGTCAATGACGGCAGGCGAAGCAGCGATAGACACGAAGCGCAGGCGCACAGCCTTGTACGCTTCGAAGCAAAAGCTGCCGAGCAGCTCGAGACCGTCGAAGACACGACCAGCCGGCGTGGCTCCGGAAGGGAAGTCAGGCACAATTGTCGCGTTCGTGTCCCACGACTTGGTCAGGAAGTGGGTGGACAGGTTGATGGTCGGGTCGGTGAGATTGAACTGGACACCCATAGAGCCTAATATCTGCGACGCGGGACGAACGAGAAGGCGGGGCAGGTTGAGAATTTCGCGCGCGACCGTCAGGACAAGCGATAATAGACCATCGGCGACGAAGACCAGAGAGCGGAGAAGCAGCAACGACAGGTCACGCGAGCCGCGCAGCGGGTCGATGGCGAGGAACAGCTTGCCGATGGCGACGGGGAGGCCAACGAGGAAGGTGAGAGTGCACGACATGGCGACAGAGACAAAGACATGGTTGTGGACGAGGCCGGTCAACGGACCGATGAAACCGATGACCTCAAGGATGCCGTCCCAGTCATCAGCATCGAGCGGTCGGTCGTCCTCGTCCTCGGGCGGCAGGTCGCCCGCGGCCATCATGTCAATCTCGGCGCGGAGGTCGGCGATCTCAGCCAAACGGTCACGAGCACCGAGGGGGTTGGCGTCGCGAGCCACGATCAAGTCACGGATGCGCTCGTCGTGCATCTCGTCAATCTCGTCCTCCAGACCCTCAACGTCTCCGTCAACCTCGCCGTCAGCGTCACCAGCGTCCGTCCACTCGTCCAGTTCTCCGTCGATCGCCTCCATGGCCGCGGGCTGGGGCTCCTCGATGGGGTGGAACGGGTATCCGTCCGGCGACTGGTCGTCCGCGGGCGTCTGGATGATCGCGGGCGTTGGAGGGACAGGCGAATCGGCAGTGGCCTCATCGAGGAGGACCTTGCTGGACGCCTCGCCGTTCTCGCCAAACGGCTCGGTCTTCTCGGACGGGGACGTCGGGGGTGACTCGAAGATGATCTCGACCGGGAAGCCGGAGTTGCTGCCGTACTGCCGCTGCGGCGGCCGAGGTGACTCGGTAGTTGGCGGTCCGGGGTCCGAGGCTCGCCTAAAGTCCGGGCTCGAATCGGGTCTACTTCCAGCAGAGTGAATAGTCTCTAGTGAGTCGTGCTCCTCCAGTGGCGGGGGCTGAGGACGGGTTTCGGCGGCTGCGGAAGTCGAGGACTCGGCAACCTCGCTCTGTGGCGACTGCGGGTAGGCGGTGCCATGAGGGCTCTCGTAGCCGGGACCGCCAGGCGACAGTCCGGCGTACGGGCGCTCGGCGGGATTCTCCAGAGCGTCTTGTAGTCGCCAGCCTAGCTCCTTGTTGCCCGGTGTCGTGCTGCCGGATACATCGTGCGGGACATCGGCGGCAGGTCGAGACGGTCCAGCCTCGACCTCGGGCTCCGTCGTGCCATTCGGACGCTCCGGCTCCTTGCCCTTGTCGTTGTCCCTGACGTAGCCCCAGAACGGCTCCTCACCGAGCTGCTCGGGAGCAGCGAACGCGACATGCGACGGTGAAGGCCGCGGTGGCGGGTAGGCGTCGTCACCGAACTGCGGCTGGCCGATCTCGATCCGTGGTTGTGGCAGCGCGTCTCGGCCCCGAGGCTGCTCCCCTGCCGGCTCTTCTTTGATCGCTGGTCCAGCATGGCGATGCCGCCGTCTAGGGCGCGTGAAGTCGTAGTCGGTCTTGCGAATCGCACGTCCATTCCGGAACACCCAGTCCTCGGGGCGCAGCTCGCCCTCGTCCTCGACGGGAGGGCGCGGCTGCCAGTCAAGCTGCCCGATCCACTCGCGAATAAGGATGAGACCAATGAGACCGGCGGCGACCGAGATGGCGACGATCTGGCCGCGGAACACGAACGGGACGATATTGGTGAAATCGCCGTTGTACCGCGAGACGAGAGAGGGGACGATGTCGGCGTACGTGCCGTTGCCGGCGACGAGAGCGAGAACACTCTGACGCCCCGTCAGATTCGCCGTCGTCGACTTGAACTGGAGCGTCGTGTTGAGATCCTGGTGGCTGTCCGAGATGACAGTTCGCAGTCCGTACGCAACGGGGGAGGAGGTGCTGAATGTCAGCTTTGAGGGACTAGTTTGCGGCAACTCACGCAAAGTCGACGGCTGCCATGATCGTACGCAGCGTCACCATGGTCACGATCGGAAGTACGACGAGCCACGAGATGATGGCGATGCACGCGCGGAGGATACGCCAGCAGAAGCGGCCCCCGATGAAGATGGACTGGCGGACATAGACGATGAATGGGATCGCAGACGGTAAGGAAGCAGGATAGACTGTCTGTCAGCTACGCAGAATCTCCATCAGCTTGAGACATCAAGCGCTTCACTGGCACGCCGCTCCAGACATTACATTTCATGTCGACTCCGCGCATGTCCAGCGCAGCGCAGCGCGCAGCGCGAAGCGTTTGCGTGCGATTGCACGACTCACCTTTCGTGAACGTGTAGGCGTGTCCGCAGATTTCACAATGCCGCTGGCGCGAGTGGGAAAGCCATTCCTGAAGGCTAGGTGTTAGCTTGAAGTGTGAGGGGCGTTTGGGCTAGCCGACGCGGACGCGGGAGAGGGGAAGGTGGGGCGAGCACCGGGCGCTTGGCGCTGCGCACGCGATCGGGTGGAGGGTGGAGGGTGTAGAAAGTGTGCGCAGCTGGTGGACAGACCGCCGCGCAGCATGCGACTCATGATGTTGTCGTTGCAGTACACCTGGTGCGGGGTGTTGCGGGTCGGTCAGGCGATCCAACGCCAATGTCCCATGTTGAGTCCATCACGGCCCGCGTTGCCGGAGGCGGCTAAAGTTGAAGTTGGAGGCATGTCATACTCACCAGTCCGAGTGGACATATCGCATCGACCCCGAGCACTTGCACGGGTAGATGAGGGGGTTTCCGTCGTCGGCGTCGGAGCGGCAGACGCGGCAGAGGTCTGTTCCGTCAGCTAGGGTAGCTCGGACATGGCAGCTGGTAGTGAAATTGTCCCACTGGTCACGGGAAAGCCAAGTGGCAACAAATACTGACCCTCCTCTTCCTCGATGCTCATCGCCGCTGCATTCCCTGTGGGGCCGATCTTGTCGTGGGGAGTCGAGGCGGAGCTGATGGCGGGCGAAGGAGTGTCGCAGACGTTGAAGAGGGTGAAAAGGAGTGGGGAGGGTGGGTCGCAGAGTCGTGTAGAGGGAGAGATATGGATGCAAAGACATTCGCAATGTCACCTGGTGTACGTGCTCCAGTGCACCGGCTCATGCATCCTTGGTGGACTTAGGGCGGGAGCAAAATACGACGAGACGACGCGGAGACGCTGCGCTATCGCCTGGTCACTTTGCTTCAAGTCATGGGCCGCTTCATAATTGCCCGCGCGTCCCTATTACAATACCCAATAGGAATCATGACATCGGTCTAATCCGACCCTCCTTGCCCGTGACCGCTCTATGTGAAACCGTGAAAAGGTGCTCTGCTTACTCTGCTCATCATTCGCCGCGCGGTCCAGGCCGTAGAGACGTAGAGACACCACCGCGCCAAGCCGACTCCCAGCGCCACGGCACCGTCTCAAGCTTCTTGCATCAGGTACATGACCTCTTCACTGTCTACGTCTACGTGTCTATGTCCTACTGTCCTATCTGATCGGAGCTGCGATTAGAAGATGGTGTATCCGCCGTCCACCACAACGTCGCTGCCCGTCATGAATCCCATCCCGCCCATGCGTCCGGACACGAGACACGCAACGAACTCTCCAATCTGGTCCGGCGTCGCAAACGTGCCCGTCGGCGTGCGGCGCTCCCACTCGCGGACCCAGTCCTTACAGTCCTCTGGCGGGTTCGCAATCATGTCCGTCTCGACGTATCCAGGAGACACACTGTTGACAGTAATCCCCAAATGTGCCCACTCGCCCGCGAGGCTCTTCGCGAGCATAGTGACCGCGCCCTTGGAGGCATTGTAGGCCGCCTGCTTCTGCGGCGCCATAGCTACCAGCGCCGAGATCGAGCTCACGAACAGGATCTGCTTGCTGAGCTTCTTCGGCGCTGAGATGTCGCTCGAAGCGGCGTCCGGAGCGAGACCAACGGGAAGGCCGAGCCAGGACCGCACCAAAGCGCGGGCGAGGTAGTACGGTCCAAAAGTGTTCACGTCGAAGATGTGCTTGAACTCATCGTCTGTGTTCTCGTGCGCACCCTTCCAGAGCGCGACGCCTGCGTTCGCGATGCCAATGTCGACTTGACGGCCGTACGCCTGCTCGACCGCCTCGACGGCCGCGTCGACCTCGCCGCTCCGCGTGACTTCACACTTGAATGCCGTGACCTGGACTCCACATTCGGATGAAAGCGCCGCTGCCTTCTCGCTGGGATCGGTCGAGGTGTACGTGATCGCGACGTCGGCGCCGGCCCTGGCCAATGCGCTCGTGATCGCCCACCCGATCCCGCGCCCGCCGCCGGTGACGAGCACGAGCTTGCCGCTGAAGTCGAGGGTGAGGGGCATGTCGCTGCTGTTGTTGGGGGATGGGGTCCGCGATTCAAGCACGAGTGACGTTTTGTAGCTTCCCCACCGGCACAGCGCGGTTATCACTCGGCTGTCGCCGGGTACCCTGACCCTCCAACTGCCGCCATCTCCGCTGCGGAACGGGGCCGGAGCGGTACTGGAGCGATATGTCGGCTCTTCCCATGCAACCATGAACGAACGATACATTGCATTCCATGACTACTTGAAATCGGGCTGCCCGCCCTCCTTCGTCACGATCCATCCCTTCTGCATCTCGGGGTCGTAGTCGTGCCACTTCTCCGCCTCCTCACGTGAGAGCCCGTCATCCATCGCGTGCTCGCCCCACACCAGCCCAAACTCGGCACAGTACGCCTCCCAATGCCTTAACAGCTCGGCAAACTTCTCGGGATGCTCGTAGCTCAGGTCTCGCGTCTCGCCCGGATCGGCGGCAACGTCGAACAGCTCCCAGCCTTGGGGATCGTCTTGTCCCGACGGACCCGGCCAGCGCCACGGATGAGCCTTCCCCCCATGGGACGCGCGGAGGTGCACGATCTTCCAGTCGCCCAGCCTTAAGGCCGCCATCGCCTGCAGCTCCCAGCCCACCGGCTCTGTCGGTGGGTACACTGCCCACTCCTCCGTGTCCCCTGCCGACTCGCCGCGGCCGAACCAGCGCATCCATGACTTGCCCGTCATCGCGTACACTGCCCGCCCGCGGTGGTACACTCGCCCCTTCCCCGGCACCTTTGCGACCGCCTCAGCCTCTACTCCTGTGTACCGCCCCGGCTTCTCGAACTCGACCTCGGCAACGCCTTCGGACTGCACAGGCGCGTCCGCCGGCGCTGGCGGTAACGTGATACCGGCGAGCTCGAGTGCCGTTGGCGCCAGGTCCATGCACGTCGTAAATGCCCGAGAGAAGCTTCCGGGCTTCATGTTCGCCAAACTGCCCCGCGGCGGCTTCACAATAGCGGGGACGAGAATTCCGCCTTCGGACGGGAAGCACTTGTAGAGTCTCGACGGGGCAGTCGATGCCTGCGCCCACAGTGGTCCGAGCCTGGGGTTCAGTTCGGCCGGCTCATCGCAACTTACCAGGTGTAGCTGTTCCACTCGCCGATGTTTTCGATCGAGTTGTCGTAGTACTTGGCAACCGCTTCACGGATGTTGTCCCCAAGCACCGGGATCGCCTCGATCGCGGCGCCCTCCGCGCCGTTATCTGACATGAACACGACGAGAGTGTCGTCCCATTCGCCCACAGCCTTCAGGCGCTCGAACACCCGCCCAATCGCGATGTCCATGCACTCCACCATCGCGGCGTACGTCCCCATTGCACGCGAGGAACACGCGCGCTCGTACTCGCTCATCTCGGCCCATGGGGAGACTTCCGGCGCCACGACGTCGTGCGCCTTGACGTCTGGCGGGATGATCCCGAGCTCCTTCAACTTCGCCAGTCTCTCTGTCCGCAGAACGTCGGGTCCGCCGTCATACTTTCCCTTGTACCTGTCGATTAGCTTCAAAACTACAACAGCTGCAAGACTCACTTATCGCGTACAGCCTTCGGCGCCTGGAGAGGCCAGTGGGGCGCCGTGAAGGAGAGGAACCCGAACCAGGGCTTGTTCTTCGGGCGCTCGTCGAGGTACTCGATGAACTTGTCAGCATAGTAGTCGCTGGAGTAGAAGCCGTTCGGATCGTTCGTTGTGTTCGGCGGGATGCAGACATGCCGTCCGTCCTCGGCGTGGATCGGCCGGCCGCCGACCTTGTTCCCCGCCTCACCGGCATCGAGTACAGGCTCCCACCCATAGTGATTGCAGCAGCCTGGCAGCATCGCGAAGGAGTGGTCGAAGCCACGCGCGCTCGGTCCATGCTCTGGTCGTAACCCCAAGTGCCACTGAATTGGAAAGGAGGCGCAACGTCGGAAAGGAGAGTGGAGAGGGAGGGAAGAACCGGGTCAGCTCGGGATCACCGAAGGGAAGCTGCGACTCACCTTTCCACTCATGAAGGTGTAGTACCCGTTGTCCTGTAAGACTTCCGGAAGCGCCGCGACCTCGTAGTTGAGGAAGCCCTCATGCCCAGCCTTGCCGTTCCAGCGCTTCTGACCCTGCTCGTCGCACTTGTACTCTAGCAGGCAGCCGAGACCCCCGAGGTGCGCGTCGGTGCCGGACATGATCATCGCCCTCGTCGGCGAGCACGCCGCGGCCGTGTGATAGTTCAGCAGCCGCATACCATCATCAGCCAGCTCGTTCAGCGCTGGTGTCGCGATCTCCGCCCCGAATGGCGCGATGTCGCTGAAGCCCTGTCGTCAGCGCCAAACTCTCGCGGAGATAACCAGATGGCGAATTCCGGCTCGAACGCTGACGGAGACGACCCCGACAGGTTCGGAGGCACTCACCAGGTCGTCCGCGACGATGAGGAGGATGTTTGGGCGCCGGTCGCGCGTCATGGGAGCGGATGGAGGGGATGCTGAGGTCGGCATGAACTTATGTATCCGATCTGGTGACTTGGGGGACGAGTATTCAGCCGGGTCGACGGTGTCGCCGTGCCGAGCGAGGCGAAGTTGAGGCCAGCCCTATCTCGGGCGCGAGCCGAGCGAGTGTGATTGTGTGATTTCGATGGTGGCGTCGATCTTCCTCGCTGAATTGAAGAATGCGTGGGCTGCGCGCTGTTGGTGTAGAGTTGCAACATGCAAGATAGATAGAACGCTTTTAGGCTCGAGTAGCTAGCTCCTAGCTCGATTCGTAAGATGCCTTTGGAGTACGCGTGGTGCGGCAATGTCGCCGATGCCTGTAGACTGGTCGCAGCGAGTTACTATTTCGGTCCTGGGACGGTTGCCGATCAACAGCCCTTCCAGCCCTCGGATCGGCATGGGCTCGAAATGGGCCGGACGAGCGAATAAGATCATGAGGTCATGCGCACCTACAAGCGAGCCCAGAGCTCCACAAACCCTGCGATCCAACCATCCTGCACTTGCTGCGGGTGCGGAAGGCGGAAGTGCACGGGCAGGTGTCGGTGTTAATGTTGCATGAGCTTGATAACTGGCTCGGGAGACTGGCTGGAGCTATGTTGCTCCGGATGTCCCGCCCGTGCTGTGACACGGCTCCTGAAGCGGACGAGCTTTGCGGGATGGGCCAGCGTCGAATGGAGTAGGTTGCGCTGTGGTCGACAGTGAGTGCTTCAGTGGTTGACGAGCAGTTGATTGCTGCTGAAGATCCCCAGGTTTACCTTCACCTTTCGGTTCAGAAGGGCAGAAATAGCAACGAGGAATGCTCAGTGGCTCAGTGGGCCGTTGCCTGCTCTTCACAGGCTCTTGCGTCAAAAGGGGATATCTCAAGCAGCATCTTGATCCCCACCGGCTACTGGCTCACTTGGAGAAGGTTCGGTGCCGTGAGGCTGCCCGGCGATTGCCAGATTCCGCAATTTGTTGCAACGTCCATTCTGTTGTGTGGGAATCACTCTACGGAAGACCGATGGGAAGTCTGGCTGAAGGCAATGCGTGACGTATTGTGTCATGGTGTTGAATGCTGTAACGACAAGATGAATATCCAATGCAGCTGCATGTTCAGAAATTGGAGGAAGACAAACCTGGGGAAGGAGAGGGTGTCGAGGGTGTCTAGGATGCGCACGAGCACTCCGACGGTGAGCTGGTGAGGAGGCACTAGGGGATCTCTAGAATGCATGAGGTCGGCTAGCCAGTGCTATGCGTCGCATCGTGAGTCAGGCATGGCGGTTGGCTAGAGTCATCTGATAACGCTCCGGGCGAAGCAAGGTCTGCACCCAGCTTTCACTGTACGTCACCGTCCGCAGCCTTGAACCGGCGGAGACCTGAGACGCCCCGGCGGATAGCGAGCCGAGCGACCGTAGTTCACTGGCGGCGATCCGGAGCCTTGGTTCTGCGACCGTTACTATCCAATGTGCCGATGTGCACCGCATGCACCCACATCGTCTTAAGTGTTGCGCGCTCCAATATGCACACGCACCACTACTACTCTTTTTCTCATCTGACATTGCCTTGCTACAGCATACTCTCACTCTGGATATTTCCGCGCCCTCATCGCCATCCGCTTTGCAGCCCAACCCCCTTTGCACGTCCCACTCTCCAAGGTCAGCGTCGGCTTCCCTGTCCATCAAAGTGTCTGTCTACCCCGCGGGACTCACGATGCCACAGCGGTCATCTGGACGCAACCTCTCTCCTTGGCCGAACCAATTACCTGACCGGCCGCGACATGTACGACAGCATGGGACCATCGCCCCTGCACGATCCTCGGTATCTCAATCTCTTCCCCACGGGCTCGTCGCAGGGACCTTCCCCATCGCCGACCTTCTCTTTGGGCACCGCGGACCATTTTATGGGAACAGCCATGAGGAGGGTTCACCATGGATGAGCGTCTCAACTGCGGGAGGAACCACGTTCCTTTTGTGCTTGAGCTCGAGCCTACTCAGCGTTCAAGAGGCTTCAAGCACGATGAATTGCAACGATTGTGTTGAATTCTCTGGCACTTGTACAAGGTTGGCTGGTCTCTAATTAAGGATGACATCAGCAACGCGGTTGCGTACACCTCTCGCAGTTCTTCGCACCCCATGTCCAGCGGCCGACCTACTTCCGTTGTCGACTGCAAGCGACCGGGTTCGGCGGTCGCAACTGCACACGCGTTTTCTCCGTCCCTCAACAACAGTGCCTGACGCCTTTCGCGGGAACAGGTGACTCGGTCCGAGGACGAAAGGTATGGTGAAATGGACATTGGATGCTCGAAGTCAGGTGACGGTAGGTCCCTCGGCCCCAGATCTCTGTCCCCAGTGCTCCGAACTAGCTGGACCGAGTCCGAGGAGACTTATTTTAAATAAGTCGGACTTGAGCTCGTCAAAGCCGGTTCAGGCAAGTACGACGCTGCGATCTCGCGACTCCAGCGGAGGGTTTGAGGTTCCTAGGATGCGGGAGACGGCGGGGCCAACGAATGACATAGCTCGTGCGATAAGATGGGTAAGTTGGATTGCGTAACAGCGGACTAAAGTTAATGGAGAGAGCGCTCGCTCGTTGGCTGAATGCCCGTCGAGGTTTACTGGTTCGGAACTAAATTTATGTCTTGCATCGCCCTTTGGATCGTGTCTGAACCGTCTGGACAGAGCAAACCCGTCAGAGCAAGAGGCGCGCAAGATCGCCAGAAGACTCGGAAGCGGCGAAGCGATGTCTGTTGTCGAATCTCGACCCCGACCACCTTGCGCACATCACCTCGACTGTCCATGATCCATGACGCGGTTCGAGCCAAGGTTTTGGGTTTCATTATGGAGATTGCAGCTTCGCCGCTCGGCTCGGGCGCCTGGCCCGCACTCCACATCCAAGCACTCAGCATTCCATCCCTCTCCCTTCCCTCCCTTCCCTCTCTGGCTACCCTCGGTACCTCAATCTTGGCTAGCCTAGTCTCCCTAGACGAACTCCTCTGAATTACTCGGCCAACTCAATTTCACCTTGCACGCTCATCCACCAAGCTACCGACATTTACCACCATGTCCCTTCGACATTAACTCCCTACATATACCATGACATCGCCCACAGCGGCGCGCCCTTCGAGACTGCATTGACTGCTTTCAAGCTTGTCCAGGCCGAAGGGGCGCACCGCTTGCGACATCACCTCGGTTTGGTTGATCTCAGCCGACCGAAAGATCCAAAGCCATAATAGCTTGGCAAGTTGCTCGCCGTTCTCGCCGCTCATCAAACATCTGGTTCATCACGCTATTGCTTGTTCAAGTTGCGCGCGAGTTCGGCGCGTCAAGCTTGCGTCCAAAGTCGAGCACATAAGGACAGCGTCGACTGGTAACCACGCTCGCTTCTGATACACAATAGTCGGCAGCACACAACGACAACATGGGCCGCGTCCGAACTGCTTGGAAGGCATGGACGCCTATGCTGGTATTTAGCTGCTTCTGCCTTGTCGTCGGCGACATGCTTTTCGGCTTCGTGAGTATAGCGCGCTATGTCTGGGGGCTAGTTTCCTCTAACGTACAGGACACTGGTTCATTCGGAGGTATCCTTGCAATGCCCGTGAGTAGTGCACTTGCGTTCGGCCCGGAACTCTGCCCGTGCAAGCCGCCAGTCAACTCTAACGGTGGTGGCTGAAGGGTTTGAGCCATTTTATCCGTCTGCACAGGAAAATGACTAACCCACAGGGCTTCCTGAACCAGTTTGGCGACGAGAAGGATGGGAAGTGGGCACTGACGCCTCTACGGACGTCCCTGTTGTCCTCGCTGGCGTTTATCGGCAAAGCTATTGGGTGCTTGAGCGCAGGGCCGCTCATCGAGTGGCTTGGTCATCGCAAGGTGTTTGTCGTCCTGTGCATCATTTCTTGCATTGGTGTCATCAGTGAGTATGCTTACGTGGGGGACTCGTATGCAGCTTGCTTCAGCCGAGGTCCGCCCAGGAATGTGAACACGTCGGCGGCGATCAGCGATGATGGCGTCAGTTTCTGGACAATCCCATACGTGCCTTCGATTGGCAACAGCTGAGCGAGGTGCATAAGCTGACCTCGCAGTCGAGATCACGTCTGCAGACACTGCAGTCGGGACCGGCCGTCTGGCACAATTCATCGTTGGGCGTATCATCGTCTACATCTCGGTCGGACTGGTCGAAATCTGCATTTCGTAAGTCGACCTGGTAGTGGGCGTGGCTGACGTTCAGGACCTATCAGGCGGAAATCGTGCCAGCGCCCTTGCGTGGCTTCACAGTGTGCTCCTTGCAGCTGTTCCTGAACGCAGGCGGCCTGCTGGCGACAGGCGTTAATAAGGCCTTCTCCAAAGATGACACCAGCCGTGGCTGGAAGACGGTCACGGGGATACAGTTTGCGTTCCCGGTGCTGATCATGGCTTTTGTGCCTTTCCTTCCCGACTGTCCCCGCTGGCTTCTGTCGAAGGATCGGCCGGCAGACGCTTTGCATTCAATGCGCCGCCTGCGAACTCGAGACGAGGTCGTTTCTGGTGCGTGCGCGGACGAGCTCGCTGTGATCCAGGTCCAGCTGCAACAGAGAGTGCACAAGGCATCTTGGCTGGACTGCTTCCGCGGCACGAACGCCCGGCGCACTGGACTCGTCATCGTCTACTACATCTACCAGCAGATCACGGGCCAAGCTTGGGTATCGACGTATCAGACCGTCTTCTACAAGGCGAACGGGTACGCAAACCATGCCTTCACATACCCCATCATCTCTAGCTGTCTCAGCATGCTCGCCGTGCTGCCCTGCATGTACTTTTCAGACGTACTCGGGCGTCGCAAAGTGCTCCTGGGTAGCTTCTTCTTCCAGGCCCTGTGGCTCTGCCTCTTAGCTGGTATCGGCGAACGGTCGTACAAGACCAAGTCTATGAAGGAGGCTTGCGTCGCGTTCTTCATGCTCTTCGCGGTTTCCTATTCTGTGAGTATCAGTACAAACTTTTGCTGACGTCCAGCTCGGTGGTGCACCAGTACCATACCTCCTCGGCGCCGAGCTGCCGAACCACTCTATTCGCGAGAAGACGTCGACGATCGGCACTACGATCAACGTCGTGTTCGCGTTCGCGACCAACTTCTCGATCCCTTACATGATGAAAGCCCTCTCCTTCCGTGTCGGCTGGATTTTCGGGGGTATCTCGATATCCGCGCTGATATTTACCTTCTTCTTCCTCCCCGAAACGAAGAACTTGACCCTCGAACAAGTTGACCACATATTCGAGAAACCTTATAACCCCTTCCACAGCTTCGCGAAGCTGGATAGGTGGACGAAACACCCAGCCCTGCTGGAGCAGGGCCTGCAGGAGCCAGACCCTGCGTACATCAACAGCTGGCCAAGCAGCACCGACAGCGGCAAAGACAAGCATATTATGCGGTACGAGTCGGATCTCAGATAAAGAAAAGACGACCGATCTCTCTACCACCTGTATCATCTGTGTGTAACGATCATAACGAACGGACAATCAGTTGTCATGACATGCAACCTGTATCATATGTTTGCAACGTTCAACGCTTTGATACTTCGACGAGATACTTATAAATTGTACTAACGATCACAAGACTGAAGAAGAGGAAAGAAGAGGAAGTACGCAGATATTAACGATATGGCTGACTAACTTGCGCTACAGCTACAAGCTCCTATCTTACATACAGGAAAGCGTCTTCTGATCGGGGTGGGCGTTTAGTTGCCCTGGAACTGGCCGACGTTCTCGGCGTAGCCCTCGGAGGGGCTCTCGATGTTGCCAGCGGGGTCGTGGTTGCACACGACGTAGAGGCCGCCTTCGGGACAGCCAGTGCTCCAGCCGCAACCGATCTTGGTCGTGCTCTTCCACACGATCTGGGTGAAGTGCTTGGAGCTGTAGTCGTTGGCGCCGGTGTACTTGCCCGCCTCGTCAGGGCCCCAGTACGTGAAGATGTCCTTGGGGTCGTACTGGCCCCAGGAGTTGATGCCCCAGTACCAGTTGTCGCCACCCTGGTGGCCCTTGTTGCATTGCCTGGCCCAGTCGTTGGCGCGCGAGGCAAGCCCCGAGTCCCAGTGGATCTCGCCGGCGCCGAACTGGCGGCGGAAGTCATTGTACGCGCGCACAAAGTAGCGCGACACGTCAGACGAGCCGTCAATGTCGCTCTGGTTGCAGTCGCCCGTGATCCTGATGCCGCCCGAGTCGGGGATCGTCGCCGGGTGGTCCGTGGTCTGCACCTGGCCGCCGCCGACCTGGCCCTGGCTCTCGGACTGAGAGCCAGACTGGCTCTGCGACTGGCCTCCATTACCGCCCTGGTTCTGGCTCTGGGAGCCGGACTGGGACTGGGACTGGGACTGGGACTGGCCGCCCTGCGATCCGTTCTGGTTCTGCGACTGAGAGCCAGTCTGGGACTGGGACTGGCCGCCCTGCGATCCGTTCTGGTTCTGCGATTGAGAGCCAGTCTGGCTCTGCGACTGGCCGCCGTCGCCTCCGTTTCCGCCAGGTCCGCCGTTACCGCCAGGACCGTTGTTGCCGGGTCCGCCGTTGCCGCCGGGACCACCGTCGCCGCCGTTGTTGTCGCCCTTGCCGTTGCCCTTGTCGCCGCCGTGGCCGTTCTTGTCGCCGTGGTCCTTGCCGTCACCACCGCCGTGGCTGTCACCACCGTCGTGGCTGTCACCGCCGCCGTGGCTGTCACCGCCGCCGTGGCCCGAACCACCACCACCGCCACCACCACCACCATCACCGCCTCCTCCGCCGGTGCTAGTAGAGCCGCCGCCGCCGGTCGTGGTCGAAGAACCATCACCACCGCCACCACCGCCACCGCCACCGCTGCCGCCACCTCCGCCGTTGCTGTTGCCGCCTCCGGAGCCGCCGCCAGTGTTGGAACCACCGCCGCCGCCACCGCCACCGCCTCCACCGCCACCACTACCGGTGTTGCTGTTGTTGTTGTTGTTGATGATGGTGATGCCGCCACCAGCAGTGACGGTCACAGCGGGACCGGTGATGGTGCGAGTAACCTCGTTTCCGCTCTGGGTGACGACCTGGGTGACGGTGACACCGGCGCCGGTGACTGTCTGGCCGGGAGCAGTGACAGTGAGGGTGCGATAGGGGCCGTTCTGGATTCCGTCGTAGATGACGTTGTAGATGCGGCGTCCCTGGTCGCCGGATCCGATGGCGTTCGCGATTTGCTGCGAGTTCATGCCCTGGATGACCTGCACGATCTGCTGGGGGTTTTGGGAGCCGCCGAAGATGCCGCTGATCTGCTGTCCCTGCGGGCCCTGGAGAAGGCGCGTGATGCCCTGCTGTCCACCGAGGGCCTGGATGAGCTGGGGACCGCCGAACGAGCCGCGGTTCACGTTCACGTTTACGTTCTGGTTACCGCCACCACCGCCGCCAATGGGGCCGGGACCGCCGATAGTGCCGCCGATGAGGGAGCCGATCTTAGTGCCCGCGCCGATGAGAGAGCCGAGGCCGTTGATCGCCTGCGTGTAGTCGAACCCGCCGCCGCCGCCGCTGCCCTTGCCGCCCCAACCGCCCCAGGAGCCGCTGCCGCCGCCGCAAGACGAGCAGCCGTTGCCACCTCCGTAGCCACCTCCATAGCCACCTCCGAAGCCGCCGCCGCCGAACTTGCCCTTGCCGCCGAAGAACTTGCCGAGGGTGGGGGCGGCGTCGACGCTCGCACCGGCTCCAACAAGAGCCAAGAGGACAACAGTGGACTTGACCATGGTACTGCTCGTCGAGTTACAGAAGGATTAGGATAAGATTAAGAAGAATCTACGGACGTTTGTGTGGGTGTGGGTGGGTCCTACGTTCCTCGAAAGATTGTCGCAGAAAGAAAGTCAAAACACAGTCAACGTGTTGTCGGATGTTCGATGGTGGGAAGCTCTTCCTTGGAAAAGGACGCTAGCTTATATACACGGCTCTGGCATGTGTGTCCAGCCTCTGAGAGTTCCTCGATCGATGTCGGGACGAGAGGAGAGAAGTACCCAGGCTCCGGAACGAGGTGCGCGGCGCACGAATACGCGGTTTCCAGCTTCGGTCGTCTGGCCCTTTGTCGTCGGGGTGGACCAGCGTTTAGAGCTACGTCTGCAGGCAAGGCATTGACGCAGCTCAGCGTCAAGGATACAGGCAATCTGACAGGCAGACAGGCAGGTGCGTGTGCCTCCTTACCCTCGCCATCTTGCTGTGTCGGGCTCTTTCTGGCCCACGGTGAGCCGGCAGGGTGGGACGGGAGTGCGCGAGGTCTTGGCCCCAAATGTCAGTGTGCACGGCACAAAAGTGTGCACTGTTTGCAGACCTCCAGGACGCCGGAAGGGCCCACTTTACGACGGCATGTGCGCTGACTGCTCCGCAGAGTACGAGCTCATGTTCGCCGGGTTCGTCGGCAGGTGACGCCACAACGACAGAGCCAAACGCTCGAGGCTGGGCCCACGATGGTCGTACTAGTGGCCAAAGACTACGACGGTTTCAAACCTTCTGCCATTCCAGCAGTCGTAGTAGAGCTACAGAGGATCTGGGTGCCCCGAGGACCCAAGCCGGGCTCGGCGTCCAACCAATCGAGCCCGCCGATTGCCAGATCGGAGTGCCCCGATGAACAGTGAGCGCCTCGCTCGGCCTAGTGATCAAGTGCAGCACACGCCGGTCCAGATCGTGCCGGCATTGATCCAAACCTATGGCTGCACTTACGTTGCTATCGCTCGTGATAACGAGAGTGTGCCCAAGCTTGGCATCGCCCGGCCTATGGTACCTGTGTTAGCGGACGTCAGCATTGTCTCAGTGCTACATCTGTGGTGCAACACTGTCTCAGTGGCATAATTAACTCAGGTCGTCAAGTCAACCCGACAACAGGCTCTTCAGGCTTCGAGCGCGTCGCCGTCCCCTTTTCCCGCGGAAGAAATGTTTGAACTGCCCGTTTTCACGAATCTGGCATGTTTTGGGTTGAACTCTCCACACTCTTCTCAAGCACTAGTGTGCTCCTCCCAGGTGGTGTGATGCGATCGTTTACGGATGTGTGGGGTGGGCAGTATGCCGATGGCCAATGAAGCTGATGGAAACGAGCGATTGTGAATGTTGGGACCCACTAGCAGTCCCGAGGGCGTCTCCACAAGACTGGGAAGCGACGTGATCGCCGTCATCGCTCGCTTCGATGTACGAGGAAAGTTCAACTACTCAAAGTAATACACAGATTGCATCACTCCCCACCGAGCAGTCGTTTCACGTGCGTCACAGTGCGTTTGTATGACCACACTTGCACGACAGACAGGTTATCTTGCCTCCTCATGAATGCAGCGCCCGCCTTGGCGCTGGGCGCCGCTTCGTCCGACCGGACTCGATCAGCCATCTGCCGTTGAGTTTATTGCCGTTGAAGAGCGCTGTGTACAAACGGTGAAAGCCGAGGCGCCGAGTCATCTGGTGAGAAGGCGTACATTGGACCTGGGTACGCGTGCTCCACCGTCGGTCGGCAGAATGCCACACTTGGTGCTATTCTTAGTCCGAAGTCAGCCTCGTCGATCATGCATGAGAGACTTCGTCGTGATGGCGGTACAGTTGCTGGTGCCGGTCGGCAACTAGTGAGTGGAGTGAAGGGGCGTCGCACGCGCTGATCGGTCTTTGCTCAACTGCAAGAAGCATCCAAGCGGCAAGCAGTGTGACCTTCAGCAGGCATCGCGTGTGACTGGCAGGGTGTAACGGCTTGCACACCCAGCTACCGGGTAGTGGCTCTCAAGCCACACAGGTACGGGTTGGAAGACTCCGAGTCGAGTGTTGCAGCGTTGGAGAGCTCCTCATGAGCTGCTCAGGGGGACCCAAACTTCAAGTTCGGCTGGCGACAACGACAAGCGAGCAGCAGAAAGCGCCGAATGACGACACCATCAAGCATGTTTCACGACAGCCTTGATTAACAGCTTCAGCGGCCGCTGTTGATGCTGCTTGCGTGTGCTTAGCGTTTAAGCTCTTTCCGTCCCGGGGACGCGCGCGCTTATCTCGCCTCCACATTTCAGTGAGATTTGGTGATTTTTCGAGGATTTCGTGTGATTTCCCTGTTTCATGGCGTGTCGGTGTGGGGCATGACGTGAGCTCGATTGGGGTCCACACGGCAACACAAAACACTGCAGATCACCGTACAGGACGAAAGTACGCTTTACACTCGGTGTACCCCTGCCTGGATCTTGAGCAGCTCCTCCCTGTTCGTAGCTTTGTGCTGGTATTGCGAGCATTTTGCTGGTCGAGATTCAGTGCGCTGGATGAGACCTGTCGCAAACTTTACCCCGACTGGACGACTCGTACCAGCTGACTGTATACCTCAACTTCCGGGACTGCCCTGGCCAGCCCCAGTGCAATACCTCGGCCCGCACTCCCACGATCGGCCAGCAACCCGGCACCACTAGCGTCCCCTGGAGTGGAAGCTTCCACATCGTCGGCACCAGAAGGAATGCGGCGAGATAAAGTTTGGCACCGGCACCGGTGCCCTGGATTTCCTCCTTGCAGAGAACTCTTTTGATCGATGTGTGCGAAGGCATGCCATAAGTTGTTGCAACTGTTAAAGCAACGGCCCACCGAGAACGAGTCGCCATCGTTGTCTCGTTTGGGCATCAACTTTCCACAGACTGGGAGTGCGCACTCCCTTTCGTACATCCTGTGGGCTGGTTCTAATCAAGGTCATGTTTGCCGGGGCTTGTCGGCGTGCTAGGCTGTCCTGCAGTTGCGTGATCCTCCCAGATTGACATTGGAGTGCGAACGCGGTGCGAATGTCTGCACACACATAAGAAGTTTTTGCTCAATCTAGACCTCAACAGGCCTCGAGGTCGGAGGAAGCCTTAGTTTAAACCTCTTCCACGGGCTACCTCTGTTTTGAGCATTCACTTCCAGTGCCTCCTTTCCGCCGGGCCGTCCAGGCCCGGCGCAGGAAACTCCCTCTTGCCTCTTCAAGCACACCGTTGCGCAGAGGCTCGTCGCTAGCGGCGCCCAATATCATGATGCTTTAATTACCATTGCGTCAGCTGCCTCCCTACTCCAATCGCATTCCGTACCGCGGTACCGTCCTGAAGCTTGCTGCCGATCGAGTGCGATCTCTACTACCGCCTGAGCTTTCCGGTTGCACGTGAGAAGAGCCAGTCCCGGGTTCCTCGTGAGTCAAGGGCTGCGGAGAATGCCGCACGGCGCTCGCGCAGGATGGCCTTGGCTGCAGTAGTCGGCCCTGGTGGGAGAGACAAGACGAAGCGTGCAAGACCCCATTACCCATCACACAGTTCGCCGGCCCGCAACCCGTCGTGATGTCGCCATTCCGCGAGCGCGATCAGCTCTTGCTTTCCTCGGCTAGGTTGGCCACACCTGATACAACGTTGCTAACATACACATCTGCTCTACTGCGTCTACGTGATCCCCAACAGATATGATTATACGACTCCTAAGATGACACCGGCCCCTCCGTGCTGATGGCGCGCATCGCCTCCCGCTCCTCCCACTCTAGCTCTTGCGTGCTCTGTCTTCTGAACTCTCCCGTACGGACTTCCCGAGAGACTTGTGAAGTTCGAGCGACAGATCCCTCACGCCAACGCCCCTACACGCCTTCCTGGTTTTGGGTTGAGCCCGTCGCCATCACGGCGGAAACTTCTACTGGAACGAGCTGCAGTCGTCTTCGAGATGTAACTCGGCTAGCGCAACTCACGCCGCAGCCCTCGCGTCCTCCCAGAACTCGTTGTCGCACTCAAACCACCCACCCCTCAGCATCCCAGCGACCTGCTCCGCGTTCCTGAGCGTGACCATTTCTCCAGAGTCGGAGAGCACGACGTCTTCGGCGGGTAGGCCCTCGGCCCTCCTGAGACTCCTGAAAGCCGCATTGAGGGCCGCATCATGCTGCCCCGGCAGTGGCGGCTCGTGGCTGTCTGCGTACTCGAATCTATCCGTGAACTCGACGAGGAGGGCGCTGGGCGTCTTTCCCCCCTGCGAATGGGTGAGGGTGGCTCTGTGTCTCCGGCGAATGTCCCGGCGACGGAGGGCGAGGAACTCGAGCTGCGAAGCGTACACGGGCCAGAAATGCCGATTCTCCTGCGCTCGTAGGCGCCGGTGTTCGGCTTCCGGGACGGCGATCACGTCCGAGTCGGGAACGTAGAACTGGTGTCCTGAGATGTTCTCCACGAGCCAGAGCATCTCGCCCTCTTTCTTCTCCGAAGTCGGTTTGATGATCTCGATGATCGGCTCGAGTTCCTCACCCCCAGCAGTTGGGTTCAGGTACGCCAGGAAGCTGTCCTCCCCCCCTGCCTGATCCTCCGGTTGGGTTGCGGGAACGGACAGGCGGGTCGTGGACGCCGAAAGCGAGGTCGGGCGGCTCTTGAGACTGGCGGCTCTACCCAGGATAGGGCTCGCGAGCACGCCCTCGTGTGTGCTTACCCGCGCCGCGCGCACGACCTGCACGTCGTAGCTGTACGTGCTGATCGTCGACGCGGCGGATGCCGTACTCTCGAGCGAGTCACTCCGCTCTGGGGCCGCGCTGAGGCCAGAGAGCCGCTTCTCCCAGGGCCGCACCTTGTGCGCGCCGCTCGGGGAGGGAGCAGGCGAGCTAGCCGGCGAGCTGACTGGAGGTGTAGCCGAGCGCGCGAAGCGGGCACTCGCCGGCCGGCCCACAGTGCGTTCCGGCGTCATGCTGAAGGGCGTGGGCGAGCCCGTCGTACTCGACGGAGGCGTGGGACCGGCCTGGCCCAACATTGCCGCCCCGATCAAGACCGCAGGTGAACCCTCACGCTTAGCTGGCGTTTTGGGGCTCATCGGGGGCGTGTGCATCCCACTCAGTCCCATCATGCCCACAGGCGCTGTCCGGCGCTTCCACTCGTTGCCCTTTGCCTTCGGGATCGAAGGTAGAGGACCGGCGTAGCTCATGCGTTGTGGGCGGAGGGGCTCTTCGCTCTCGGTGGAGGAGAGAGACGCACGGCGCTCTTCGTATTCGATCTCAGCGGGCGAGCGCGCGTCCTCGAGTACGCGGGCTGCGAACCAGACCGGTCGGTTCAGATACCGATAGGCGATGTAGGTGAAGGAGCTCGGAAGCGTGTCGGGACCGCGGTGCTGGGGTCAGTTCGAAAGGAGGATATCAACTCACGAGGCCCTCGGCGTACGGCGCCCGGATGCCAGTTACGCTGTGCGCCATGGTGGTTGTCGATTGTGTCGAGATAGATCGTCAAGAAGTGGAGGACAGTGATGGGAGAGATGGGAGATAAGATCGAGTCGAAAGTCGTGATCGAGATCGGTCGGGCCAGCGATGAAGGCTGAGAGCCTGAGGTGATGGCGCCCCTTTCCAGAGAAAAGCGAGCCGAGCCGAGAAAGGAGTAACTGATTTGAGCGTGTCTTGCTGTTGCGGGCGTTGCAGGGCTGTGTTCAGAGTAGTAGTGAGTGGTGCAAAAGGTGCAGACGTGCAGATCTCGAACACGTCCCCAACCTCGGAACGTTGGGCGTTGCAGAGCACAGTGCGGCGCTCCTGGTGCATCGAGCACTTGGCCCCGGCGACACTGCACCAAAGTGGTGGGCTGGGCAGCATGACGCCAGTGAATGAACGCGCTGGTTTGAATCGTCAGGAAAGGGTAGGGTAGGAATCATAGGAAAGCGTAAAGAAAAGGATCGCGCTTGGACCGAAATTTCTGTTCTAGCGATGGACGCCATGCTCTTGGACCCTGGATCCCTTTCAGCATGTGGATGGTTGAGCGTATGGACGTATGGGCGAATGGGCGTCCAGAGACGCAAGTTCAGGCGTTCGTTCCTACGGCCCCTCGTTGCCCCGCCTTCTCGCCTCGCTGTGCCTGTCTACTGCATGTGTTCACGCCGCGCCGAGTGCGGGTGTCTGAGGCGTCTATGGGGAGGACTCCGTCCCCGAGTTCCTAGGACGGCATGACTGTTTGAGTCGGGTTTCGGCCTGGTTTGATGCCTCATGCTGTACTGGGAACAATCTGGAGCAGAACTGCACACCGACGAGCCTCCCAAAACCGGACGCAATACCTGAACGAAGGCCCGGGCGGCCCCTGTCTTCAGCGCACTAATCAAGTTTCGTCCAGTCAAGATATACATGATGTACAACGTGCTCTAATCATCTAGTCTAGTCCTTCTATGCGGCCATGCGCGGCCAAATGGCGGGAAGGAAGGTCGAAAGCTCGCGGCTTACTTTGGGAACTTCTTCGCCATCGCCTCGGCGTCAACCGCCCCGCCGGCACGGAACGCCTTCCAGATCGCGACCTCCTCGCGCCAAGTGTCCATGACACAGGGGCAGCAGCTGGAGCCACAGCATGCCTGAACGTCAGTATTCTTCCTTCCTTCGCTCGCTGGTGTCACGCAGGGCGTCGGGGCGCCAACACCCCCGCCACAGGGCAAGGGGAATGGGGCTGAAATAATCGCACCCGGCACTCCCATGCACACCTCTCGCTGAAGCAGAGCTCGCTGCGCTTGTTCTCGCTGCGTTTGCAACTTCTGCGTCAGTCCGCCCGCTGCGCGCGCTGTCGCGCGCTTCACGACGCTATCGCGCTACTCACATCGGCATCCGGCTCCTGCGGCTCCGTGTCCGCCATGATCTTGTCGAGCAGGTCGTTGGCGCGCGACGGCGTCAGCCGCTTGATGTCCGAGTAGTCCTGGACAAAGTCGCGCACGTCGTCCTCGTCGGGGACGATGGTCTGCGTCATGATTGCTTTGGGTGTGTGTTGAGTTGCGAAGTCGTTAGCAATTGTAAGAAATTCGTGACCGTGGAGTGGCAAAGTGGAGGTCTTCCTTCACGCCAGTGCGGCTCAACGGAAACGCGGATACGGAAAAAGCGAGTTGAATATTGCCGGGGGACCCTTAATTCTTCGGCTGCAGCTTATCTGATCTCCGAACAACAAGGAGGATGCATCGAGGCCCAAGACTACAAACACCTTTTTACAACAGAACCATTCGATCCACTGTCCCGTCATCCCTCTTCCTACATGTATGTGTTCTATACGCTGCGCTTAGTCGAGCTTGCCGCCGAAGCCGGCGACGAGGCCCTGGATCAGTTGCTTCTTAATCGTCATGCCCTCCTTGAAGCGGCACACGATCCACTGCCCGTTACCGCGCGAGGCGCCGGCACGAACGACGAGCTCGGCCGCCATGCGGCCAGTGTTGATCCGGTTCTCTCCGTCCGCCTCGCCTCCGGGGTCGAGCGTCGCCTTGAGCGCACGCCACGCGTCCTCGAGTAACATCTGCTCCGGGTCGTCGCTCGGCGTCGAGTCCGGGTGCGAGCCGCCGAACGGGCATGGGAACGACTGGCACAGGCGCGTCGCGAAGATGAGCAGTCCAGGGTCGTTGACGACGTGCGAGTCGGACAGGTGGCAGCACGCTTTAAGGCGCGTGAGCAGGTCAGGCTGCGACACGGAGCCGGCACCGGTCGCGGGCGACATCGGCGAGGGCTTCGACGAGTCCGCAGTGAGTGGCGTCGGCTGCTGATTGATACCAGGCAGCTGCGGGGGCTGCGGCTGCTGCTGTTGCTGCTGGTGGTTCTGGCGGCTCTGGTCTCCGTTGTTGTTGTTGTTGTTGTTGTTATCAAACATGGAGAAGATAGGGAAGGGGTTGGGCGACGGTGCCTTGAAGTCTAGATTACCCGTGTTGTAGTCGAAGTGCGGCTCCGGCGAGATCGGGAGCTGGAACGGGGTGGGGAGGTTGAAGTTGTACGGCGCAGGCAGGTCAGCCGCGGACGAGAAGAGCGGGATCGCTCCCGTCGTAGCGTTAGGCTGGGGAGCAGCCTGGCCGGGAGTGCTGTTGGATGGCTGGTTAGCCGCGGGGAGCGCGTTCTGAGCCGTCGTGACACTGGGCGAGCGGCCGTGGGAGGATCGATCATCGTCCGTGTCAGAATCTCCGAGGCGGGCGTCGGGCGGTAAGCCCCTCGCGATACGCTCGCGAGCACGGGCTTCCTTGCGCGCACGCACACGCTCACTCATGGGCACTCCTCCATCCTTGAGCGACTTGCCGCGGCCCGTAGGACCCGATCCGATCTTTGGCCTGTCGGCATCGGGCAGCGCGAGCAGGGCACGCAGCTGCGAGTTCTCAGTCTCGAGGATCAGAATGCGCTCCTCGAGGGTGGCAAGGTGCTCTGCACGGCGAAGACGGAAAGCACGCTGGACCTCGCGCGCCCTTGAAGGGGGCAGCTGGTCGTTCGGCTTACGTCCTCTCGGCTCATGACGGTCCTGCAGATGGGGTCAGTAATGTGTTCGTGAGAAGCGATGAGCATCTGGGGTACGGGTGGCAAAACCAGTGGGCCCAAGGACCCACGGCATCCGGTGAGGAAGGTGGCAAGAGATCAGGTGAGATAACATGAGGTATGATGCAGTGCAGCAGGGATGGCCCGTGAGGAAGACCCGAGTCCCCAAGACAAAAAGGTGGTATACATGGGATGAGATGCGAGGCCGAGGTGCTCGGTGCTACTACTCACCTTGTGGGCAGTTCCTCCTTCGGGGGTGGATGCGGACTGGCTGCCTCCGCTAGGCTTTGCCTGCGGCTGGTTCGTACCAGCATTGTTGGCAGGAGAAGCGGACGGGGCGGAGGAGCCGCCATTCGCAGGTTGTGTCGGCTTCGCGTCGGCCATGGTCTCTGGACGCTGTACGCTAGATTGTGGTGTGTTGGTGGTGACCGGTGGTTGAGCTCGTTGACCAGGTGGTATTGCAAAAACTGACGGGTGTGTGAAATCGGTACGTCCGTCGGCGTCACGCGGCATTTGCAACTTGGCGAAGCCAACTGCCCGCAGACACATTTCTTGCCCGTTTCGCGTTTTCGCTCCGGGATTACCCATGCATTAGCGGAACTAGTTTTACGATTAGCCCTCGGTTCAAACCCGCGCATTTCAACGAGGCGAGGCGGTGCTAATGCAATGTCGTGCTTTAGCTGGAAGCCAACGCACAAAACACGAACCCGCCCGACCCCACCACCACGTTTGAAAAAATGCCCGGCCAGAAACCAAAGAGCCATTCGTGTTGCTGGTCAAATAACGATGCATCATCCTTCAAGCACCAGACCCCACCGTTATCTCCTTATCTCGAGCGCCAATCCCCGAGATCACCTTTTGCAACAGCATCCGATATCTAGATATGAGTTTCAGCTGTAGCAGCCAGTTCGGTAATGCTTGCGCTTGATGTTGAGTTCTTCAGTGATTATATGTAAACGCAATCTTTGATCGCACCGACGATCGAGATCACATCCTCCGCCTCAGGAGGCGGAGCTCACATCCTTGCAAGGTCTAATCTTTGGAATGCGAGCGGGCTGTCTCTCCGATCGATGCCAGACGCCAGTCCGAACATGTGATCAGAGCGCTGGGTTCGGCGATCTGTGTGTTGCAAACCCAGGTGGCGTGCCATCTGCCTATTGCCCCGCCTTCGATAGGCAGATCTCGACGATGCCAACCTGGAGCTCCAGACATGTGCTATGCCATCTGTGCGTTTGGTATGGTGAGAGGCGTCGACCAGTGCCGGGGAGATCCAGACGTGCAGTCGTTGGAAACATAGGCTGTCAGTGTCACTGACCTCGGTGGCACCTTCTGTTGCCATAGAAAACAGTGCCTGCAATTCGATCATCAGCGCCCTCTTGGAAATCCCAACGCTGCACCTGTCCGAGATGGCTCGCCTAGGTGTGGTGCTGCTTCATATTGCCTGCTTCCTCTTCCGAAGCGACATTGGAGAGAGCACGATGCGCAGCCTTCATCTGCCAAGTCAGTCACGTGAAGCACGATTGTGGCATCGATTGGTACTCCACCTCGTCGCCCCTCACCTTTCACGGCATATTAGGCGAACGTAAAAGGCCGAACTGATCAAACGTCCAGCTCTCACTGGTCTGCTGGATAGCGAATGCAATAGTTGGGATGCAGCAAGCGTGCTATGTGATCTGGAATGATTGCAATAGACCAGGCGCTTGTGCAAGGAATCGCTATCGGTGACCCAAGTCTGTCACGTCTGAACTCCTAATAGCCAAGCAGCGCCATAATCGTAATGCACATGGCTGGCGTCACCGGCCATCACAGGGGCGATAGGTGCGAGATGCTGGATACCGAGGAGATCGACAGCCGACTTTGCCTGGGGCTGGCTGAGGATTGGGCGTAGAATGATTACGAAATACCACGTGTTGTCCTTATTCGGGCATTGAACACGGGGCCTGACCCCAGCTTGCACCCATCACTCCAACCGTAAATGGCCGATGCTAACACATCATGTGGTGTGTTGGACGACGACAAGACCGCATACGGTCGCAGAAAACAAATTAGCGGCCGAGGCTGCGGGCTGGACATGGTCGGCGGAGGTGCATGATGTGCCAGTTGCACCAGATGCACCACTGGTGGTGGACTGACGGAAAAGCCATGCTTCTCACAGGGCGGTCCGAGTCATCTGCTCGCTGTCGTTTTCCACTATGGTAGCATCATTTCAACAAGTGTTCCACCAGTGTCTAGACTGTAGACACCGACGACGAAGCCGATCTGGTGAATATGGCATGACCGCGCTCCGATGCGTAATGGCCGGCACATTCTTTCATTCTTTATCACCTCGCCGGCAGCATTGCACAGAAGTGGAGCTCCAATTCCAGTCCTGAGGGACGCCGAGCTTTTTTCACCAGGCGGGCCGTCCTCCGTGACCAGCGGCGAACGACGTGTGGCTCGGAATCAAATGCGCGATTGACACATGAAGGGCCCGCCAAGGGCTCAGTATCACTAATAGTTTTCCTGAATGTGGCAATTCTATCCAATAGGCTGCCGGGAATAGTCGTCATCGGCCAGAAAATCCAATTAAGCCCTAAACAGACATCACATCTCAGCGTCCGCGTCGCTCGGATCTGGGCGCCGTGCACCGCACAGTGCATTTCAGCGACGTATCCGACCCAGGCGACGGCACGGCCCATGCGGGCTATGCGGGCTACGCGGCCTGCTAATAATCACACCACCTCGGCCAGAACGCACACCGCCAGGCTGGGTATGTGCGACACCCAGGCTCGTTATGTGCGAACTAGCCTGCAGTGTTATCACACCGTCCACGGGACCTGTGCCAAAGCCTATTGTGTTATCACACGATACGAACAAAGCATGCTGCTGTTATCACATGAAATGAGGTGTCTTGGCGCTGCACCGGACCATCGCACATGCATCATTTGGTTTCATGTGTGCGTTGCACAACGTGACCGACAGCGTTGTCGCTGCTGCAAGATTTGGTCCAGCTGACACCGAGAAGTAATAGTCCGGTGAAATGCCCGCCATCAGCGCCAAGCTCGGAGCTCGCTGTGCCAAGTCGGCCTTCGTTTCGCACATCAGGTCCACCATTATGCAAGCTCACGCCGTTCTGCCATATCTGACGCCGGGCCAGGCTCGTTCTGAGTCCAATATCTGATCATCTGCATTGCTCTCAGAGACGTCATGTAATCGACATTGCCGATCTTTGAGCCCACCCATCGTCCGTCTGGATGTACAGGGACCTCCAGATATTGGAGACAAGGGAAGTCCGTGTCGGATCCCTAATGCTTGACCCTCGCCCCTGTTGTAAACAACGGATCCTCGCCTGCATAGCCAATGCACACGCAGTGCTGCATCATATCTCGGACCGGCCGCGCGGGCGTGAGTGCGAGGTCGAGCGCCACCGGTCGCCCTTCCGCCTGTCCGCGACCGTCCAAGTCACCGGGCACAAAATGCAATCACACCTCGCACCGAGCCATTCTCGCAGACCGGATCAAGCATCCGCTCTCGCCCCAGATCAAAGAGTTGCAATCATATCTCGCTCCCTCTCGGTGGCTATTGGCTTGTTGCTCCTAACGAGCTCCAGATGTGATAGCAGAAAGCAGCGGCGAGGGGCGAATCTCCGCGATATCTGCCATCATGTGTCCACCATGTGCGATGACCCATGATGGGATTCGGGGCCTCGGACCGCCCGATTCGTCTTTCAAAGACTGGTCGCAGTGACCTGCCCCGCACACCCCGCCCGCTCGCCCGCTCCATTGCACAGAGTGTAATTGCAATCCAGGCCGAATCGTTATACCCCTGCCTGCACGCCGGCTTCACTGCGTGCCTTGCGCTGTGCAATACAGAGGGCTCTTCTGGACCAAGACAGCGATGCCGGGCTTCGGCACGCTGGGATGTGAGACGCCGTGTGATATGGCTGCTGAGGAGCTCAATTATCCCGGAGTGTATTGCACAGGCCCCTGCTGGCTTTACGGACATAATGCTCGGCGGACACATTCTGCAGACACATTGCAGCGAAGGTGTGCGATCGGCGTCTGGATGTCGCTGCTCGCCATCTCGTACCTGTAGATGCCGAACTCTGCTCGGCGTGAGTAATACCAGCCCAAGATGTGTCCGCGCTACAAGTATTCGGCGATGTGCGTGTGCCATCGATACCAGGGCTGGCAATACTGCCGTCAGATGTGTCCGGCCAATGCCATTTCTGCTGCTCCGTGCGTTATCAGCTGCCCGTTGCAGTTCATGCCGATATCGGCAATGAGCATTCTGAACAAAATCTACAACAAAATGTCTCCTGTGCATGTGCTTCAGCCTTCGTTCGCTGATTTGTTATCAGTCCAAGTCAAACGCGGCAGCATTCCTCAATGAGAGCTTTCTTCCTCTATGTGAACTCGCCCGCCGATGTGTCCTGCCTGCCCTAGACGTTGGTGTAACCAACCGACGTCTGGTATGGACGATGTTTGTATGACGGACATACACGTGACTATGAAACCCTTGTCTTGGAGCACCCGTGGGAGACATTGAATCTGCAGGGAGGGGCCTCCGACCTTGAAGGGGATGAAGTTGTTCGTCCATCCCGGCGGAAATAGCATTTCCGCAAGAGATCGACATCTTCACCACTGTATATGCCCTTCCTCGATGCAAGCGCCCGGGGCCTTCATTGGAACTCGCCGGATGTAACGGAATGCCGATGCGCAGTTGTTCTACCACGGTGTGCTATGCAGATTGCCGTGCAAAGCCGCAGCGGTCGGATGCATGTCGCCGGGATGTCGTAGGCCCCTTATCCCCAACGGTCCAGTACCGATATCGCGGCGCGGCCAACTGACGGCCTCCGCACAGTTATCCGCTCACTCTGCTGTTGCACTGATCGGCTGGCGGCCAGTGAACCGGCAACTAAGGGCCCCCAAAAAGCACTGGACACTGGATCGAGTGGGATTCGAACCCACGATGCATACGCACTCGAAGATCCTGATCGGATCAAGTCGTGGACTTGAGTCGAGCCCCTTAAACCGGACTTGGGTATCGATCCGCGGCTGGACCGTCGCGCAGGCCACGGCCACTACTCGCCTCGGCCCAGCTCACCGGCCCGGTATCTCGGCGGCGCTTACCACTCTACTCACCAGTTCAGCAGCTCGCCGTGCATGCCGTGCATGCCGTGCACCGTCCGGCGACGCAGAAGTCGGCGAGATGCCGAACGCACCGCTGTTCGGGCCGTTTCCAAGCAGGCAATAGACGGCATGGACCGGTCCTAACTAAACTCTGCCGGATCATCAGCCGGTTGCCGGTGAGTCCGGTGGGTCACCGTTCCAGAAAATTATGATGCCCACGGTACTGGCCGCTTCTGGCCGTACTGCCCGCTGCCCGGCGTCTACGGGGTCTCCGCTTCACGGATATACGCTCTCGCCGTCGCGGCGGCCCTCCGATTCGGATCTGCAGCATCTTCCATTGCTTCTCGGCCCCTTCTCCGGGATCTGCGTGGTCCAGGCTTTGTTCCGAGTTCCTTGTTCCGGTCCTCCGCCGAGTGTGCCGCTCGCTCTTCCCCGCTCCTTCTCCGCCGCTCCTTCTCCGCTTGTGGGCGGCTCGCACCGCTACGCGCACACCCCCACCTCAGCCCCCACCCGCTCGCTCTTCTGGCGCTTCTCGCCCCGATCTTCTCGCCCCAGATCTCCGCCGGCAGCAGAGATCCGCCGAGACCGCAGTGTGCCCACCTCTATCTGCCATGCCGTGCACGGCATGCGTAGTTTGAGCACTTCTGGGACCGTTTCGGATGATTTCTCGGAATGCAGATGCGCCGACCGCGCCGTCGCCGGCGCAGCAATCCGCCGTCTGCGTCGTGCCGGGCTCGGCATCGTGTATTTCTGGTCTCTCTCAGGTCGCCGGGGTATCTTGGCACATCGCATTTCTCCTATCTGATTGCAGAGCGTGTCACCGGTCGCCGCGAGCTGCGGTACGCAGCGGCATGTTCCACTATGCTGGAATCACCGGTCACCGCTGACTACATCTGCTGAGGTGCCCGCTGATACCAATAGATGGGGAGGAAGATCGCCTTGCATCCGGGTGAGAGGGGTGGGCGACTTACCAGACTGCCAGCTCACCGTGCTCAGGTCGCCGCAATTTTTCATGCGCGGGCGGCGCGCAGATCAGGGCACGGCGCTAAGTGAGATATCCACGTGTCTACTCACCAGGCACCATCCCATCCAATGATCACCTGACTCAATGTCCAAAAGAGAACCCTTCCTGCACCTCAGGAAGAGCTGCAGGCATGTAAAAACCTCTCACCACTGTGAGTCGAACACAGGACCTGCGGATTGAATGCTTCATACGAAGCGGAGGTATCAGATTACAGTCCGACGCTCTACCAACTGAGCTATGGTGAGGTCACGTGGGTGTCGAGTGGGGCGTCGAGATATCCACGTGGCGCGACTCCTACGCACACGAGCGCTCCCCACTTCACATACGTTCGCTATCGGCGGCAAGGTTGCCTCAGGCTCTGCGCCTTCGGAGCGTACCAAGTCCTCTCGGCACGTTAGGCTCGCAGCTCCCCAGCTAGTGACTCACCTGCCCGATTAGGCACTTCGCCGGCTGATGTAAGCTGACAGTCGAATCTGCTATCCGACGTCCTCAGAGACATCGCCTAACTTCTACCACCATTCGGACCTGTGCTTTCCCTCTCCTTGGTCCCACGAGACCCAAAAAGTGTCTCACCACTGTGAGTCGAACACAGGACCTGCGGATTACTCGCCCGATTGGGCGGCCATAAGAACCTTGAATGGTATCAGTTACAGTCCGACGCTCTACCAACTGAGCTATGGTGAGGAGCACGTAGGCAACAAGAGCGCCGGCGCCGTGAGCAGCTGCCGGCGCTGTCTGCCTGTAGGAATCTAGACCGCTGAATGCCCAGGCAACGATGTTGCTTGCAGCACGGCTAGATTGAACTGATCTGATGAGATGTGAGGATGCATAAGGATGGCCAGATGGCCACTTATATATCTACAGACAGCTAGAGAACAATGAAACTAGCTGCAAACTGTTGGGGAAACTGAGGATGTGATATCTACAGAAGGTGTCGCAGACACTGAGAACGTGATATATCTGCAGGAGAAAGGTGTCGCAGACACTGAGAGGACGTGAGATATCTACAGGAGAAGGTGTCATGGACACTGAGAACGTGATACATCTGCAGGTGAAGGTGTCATCAAGGTGGGCAGTACCCGGGCAAGAAATCACGTGATTTCCAACATCTGCCGTGCGTAAACCGCGTCGTTGACATTCAAGGCGTCCAGAGCTACCTCCTGGAGCCCCCGGAAGAGTGCACGGGAATTCTGGTAATTTCCAGTGTTTTCAAGAGTTTCAATCTACGCGTCATTGTGCGACATAGGTTTACATACCGGTAGATGAACGTATGCCAACTGTTGGGGAGCGTTGTGATGTGCCGCGCTACCGAAATGATGTACTGGCTCCGATTCCATTAGCCAATCGCGACAGGAAGCGGCCCTGGCTTCTCCAATCCACTCCGGCCACCCACTGGACGCCACTGCACCTCATCCCACTTCTCCAGACCTCCAGTGCCTCCTGCGGCTGCATGCAGACCCAAAAAAGCTTCCTGTCGGAGAATCGAACTCCGATCTCCCGCGATCATCATGACAAGCGAGCATACTAGCCGTTATACGAACAGGAACTTGCTATGTTCCTTTCCTCTCCGTAGCGCCGAGGCCGGCGCCGCCGTGGCGCCTCGATTGTTGAAGTCTGGTTCGCTTGATGCGCGAGTAACGAGGTTACTGGCAGCACGACTTAGACGGGACTGATCAATTGGTTAAGAGGTGAATGCATAACATGGCCAAGTGGCCGTGAGTATATAACTAACAATGTGGAAAGCGGGAAGGAGGGATCACGTGATTTCCAACGCTCGATACAGGACGGGGAAAGGCTAGGAGTGGCTTGGGGATCGGGGTCGGAGGTAGGGTGCTTGAGGGTTTGGAGGAAGGTGGGGCTGGGTGTGGCACCCAATGTCATGATGGGGCGGGTGCCACACTGGGCTATGTGTGGGCGAGGCTGCGCCCCTCGCACACCTTGCAACCTTGCGTGCAGCTGTGTGATGCACGACGAGAGGGATCTGGAGACGGAATAAGGGATGCAACGAAGGCAAGATCGGCGATGGGACAGGGGGCGCCAGGGGGCTCAGCCTGCCCCCGCCCGACCCCTGGCGCCCAAGCCTCCTGACGACACCAATCCTCTCGTCGCTCTCCACGCAGCCCGTCCCTGTGCCCCCGTCCTTGACACATGCACATGCATACAGCCCTATTCGTGCCCCTTGTCGCGGACGCATCTGGTTCCAGCATAGTCCAGTCGTCTCACATCGCTGCGGCTGAACGGGGTCGCCACCCGAACTGTGCGGCTGCTGGTGGGTACTTAAGCCAGACCTTGTTACCTCTCCATCACTCACTCACTTTATAATTACTTATACCCCACATACCCATTTCATCACCCCGAGGTCTCCTGTATCGCACTCACAGTCGACTGCTTAGTTTAGACTGCGAGTGCACGCTGTGCGACTGACCGCCGCGGAACGTAGTGCAAGGGGAAGTACGAGTGCAAGCAGGTGTCAGAAACAACATGTCCGGCCCCATCCTCCGCATCAAGCCGCCGTCGAGCTATCGCCCCGGCGAGCCGTGGTTCCATGTCGACGAGTTCGCCGAGGCAGAGGAGAAGCCCCATTTCGCCGTTGTAAGCTTGGATTTGCCACCGGGCACATCACGAGAAGGATCAAGGGAACTCACGACCAGCGCTCCGTGTTCATGTTCCCGCGCCGCCTCCGCACGACAGAGTACACCCGCGCGGTGCACCGCGTCAACTCGTACCTGCGCAACACGGGTCGTGAGCTTCGAATTAGTAGGGGTTAGCTGACAAGCAGTGAGCCAGTACGAACTTAGACACACGGAGCAGTGGCACACAACTCCCTACGGACCACAACTCGTCACTTGCCTTACTGTGCTGCTGCCCCAGGCGCTCGACGGGCACGAGAACTGTATCGCGCGCGTCATTGCTGGGTCCGCCGAGCACGACGCTGGCGCCATCAGGTGAGCTGTCTGCATGTTCATACCAGCTGACACCAGGGTGTGGGCGGCAACGTATCCCATCGAGGAGGGCGTGCAGTACCCGTCGACCATGTAACTTCATCAACTACCAACCTAGAATAATTGCGCCTGCGTCTATGTATCTTAGTCTGATATCCATTACATACGAGCCTAACCTGTCTGTCTACGATTTTAACTACGAGCCGTTGATCTTGTTCTTGACGCGCGTGAGGTACTGCGCGTAGCTGCTCATGTTGTCCATGCGGTCCTCGATGAGGAGGCTGAGGGCCCACGAGCGCAGCGCCGGCTCGGCGTCGCTCTTGACGACATAGAGGTGCGGGCGGTAGATGCCGCGGCGGAGCTCGCGCGTCTTGGCAACGATCGCGTTGACGCGCTGGTTGAACGGATTCTCCAGCTGCGGCAACGTGTACTTGCCTCCCTGCAGGTCGGCGTACGAGTTGAGGTCGAATACGTCCTGGATGAGTCGGGGGACAGCCTCCTGTCCGACCCAGAGGAAGATGTTCTGACCGTCCTCGATCAGGAACAGACCGTGGCGCTCCAGGCGCTCCGACGTCAGGTTCATCGCCGGAGGCATGATGACGCCCTGCTCGCCAATCGTACCAGCCTCCGCAGGCATGTTGTGGAGAGAGTAGAAGCGAGAATGGATGTAAGGGATGAACGACTGGACAGGTAGCGTCGTGAGCAGGTCCTGGGCGTATGCTCGGAGGTCGGGGGGAATGGTCGAGCCCTCGCGCAGACCGACGTGCTTGATCATGGCGCAGCACAGTAGCGGCAGGAGCGAGAGGTTGGCGGGAACAGCGAGCTGAGCAGAGGCGCCGGCCGAACCAGCGACCTGGTTCTTGTAGACCGAGAGCATGTCGCTGAGGCGGTTCGTGATGAGGTTGCGCGCGTCCTCCAGGGATGAGCCGGCCCAAACCTTCTCGATCGCCTTGTTCGACAGGTAGTTGGCGATCGCGAGCTGGTCGGCGGAAGCGTAGAGCTGAGCGATGGTGTCGGTCGTCGGGAGGGCTTGCGTGATGACACGGATACGGCGCTCGCCGTAGCAGGTCGTGTGCAGGATGGCGGTCTGCAGCACAACGAACGGCTGCTTGAGGTCGTCCTCGAGCTGGAGCTCAATGCAGTAGTTCTGATCGACGGGGAGTACAGGCAGGGCGAGCAGGTCGGTGGAGCGGATGAAAAAGTTTCCGTGGAACGCGGACATGCGGATACCGCGCGAAGCACGCACACGGATGACAGCCTCGAGACCGATTGGGGTGGCGAGCGACTTGCCGAACTCGGTGGCGAACTTGATCGCGTCCTCTGACCGCGACGCGTTGAAGCCGGGGTAGAGATAGGTCTGACCAGCAGTGTAGCGGGGAAGGCACGACAGAGTCGAGACATCTGTGTAGGTCGACGAGAACAGCCACATGTCGACGGATACCTGCGACTTGGAGCACTCGATCGCGAACGTCTTGTAGAAGTTGGACTGCGCAGTGAGGAGCGAGCTCTCCTTTGACGTTCCGAGGAGCTTGGGGTCGTCACGAGCCTTGAGGGCGCCAGTGCCGAGCGTAGGCAGGGAAGCGCCGAGGGCAATGATCTTTCCACCAATCTTGCCGATGAGCTCATGAGCAGCCTGAAGCGCGGAGCCGAGGGCGTTTCCAACAACGTGGGTGTCCTGGAACATGTCGCTGAGCTTGCCGAGCAGGTTCTCGATCGCTGGTCGAGACTCGGCGAGGTTGACAAGGAGGTCGACGGGCTTGGGGAGGAAGACATCGGTGAGGTCGGAAACGACGAGCATCGAGGCCTCGGAATCCTTGCCGGCGGGGAGAGAGAAGAAGTGGAGGCTCGTCGAGACGGCGATGAAGGCGACCTTGGTGCGCTGGTCCTCGTTAGGAATGTTGTCGAGAGATTCGAGGATCGAGCGAGCGGCGGTCGCGACCATTCCCGACTGGATGGCGGGCTGGCTGACGTCGATGACGAAGCAGTACACGGGGGGCTGAGGAGGGCGAACCATGTATTCCGTAGGGGCGACGAACTCGACGACAGAGTTGTTGAGCTCCTTGCGCGCCCAGCGGTCGGCCGGCTTGTTCTCCCGCGAGTCCCAGTCGAAGAGCTGCGGTACCTCGTTGCTAAGACCGCACATGCAGCACTTCCAGCGGTTTCCTCCCTCAGTGAACGTGACGAACGGGTTGATGTAGACACGGCAACGGCGGCAACGGGCGATCACCGAGTCCGAAACAACCGGCACGGGCTCGTCCCCGTCCGACTCGCGGTAAGAGCGGTACGGGGCCATAACGAGAGCAAGGGGGAGCTTGCTCTTGTTGAGGAGGCCCTGGGTGGTGGGCATCGAAGAGAGGGTGCAGCGCTGGTACGAGGGGTCGGGGTGAACGTTGGGCGAGTTTGTAACCGACGCGTTGGACGGCAGGAGAGCTGGGGGAGGGGGCGCATCGAGAAGGCGAACGTCGGGCTGGAGGCCGATGAGGTTGACCGTGTTGATGGGGTGGAGCTGCTTGGGCTCGAACTGCTGGCCCCATCCAGGCGGCTGGTTGTGACCGGCATATCCTCCTCCAACCTGGTTCATGTTCATCTGCTGGAACTGGTTGTTCATCTGGTCGACGCCGGACTGGCCATAGCCGGGCTGCTGAGAGCCGGGCTGCTGGAATCCGGGCTGCGCCTGCTGCTGTCCCTGCTGTCCCTCCATTCCGGGCGTGAAGAACTGACTGGGCTGCTGGAAGCCTCCCTGCTGTTGCATCGGCGCCTGGGGCTGGTCAAACTGGGGCGTAGCAGCCTGGAAGCCGGGCTGCTGCTGAGCGGCTCCTCCGTACATCTGCTCCATGTCGGCGACGGGGTACTGTCTCCTCTTCGAGTGGTGGTGGGACGCGGCGCCGCCAGCGGGGGCCGGCGAAGTCGAGGTCGCATGTCCAGTCGGGAACGAAGGGTTGGTAGGGACCTCCCACTGGCTCTGACCGGTCGCCTGGTCTGTACTGTCAGCGCGCGCCTTCCGACCAAGCTGATCGCTTTCTCCGCATTGGCTTACTCACTGACGTAGACGTACTGGCCAGACGCAGCGTCCCTGCGAGATGTCAGCTTCCAAACAATGGGCGGCAAGCTGCAAAAGCGGAGAAGTGTCGCATCGTTTGAGAAGTTGAAGGTCGCACAAACAATCGAGACCCCAGGCGTCGCGCGCGACTTACCATCGGGCTTCCCAGCCCTGAGGGAGCATGATCTGTTGAACGTTCATCGTGCGTACAAACGCCAAGATTCACGGCGCACGGGATTGAACGGTCGCTTTTGAGGGTTGTTGGATCAGGCGATGGGAGTCGTCGGTCGTCGTTGACGCTGAAAGAGTTTGATGCAAGAACGTGTAGCGATGAGGTGTCGATCGACGCTGGTGACGTGCAGCGAGCTGCCAGCGCGCCAGTGGATGCCAGCGCACCAGTCGTCACCCACCGCCAGGCACCTGGCCCCGCCACATTCGGCGATTCGGCACACCCACGTGGCTGGCCTCACCCAGCCAAGCCATGATGCAACCACCTAGCGAGGTCATTGTTGTGAAGTTCGAGAAGCGAGCTGCATAGCTGCAACAGATCTCGGCGGGCAGCAACATGATCCAGACGTCATTGCTCGCGACCGGCCATGCCGACCTGGTGACCTGTAAGATTGCAAGGCGGCGTGCTCAAGCTGACGCCAGACATCACCTACGACTTCTACGGCGAGCGACGTAAGCTGAGCGTTGTGTTATGAGCTAACGACAGTCGCGACCTGCTCTGCAGACCAGAAGGTCAAGTTGTTCCGCAAGTCTGCCGACGGAACATGGGACGCCGAGACGGAGTGGAAGGTATGCAGTTCGTCTCTTCACCACAAGCTAACACGCAGGCCCATGACGCGCCGATCCTGCACCTCTCGTTCGCGCACCCGATCCACGGCTCTCTACTCGCGACGTGCTCGCACGACCGCACTGTGCGGATATGGGAGGAGCTTCCTCTGTCGAACGCCTCGACCACGGCTCCGCGATGGGCTGAGCGCGGCATTTTGTCCGGCGCCAAGGGCTCGGTGCGTGCTGTCGAGTTCGCGCCTCCGAACCCGTCAGTCGGCATGCGTGTCGGCTCGATCGCGACGGACGGCCACCTGCGAATCCACACTTCGCTCGACCCAGAGCTCTCGGACTGGTCGCTGCAACACGACGTGCACGTCCCCTCCCTTAGCGGGGGAGAGGAGGGCGGCGCCTTCCCTCCCGTGACTGTTGACGGAGCTGGCGCCAACGAGCTCTCGACGGGCGGCTGGGGCCTGAGCTGGTGCAAGGAGCGGTGGTGGGGCAGCGTGCTCGCCGCCTTTGCCGGTACGAGCCCGGCTGTGAAGGTCATTCAGCTCGACCCGCAGCCGCGCACGCTCGCCGTTCTCAAGCCGCAGAGCATGTCGCCCCTCACGAGCGTCGCGTGGGCGCCCTCGTGTGGCCGCAGCTACCACCTCATCGCGACTGGTGCGCGCGACGGCACCGTCCGCATCTGGCAGGCGTCCCCGCCAGAGGACGAGAGCGGGAAGCAGTGGAGCTCGGAGATGATCGCCGAGTTCCCCAAGGGTGCGCGCGTCAGTATGGTCGCGTGGAACGCGACGGGAACCACCCTCACGACTTCGGACGACGAGGGCGTCATCAGGATCTACAAGCGTGAGTTGAGAAGAAGTCCCGGAACTGACAGAACAGCGACTTACGCCAAGAACTGGAAGCTGCTCGGAAAGATGACGGCCGAGGATCCGATGTCCCAGCCGCAGACTGGCGAGGCATGAGGAGACTAGACGGTAGATGCCATGTACTATTAGACGCATGTTGGAATATAAATATGATCTGCATGATCTCTACGACTAACCCTATTAACGTGAGAGATTGTTTTGACTGATTGTCCTTAGAGGGCAACGATACGCTCGCGCGAGTCGCGGAGCTCAACGAGCTTCTTGACAGCGACATCGAGAGGGATGACCTCTCCGCGTCCGGGGTCGGCCGCGTCACGGTTACGGATGTTGACGGCGTGAGCCTTCTGCTCCTCCTCACCAACAACAATGATCATCGACGCCTGAGCGATCTGGGCGTTACGAATCTTCTTGTTCAGCGTGTTGTCCGTGAGGTCGACGTCGGCGTGGATGTCGGCGTCCTTGAACGCCTTGGCGACGTCCTCCGAGTACTGCTTGAACGGCGCCGCAACGGGGATGACGACGACCTGGCGCGGGTTCAGCCAGAAGGGCCACTTGCCGGCGCAGTTCTCGGTGATGATCGCGAGGAAACGCTCGAGCGAGCCGAGAATCGCACGGTGGATCATGACCGGGCGGTGGTAGCCGGGCTGCAGCTCTCCGGGGGCGACCTCCTGGTCGGCCTTCGAGGCCTCGGCACCGCGGTACTGCAGGTTGAAACGCTCGGGAAGCTGGAAGTCGAGCTGGATCGTACCGCACTGCCATTTGCGGCCGAGGGCGTCCGTCAGGTCAAAGTCGAGCTTGGGGCCGTAGAACGCGGCGTCCGCCTCGTTGATGTGCCATTTGCCGGGCACCTTGGCCTCGAGAACGCCCTTGAGCGCAGCCTCGGCCTTGTCCCAAACTGCAAGGTCACCCATCCACTTCTCCGGGTTGCGGGTCGAGAGACCGACCTTGTACTCGAAGCCGAAGGGCTTGTAAACGGCGTCGAGGAAGTCGATGGCCGAGTAGAGCTCCTCCTCAATCTGGTCGACGGTACAGAAGATGTGCGCTAGGGGTTAGCTATCAGGAAGCAATCGCTAGCTTTAACTTACCGTCGTCCTGGACGAAACGGCGGACACGGGTCATGCCAGAGAGGGCACCCGAGGCCTCGTTACGGTGGAGGACACCGAACTCGGCGAGACGGAGAGGAAGCTCCTTGTAAGAGCGGTCGCGAGAGTCGAAAATGACACAGTGTCCCGGGCAGTTCATGGGCTTGAGGGCAAAGGTGTCCTCCTCGACCTTGAGCGTGAACATGTCCTTGGCGTAGTGCTGCCAGTGTCCAGAGGTCTCCCAAAGCTTCGAGTTGAACATGTTGGGCGAGCCAACCTCGACGAAGCCACGCTTGTGGTACTCCTCACGGATGAACTTCATGAGGGTGTTGTAGATACGCATGCCGTGGGGCAGCATGAAGGGCGATCCCGGGGAGAGATCCGAGAAGAAGAAGAGCTCCTGGTCCTTGGCGATCTTGCGGTGGTCGCGCTTGGCAGCCTCCTCCTGGAGCTTCTTCCACTCAGTCATCTGCTTCGAGTCGGGGAAGGACATTCCGTAGACACGCTGGAACGAGTCGTTCTTGGCGTCACCGAGGAAGTACGAGGACGAGTTCTTGGTGACGGCGAGCGACTTGATACGGCCGGTGTGGGGGACGTGGGGACCGAGACACAGGTCGATGAGGGGTCCGCAGCGGTAAACAGTCGACGAGGTGCCATCGGGAACCTTCTCATTGATGTAGTGCTGCTTGTACTTGTTGTACTTGAACATCTGGAGGAGGACCTCCTTGGGCAGCTCGAGACGCTGGAACGGCTGCTTCTCCTTGACGGCCTTCTTCGAGATCTCCTCAATCTGCTTGTAGTCGTCCTGGCCGATGGTCTTGTCGTTGCCAAGGCTCATGTCGTAGAAGAAACCACCCTCAGGAAGGGGAGGACCGTAACCAAGGCAGCATCCCTCGAAGGAACGCTCACAGGCCTCACCCATGACGTGCGCAGACGAGTGCCAGAAGACCTGACGGGCCTCGTAGTCTCCTTCCGGCGAGTCAAAGTCGAGGAGGGCGAGGTTACATGATCCCTCGAGAGGGCGGGTGAGGTCCCAGAGCTGCTGGTTGTTGACCTTGGCGATGACAGTGCGGTCAGCGAGCGAGGACGAGATGCCCTTGGCAATCTCGAGAGGGGTGGTCTCCCAAGCAGTGCCCTGGATCTGCTTTCCGTCGGGGAGGGTGACGGTGATGGACTCGCGGGGCTGCTTGGCAACAAAGTCCTGGTACTTGGCCATGTAATCGTCAAAGATCTTGATGCGCTCCTCAAAGTACTCGGGAGGAGGGCTCAGCTCAGAGATACCACCCTTCTTCTCTTTCTTCTCTTTCTTCTCCTTCTTGTTCTGCTGCTTCACCTGGTCGGCGGGGGCGGCGACAGGAGCCTGAGGCTTGACCTGCTTGACCTCTCCGGCGGGGGCGGCGGGAGCGGACATGTTGTCGTTGTGAGCGTGGTGTTGGCAAAGGCGAATTTGAGTGGCGATGTAAGAGGAAGGAGGAATAAAAGCACGGGGGACAGGGGCAAGGGGGATCGAGCGGGAGCGCTGAGCGGCGGATTGGGTAACTCTAAAGGAAGCCGAGAGGATGCGGCTGCTCGTCATATACGAGGCTGCGAGGCGGAACACTGAGACGAAGACGAGTCGGAGTGTCGGTGCCGGGTAGCGATGGACTGGGCTAGTTGGAGATAAGTCGACTTTTTCGAGTCCTAATCTTCGCGTACCACGGTGGTCGCCAGAACTTGTCTGCCAACAATAGGACCCTGGGTGCAAACCGGCGAGGCAGGCGCGCCGGCACGTGATAACAGGCGCGCAACCAAACCCTGCGCCTATCTTGCGATCGACCGCGCTTCGCTCACCGTGCTCCTAAGTCTGTCATCATACACAACAACTAACTTTGGCGGTCAGTACCCGCGACAACATTACCTCGCGGCCAACATCCTCGACCACCCTGCAGCTCCGCCAACGTCTCCTCCAAATCTAGACAAGGGCTGCTAGGGACAATCCTCTCAACCAAAATGGCCGAAGAGCAGCCCACCGGGACCCGCATCCACACCGTTGCCGGTCCCGGAGCGACCGAGGTCGACATCGATCTCGACACTCTTGGTGAAGCCGAAGTCGCCGACGCCCTGACCGATCTTCTCACCGACTACTCTGCCGAGTGCAAGGAATGGACGCTCTTCGCCGGAGAGCATTGGCGGGCTGGTCGGTTCGAGCGCGCTGAACAGGTCCTCCTCGGCGGTGTCAAGTGTGAGTAGCGAGCATTCCTTTGTTGTTCCATTGTTCTGACGTCTTAGTCTTCGGTAGCGGCGGACATGTGGACTCTGTCGCCCTCTCAAACCTTCATGCCATGCTCGCGCACCTGCATCTGGCGTGGGCTAGGACGGCGCCGACGGTGGTGCTTCCCCAAGCCAGTGAGCTGCAATGCCTGTTGCTACGCTAACGTCAGAATTCGATGTCCTGGGTAAAGCTACGCGGACGAAGGAGCACCACTTCACAGAGGCGGCTACCCACCTGAACCGCGCGGATGAGGCTGTGCGTAGCTCTGGAGCGAACCCGGATGAGGAGCCCGTCTCGTTGACGATGGGCAAGATCATCCTTTACTCGGCCCGCGGACAACCGGGAACTGCGGCCCCCCTGGTGGAGCTCTTACTGCAGCGTCAACCCGACAACCTCCCGGCTCTTGCTGCACAGGCTCGACTTCAGTTTGCGCGTCGTGAAACGGAGGCTTCCCTCATTACCTACCAGAAGATCCTTGCCTTGTACCCCAACGCCCAACCCGACCCCCGGATAGGTATCGGACTTTGTGCGTGGACGCTCGGCGACCACGTTCGAGCTATGATGGCTTGGGATCGCGCCTTGGAACTTGACCCTTCGTCATGGGTTGCTCGACTCATGCTCGCGCTCGCCAATCTCAACATGGCTCGCGAACCGAACCACCCGATGGACAAGCGGTTGACGTATGAAGCCGACGGCGTATCGCATGCTCAGAGCGCATTCAAGCTTAACAACAAGAGCACTGGTGCTGCCCTGGCGCTCTCTGGCGTTGCTGCGCTCGGTGGACACGTCAAGCTCGCCTCCAAGCTTGCTGAGCGTGCGATCCAATTCGCCGACATCAAGCGTCATGTGGTCATGTCAAACTCGGAGCGAGGTCGACTCGGCTTCGTCGCAGGCGATGTTGCCGACGCTGGTGTCTACATCGCTGCCGCGAAGAGCGCAGACACGCAGAACGTCAACATGATGGCTGAGTTGACCCTCGCCCAGATCGCCATCAAGAACGGCAATCTGCGAGAAGCGCTCAACTTTGTCGAGCAGACCGCGAAGCGTCTGAACGGCAAGCCCCCGCTCGAGTTCACCGTTCTCCACGCTTCTCTTCTGGCCTACCCGCATCTGGGTATGCCAGCGGATGAGTTGGCGCGCAACCGCATCACGGCCAGGGATATGCTGTCTGGCATCCAGGATCTTGTGTCCAATGCCGACTCTGACGAGGACTGGGCCAAGCTGCGCGGAATTGCAGCCGACAGCGACACTTTCGTTGAGCTCGCCAAGCTCTGGCAGGAGGAGAGCGTCGACAAGGCGATCAACTCGTACCAGACGGCCATCTCGATCAAGGCGGACGTCGAGGAGGAGGACACCGCGACGCAGGAGACCAAGCCCGTGGACTATTCAGAGATCAAGCTGAAGGCTAACCTCGCTGCGCTGTACGCGCTTCAGGGTCACATCGAGAACGCCGAGGCCATGTTCCAGGACGCGCTGTCAAAGTTGACGAAGGAATCTGGGCCGGAAGCGGACGCCATGAAGACTGTCCTTGCCTACGACCTCGGACGGGCGTTCGAGCAGGGCGGCGACATCGTCAACGCGCAGAAGTGGTACCGCGACGTGCTGCACCAGCACCCCGAGCACATGGAGTCCAAGGTCCGCCTGGCGCACCTCGCGTCCATTGCTGGCCGCAACGTCGAGGCGCACAACTACCTGAAGGAGTGCCTGCGTGCCGACGACTCGAACCTGACGTTGCGATCGGTGTATACGAACTTCCTCATCGGTATCGGCTCGTTCAAGGAGGCGCTCAACTTTACATCTCACACGCTCCGACTGGACAAGACGGACCCGTACACGTTCACGGCGCTCGGATGGCTGCACTACACGCTCGGCCGTGAGGCCAAGTCGCAGCAGGACGTCGCCGAGCGACCAAAGCAGTACCTCCGAAGCGCTGAAGCGTACGAGCGTGCCCTCTCTCTCGACCCTACGAACGCGGTCGCCGCGCAGGGCCTCGCGATCGCCCTTGCCGAGAACACGCTTGTACCTAAGAACTTGCAACCTGCTCCTGGCAGCGCCGAGGACGTCAAGACGCGGACACGCCTTGCGGGCAACGCGCTCTCCGTCCTGGGCCGCGTCAAGGACTCTCTGCCGGAGGGTCCCGTGTCCGTGAACATCGGTCACTGCTACTTCCTGCGTGGTGAGGAGCAGCGCGCGATCGAGGCGTACGGCTCCGCTCTGAACAGCTACGGTGGACACAACGTCTCGGTGCTTCTGTACCTGTGTCGTGCTTGGTTCACGTACGCGACAAAGGAGTCGAACGTGTCTGCAATGTCGCAGGCGCTCTCCTACGCGACGCAAGCACTGCACATCCAGCCCTCCGACCGTGCGATCCTGTACAACATCGGCCTGATCCTGCAGAACGCCGCGACGATCATGCTGGACCTCGAGCCGTCGAAGCGCACATTAGAGGAGCTGGCGCACACGCTGAAGCGTGCCGAGGAGGCTGCGAGCATCTTCCGCTCGCTGGCGGACGACAAGGCGGGCCCGCTCGCGTACGACCGTAACATGGCGGACCAGCGTGCCAAGTTCCTGGACAGCATTGTGTCGCGCGGCCAGGCCGAGGTCAAGAAGCAGGAGGCGTACGAGGCCGAGTTCGCCGCTCGAGTCGAGGAGGCGCGCCGCGTGCGTGCCGAGGAGCAGGCGCGGATCGAGGCTCAGGCGGCCGCGCGCCAGGCGGAGATCGACGCGCGCGCAGCCGAACTCGCCGAGGAGCGCAGGAAGGCGCGCGAGGAGGCTGCCGAGTGGCACGCGCAGCTGCAGGAACAGAAGGCGGCGGACGAGCTGCGCAAGGCCGAGGCGAAGGAGGCCAAGAAGCGGCGGAAGGAGCGCGAGGTCGAGGAGGACGGGGAAGAGGGCGGGCGCAAGCGGCGCAAGTCGAAGAAGAAGCGCCGCGAGCGCGAGCAGTCCGAGTCCGAGCCGGAACTCGAGCCCGCGCCCTCGGACGGAGAGGAGGACGACGGGGCCGCCCAGGAACGCAGGAAGCGCAATGCCCTGGCTGCCATCAAGAAGAAGCGCGGAAAGGGACGTGCGCGCCGCGAGGACCCGGACGACGAGGAAGACGCCGACATGGGACGAGGAGGAAAGAAGTACAAGTCCAAGGCTATCATTGAGGACTCGGACGAGGACATGGATGAGGACATGGACGAGCCCACGGCCGCGCCTAGCCCGCCACAGGCTTCGTCCCCGCCCGCCAATGGCGGGGGAAGCGATGACGAGGCCGAGGCGAATGGCGGTAGCGACGCCGGTAGCGACGGCGACGACAGCGATTAGAGTCAAGCAATATGCATAGGATTTCTAGATCGTACGTTGCACACAGCGTCACTACGAACAGTCAATAATCAGTTGAGGTCGCAGGTGGTCAAGGCGCCACTTTACCCTGAACGCTCGATCGGCGTTGCGCGGCCCAAAAATAGCCCTGCAAAGGCAATCAACTTGCCACCACCAGCCGATGGTCCCAGTGGACGGAATACTGCTATCTGTGTGCATCTCGCTGCGCTAACTGTACAAGCTTCCCCGATGTTCTACCTAATGGTCAGAGAGCCACCTGTACTCGAAGCGGAAGTCGCTCTTCCTGCGCTGGCACCACGAGTTCTCCCAGTCAAAATAGTAGTACCCTCCCTGCTCGTAGTCCTCGGTGATGGCCTGGGGGTTGTGCGCGCGCTGGAACCAGGTGAGGTACTGCTTGTGGAAGCGCCACGACTGGCGCTTGAGCTCCTGCGCCGCGAGCCACTGCTCGTACGTCCCCGTCATGTAGTAGAAGATGTAGAAGAGCTGGTCTAGCTCGAGGCGCTGGTAGATGCTCTTGTCCTCGAGCTGCGGCAGGCGCGTCTGCGGGTAGTAGCTCGGCGTCTGGATCGGGCTGTGCGGGTGGTAGTACCGCGGTGGCTCGGCGTCGAGCTGCGCAGGCGCGTTGTGGTACGACACGTCGAGCTGGGAGACGAGCTCGTTCGGGTCAGCACCCCGGCGCTCGGCCATGTCCTTAGCCACACCGAACGAGGCCATCAGGTTCTCGAGAACACCCTGCTCCTTGCGTGGAGAGGTGGAGTAAGACGTCGAAGGCGCGCAAGACGACTCAGCCGGAGGCTGCTGCTGGCCGTTGACAGAGGTCTCGGGCGCAGGCGACTGTGTGGCGGACGTAGCAGACGTTGTCGTGGGTTGTCCCTGCTCGTTAGCTGGGTCGCAATGATCCCGAAAGCTCACGTTTGACGGCTCGACCGCAGAACCGCTGGCCATAGGTGACGGCTCCGGCTCGGGGTGCGCGGGCTCCTCGGTGGTAGTGTCCTTCTCCTTCTTCGACGATGACGTCTCAGACGGCGGCGCGGGATGTGATCCTCCCACAGCAGCGGCAGCGGCGGCGGCGTACCGGATCGGTGGCAGAGGAGCCTTGGGCTGTGCCGGTGGCGGGGAAGCGGCGGCCTCAGCAGCAGCCTTGGCCTTAGCAGCGGCCTCGGCCTTCGCAGCAGCCTCAGCGGCAGCCTTCTCGGCCTTCTCCTGCCTCTCGGCCTCTTTCCGAGCCTCCTTTTCGGCCTCTGTGACATGTCAGCTGGAAGGCTGTGTGATGTTAGCTTACTCTTCTTCTCGCTGCGCTTCGTTTGCACAGGGCTTGGAGGTGTGTCGTCGGAATGGTCTTTCGACTTCTTGTCAGCCTTTGACGATTTGGACGGCGTTTCGGCAGTGTCGGCGACGGAATTCGTGTCAATGTTGGACGAGTCCTCATGTCCGTGTGCTCCGTAGTCGGCGTTGTAGTCCTCCTCGCCCTCCTGGAGGTTGAGCTCGTCGTAGATTCCGAGGTCAAAGTCAAAGTCCTCCTCGGTGTTGGCCTCCACGAAGTACTTGACGTCCTCCTGGATCATCTCGACCTGATCATTGTTGATCTGGCCGTTCTCGAACATGCGCTGGACAATCTCGAGCCGTCCAATGTGCCATTGTCTGCGCTCGTTCAGCTGGTCAAGCTCGCTGAGACGATCTCCCATGGCCTTCTTCTTCTTTCCGGAAGCCTGCAGCTGCTCAGCCTCAGCTTCCGTCTGCTCAATCTGGCGGGAGAGCTCGTCGATTGTTGACACGATCCAGTCGATGATGTCGCGGCGCGCCTTCTCTGCCGGGTCTAGCCGAGCGGCGGCGATCAGCCCCTCTTTCGAGAAGGCCTTCATTTTCATTTCCTTCTCGAGGGCTTTAAACCGCTCCATTTGCTGCGCATTGTCAGCTCGTGCCGAGACTTTGCCGCCGGCAACGACTCACTGTCTCGATCAGTTTGCGGTTCTCTAGCAGTGCGCTCTTGTCCTTGATATCCGAACTTCCGAGCCAGACCTTAATCTGATCACGCATGCGCTGCAGCTTCTTGATCTGGGTCTTGAGGTCATTCTCGAGCTTGTCCTTTTGCGTCGCATTTGACGCATGGTTCAGCTTGTCGAATGTCGCCTCAAAGGTCTCGACGCCCTGGGCGACGGCCTTCAACGTTCGGTCTATCTCGGCTGTGCATGTCAGCTTATCGCCCTCCCGCGCCGGGATCCTGACTCACTTTGCAGCTTTCTTAACGCCATGGCGAGTGGAAGTGGGTGGTGTCGCAGTGAGAAGAGCTGGCAATGATGATGGTCCTCGTGGTGTCAGTTGATCACGATCGCCATCCCGCACGCCTAATCCGGTAGACGGGTACGAGCACGTGGTTATTCGGCACCCCAAGAAGTGGATCGCATGCCTTTTGCATCCGGGCGTGCCTAAAACCGAGACGCGTCAGGTGGAGGCCGTCATGTCCAAGACGCGACGAGGCTGATGTTGACAATTTCGATCGAGAGGACCAAACAGCCTCTGACCAACTCGTCGCGATGGTACGCTCAATGCGAGCAGCGATTGTCAAGGTCAGTTGGTAAGCTATGGTATTCAGCTGACGATCAGGTCTTCTCAACGAAGTACTCCCTTACACTGCCAGCTCCGGCGTTGGAGTACATTCAGCAGGTCCTCATTGACGTAGGTTCGTTTCCGCGGCCGCGAACTAACACGCAGACAGAGATTCCGGAAAATGACTGGGCAGTAGGGCTTGAGCTGTGGGCCGCCGAGTACTTGAAGGGGGAGGGTGAGTCACACCTAAAGGTCTCTCGCTGACTGGCAGAGGCGTCTTCCCTCGTCTCACTGGAGGGTCTGAAGCGAGCGTACGAGATTCTGCAGCTAGGATCGGTGGACGACACGGAAGAGGCCGACCCGTCAGAGGTGAACGTAGAGGCGCACTTCTCAGTAGTAGACAGCTTCAACATGCCGCCTGTTCGGTTCGATCCCGTGCGTGCCGCCTTCTCAGTGTGAGTTACGCAGTGCTTTGAGTCGAGCTGACGACAGCGCCAAGCGCAAGCCGTCTGTCGCTGGCCAGGCCGCGAGTCGCTCTTCATATCTAAGAGAACGATGGGGCATTATTCGCGAGATCATCCTGCGTAACGAGAATTTTACGCCCCCGGCCCTTGGAGGACAGGACCGTGATAACTACCTGAGGGTCAGTCTACAGCTAGCGTTTCCAGGTATGGAGCTAACCATCAGCTGACGTCAACTCGGAACCTTCTCGGACGGGCGGGGCAGCTGTTCCTACTGTTCGGAATGCTGAGCCGCAACCCGGAAGGGCGATTGACGTTGGAGGACGGCGACGGCCGGGTCGTGCTCGACATGGAGGACGCGGTCCCAGGAGAAGGTCTCTTCACCGAGGGCTGCATGGTGCTGATCGAGGGAGAATACACAGTGGATGACACTCTGCGAGTTCTGGCCATGGGTCACCCGCCAAGCGAGAAACGACACATTGCCCGAGGACTGCATGGCCACGTCGACTTTCTCGGTGGCGGTGCCGTGTCCGTGAAGGAGGAGCAGAAATACCAACCGACAGTTGCGGCGAACACGCAGGTGTCATTCGTCGTGCTGTCTGACGTATGGTTGGACCACCCGAGTACGCTAGTGGCTCTGCGCCGCCTGTTCGAGGGCTACGCCGAGGCAGCCGAGTATCGACCCATGCTCTTCGTCCTGTGCGGAAACTTTGTGCAGCGAGGCTGGGAGGGAGAAGGAGGGCTGAAGCAGTACACAAGTGAGTAGCTGCGATCTCCAGTAACTCCAGAGCTAACCGACAGACGGCTTCAACGCGCTGACCGACCTCATCCTGTCATTCCCGCTCCTGCTTCAGTCGCACTTCGTCTTCGTTCCGGGACCCCTCGACCCGTGGTCCGGAACGACGTTGCCCCGGCCAGCGCTCCCGAAGAACTTCACGCGGCACCTCGCGAGCCGCATTCCGAAGGCCAAGTTCGTGTCCAATCCGTGCCGTCTGCGGTACTTCGGGCAGGACATCGTTATCTGCCGCGAGGATCTGATGGGCCGCATGCTGCGCAACCTGGTCGGTGTGAAGAGCGCGAACGAGGGCGCGGACATGAAGCGCTATGTGAGTCGGGAACCATCGACCACAACTGACGACTAGCTCGTACAGACGATCCTTGACCAGGCGCATCTTTCGCCGCTGCCGGAGAGTGTGCGCCCGACGCTATGGGAGTTCGACCACGCGCTGCGTCTGTACCCGATGCCGACGGCGGTGGTGCTCGCAGACAAGTACGAGCGCTACGAGCTGACCTATGAAGGGTGCCACGTGTTCAACCCGGGGCGGTTCGTGAGCGCGGGCTCGGGGGGAGAGTTCGAATGGAGCATGTACTATCCCGCAACGGGACGGAGCGAGCGCAGTGCACTCAGTCTAGACTAGGGCGGTATGTAAGACTATAGCAACAGGATACAGACAGATTTAGGAGTCGTGAGCAGAATGTCAAGGGTACAGTGCGCGAGCTTTTGGTATCGACAGGGGATTCCGCGCGACCTTGGTTTCATTGATTGTCGGTGTCGTCACAGCCAGCTGTACGGGATCAGGATCAGGCAGAAGATACAATTGACTTCGCCCTCTGGCGTCTTCGCGTCTTCGAAGTGGCACCAGCCTGAGGTCAGCGTCGACTCGGTTCCCGCCTCACCGCCCTGGTTCAGGCCGTGTCTGCCCTCGCAGTTGCGCCAATTGTCCGAGTAGATGTACCCCTGGGACATGGTGTCGAGCCTCTAGTGCCTTTCGTCTGTCTAGAATGCCAGCGATGTTTGAGCCTAGGCTTGCTGGAGACGCTGCCGTGGAGCCCTGTGGCCGCGAGAGGGTGGCGATGACGTTGGTGTGTCCAGCTCATGCGCCTTTATGTCGGCCCGGCAGGTGTGGGCAGAGAGAGTGCGGGTGCGCTGATGCGAGGATCCCCTGCGGGCTGTGCGATGCGGAACAAGTGCAGCGCACGATACGCGATACGCGCGTCACCCGCTCGGCTTTCGTTGGAACACAATCGGACGAGCAGGGCAGCTTGGGCAAGTCCCGCGCACTGCGTGCTGCTGACGTGCTGGCAGCTGCCTGATACCCGGCTGTCGGGTGGAGGGTGAGCTGTCACCGGGTGACTCTGAGTGCCGCAACGTACCGTACATGCCCCGGCCGCTCATTGCCCTGCCCAGACAGGTGCGCAGCAAAGTGTCCCTGCGCTTCTGTCACCGACGCTTGCAGAAGTGCCCGTCGAACGGTCATAGCCATCCTCACCAGTTACCCCCTTCATCCCCCTGCCTATTTTGGGGCTAGGCTGGTTCCTCGGCCCCCCGCCAAGCGCTTACCCAGAACGTTTGATGAGGCGTTTGGAGAAATGGCCAAGTCACTTCTTCCGACCGCAGAGGGTAGACGGAGCGATCGAAGCTCGATACATCATTTTCATGTGTGTTCTCGGATCACTGTCTTGGAGTACTAAAAGCTTAATTTGTGCGCGGGCCTTCGTTAATATGATGTTTACTTGGGTTCTGAAGCTGAAGTGTGCCTTTGACGGGCAATGTGGCGTCGTTGGGGGCACAAGGCTGCCCGGACACAGGTACGCGCCCGTCAGTGCGCATGGCCTGGAGGCCGTCCCGAGCACGCTCTCAATGTCACGTTTAACAGCGAACAAGACTCTAATACCCCCTATGAGTACCTGCTGCGTATCGCATGTCCGAAGATCCTCATGGTGTGCGATATCCCCAAACTGCGGGAGTGGCACTGAGCGTGGCACCAAGCGTCGACACAGTCCGCTGAACAGATTCGTATATAAGATCACGGAACCGATGGGTAACCCAAATGAGAGCAGTGTATGAGCGCCTCTGGAAGAGCCTCCCGCCACCGCGCCACGCAATACGGATGGGGGTCGTTACTGTCCACCTGGTGCGACGGGTGTGGAGGTTGAAAGAGGTACTCACGACCAGCTGACGAGACGGTGGAGGAGTTAAATTGACACAGGCTGCGACAATGTTGTGTGTCTTCCTTGTTCAACTGACACTGGGGTTATCACGCGAGCTGACGTGAGTGGACTGTCAGCTCCGCTCACGCGCCGGAGCCAGCCAAGCTCTCCATGCAGTTCTGAACGGATGAGTTCACACTCGTCGTGGGTCGAACGCGTTCCAACGGAGGAAGCAACTCCATCAGATGTCCGACTCGGGAAACCGCGACTGACTTCTGACCGGGGCTGGGGAGGATGAATGTGGCGTCTCGAGGTGCGGGTTCTAGCGTGGGGTGGTGGGAGCGTGCTGCGCACGTCATGCGTAGCGCGCTCGTTCTTATCAATCTGCTTCTCATGTTCACCAGCTGCCATGCTCCCATGAGATAGTGAAGCGCCGAACCTGCAGTGGCGCACGGCGTCGTACGGCGGTGCAGTAGTGCGGCGCTTCAGTGCGTGGCGTTTGCTCACTCGCCTGCAATGAATGCTTCGCGCGCTAGGTGTTCACGCATGGTGCCGTTGCAGAGCGCTCGACGCATCGTGCACCCGCTCTCGACCCGGCCGGACTTCAGCGAACGCAGTGAGCTCTTTAGATGATGTGGCCAATTGTGACAGCTCTGATAAGTCAGAGAAAGCAGCCTCTCCGTGGGGGCTGCCCAGAAAATAAAGTCGCCCCGGCCATGAGATAGCGTCGAGAAGCAGGAGGACTGGACGATTTCCGGAACCGCACATGGTGCACGCGGTGGGAGCGCTCCTTTCAATGACAGTAGCTGGGCACGGTCCAGCTCAGCACAATCAACGTCAGTCACCTGAGTGCGAAGCAAGGTTCTGGTCGACCCAAGGCCGGCTAACCTCGAGTATCCAGCTTACAGACTTCGGAGCGGAGAGAGCCACCGAAAGAGAAGCGCAGCCGGTCGCCGCGGCCTGCTGCCTGGTCGCAGCGCAGCACACGCTCAACACAAGTTGGAGCCCAACGCCGACGCAGGCGCCGAGACCCATGTATGAAACCGCCACACGCCGTCGTCACAGTAGTGTACAGTCCGAAGCCCGTTCCTGCCTCTCTGGGACAGCAATGCGGTGCAGCAACTGCGCCGTAGCCCACTCTCACAGAGCACACCGATCAGGCAACCGGCACTGGCAACTCCACCGCTATTCGCCACTCCCCTATCTGCATGACCACTCCTCCCGTACACTCGTATCTGCTGACAACCAATACTGGTGGGGCGTTAGTCATCGGGCCCGAATTTTGCTGCCGGCAATCTGCTCGGCACCGCGCCCAGGGGCGGATCAGGTCGCCTCCGCCAGTCTCCTCCAGTCTCCGGCAGCCCTGCCGTTTCCGCCAAGCTCTACCGCCACCCGGAACTACACCTCAGCTCTTTTCAGGTTAGCCGCTTGCGGCGTCTAATTTAAATGCAGCGCGTCCAGATCTGCGAGCTTTGCGAGCTTTGCCGAGTCCACCAGAGTAGCCGCCGGCCGGGGGTGGGCTGGATCTGGCGCCCGTGCACCTGCCTGATTGGTAGTTCGAGTTGATCCTCGCGTTTCGCGAGTTTCGCGAGCCCCCTGAACTGTACGAGCTACCAGCACTGGGAGAAGCACATGCATGCCTGGGCTAAGACACCCGGTGCAGAAGGTGCCCTGCACGCTTGGCACGCCCTTGACAGCTGTCCGCAGTCGCTCTGGAACCGGCCAACACAGGCTGGCAGCATGTCAGTGCGTTTCATGTTCGCTTCCTGACACAAACGTTGTCTCGCGAGGCTCAAGTACCACTAGCGGTAGCGAGATCTTGTGAGAGGCACACGGGGTCGAGCCGGAACTGCCCGTGCTGGCAAGTTGTGCGGTGCTCGTGACCGTTGGCCGTGATGACAGGAACAAGGCTCAGACTCAGGACCCAGACTTCTCAAGAATCCATGTACGGGGGCTGGCTCACACGAGCTGCGATGAGGTCTCCGGCCCGCTACTTCGCTAGACTCTGCCTCTGCATGCACGAGACCTAGAAATTTATTGCATGGTAGTCAAGCCTGGCCAACGCGGTGTCAGCCATCTCCCCCAGCCAATGCGCCACAAGCTCAGCCTTCTGTGCCATTCTTGAGCGTCATTCAGCCAGCCGTTTGCCCACCCTCTTTGGTGCCCACTACGATCAGCATGATCTACGGCCTGCGAGCTGACAGTCCGAGAACATGAGCGGGGATGCGTGGTATGGTGGCCGGAATGCGATGCATGACCGAGCCACCTCGCCGAACTCGTGGCCGAACAGCGAGGTACGCCGGCGGGTCCTACCGCACACCCCGCACGGTCCCCAGTGAACGGGCTGCGTGGCCCGTGCCTCCTATCTGCAGTCTGCAGTCGGTACTCGGCATGGACCCGTACGTTACCAGACATGGAGCACGGAGCTCTGCGGGCCGCACTGACGGTTGCATTCTGCTCACAGCAGAGTAGGCGCCGAACGATCGCCATTATAGGATCAAGCGGGCCGACGTACGGCATTCCACTGTAGCCCGCAATGACGCGAAGTACACTGCACAGCCTGTCGCGTCGAGTCGGCGCACGTCGCTGCCGAACGCGAGCCGTGCCGCCTACCGCAGCGGGCGGCACAGGAGACAGGCGTGACCCTTCGGAATCACTTTCCTCTCCCTTGCTCCTATCTTCCCCTTTCGCCTCATTCCGAGCGCCACTCAAAGGAATGAGGCCGGATGCGTATCATGCATATTGTCCTTCTCATCGGAGTGCAGAGTTACTGCGTCGTCCGCAGTCTATGCGATTCATATGAAAGAGTGGGAGTACGCACAGTCACGACTTTGAAGACATGGCACGTTCGTGGCGACACTGTCGGCACGAGCATACCTCGCGCCCTCGCGATCGCTGCGATCGCGTCTTGGTCTGGCTCCTCGACGTCTTGGCATGCAGCGGTGCAGCGAGACAGTCGCCTGCGCACCTGCCGCAAGCGCGTGCAGCAGTCGCAGTTTCGACAAGAAGCAGCAGTAAGGAAGCGTAGTCGTGCCAAGGCCGGTGAAAAGTGGTGGTCCCTAAGCCCAAAGGGTATCCCTGGGTCGTGTCGGAGCCTGAGCACGAGAAGATCTCTCAGCAAGAGATCCTCCGGCGGTGTCTACGGCTGTCTCATAGGCATGAGAGGCAAGGGAGCAGCAGGAAAGGTGGCGATGACGTCCTTGGCGCCGAGCACACCCGAGCGTTTCCCTGAGTATCTCGAAGGGGCGGCCCTGAACCCAACATGAGGACCTGAAACGCAGGAGTAGGGCCAGCAGGGCCTGACATGCCTTCGCGCAAGAGTCGAAAAATCCTCACTCCCGAGACCACCGCCCATCATGAACGAGTTAGTGGGTTCCCAGAGACGAAAAGAACATGCACCACCTGGCCACCTGATTGCCCGCGTTCCCAGCGTCTCACACTTCAGCCTGATGCTCCACCCAGTGAATTGCCAGTTATGGCTGGTCGCTGGCATGAGGTATCGCTGCCCGCCGCTGGTATCGGGCACGATATCAGGCTCTTACTTCCTTGTGTCGCGCGTTGCACTACTGCTGCATGTGCGTTTTAACGCGCCCCAGGAAGCAGACTGAGCCTCAGTTTGACGTACAGCGCAGACAGGTACAGGAGAACCCTACACCCAGGCAGCAGCGCCGAGACGCACTCGAAGACTATGCAAGATACGCAGCACCAGGAACGGAATTGCGTGCAGGCTCATCAGGCTTGCGCTTGTCCCAGTGGCTCAATACCATTTTGCTAGTGGTCTAGTGGCTAGTGCCGAGCTTGCAGATCAGAGACAGCGGCGCAGACTGCACAACCGCGACGCCTGGGGTCACCCTGGCGCTTTTGCTCATCGCTGGTACTCTTCGTCGGCCGAACCCTGGCACCGAGCGCCGTCCCTCCAACCCTGCGTGCCCTGCACTGCGACCCTAGCGTTAAGGGGGCGCAGACATGGCAAAACTGGGGCGCACCAGCTCATCAGCGGCGGCGCGGAGCAAGTCCTCAAGCACTAGCTGCGTACCTCAGGCTCGGAACGTATCGCGCTCCTTACGCTCCTTGCTCTGCGGTCCGTTCGGATTTCTTGCACGCACAACGCAGCGGACGCAGCACCCGCTCGACGCATTAACGTAGTGCAGGTAGTGCTCCCAGACATGCACGGTCCGGACGTCTGTGAGCGTGAGCCTTAGATCTGGAGTACTGGAGTCTTGGGTACGGAATCATTGCTCCGGGTCACAAGCGTCAGTCCGTTTGCGATGCAGTAAGGGACGGTGACGGCGTCTAACATGTGAGAGGGCTTGCGCGGTCTAGCACTATGGCTTCGGCGCCGGAATGCATGCAGTACCAAAGAATCGAGGAATCAAGCATTGCACTCCGGTCGTGGGTTTGGTCTTGGTTCTCGCCAGTCTTGGTCTGGGTAGCTCTAGCGCTCACAGAGTATCTAGTCATCAGATTCTCGGCCGCAGAAGCTGATGATGGTGAGAAGGAGTAGGCTGCACCCGACTATTTGGGGTGCATGGGCGGCGTAAGAGACGAGGGATTGAGGGAGAGACTGGCGCTTGCGTTTGAAAACGGTAACACAACCTAGTACGCTACACTTAGTGCCGAAGCTTTGCCCAGCCAGAGCTACACAGCGCTGCCAGTGCAGCCAGTGTGCAGAGAGGCTGCGATGCAGGTGCGGGTATGCAGGTGCAGGCAGCAACGATTCAAGGCACGTAGGGAAGGGGTCGGGCTGAGAGTACCTAGGAAGGGGAAGGGACCAAGGGCCGCACGCTCACGCTTACAGGGCCCAGCGCAGGGCCAAGGGTACCAAGGGCACAGGATCATACGAAGCCCACACTCGTTACCTGTTCACACACTGCACACACATTTCTCCTCTTCTCCTGTTCTCCTGTGCACAACATCAACCCCCTCTTTATAAGTCTCCAGCTGCGATCGCTTTTAGAGTTGCTCCTGCTCCCTTGCACTCTCCCTCCCACCCATCCCTCACTCTTCCACCCACCGATCATCCTCTACAGTGGATCAAGTGCACTGCACCGGCGCACAGGACTAGCGACCATCACAGCCTAGCTCCGACCCTCGACCCCAGCCGACAGACGCCTGGACGCTTCCGTCTCTCACGACTCCCGTCTCGGTTTTCGTCTTTGCGCCATCCAGACCCAACAACACCTTCACTAATCGGGTTCTGCGTCGGCGATCGACTACGGCTCTTGATCACCTGTCCCCTCCCCCCGTTTCCCCTCTCGTCACATCGCAACCATTATGCGGACGACTGCGCTGCTTGCTGGCGGCGCCGCCCTCGCCGCTTCGGCCTTGGCGATGCCCCACCACTCTGAGCGGCGTGACGCCTACAACGCAGCCAACCCCCACCGCGAGATCTTCAAGCGCGCCACCACCAACAACGGTCAGGACGCCAACGACAAGGACTACGACTTTATCGTCGTGGGCGGCGGTCTCGCCGGTCTCGTCGTCGGCTCTCGCTTGTCCGAGTGGTCGAACCAGACTGTGCTCGTCATCGAGGTCGGTGGTGACGGTAGCGATGTCGAGCTGAACCAGAAGATTCCCGGTGAGCCCATTCTTGCGCTGCGCTCGTTTGCAAGGCGCTGCTGACACCCCGCAGGTTACACCTACCACCACGGTATCGTCACGACCACCGACTACGGATACGGCTACTCGACCGTCCCCCAGAGCGGTGCCAACAACAACCGCAAGGTGTTCCCCCTCGGTCGCGGTCTCGGCGGCTCGGGCGCCATCAACGGCATGTTCTGGTGCCGTGCTTCCCGGGACGAGATCAACGCCTGGAGCGGTGAGTGTGATTTTGTGTTTGCGCAGTGCACCTTCCGGGCAGTCCCGTGCACACACATCTGACCCGCTTTCATTCACACGTGCTGACACCACACAGAGCTCAACCCCAACGCTACCCAGGACTGGAGCTGGGACGGCTTCAACCACTACATCAACAAGGTACGATCTTATCGATCAGCAGTGAGACTGACGTCACCCAGGCCGAGTCCCTCACCAGGCCGCCGCAGGACACGGTGAACCAGTTCCACATTCCCATCGATGACAATGCCCATGGACACGACGGTCCTCTGCAGGTTGGGTACGTAATCATGCGAATCCGAGCATTGATGCTTGATTTCTAGTGCAGTTTGCTGACTCGTGTGCACAGATGGTCTCAGTACATCTACCCCATCACCGAGAACTGGGTCCCGTGAGTACTCATTAGGTGGAGCAGCCTGAAATAGATTGGCCACCCACCGCCCCACTCCGCTTTGATCCAATGTTCCATGTCGGCTGACGCTTGTCAGTTCCTGGGAGGCCATGGGCTTCCAGGCCAAGGACCTCGCCGCTGGCAACACGCACGGTGTCACCCTCACCCCCTCAACCATTGATGCCAAGACTCAGTCTCGTTCGGACGCCCGTACCTTCATTCAGGAGGACCGCCCCAACCTTACCGTTCTCACCGGCCACCAGGTCACCAAGCTTCTGTTCAACGGCACCGACGCCAACGGTACCACTGTCTCTGGTGTCCAGTTCATGCGCTATGCCGGTGACGATGTCAAGACTGCGCGCGCCCGCAAGGAGGTTATCGTCTCTGCTGGCTCCATCAACTCGCCCAAGCTTCTCCAGCTCTCCGGTATCGGCCCCGAGGCCCTCCTCAAGCAGAACAACATTGAGGTCGTCAAGGACCTTCCTGTCGGTTACAACCTCCAGGACCACGTTTCGAGCACCATGAACTTCAACTTCAACGGCGACTACGACACCTGGCTCAGGCTCGCTAACGACAAGGGCCTGCAGGACCAGGCTCTCCAGGAGTGGGAGAGCCAGCACACCGGTCTCTGGACTTACATCAACGAGGCTATCGGCTACATCTCTGGCTCTGACCTTGCTGGCGGCGACTCCGGCGCGTCTGACTTTGTCAAGAACACCAAGCCCTCGGACGTTATCAACCGCATCAACGACCGCCACCAGTACCCCGACAAGGTCCGCAACGGTCTCCAGCAGCAGCTTGAGATCCAGAACCGCTGGTTCACTCAGGACATTGGCCAGTTCGAGATCATCATGAACCCTTGGGGCTCTAGCGACAAGAACATTGGCTTCCAGGTCGCCCTCCAGCACCCCTGGTCGCGCGGCACGGTCCAGATCGCTTCGAACGACCCCTTCACTCCCCCCAACATCGACCCCGACTACTACGGTATTGACGCCGACCTTCAGATCCACGCCATGGCCTACGACTGGGTTCGTCGCCTCGCCAAGGCTGGACCTTTCGGCAACCTCCTGACCGACGAGACCCGCCCTGCCAGCAACGGCGGTGACCAGAACGACTACCTCCGCGACCAGGCCGGCACCGAGTACCACCCTCTCGGCACCAACGCCATGCTTCCCGAGGAGGACGGAGGTGTCGTCAACACTGAGCTCAAGGTTTACGGTTTCAAGAACCTGCGTGTCGTCGACGCTTCCATCATGCCCCTCCATCTCTCAGCGCACCTGATGGCCCCGACTTACGGTGTTGCTGAGAAGGGTGCCGACATCATCAAGCAGGCCCACGTCTACGTCCCGCCTCCTCCCCCGCCCACGACCACCTCGTCGACCATGTCTTCTACTTCGTCGCAGACGAGCAGTACGGAGACCCCCTCGTCGAATGCTGCCGCGGCTGACCCCTCCGCAGACGCAGCTGGAGCTAACGCCAACAAGAGCAACGATGGTGGCATGTCGACTGGCGCCAAGATTGGTGTCGGAGTTGGTGTCGGTGTCGGTGGAGTCCTGCTCCTTGGTGTCATCGCTGCCCTCCTCGCCCGCCGTCGCAAGCAGGAGAAGGAGGCTGCCAACGTTCAGCCGAGGTGGCTCAACCACACGGCCGAGGCGTTCGACGACCACGACCAGCTCCAGGCCCCTGGTGGTATCGATCCCGACGGACGCCCCGTGTCCACGACCGGCTCGCTTGACACGATGGCGACCAACGACCTGCGCGGCTCTTACCACCAGCCGCAGTTCCAGAGGCAGTACTAAGCCGATCTGCTGGTCGACGATGGCGTGAAGAAGAACACTGCGAATGGACACTCTCAATCGCCGCTCTTTCCACTCCAGGCCTTCTGTCACACTCACATTCCCCACTACCCGATCATCACATCCTTAATACGAAAACATCTCCCATCCGCGAGTCATCCACCTATCCTCTGCTATCCTGACATACCATACACAAACCCACCATCCATCACCTCTGTACCTATCCACCCCGCTGTTGGCAGGCTCGAAGCCTGCCTTCGCCTGCATGATACCATCATCTGTTATATAGAAACACTATGAATATGAACATTGCTGCACACGAAGGAGTTGCGTTGAGAGAGGTCTGCATATGGAAACACTATAACTATTGCTACACGGGCGTGACTGACTTCAGTCATGTGGGATGAGGCTAATCGCTTCTGTTTACGTTAGCTCGGGTCCGACAAAAAGAGAGCTGTGCGTGTGCGCCAGATCCCGTCTCCCCAAGCACAGAGAGACAGGACCCCAGGCGTCGGAAGAGGTTTCAGATAGGAGCGAAAGACTTAGATGGAATTGTGTCAATCATGATGGACTTCTGATTGAACTATGCTTGATTTGTGTATCATCACAAAGAGATTGTCGAAGGGGGAATTGGAGACGAGTACTCACCTGGAACGTTCACACAGCCCATGGGCGTGTCCGCAATGAATGCGTGTAGTCAGTGTGAAATGTAGGTCGACGCCGACAGCCGTCTCTGTACAGAGACAGCAACGGACTGCCGAGCAAGCTCGGCGTGTGCCCGGCCAGCGCACGACCCGTTTCTCTCGCCCTGGTCCGTTTCTCCGCAAGCCATGACGGCAAGCGACGAGCGCCGAAGCGCAACAGGGCTGGCAACAGAGGAGAAAAGAAGCAACATGAAAGTTTCGTCGCTGGCGCGGGTACCCAGTGCAGCGGGGTGGTGCGAGGTGCGAGTCTGCCACTTGGGGTCACGTGCTTCCGTCCATAGGCTCCCCATTACCATTTCCACCTACTTCATTCAGCTAGGCCTGCTAACTCTCATCACGTGAACACCCACCCCCAAAACCACCACGTGGCCAGGCGAAACTATCGCTTCGGCGTTTCGATACCTCCGCTGCAGCCCAAAGTTGGCACCCAAATTGCGCACGGGGAGGCTGTGGGCAAGGCTGGCCGCTCACACTCGTCGCTTGTCTCCTCATCAAAATCTGTGCGTATATTCTTCTACAGTCTCCTCCCGACGACTCGACACAAAACGGTTTAGCTGACGCCTGCCGCGCTCCGACAACCGACCGACACGACCACTTCGCTTTTGATCGTTCCCCCCTTTTCGACACTCGACAAAACAGAATCATGGTGGGTATTGAGTTCGAGCGAAGAGCGAAGCGAGTGCGACTCTACTGGAACTTTGGTGGATGAGGAAGGACGGAAGAGAGGAAACGAGGACCACAAAGACGAGCACCGCGACGCTGTCGAACTGGAGAGTTACAGCAAACTGACGCTCAGGCTGAGTTCACTACCGGCGAGGAGGCTGCCGCCAAGAAGGCCGCGCGTTCGTTCAAGAAGTACTCCTACCGTGGAGTCGAGCTCGACCAGCTCCTTGACCTCTCCAACGAGGCCTTCATCGACGTGAGTATGCCCAGAAGGCTTGCGAGGAAGGGCACTGGACTTGTCACATCGGGAGAACATTTTTTTAAGAAGCATCCGAGAAAGCAAGGATCGCGTGAAGGAGGAAGGCGCAGGAAACGGACAATGGTAGCTGGAGGAGAAGTGCAGCAAACGAGCGCAACGGCGTCTGCAAGGGCTACGACACTCTTGCGGCGCATTTGCGACCTGCTGCGAGCACCTGAATCTACTCTGCCATGTCCAGTCTTCTGCTCCCCCGCACACAATTCCAGTGCCCAGCAAGCTACGCCAATCCTGAACCTCCAGCTAACCCCCAGCTCGTCCACGCCCGTGCCCGTCGTCGTTTCCAGCGTGGCCTCAAGTCGCGCCCCATGCGCCTGATCAAGAAGCTCCGCAAGGCCAAGAAGGAGGCTGGCCCTAACGAGAAGCCCGCCCTCATCAAGACCCACCTCCGTGACATGATCATCGTCCCCGAGATGATCGGCTCGGTCGTCGGTGTCTACAACGGCAAGACCTTCACCACCGTCGAGGTCAAGCCCGAGATGACCGGCCACTACCTCGGCGAGTTCTCGATCACYTACAAGCCCGTCGGCCACTCGCGCGGTGCCAACATGGCCAACTCGCGCTTCACCCCTCTCAAGTAAGCGAGGACTGGGATAGGGTTTGTACGACGTAGGGATGCACTTTCTCGTCTAGCGGCAGCGAGGCCGGGAGCGCGTAGCGCTCCGAGCCGAGCGTAGCAGTTGCACATGCGAGGGGAGCGAGCACGTGCTGTATTGTACTGAACAGCAAGGGGCGAGCTGGGAGCAAACAGAGCAGTCAGCGCCAGGTGCGCAGAATGGATGCGGAGAATGAGGCGAGACTATGGGCATAGCAGCAGCGCATGCACCGTAGTGAGGGATTGTAGCTCACACTTCTTCAGTGTACGACGCCGCAGGGCCAGGGGGGGGGTGGGCAATGGCCGTAATCGTGTCTGACTTTCTATTTCCGTATCATCCTCCTCCTCCACTCGTCCTTCTCTCCCCCTAACTCCCTTCCTATCACCCCCATGGCCACCCCGAAACCGGCGATAGAGCTCCGCGACCTGGAACCAGGAGACCTAGGCTGGGTCCTCTCGCAACACGGGGAACAGTACTGGCGAGAGTACAGGTGGAACCAAGAGTTCGAGCGGCTCGTTGCGCGTGTGCTTGGCGAGTTTGAGCCGGGAGAGAGGGAGAGGGGATGGATCGCGACAGTCGGGGGAGAGCGGGCGGGGTGCATCTTCCTCGTGAAGGCGCCGCCGAAGGAAGAGGAGCCCGTTCAGTCCAACGATACGGGCGCGCACGAATCGACGACCACCGACACTGCTGCCGACACTGCTGCATCAGGCTCCAACAGGGACATGGCCAAGCTGCGCCTCCTCCTCGTCGACCCGAAGTTCCGGGGACTCGGCCTAGCGTCTAGACTGGTTGATGATTGTCTCCAGTTTGCCAGGGAGAAGGGATACCGCGGCGTCGAACTGTGGACACATGCCAATCTCACGGCCGCACGGGGGATGTACGCGAAGCGAGGGTTTGCCAAAGTCAAGGAGGAGCCGTATACGGGCTTGGGGGGGCATGGGCTTGTTGCTGAGGAGTGGGAGATGTTCTTTCCCTCTACGTCTTCCTCGGTAGCTCCTCAGTAGCTCCGGCGAGACTCCGAAGGGACGCTCGGCGGAGAATTGCTTGACCGTACGACTGGGTGATCGCGCACACCGCATACCAGGAGCTCTTACGGCGCATCGGCGTTTCGGCACGCAGCCGACATGACGCAACGCTCGTTTGGCTGGACATCGGGCTGGACAGACGAGGAGGGCTGGCTCAGCCCAGCTGTCGCAACTGTCGCAACTGTCGCAGCTGTACAGAACACGGACATAGATATGATAGAGTAGTCAGAATGCAGAGGTGGCGTCCTCTTTCGTGACGGTGCATGCTGAAGGGCGTACTCTAGGTTATGCATAGTGCTACAGTGTGTCTATACTCTCTCTCCACATCCGTCACTCAAGGCGCGCTGCGCTTCGCTACGCTCCGCGCCCCTACGCAATCGCCCTCACAAACTTCTCCCACCGCGTGATAGCCTCCACGACAACGCTGTACCCCTCACTGCTGGCCAGCGGAAAGATCTCTCGATGAACAGCCCCGCAGTCGGCGCACTTCCCCTCGAGCGATCTGTACGCGAGCGGTCTCTCCGCCGCCGCGCGATCGGCCAATTCCAAGTGCACGAGTCTTTCCCACCGCTTCGACGCAGCCGCCATCTGCCCCGCGCTCCGCATCGCGCCGGGCAGCGTGCTTCCCCCATCAGTTAGTGGGAAGACATCACGAAGCACGGGCGCATGACTCGAGCACTGCGCCGCCCACTGCCCAATGCGCCTTGGGACACAGTCGCTCCGCCCGACTTTGAAGAAACTCGTACTTTGCGCACCCATGCCGCGCAGTTCGTAGACGTAGAGAAAGCCTGGCGTTTCGCTCACCGATAACGATGCTTCCATAGTCGTCCGGAGTAGGGCTTGTGTCTGCTCGCCCAAAGCGCGCGGGATGTACGTCTTGAACTCGACCCAGGTGCCTTGGCTCCCCGGGCTGCGGCGGGAGTAGAATCCAGACGGCTTCAGAAGCAGACCGGCGTGGTCCTTGCAGTATCGCTCGTCGTTGTCTAGGAGCGCCGCGCCGGGAGCGCCGGCCTTCACGAGACGCTTGCACCGCTCCCCCGATCGGGTGTAGCCAGAGCACCGGACTTTTGACGGACTCACCGGGCTGGCGGGAGAAGACACAACGGAGAAGGACGGCTTGCGCTTCGGCGTAGAGCTCGGGGCACTGACGACGCTGCGCGAGGTTGACGGGGTCGCCGCACTCCGGGACGCGGCAGAAGGCGCGCTGACGGCACTCGCTGCAGCCGTGTTACGCGGACTCGGCCGCCCGATGTCGCTCTTTGCACGCGGCGCCTTGCTCGCCTTCGGTGGACTCCCCGCTGAGCTCGGCGACGTGTCCTGTGTCAGGTCGATGACGCTCGGCGCTCTACGCGGCGTCCTCGTCTCATTGGGCTGGGGGCTTCTTGACGATGTGCCGCCCCGAGCAGCGATGTGCCGTGGGGGAGGAGGGAAGTTGGCCGGTTCAGTCGATTTCGGCGCCGTGCGCAGGATTGGGGGCGGGAACTCGGACGCCGGACCCGGCTTCGGCGGCGTCAGCGGGCCTTGCTCTGGCAGGCTCGTGCGCCGTTCCGGAATACTCGGTGGGAGCCCAATATGCTGGAACACCGTACCCGACGGTCCGGCGTTGGGCGTACTGTTCAGTCGCCTACGCGGGAGCTCGGGCACAGAGCGCCGAGGGTCCAGCGGACGCACCAGATGGCGCGAGTCGGGGTGAGCGAACTGCGGCACCGACGTCGAGTGGTGTACTTGACGCAGAGGTGAAGGCTGGGGCGGCTGAACCTGTTGAACCTGTGGAGCCTGTTGGTACGGCATCTGGTGCACCCGCTGGACTGGCATCTCATGCACGCGCTGCACTGGTACCTCGTACACCCGCTGCACAGTCTGTGGTACCTCGTGCACATACTGCACGGGAGGCTGGACAACCGGCGCCGAGTGCCGTTGCGTTCTTGGCATTTCCTCATAGTCATGGGGACCAAGACGCTGCCGGGCTGGCCGAGGAGCTGGGAAGCTGACCGGCGCAGAGACTGGCGGTGCAGGTGCTGGTCGCGGCAGTGTCGACTGAATCGGTGGCGGCGGTGGCTGGCGTGAGCGCGGGTCGAGCCTGCTCGGCGGTGGTGGGACTGGCGGTGGTGGTCTTGGCAATCGCGAGGGAAGGGGCGGCGGCGTCGGCGGTAGCGGCTTGTTCGACTTGTCCTCCAAGCTCAAGTTGCCGATGTCTGGTCCGTTGGACAGTCCACTGTTGACAGGGAGCCCTTGCAGGTACTGTCGCCATGCACTGTTGCTTCGTCCGCGGTCTCGAAAGTCTTCTGGTCGCGGTGGGGTGTGCGGAGGCTGCACAGAGGTCACTGAAGAAGGCGCTCCATTCTGCTCGGAAGGGAAAGGAGTCCTCGGCGGCTTTGAGATGGACGACTGCCGGGGTCGCGAAGGACCGGCCTCTGCATTCTCGGACGCAGTCGGGGACGAAGGGTTGCGAACGGTGAGGCGCCGTTGTGGGCTCGGTCTCGGAGTCGAGTTTGGTGAAGGGTGTCCGTTCGCATTCCGTACGGTGCGTCGGCGGTCTACCGTGTTTGTGTGATGGGCGTTGGAGATGACGGTGGACTCTTCCTCGGTCGCGTAGGGTGTGTATGGCGGGGGTGCGGGACCTTGGTTGTCTGGTACGTCTGGGATGTCGATGGTGAGTGTCATGGCGGCATGTTGTGAGTGGCAGTGGTCGTGAGTGTCGTTAGCAGTGATGACAAGTCAAGATGAAGGTGGCTGTCAAAGCAGTGCATGAGCCGATTGTTTAGGGTGATGCACATCTAGTGTCATGTTGATTTTGGGTGGTATCTCTCAGGCACGGACCGTTCCATCGGCTCCCTCGGCGGCGACTTGGATGTTTTCCCATGGTAGTCGGGTGCTGAGGAGGTTGGAGGTCGCCTCGCCTCGCGCAGATCGAAGCTTTCCCACGGTCGTAATTGCAGTTTGCTGAGACGCCTCCTTTCGCAGAATCAAAGTGTCCCACGGTAGACTCGATGAAGAGTGCACTGCACGTGACTGGGCTGCCTCGCGAGAATAGGTTCCGACGCTAAGTTCGCTAAGGCTGGGCTGGCTGAGTGCACTGCACGCACTGGGTGGTATGACGGGGAGGGGCCGGGGTAGACGGCGCCGCTTGTGAATTGCTAACGCGTTATGGAGGCTGTACCATGGGGCCTCGACCCCGTCCATGAATCCACTGCGATCCTGACCTACGACGTGAGCACTGGAACATGACCACATGCCAGTCAATAATATCCACCACACCCACCAGTCTCACGACACACTTCATCAACACCCTCATTCATTTCTTCACACACTCTCACTCACGTCTGCATCATCACCCATTCCTTGTATCCATCATACATCACTCACGATCTTTAACGACTACCCACCTTCCACACGATCTATCGCCACCATCCCCTTGCACCGACCTGGACTCCACACGACCTAATCTTTGACCGCTGTCCCCTTTAACATCCTCGGCAGCCCCTACTTTCTTCACTTTCCGCGCTCCCCAGTGCCAACCATGGCCAACGACATTCATAACATCTCCATCACGGACGCCCTCACCGTGTCAAAACCGAGCAAGCACATCGAGTACACTGTCCAAGGTGAGTGTGTGCTTCAGTGGCGTGGCGTTTCATGTGGCCTCGTCCGGTTGGACCGGTTCGGGACGGTCGGCATCGCTGTTCCCGAGGGTGCAACCCCATCGAGTTAGCCCTGTTGTCACGATCCAGCGTCAGCGACGGAATCGCCCGGGTTGCTGCCGTTGGGTCGGGGACTGCGCAATGCACGAGCCCCTCCTGCCGCTTTTGACCGTGATTGTTATCATTCGATCAGGCAATCGAGGCAGGGTCCATGGCGTCTGATAGGGTTGCGCCATGCAACCGTCGCACGAGCCGGATCGTAGCTAACGCCAGTGACAACCCCGACACGAACGTGGTCCGTGAACCGGCGGTACAATGATTTCGCTGCGCTCGATGCCGAACTGCGCGCGTCGACGGGGAAAGAGCCGCCGCAGCCTCTCCCGCCGAAACACTGGTTCAAGCGGACGCTGCATGACGAAGAAGTGAGCCACCTCTCACCCAGGCCCTTGAGTGACTTTTCCTGACTTTCAGAAGATTCGTGAACGCCGCGTCCGGCTGGAACAGTACCTGCGCGTGATCCTGACGACAAAGGACGCGCGGTGGCGGGAGAGCTTTGGCTGGGCCGATTTTCTGAATGTCGTCCAGGCCAAGGCCTTGCAGGCGGACAAGGTGACGCCGGCGTCATGGCTGACGGAACACGGCGCCGTCGAGGGTCTCCTTCGCGGCGCGCGCGCGGCGTTACTGAAGCGAGACGCACTCGCGCGTGTCGGTGACCCAGCGGCTAGGCAGAGCGGGATGGACGCGCGGAAGGCTCTGCGTGATGCCGGCCCGCGCATCAGAGAACTCGAAAATACTCTCGCGGAGCTGATGCTCGGTGACGGCGAGAAGCGGCGGCGCGAGGATCTCGTCGTCTCCCTCGGCGCCGAGCACGGCAACCTCCTCCGCCAAGCTGAGGCGGGCTACCGCGCCGCGCAGGTGTCGAAGGGCCGGAGTCCATCTGGGCGCTCGAGCCCGAGTCCTGGCCGTACGTCCCCCCCAGGCCGGACCGAGTTCGTCGGCCGCAGCGGCGGCGGGCGCGTCTTCGGACGCAAAGCGAGCCCGCCAAAGGAGACGGCGCAGACACGCCCGCTCGACGACCGCGGCCTCGTCCAGCTCCAAGTCTCCCAGATGGCGAGGCAGGACGAGCAGCTTGGAGCCCTCAGTGGTATGCTCAGGACACAGCGCAAGATGGGCGAGGACATTGCCGCCGAGGTCGCGCTGCAGAACGAGATGCTCGAGGGCTTGGACGCCGACATCTCGCGCGTCGGAAGCAAGATGACCCGCGCGAAGCGCGACTTGAATCGGCTGTAAGCGCAAGCGCAAGCTCCAGCACACCCATGCCCCCTGATGACCTAGTCAGATCTAGTTGTAGACCGTGTAGCCAGCCTACCTTAATCAGCCATTAGCGTATTCGCGATGCGTACATGCATTCTAGACATTCTATTGATACAAACAAAAGTCGAGCCATTCTACATGATACCCCAAAGACTTCCTCCGATCTTGATCTTTGATCCTATTCCACAGATCAAGCCAGCCAGGGTGACGATACCGCTGAACACGCCTGCGAGCTGATACCCGAGCTCTCCCGGGTGCTGTCCGACAATGGCACCTCCGATGGGCGGGCCCGTGAACGCGAACACGGCGACGACGGTCCATAACAGCCCGACACGCAGGCCAATCTCGCTCGCCGGACCCGTAAGCGCAACGCAGGCGGGAATGATGGAGATGAACATGCCAACGAAGAACCCGTAAGTCGGCGTGCAGGCGATGAGCGCGCCGAGCTTGATCGACGGGATCCAGAATGCCAACAATGACAACGTACCGCCCAAAGCGGCGACGATGAGAACATTGAACGCGCCCCACGCGTCGCCGACAGAGGCGACGAGCCGCCCAACAGTGGAACCAGCATTGATGAAGGCGACCGTGTAGAAGGCGAGTGAGTCTGATGCCCCGAGCTCGAGCGCGCGGTTCGACGCGAAGAAGAAGGGCGTGTACATTCCGAAGAACACGAGACTGACACACGCAGTCATGAGCAGGAACGGCGACTCTTTCAGGGGGTGCCAGAATGCCCTCCAGGGAGTGGGCGTCTTGCGCGGGAGCCGGGTACGAACCATGCACCAGGACAGGGCGAAGAGGAACAGCGAGATGAAGGCGACGGTACGGATGGCCCACTCGAAGCCGATCTCGTCGAACAACCTCTTGAGGGCTATCGGCCACAGTGTCCCGCCAAGACCGGAGGAGGAACCGGCGATCGCCATGGCCAGAGCCCTCTTCTTGACGAACCAGTGGCCCGGGACCGCGATGGCGGGGTAGAAGATCATCCCGGAGCCGAGACCGAAGAGGAGCCCCTGGGCGAGGAAGAACTGGTAGTATTCTTTGCACACTGGAGTCAGCTTGGTTCACTGTTGAGCAGCGCAAAGATGAGGTCGGCATTGCGGCCACTGGTGGATCGCTCGGTGGGTGTTGGTCGGTGAGGTGCCTCACTCCCAGGAAATACTCACAACTCGTCATCATAAGGCTGAGCACGAAGATGATCCCTCCAGGGATGAGCAGCACATGAGCCCCGTGGGCGTCAAACACGCGTCCGACGAAGAGGCCCACGAAGAAGAGAATCAACTGCTGTACACTGCCAATCCACGCAATCTCGCTCTCGCTATAGTCCTTGAGCTGGTTGACCTCGTAATAGCTCTGGAACACGCCGAAGCTGTTGATCAGCCCGAACTGCACGAATACGGCAAGATACCCGCCCGCGACGGTGGTCCAGGCCCAGAACCCGCCGTCGGGCGCTGGTCCTACGCCCGGAGGTGGGTGGGCGGAAGCACTGGCGTCTGCGAGCGCGATCTCCCCGTCGTGGGGGGCGTGAATGTGGCCATGGGCTGATTTCGGCACGGCCTTCGTGTCCGCGAGATAGCCTGCTGTCGAGGGCGGGCCGGAGGAGGACAAGCGCGGGTCGTAGCCCTTCTCGGGGTCGGAGGGGTTCATGGTCGTCGAGGTTCGCGTGCTCATCGCGCTTGCTGCGAGCCGAACGAGCGGAGCGAGCGACTCTGTCGAGTGGAGTGTGGAGTGTGGGTTATGGGGGCGGGGGAGCTAGGTGGGCCAGGTGGCGGTGGCTTGCTACGTCGTCTTTGTTTTGCTCTCGCTGCGATCCGAAGATTTGGTGCTGAGTGGAGCGAAGAATGAGATGATAAGATAAACGGGGGCCAAGCCAAGTGTCGCGCTGCGCTCTGTTTTTGTGTACGGAGCGGGAAAGAACCGGACGGTGACTACCTCGACAGTTTTAAGCAGCGGCATAGACACGCAGGGCGGCCCGATGTCCCAGCGCGGCTTGCTGCACAAGGGCGGGAGTGCAGCGGCCGACGAGGCACGGCGTTCTCTGTCTGTCGTCGGTTATTTCCAGCGTCGCTAGCGTCGGCGGGTGACAAAGCGATCGGCCGACGACCGGCCGGTTGTCCCGGTGGCTCTTAGTCGGGAATGCTGTTGATTACATTCCTGCGACAGTCTGTAATTGGAGATGAGAGGGTGAATAGGCAAGGGCAATTGTGGGGTGGATGACAGGGAGGACAGAGTCGGTGGAGCAGGAGGAAGAGCTGAGGACGGAGCTGGCCGACTGTGTCCGGCGAGCTGGCCGATCACCGGCCGATCACCGGCCGAGGAGCATCGTGCCACCTCGGCAAGCCATCAGCACAATCAGCCTCCGTGCTCGCAGTCATCGAGGGGCTTCTGTATCTGTGGACCCTCGCACAGCGAGCGGAGGGTTGGTGAGCAGGTCCGTTCCTTGTCTTGCGCCTCTTTTGTTTCGATCTCTGTTTCGTCTTGGCATGTCCCATCTCATCATCTGACACATACCGTCTTGGGTCGCTGCTTTGATAATCGTCCTGTTTGCGGAGCCGAACTGAGCGCACCCTCTCGCCAACCGTTCCGCTCAAAGGACTTCTCACGAGAATAGCACCTCCAAGCCTCACACGATCATAAGACAGAGCGACTATAACCTGCATATCGAATCTTACCGGACTCGCCAATGTCCTTTGGTTCTCTCTCTTACTTAGGCAAGAGCATAAGCCGCAGCCGCGAGCGCGACAGCCGCGCCAGAGGCAGCGACGCGGCCAGCGGACGAGTTCCCGCTCTGGCTAGCAGCGGGGGCGGCAGCCGAGCTCTCGCCAGCGGCGGAGCCGGAGGGCGCATTACCGCCCGACTGCTGGGCCTCACCGCCAGAGGTAGGCTGGGCGTTGCCGTCCGAAGCGCTGGAGGAAGCACCGGACGCGCCGGGGGGAGGAGGCGGCGCGATCGTGCCGTTCATGCGCACCGTGAAGCCGGACGTCTGGCCGAGCTTGCTACCCGATGTCATGTCATACAGCGCCAGGAGGTAGTTGTGGCCCGTGGGCAGGTCTTCGCCGATCATGCCCTTCCACTCGCCGATGCCGCCGGCGACTGCGTGTCAGCGGGCTCTTGGCTCATTAGCAGTGAGAGTGCGGTGGGTCAAGCGGTATGAGACTCTCAGAGCCAGCTGTAGTCGGGAGAGCGTGAAGGCCATGCGGGACACCAACAGCTGGGTGTGCGGGAAAGTCACGTCCTCGAGGGGGTCTACCACCCAGTAGGTCCTGCGGGCCACCAGGACTTGTACTCACTGTTCGACTGGAGCTCCTTCTCGCCGGCCCAGAAGTCCTTCCTGCTGTTCGTAAGAACCAGCCTAGTGGTGATGTTGACGGGGTTCCAGATAGCCCTGTTCTCAATCCCATTGACCCAGAACCCGTACGTCTTCGAGTTGCTCGGGGCGTAGAAGTAGGTCGAGTTCCAGCCGGGGTTGTTGCCACCACTCTCGGGGGTGGCATCGTTGCCGTCGGGCCCGTCCCCGGCGCCGCTCATTGCGGGGCCAGCAGCGGACGCGGAGGGCGCGACATTGCCGCCGCTCTGGGCCGGGTCGGCGGCGCCAGAGGGCATCATCGAAGAGGCGGAGGCGGCGTCCTGGGCGAGGGCCTGCAGGGCAAGCAAAAAGAGGGCGGAGAGCTGCGTAAGGCCGAACATCGTATGTTGGGTATTGAGAAACGAAGAGAGACGAGGAGAGACGAGAAGAAGGAAGACGGTGGGAATCGCATCGCAGGGGGAAGGCGGATCGGTCTCATATACGACTTTTGGCCTGGGCGAGCGGGTGTCTCAGTTGGGCGACCTCGCTGCTCGCAAACGAGTCCTCCGAGGAGACGGGGTAGGCAAGGCGCAGGCGAGCAAGCAGCTGACGCCGGGGACCAATCGGCTGCATGAGAATAGATCTTGATGCATGCAATCACGGCTGCGCAGTAAACAAACTGAACCCCGTGCAGCCATGCAGGTAGGAAACCCAGCGCCATCCCGGACAAGGGGATTGTCTTATCTTGGCATATCTCGGCGCGACCTTGGCGTGCACTTGGCCGAGCGCGCCATCTCGTCACCCAGTCGATGCTTGAATTCGCCGCGAGAGCTGGCGCTGAATTGCACTCTAACTCTGCTAGGCGTAAACATGCATGCGTACGAAGTTGGAGTATGGTTTATACACTGTGTGTTTGCGCCAGAAGACGACGACGTCGATGGAGGGCTGACTTCAAAGTGGACGCCGGTCTGTGAGAAATCAGAAGCCCGATTCCGGATGTACGACCTCGAGTCTTGGAGACCCCACTCATCAAGTTCTCGCCGAGCATGACCTTGTGCCTAGACACTGGATTAAGCAACAAGACAGCCTCTGACGTACAACGTACAACGTACGCGCCGTATCTCGCCGCGTCTGTTCGAATGAATCGAATTCTGACAGCTCTCTGCCAGCCCAGGGCATCGGGCATCCCCGTTTCACTTGGCGCTCAGTTGCTTTCTCCACACGTGACAGAAATGTTCACATCGTATGGGACATTGGACAAGAAGGCAGTGTTCTGGCTAAATTAAGTTACATGTATAGAGAGGTTCGATCACAGGCTCATGAGATCTACTCCTCGGTGGCCATTTGGCCGTGCTCGCGATCGCCCTTGGCTGGCTTGGCGTCTGTGCGCCCACGTGAGTCGCCCTTGTCCTTGGGCCCCTTTCCCTTATCCCCATTGGGAGGCTTCACGTGCCCGTTGCCCTGCGACTCGTCCTCGCCCTTGCCCTTGCCTCCGCCCTCGGTGTCGGCCGAGCTGGCAAGCGCCGAGGCAGACGAGTTGGCAGGCGAAGCCGTTGTCGAGTTCGCGGACGAGGTCGAGCCCAGGTCGGCCGTATCAGGCACGCCGCTCCCGTTGTTAAGCAGTCCTTGCCTCCGCGCCGAGTCGAGTGGCGTCGCCCCACCACCAACGGACACGTTGCCCACGAGTCCGGGTGCGGGCCAGGCTTCGGCGGCGTCGGCGGGAATATGGCCGTAAGCTGCGGCAGCCGAGTCGGCGTAGCTCCTGTCTGAGAGTGTCTCGAACTCGGCGAAGACGGGGGTGTCGTCGGTGTCGGAGACGGACTCGGCGTCGGAGGTTGTGGCGTAGGTGGAGTTGGCGGAGGGAGGGGTGGTGGCGTTTTCGGCTCCGGTGGTGGTGTTAGGCTCGGTCAGCTTGGTGACCGTGACGTTCGTGGAGTTCTTCGCAGGGACGGCCCCGGGGTTGGAGTCCAGGGCACGCCGAGCCGGCCCAATCTCGTCGGGGTCACCCATACACAGCTCCAGCCACTCCTTCGGCTGCTCAAACCCCCTGACCACCTCGGGACGGACAACGACCACGCCCAGCTTGCCGTTCGCAAGGTGCCAGCCGAGGTGGCAGTGGATCGGCCAGACGCCTGGATCGTCGAGTGGCACCCTCAACAGCGCCCACGTGCCGTTGGGCATGAGGATCGTGTCCCGTCTCAGGGGATTGGGAGGGTTCATCTCGACCTTGTCGAGTTGCTCGAGTGTCGTGTTCCCCTCCCCGCGAGCTAGGATCGTGAACGGCCGCCCGTGCAGGTGGAACGGGTGTGTCAGCGCGCGGTCGAGCTGGTTCAGGAGGACGTCTGCCGTCTGGTTCTGCGTTCCGGCGAGAGTGAGGTGGGCGAAGTGGGACGAGTTCAGCGGCCGCCCGTCCATCACCTGCTTGAGCACGGGATCGCTGATGTAGTTCGTGTAGGTGACGTGCTGTCCGCCGTTGGCGCCGATACCGAATCCGAGAAAGTCGGCGCCGGTGACGGGGTCGACGAATCGGCCGGCCATGCTATCCAGCCGTCCTCTGGCAGCGACAGGGCCGAGGGGTTCCTTCTCGACTGGGACGATCGTGTGCTCCTGGTCGATATCGCGGCAGGGCGCGATTGTTCCTGCCCTGTCGGGCCACGGGGCGCTGGTCGGCGGGCTCCGGGACCAGGTGAGTCCAAACCGGTCAGTGTATCGGAGCACGGCGCGGGTCTCCATCTCGAAGCCGCGGAAGATGCAACCCGCCGCGGCGCGGGCGCGGATCCAGAATGCATCCCGCGTCCCGCCCTGGTTCAAGTGCAGAATGACGCTGACGCGTTGCCCGACAGCCAGAGACACCTCGTGCAGATACACGGGGCACACGGGCGTGTCGTCTACCTCGACGAGCTGGAGGACGTGCTGGTCCACGCTCACTCTGATCAGAGACTCAGAGCCAGGGTTGATGAGGCGGAGCTTGAACCTTGAGCCGAGACGGGCGTGGACTGTGGCGGGACGAGTTCGAGTACACCTCACGCCCGCCTGTGCCTTGGCGCAGTCGGTCTGTCCCACCCCGTTGATCAAGACTGAGTCTGGCATGGTCGCGAACGGCTGGCCCCTGTATCCGGTAGTCAGGTTGTGCAGGCCAGCCACGATCGTCTCACTCTGATCATCGTACCAGTCGCTCACGAACAGGACCTTCTCAGCGTCAAAGTCGCGCCAACGCCTGATTGGATCATTTGGCGAATAGACGACCAGAGCGCCGTACAGCCCATCCGCGAGCGTGTTGCCATAGTGTGAGTGGTACCAGTACGTCCCGTAACTAGTTGCTTTGAAGCGGTACGTGAACCTCTTCCCAGGCGCGATGGGACACTGTGTAATGCCGGGCGGACCGTCGTAGTATCCGGTCCCCTCCTGCCGCATGCCGTGCCAGTGCACACTCTGCGGCGTGTCCAGGTCATTGATAACTGTGATCGCGAGCGTGTCCCCCACCGTGGCTTGGATCAAGGGACCGGGGAACTGATCGTTGATGACGGACATACGGCGTAAGAAACCGTCGGGCAACCCGGCGGCGTACGATAGGCGCAAAGTGTAGCGCCGCACGCGCGGGCGCTGGATTAAACTGTTGAGGGCGAACGCCTGAGAGGGCGTGCGCACGGTCGCCTTTGGCAGGGGTGGCTGCGGGTACGAGAATGTCGGCGGGGAGGAGGCGGAGACTGGCACAGAGGCGTTGACAGAGGCGGTCGGGTCGTTCGTGGGCGCGGGCGAGCCCGAGGCGCCCGCGGAGGCGTCAGTGGCGGACGCGGAGGTGGCGGAAGTGGAGATAGTCTTCTGGAGGCGAGCGTTCGACCTCGACACCCCAGTTGGAGCGCCGGCTAGGACGCTGCTGACGAACGTCGCGATCGGGCCAGCCGTCACTGGAGTCGTAATGTCGGTACGTGTGACGTCGACGACGCCGCCTGCGTCTCCGTCCTCAGAGTCGGATCCGGTGAAGCCGTTGGTAGGCGCATCCAGGGAAGCAGGTGAAGGTGTGAGAGTAGGTCCAGCCAGGACCTCGCTGACGAAGGAGGCGATAGGGCCGTTGATAACTGGCGTCGTGACCTCGGTGTTGGATTGGGATGGTGGAGTGTCGGTCTGGGCGAGCGCCGGTCCCAGAAGGACTGCGAGGAGCCGAGCGGGGAGCATTGTCTACAAGTTGAAGGAGTGTGCGTGTAAGGAGAGTGGTGCTACGAGATAGCAAATGCAGTGTTGTCGTAACCTTGCTGACACTGACAGACCTTATGAGCTCGCCGACATCGACACGAAAGGTTGTTGAGACGGGAAGTGAGATCACAGAGTGCGCAGAGTTATCACTGAGGGATTCGTAAGCATGTCTCGAGGGGCGTGATACGGTTCCGACAGCTTGCATGTAGCACGCGGCATTTGGCGAGAGAAACAGCAATGTGAGACTGGAATAGCACGTCGAGGCTGGACATCGATGCGGCCCGAGTGATAGTCGGTGGTGCCTGTCCGCGTGTCCGACAGTGTGCACTGGCCAAGTGTGGTCTTGACGACCGACTGTGACGTGACCACATCAGAGGCGTTTATGCGTGAGCTGCGGCGACTGGCCAGACCAAATGCGCATCACATGATGCCGACTCGCCGCACGGTGGTCCGAGCGCGCGATCGAGGGGCGGGCGAATGCCACTCCGTTCCCCTGCCAAGCTCAATGACGATCCGCAGCCGGCGACGATCAAGTGACGGCTGGACGGCGAGTTGGGACATTGGCCGGAGCGTGCTCACTAGGGCGCACGGCATGTGCGCGTGTGCGTGCAGTCGTTGCACGCCCCCGTTGAGCACAATCCCCCGCTATGACCGCCGTCGATCGATCCATGACATCGGTGGTGAGTCGCTCGGCGACGGAACTCTACGACTACTCGGGCAGCGGCCACCAGAGGGCAGAGCTCCTGCCCCGGGTGCTACGCACAATCGAAAGTGCAGGAGAGACAGCCATCTGCCAAGTGCACCTGTTCCTTTCCTTCTGCGAAAGGGGTTTATGGCTCTGAGCGCTGAGGCGTCGCCTTATCGATCTTCTTCCGACGGAGAGTAACGAGCACGGTGCCCACATCTGAGGGGCGGAGTCCTGGAGGCCCCACGTGCGCGTTCTTCTGTCCCTCTTGACCACCCTCTGCGCTTCCAGCAAAACGCGCTTTCTGCGCAGACATGCGAAGAATGCCTTATCTACTTCCGCTGATTATTCTGGTTCCGAGAGAACTGCCCTTGCAGTTCCTGAGTTCGATTCCTGCTCGCATCAGGGTCACTCTTCCTCGCACCTTCTCGCACCTGCGCATGCCCCTCTGGCTGCTCTGCATCAATTCTGTGGGCCGTATCCCCCCGGAGTATGTCCGCCATCCGCGCCCTCGCCCTCTGTGTCGCTAATCGTCCACTCAGGTCGAGGTCCGGCGAAGAGTCCGAACTTACTACCCATTTTCGGCCGGACAGATCTCCCCCGGCTTTGCGGGTATCGACTCTCCAATTGGCTCGTTGGGAAGCTCTGATGTCTGCCTACCTCAAAAACATGCCATGGAAGCCTAAAAACGCTCGCCTCGTTATATCAGTCGGTAGATAGTGTGACTCTTACGCTCAYGAGCCGATTGATCACACAGTCATGGGTTCGAGCCCCATACGAGGCTTCTTTTTCGTCTTCTGCACAACCACAGAAGGTCTATACACGCGAATCAAAGGACAGATGGGCAGGAAGTCGTTGGTAGAACATTGGGTGCGCTGACGAGAGGTGTGGCGGCGGTACCACCATTGTTTTAATTTATGTAATTCATGGTTCTGCGGACGCCTGATGGACTGCAGGAGTCAAACAACGTTCAGAGCCTGAAGAACACTGATGGAATGTCCATCGGCGCGCTGACTATCACGAAGCACACATTTGCTACGCTTATCGACCCACTATCCGTCACCTCGGCCTCCTCACACACAAGCACTGGAATGGTTCCGCTTGTTGTCCTGTGGTCTCGCCCATGCACAGCTACTCCGGGACACTTTCTCCAAATTGTGCTGAACGGGAAACCAACCTTCACGAACATCGACGACTTCGAATACTTCGAGCAAAATATCGAGCTTGCCGCATCCTTGGACAAGTACGGCTGCAGTTACGGCACTGCACACCTTCCTACAGCACATCAAGAAAGAGGGGCGGGTGCCACCCCTGCTGCTGTTCACCGTAGAGGCACGCCTAAGGCAGCCTGAAAACTGCGCAGACGCTTTCAAACAAAGCCTGCAAACGTGGGAAGACATTACTGCGCCTTACAGTTATTATTACAGCATGGCGACGCGGTGGAAGGTGCCTACGTTTGCCAAGGACACTGCCACCGAAAATCAGGATCCCGGACGTCCTGAGACGCTCGACGTTGACATACTTCTGCTACAAGCAATCCCCTACTCGGGTCTTCAAGACCTTCCCGCCCGAGTACGCTTGGGCGCTGGCGGCTGGACAAACTGTTTCTACTGGAGCAAAAACAAAGGGCGGCTGGGCTACTTACTGCGGGGCAGCATAACTCATCCGGCTGGTGAAACTCGCAGAGCAGGCGAACTCGAGTGAAGCTGAAGCAGGAAGCGCTACCATGTAATCAGGTTGTAATTCTTATGGTCGCGGTCCTCCCTAGCGTATCTCTTAAGTCGGAGAGAGTCTGTAACCACAGTCGGAGAGAGTCTGTAACTACAGAGGGATCACAGTGTCAGGAACTCTCTGCCAGCATCGCGTATCCGTCGTGCGAGAATTTGAGAATTCGGGCTGAGAATGTGAAGAGCCTTATCAGACATATGCAAGCAGATGTGCTCTGTGCCCAAGGGTATAGGTCTCCTTTCACTCCGCGGCCCTCCTCATACACGCCATCACCCAGGGAAGATGAGGCCATATCCGGGGACCGACCCACTCACTCCAACCTACTGCACGCATTTCGCGCTCCAGGGCGTGCTCGTAACCGTGGCTCTGACCACACCGAGCTCGCGCCGATGCACACAAACGCATCTCCCTTACAACGGCACTTTCGGAGCTCTTCCATCTCCAGCGCAACACATATAAGCTGGCAGCGGCTGTCCATCATTCCCCTAACTCCCACTCACCATCAACTTGCATTATGACTTCCAAGAAGTCCAAATCCAAGCCGCCCAAGCCCGTGCAGGACGAGTCTTAGCAGGTGGGGGACTTCGAGCTCATTTCCGCCGACAAGGTGTGCTTCCATGTCCCATCTATCTACCTGGAGTGCTGGTCGTAAGTTGCGACTGAAGTTGCCCAGCTGACGCTAGTGACGCATTCGGCGGTATGCTCGCCGTGGGCAGCGGTCCCAGGGTTATCGAGCTTGACGAACCGGCGGTGGCACTGCGCGGCTTCCTGTCTACCGTCAAGAACCAGCGCCTGGACAGCACGTGGATGGAGAAAGCGCTGTTCGCGCGTGCCGTGGCCGTTCTATCCTTCATGGCGCGTTTCGGGTGCGATGCGGCGCTGGACATCGCGCTCGCTTGCCTCGAGGAGCGCGTCAAGATGGGTGAGTGGCCGCGTTTCCTCCTTTTCCTTGCTGGGGCAATCTTGCGCCGCCCGGCGATATGCGAAACCGCTCTCACCCCATCTCGCGACTTCGCGCCCGACAAGACTCGGGGGTAGTTCGAGCACACCCACCCAGGACGGTGCGGACCATTATACCCTCGACTTCCGTGGGCACCTCAAACAGACACTCGACGCTCTCCCGACGGAGTACCTCTGTGCCTTGGCCGCCTCCGGCACAACTAACCGCATGCGCGTCACCTATTCCCGAGAGCACGTGAAGAAATTCGGCGCGTACCTGGACAAGTTTCTGGGCAAGCGAGTGCGCGAGGTTGACACCGAACAAAGCGCCCGCAAGCGTTCGAAGCCTATTCCACCTCGCATACCCGCTCCTCGGAACCCCAGCCGGTCAATGCCGCCCTGGTCCCAAGAGGACAAACGAGACTGGGTGTCGGAACTCCTTGAACCCTGGCGCAGCTACAACCTCCGACAGTCTAAGGTCTTCGAGCGCATCCGCCAGCAGCACATCCGCCAGCAGCAAGCCGTCAAGCCTGTCGCCCAGCTGAATCAACGGAATCCCGTAGCAGGCCACTATCTTGACTCTTGGCGCACCGTCAGGCCGCCACCCCTCCCCGTCCAGCCGGCCAACCAGGGCGCCATCCAGCAACCTGCCCATCACCTCGTCACCCAGCTGGCCACCCAGCAGGTTGTCAAGCAGTCCGCCAAGCAACCTGTCAAGCAACCTGTCGAACAACCGGTCACGCAGACTGCTAGGCAGCCCGTCGATCGACCTATCAGGCAGCTCGTCAAGCTGCTCGCCAAGCTGACCATCGCTCAGCCCGTCAAGCGTTCCCTCGAGGGGGCCGTCGAAAAGTCCACCAAGCAAATCGTTCAACAGTTGGCCAAGCAGCCCATTAAGCAGTCGGCCAAGCAGCCTAAGTCCTGCCGCCCCCTGCACCCTCTTCCTTCTAGCGCGGACCCTGCTTCCCTCGCCCCTCTCGCTCCTCTCGCTCCTCTGCCTCCCTTCTCCTCTCCCCCTCCCACTTCCGCTCTGTCTCCCGTCAATCCCCCCAAGCGCGTCAAGCGCAGCAAGCGCGCCTGATGGCGGAGCTGCCAGTGTCATCAGTGTCACTTCCTCCCCACTCAATCAAGTATCAAGTAGTCAAAGGATGATGTATCAGTGTATCCTAACTCTTCACTTCGCCATGTCGCTGCACACGCTCCACCTGCCAACGCCGACGGACGACGCCGCCTGGTCCAAGCGCGACTTCCGCCTCACCTCGGCCGATAACGTCTCCTTCCGTGTCCCGTCCTACTATCTCCAGTGCTGGTCGTGTGTGTCCCCTCCTCCACCTTCGCTGATCCGCAGCGAGGTGTTCCGGAGCATGCTCGAGCTCTGCGGCGGTGAGCATGAGCGCGCCTAGTGCAAGTGACCGAGTCCTCCTCAACACTCCGTCACTTCCTGCACCCCATCACCACATTGGGTCTCGACCCTCCCTCCTTAGAGTCCGGCGGCCTGTCCAGCAACGTGCCAGCGCTCCTCGGTTCAATGGAGAAGTACCACTGTCCCCTCGCCATCGCATGTGGAAGGGACAGGCCGTGGCGCGCCTTCGGCGCCCCGACAGGGCCGCACTCGAACTGAACACACTCAACTTCCGCGCCTTGCCCAAGGAGAGGCTGGGACTCCTCCCGCTCGAGTTACGCGTACAACCTCGTGTGTGGTGATGTTGGCGACGAGACGGAGGACACCCGGTTCAAGGATCTGGAGAAGAAGGGTCGGTTCATCGCGTTTCTGGAGCTGTGCTCGAGAAAGCAGGTTGAGTGACCTGTCGTGAGTAGATGTAAGTAGCGAGGATGAGACGACGCGTAGGTATACATTTCCTTTGACACTTCTGTACGTACTCCGGACCCTCCGGATCCTCCGGACGCTCTAGGCCCTCCTGGCTCTCTGGTAGAGTCGAATCCTGCGTCGCTTACTTGGTCAGGACGCCAGTGATGTGGGGGACAGGGGAATACCACGGCTCGTCAGAGGGGTTGGCAATGTCGACGGTCGACCATGGGCCGCCCTTGAGCAGCTTCGCCTCTGTGTTGCGGCACAGGTCGCAGCCGCCCATCATGTGGGGCCAGACGAGGTTCAGGATCCCTGGGGTGTCAGCCTTAGTTCCCCTATAGTCACTCGTCTCCGAATCTCTCGCCCTCCCCCGCACTCGCTTATTTCTGCTCGCTTTCGTTCGCTTCCATCGCTCGCACTCGCTCATTGTGTACTCACACTGGTAGAGACGCATAACGCCGTGGGTCTTGACATGCTCGTAGACGTACCAGCGCCCTCCGGGGCGGAGGTACTCGTACAGCTCGCGGATGTTGCGCTCGGGCTCGGGAATGGAGCAGAGGCAGAGGAGGGTGACGACGCTGTCGATGCTGCCCTTAGGGATGCCCGCCTTGCGGAGGTCCTCGATGCCGACGGGGACGACCTCGTACTTACCCTGGAGGCCTGCCGCCTGGACAGACTTTAGAAGCCCAGGCTGGAGGTCGGGGTTGGGCTCGACGCCGTAGACGCGGTCGACCTTAGCGCCAGCGGCCGAGTCGGCGAAACAGGACACCCAGTTACCGGTTCCGGGGCCGACCTCGATGACGGTGCCGTGGACGGGCGCATGCTTGGCGGTGGGCACCTTGATGCCGGCGCGAACCTTGCCTTGGAGGAGGGGCACGATGCGGCCYTCGTGCGCCTGGCGGACGCGGGGCGCGAAGACGTTCCACATGTTGCCGAACCAGGCGTCCTGGAACGCCCTCAGCGAGGTGAGCGTGCCCCAGTCCTGGGCGAGAGCGAGCTTGGCGACCGTGATCGGGAAGAAGACGACGGCGCCCGTGAGGAGGATGAGCGGCTGGGCGATCACGAGCAGCGCGTTCGGCATGGTGTATGAGGTTGGTTGGGAGAGTGGGCAACAGCATACGACGAGATCCCGCACCCATGAAGGGTCATGCCCCCCAGGCCATGGCGGTGGAGGCCGTGCGCCCTTTTCGGCATCTTCTTTCAGGGCCCCGGCTCTGGCCGACGATCCGCACGTGACGTCTCTACGAACGCGTATCTCAAGCTCTCACTATGGTAACAAGATGCCGCGTAAAGGGTACGACTGGCGAAGGACATGGCTGACAAAGCAGCGTGATTGACGCGGCCGTCTTCCCGCATATCGTGCAGGAAGTTTTCGACTATGCGGATCTGGATACCCTCCTCACTCTGTCCCAGACCAGCCCTCGTTCCGCCGCGCGGCGACACGGCGACTGCGCCCATACAAACACTTCGAACTGCGTATCGCCGACGTGCCAGAGTCTATCCACCAAGACCTAACAGTGTGGTACCTCTATGAGCTTACAGGTCTCGGCGTGCATGTTCTGGCGGACGCGATGCACTTCCACTGGGGCCAGGCTGGCGACGACTGGCACGACTTCGAAGGAGCCCACACACCGATACCGGAGAGCGAGCGGGGACACAAGTGGACGTTCGAGTACTACGACGCCGAGGAGGACGTCCACGTGTGTTTGAAAGAGGACGGGCGCGTCGATTCCTTTGAAGAGATTCCTGACGCCGACATGAGCGCCCTCAAGCGCGCGCAAGTCCTGGACATCCGCTACGCGGCCGGAAAGGCTGAGGCCGTTCTCAGCACCCGCCTGATGCCCCACCTGCACACCACGCGCTTTCCCGCCGTCGCGCCCCCGATGATCCAGGAATCGCTGTCGGACACTCATTTTTTCTCGAGATGCTGAAGATAGAATAGTACCTGTTTTTAACCCTCCACACGTCGAGCGCATCGTGTTCTTCGACAACCCGGGACGTTGGTTCAAGCCCGTCCCTTACAACGAGGACTTTGACCTGTGCTCTGACAGAACAGCGAAGATCGTGATCCACCAGATGAACGGCCGCAAAGGAAGAGACAAAGACGCAATGTGTCCGCCCCTTCCCATGCCGCCTTCGAAGCGGCTTCAGAAGGTCACATACATCCTCAAGAACGAGGATGGAGCGAGGAGCCTGGAAAGATACATCGAGGGTGAAGGAGAAGTGATGGACAAGAGGGAATCATGTCCTAGGTCGTTTCCTCAGGTACAAGTCCGGGAGAGGGCCGGGAACATACTCGGAGTTATTGTCCGGCGCTACAGGCATGGCCACGGCATCATCGTTGGGAGCTGTCAATCGGTTGAGATTGTATGCCGCGACGGCCATATTGAGCCAGGATAGAGAGGTTTGGGCACGACCACCCACCGCCGTTGTCCGAAATAGTGGATGTCGACGAGGAAACGGCGACAGGTTGGTCATGATACGGACGCAGACCAGCTACACGAGTTGGCCGACCGTACGCCTTTGGACAGGCCGGTTACCTTTGTAGTCGAATCGACATGAATGAGGATGTGGCGGTTCACGTTGGAGAAGAGGACCAATTCACTGTTGAGCGGGACAAGGTGAGCAGCAAGATTTGCAAGATGGAGTGCGAGGGACGCCAGTGGGCGGTCGGCGCGCATGTCAACTTGTCGCGGTGACATCCAGCGCGAGAGGTCTAGCTCGACTAGAAGGACGCGTGTACGGCTGTCGTTGCCACTGCCCATCCTCCGCGTCATCCACGCCGTCGATCCACTCACATCCACCAATGTCCACTCACATCCACCCAGCCCCCTCATGCCACTGTCGTCCTCATCACCGAGTTCTCCGCCGCCATCACCATCATCACTATCGGACGACAAGCCAGAGTTTGTGACGACATTTCCTCGCACGTCGTACATCCGTCCAGAAGAGAGTCACGTGCCTCATGCATGAAGTCTCCATGTCCAGCAGCTGGCAGCGATGGAGGGAGCACATCGGCTTCGCATTAAAGGATAAAGCATCTAGATACCTTAGAATTCCCGTGAAAGAGCTGATGGGTCAGCCCAAACCCAGAGTCCGGGCTCGAGGTGAGACGAGGATGTCCAATGCAGCTGTGGTAGGGGACCTGAATACCTGAATGGTGGACGGTTCGCGGGCTCACTATGTGGGCCGGGGTGAAGTATCATGTTAAGGTGACGGTCGTCGGCGTCGGGGCGCAAAACCTCGATCCCGACATCCTCAGAGAAGAGCGACTCGATGCCAAACCGGAAACCGCGGCGGAAACTAATGGAGAGAAGTCTGACGACTCGTACCGTGCCGAGAACTACAGTAACTACAGTACCGGTCAATAGCGACCGGGGACGACATTGTGCAGTACCTCAAATGGCAGATCGTCGAGCGTGCCAGAGCCAGGGAAAGTGGGCGACTTCGAGGAGAAGGCGCGGCGGAACGTGACGTTCCTCACGAGGGACGCGTACCGAGACTTGATCGGTGAGGAGGACTTGGCTACTTCGCTATCGAGTCAGACGTGCATTACCACAAACGCCGTTTCGCTCTGTAGCCCTATGCATGAGTGCAACGACACTGCACCTGACTCGGCTTCTTCTTTCTGAGACACCGGCCGGCGTTGACCGACGGTCGGCACGTGACCTCGCCGATCAATAAGAACGCCATGCCAACTTCTGTCCGACTGACTCCTTCTCTCGACGCCTGTTCATCGACCAGGTGGCCAGAGATGGCTCGAATGATGCCGTTGGAGGAAACGGTGGCATTGATGCAGGGTCGTTTGCCACTGCAGTCCTCAATGAGCGAGAACGTGCACTCGCCGTTGGACAGGCGGGAGGTTGTGGATGTCGACGTGCCAGCCTTGGACGCGCAGGGTTCTGGTGCTCAGAATATTGTCAGTAGTTGAGTCGCAGAAATGGAAGTTGGAAATGCTGATGATACGATCGCCGACTTTGAAAGCGAATTCACCATCCTCAATATCATCATCCTACCAGTGGCAGTTATCATACTGCTACCTGGTTGCAGCTACCACGCTGCTGCACGATCGCTCGAAACCAGCCAGCCTCAAAAGCTGACATCACGAGCCCAGCCTATCTCCCGCGCCGCATACCGCGGAGCCTCAGATCAGCCGCGGCCCTCGGCCAAGATGGCGTCGGGCGAAGTCTGCGCCTGGAAGGGATTCCAGTTCTGCCAGAACACCGTAGGAAAGCGTTCCGGCGTTCCACGCTTTACGCAAGCGATGGCATGTAATAATAGACTTGTTCGGAGAGGGGTGTGCTTGTCCGGTCGGTTGCAACCCCAATCTACGTTGCAAGTCTGCCACTTGCCCACATAAAGTGTTGCAAGCAGGGGAGGTGCCCACTGGGCTGTCAGCGCCTCGATTGGCGCCGAAGTCAGGCCGCCGCCGCTCTGCTCGCGGTGTGTCCTGCCTGGCATGATCTGCGGGCCTTCAACTCCGGATGAGGCGAAAGCGGGCAGTGAATGTCCGCGGTAAGACACCGCGGACCATGATCGCCTCCACAGCGCGTCATGCAGCTCCGCCACCACGTGGAGCTTCCAGTAGAGGTAGCCACTAATAGCAAAGCCTATGTGCAGGCGTAGACCGGAATAGACAGCGATCGGAGCGAGCCCGGCACAGGCTGATAGCGGCGTCCCGTCCACAAGTAGTGCAGGCTATGACGCACATCCATTGCAGCGGTGACTGCTGCGTCTATGCGCATGTGTGGATATGGGCCTTCCATTCCGACACCCCTTTCGAGTGGAGAGAGATCCGACATCCGATAGAACAGCTTCCTGTTGGCCAGTCGTTGTCCGCAGTCATTCTGCAATTCGCTTTACACTTCCTTGCCTTCAATGCAAGCTCGCTGCGACATTGCAGGGTAGAAGAAGGAAGAAGGTTAGCGAACGTCTGACCCGCTCTGCACACTCCGCAACCTCAGTGCTCCGCCGTTTCCGCCAGAACCCAGAGGAGTCACCAGCTGGACATGTGAGCTGGCACGCGCCCGCCGCGCTGGTGGCGGCGAAGTGAGGGCGACATGATGGTTTCAGGCTCTCCCACTACTCTCTGCGCCAGCCGCCGGGGCTGGCGGAGGCGTTGCCTCGGCGCCGCCTACGCCGCGCGGTGCCTAGACTCGGCGGCTGAACGCCGCCGAGCTCGTGCTCGTGCTCGTGCTCGTGTTCTGGCAGCGGCCAACTTTTGTCCGTTTGTCCATACCTGCCATACACCCTCGCGCTGGGTGTTGAGTGTCAGGCTCTGCGAGTGTGGCAGACAAGGTGCGAGAGCACAATGCAAGGGTGCGAGGAAGCGCGAGGGTGTCCACCGCCATTGTTGTGGGCGGGGCTGTTCTCTCATTCCGCCTCGCTCCTCTGAGTGGAGAGCGTTGGACACATGGCGGCGCATCATAACGACGGCGCAGGCTGAACCCATTACTCCAGGCTGTTAGCCGAGGCACTTCCCACATTCAACCGTGCGCGTCGTTGCATTCGCTCCACACTCAACCTCTGGCCCGGATGGACCGTCGCCGACCCGACGTTCTGGAACGTTGGAGGCAACATCGGGCATGGTGCAGGATCGGGTACCGCGTTGGACCTGTCCTGTGTCGGGCAGTACGGAGGTGCTCCAGACCAGAATGAGAGTAGAGGTAGGCCGGTTGTGATCTGCAAAAGCACGCACGTAAGTCGCATGGAGTTGCAGAACCCGCCACACGTGTCGCTTACAACGAATGCGAACGGGAACCTGACATTGGGGCAGCTGAATGCAGCGGTGCACAGGTAGAACAGATGGCAAACCCGGCGGCGTGCGGAATGCTTGCTCAGCTTACACACAGAGGTACGCCAAATCGAGGCCGCGATGGTATTCACCGCATAGGGAAGCTGGGCGCCTGGGAGATGGGAAGCCAGTGCGGCTCACGAATTCGCGGCCTCTGCTGGCGGTGAAGGCGAGGAGGAGTTGTAGCCAAACGTTGGCCCGACAGGACGCTGGGGAGGGTCGACTCGACTGGGAGTGCCGAGGGTAGCTGCAGGGCGTTGTCAGGGACCAGGGCTGCCACCTGGCTGTACATTCCGCAAAAGCGAGCGAACGGCGGCGGCGGGTGTAGCATTGGCGCACGGTCGTGTTGCGCTATACGGCTGGGAGGGGCGGAGGGTTCTCCGAACCTCTTCGCAGAGCTGGGAAGCAAGCTCAACTCAGACAGGTCCCAGAGGTGGTACTACACTCATTAGGGACAGCAAACTTGGCGAAACTGGAGACCCGAAGAGCATGCAGATATGCCGTTTCAGCGCTCCAAGCATCACGTGTGGATGAGCAGGGAGACAAGGAATTACCTCCCTTTCGGAAGCGAAAGTTTGTACGGGGTGTAATGGAATTGAGTGAGTAACGGGTGTAGGGCTGTTGGGGCTGCTACAGGGCCGCTCCGGGACCAGACATTACGTCACAGGAATGCTGATGTGGTGGCCACAAACTTGCAGCAGGCACTTGGGGCACTTGGTCCGAGGACCTCTATACTCCTGCAAGCGCCGGCCGCGGTTCACTGCCGGAGTGCATGCAGGACGCAGTTGTGTTGTTTGTACCTTGAGTACCTGTACCTAGTGTGCCGAAAGCAGGCACTTGAGCCCAAAGCGAACTGCCTGGAAGCTTGCGTCTGATCATGAGCAATCGACACGAGGGCGACACCCGCATACTGCAGCATCTCGTCCCTCGTCCCCCGTCAGCTGCGAATCCACCGTCAGACAGACATGACCGCCGTGAACTCTGAATATTCGACCCGACACGCTGCCTCCGACCCCGCGACTCCGACCCCGCAAGGCAGTTCCCCGCCCGACACTGAGGCTGCAAACTGATCGTCGCTTTCTTCTTCAACTTTGTCCTTTGTCATCACATCGCATCCGCAGACTGCTCACTAATCTTCACATCCTCACACCGACCAAACCGGGAAACCCAAATCCACTACCCATTCATCTCATTGAGCACCTGCGCACGCTGTAATCTATCGTCCCTAGTTCGGTCGCCGCCGCCGCCGCCGCCGCCGCCGCCGCCGCCCTCGACTCCATCGCTCCGACGCCGCGACCCTCGTCTAGACTACGCCACGGCGCCTACCTGCACCTCCGCTACCGACGGTGTTACGGCCCAATGCTGCGTCTCGGACTTTAGAACCAGCCTACAGCAACAATCAAGCAATCGAAAGCCGCCATGGAGGCGTGCCTGCTGGCCGATGGCCTCCCACTGGGGTTCCTGAAAGTATGTTGTTACCGCGTATCAGTTGCGCGCCAGTCGGCGCCAAGGCGCAGCAGGCGTCCGATATCTGGAGCGTTCGGAACGCCCCCTCGGTCAGTCGACGACGCTAACGAACAGGCGTACCCGTTTCCAGCGTTCGTGGTCGAGATCCCGGACCGGTCACAGGAGTTGCAGCACGAGCAGGCCGCTCCCGTCGTGCCTCACAGCTCGCATTCATCTGGTACGTGTGGCTCTGTGAGCATGGCGAACCCGTTCACGCCGTCCCCGTCGCACCCTCCACTACCCCTGGATATCAACATGGAAGAAGCCGTGACCTTGGGGGAAGAGGACGAAGGGGAGACAGCGCCAGGCGCCGGCACGGGCAAGCCTCAGCTGGACTCGCTGATGTCGCGCTGGTCGGGCGGGTCGTACCTCAGCACGAACTGCCCGATCGACCTGGCAGTCCCGGAGCTCGCGCGGGAGCGGAAACCCTCGCGCGAGCGCGGGCGGAGGTGGAGCAGCTTCAGTCGTTCAGTCCAGTTTATTGACGAGAAAGGCATCCCGACGCATTCCCCAGCGTCAGTGCCGTCTCAGCGAGTGTCTACGAGTACGAATGCGAGCACGAGTGCGAGCGCGCGGCGCGATTCCGAGAAGTCACAGACACAGTCAGAGAAGAAGCTAGCCTCACCCCCGAACCCCCGCCCACATCAACAGAACGATTACTTCGACCACGAAGCCGTGTCACCCCTGTCGCACTCAGCACAGCTTTCGCCCCTGTTGCCGCTGCCTGCCGAGCCGTCCCTGACCCCGCCCCGGATACTGTGGACGAACAAGCAGTACGACCTCCAAACGGCGCGCACACCGCTACACGATCTCGTAGACTCGACGTCTCTTTCAGCGTTCCACGCTTGGCTGCTCGGCACTGGTGCGCCGTCGCCCGAGTTCACGCTCGCGTTGGGCACGAGAGTCTCGCTGGATCTGGTCAAGACGATCCAGACAGGGATCCAGAACACGTACGCCGTCGTCACGTCTGTCCGCGTGAATGAGGGACCTCAAGCGACGCGGGAACCGCCAGCAGCGCTGTCCTTGCCGGCAAGCTCGCCGCGGCCTAGGGCGCGATCGCTGGACCCCACTGAGCAGCTCCGGCCGCTTATCACTCAGTCTGGACGCCGAAGAGGCGGGAGGCGGACACCCCCCGTGTCCATTCCGAGGGAGAATGGGCTACCGCCCCCGCCGCGGAATGACGCCGAGGAGCGCCTATCCTGCGCCCAGTTGCTGCTGGACACGAAGTGGGAGGACACGCCGGCGGGACCGATGAAGGACTGGCCGCCAGAGGTGCACTCCATGATTCGGCTGATCTTCATGTCCTCGGACCAGGACTCGATCTGGGTCGGAAGCGACATGCGTTTGGTCTAGTGAGTTCACTCACGATCCCGAAACTAACAGCAGTAACGACAAGTGCACGTCGATAGTGGACCACCCTCGGGCGTTCGGATCGAGGATGGAGGACGTGTGGCGCCTCTTCTGGCCGGAACTGAAGCCGCTCGTTGACCGGGCGTGGGCCGGCGAGCCGGTCGTGCACGAGAACGACCGGATCCTGTTCGAGTTGAAGGACGAGCTGGGTGGTCCCTCGCGCTATCTGGAGAAGTACCACTCGTTCTCGTTCCTGCCGATCATGGACTCGGACGAGAACGTGATCGCGATCTACAACCCGACCGCGGACAACAGCGAGCGCATCCTCGCCGAGCGGCGGCTAGATACGACGCGCGAGCTCGTCGAGCACATCACCATGGCCAAGACGACGAAGCAGTTCTTCGAGTCGGTCGCCGAGGTGCTCGAACATAATCCCGCCGATGCGCCGTTCGCCATCTGCTACAGCGTCAAGGAGAAGGAGGCGGGTGAGTCGGGCGACAAGGCGGTCCATGACCTGCTCGGGCGCAAGCGGCTCGGCTCGCACCACGGCTCGAATCCGAGCTCGACCGACAGCCCCGCCAGCATGATGAGCGGCACGATCCCGCCTTTCGACAGCAGCAAGCAGGTAACGCTTGTGCTGGAGTCGAGCGTCGGCGTGCCGAAGGGCCACAAGTGTGCGCCAGCGCACAAGTCCATCACGATCTCGAAGGGCGGTCCTGGCCGTGCGGCCCTCGAGCACTTCCACCCGGGCCCACATCGGCGGAACTCGCCCGTCCCCGCGCGATCCTCGCTGCACTGGTCCACGATCGGGACGCGGCGTAACGAGCAAGCGTACAGTGACGGCCTGGAGTGGCCAATAGCACGCGCGCTCGCGAGCCGGCAGTGCGTCGTTGTGCACAACATCGGCAGCCTGATCGAGGGCCTGCCGGTCAGGCAGTGGAACGATCTGCCGGACACTGCGATCATTGTRCCGATGTCGTCCGAGTCGAGCGACCACATTCCGCCAGGCGTCATGATTCTTGGCCTGAACCTGTACCGCCCCCTCGATGGCGAGTACGAGGACTGGGTGCAGCAGATCCGCGGGCATCTCTCTGCTGCGCTGAACTCGGCAATCGCGAACGAGAAGGAGCTTAAACGGCGTATCGACCAGGAGAAGCTCGACCGGGCCAAGACGGCGTGGTTCCGCGGCGTCGCGCAGGAGTTCCGCTCCCCGCTCACGCTCATCTCGGGGCCATTAGAGGACCTCTCCCACGAGGCCGCCAAGGACATGGACGTGAAGCAGCGTCGGAAGCTGATAATGGCGAAGAAGAACGTGTTCAAGCTCGAGCAGCTGGTCACCTCACTCCTCGACTTCAGCAAGATTGAGCTGGGCAAGTTCAAGATCCACTACTTCGTGAACAACCTGAAATTCTGGCTGCGCGAGCTGTTCGACCTGTTCAAGCCCACGATCAGCAAGATCGGCAAGCTCTCCTTCGAGCTGGATATGGACACTGTCGACAGAAGGGAGAAGGAGCTGATCTACTTTGACCCGATTCTGCTCGAGATGGTTGTGTCGAATATGCTCTCGCACTCGATCAAGAACTGCGGCCAGAAGGACAGGCAGACAACTGTAACCCTGAAACTCCAGTTTGACGACCAGTATGCCAACATCTCAGTCATCGATACGGGCGACGGCGTGTCTAACATCAACGACGTAGAGAGCCCAACGGAATGGTCCCAGCCCGCCGCCGCCGCCGCCGCCGATGACGACGACGACGACGAGAAGAACCTCAGCAGCTCGAGCGGCATCTCGCTCGCGCTAGTCAAGGAGATAGTACGGCTGCACCAGGGCCAACTGCGGATCGAGAGTCGCGCGGCGAACGATCCACAGCACGGGAACACGATCACGGCCCGCATTCCGCTGAAGTATCATTTGGCGGAGAACGAGCTGGGTTTTCCTTCCGAGTCCCCCGTACTCGGGGACGGCGAGGACGGTTTCGACCACGACGCGCCGCAAGCCGCCTCCTTCGGCGTGTACGGGAAGCAGGTTGCGAAGGAGCTTTCCGACTGGAACGAAGACCTCGGCGCGGCCCCAGAGGCTGAGAGTGCCGTTCCCGAGGGCCTCATGTTCGAGAAGGACGATGTGGTGCTCGTCGTCGACGAGATGAAGGACATACGCGACTACATCAGGGACCTGTTCGAGCCGTACTGCACCGTCCTAGAGGCTGGTAACGGGTACCAAGCGTTGGAGCTGATCCAGGCGGGGCAGAAGCCGAGTATCGTCATCTGCGACCTGCTCATGCGCAAGCTGACTGGTCTCGAGCTGCTGTCCGAACTCCGAGCTACCGCCGCGACGCAGTTCGTCCCCGTCGTCTTCCTTTCCCCTGTCAACGACGACGACCTCCGTGTCTCAGCCTTCATGGCAGGCGCAGAGGACTTCATCATCAAGCCGTTCAAGCCGAAAGAACTCCTGCTCCGGGTACACCTGCATATGCAGATCGGGAAGAAGCGGGAGAATCTCGAGTCCCTCTTCGCACAGCGGACGCAGGAGATGGCCGTGCTGTCCAACTACTGTCCGTCTGGCATTCTCAGGTCAGACGGGTGCGGCAACATCATCTATGCGAACGAGGCGTTCCGTGAACCGGCGGGCATGTCGCTCGAGACAAACGCAAACGACTGGATCTCATACGTGTGCCATGACCAGGCGCGGAGCTTTGAGCGCTCCTGGCGTGCCCTGCTCGACGACTCCGGGGCTGAGATGACGACCAAGCTCGAGTGGAAGTGGAAGACAGGCAAGACCATGAGCGGCACCTTCATCAACCTGAAGAAGCTGAACCAGAACCTCTCGGGAATCCTGGCGTGTGTGACGGATATCAGCTACAAGGAGGAGATGCTCATCGAGGCGGAGAACCGCCGCATCCAGGCCGAGGAGAGTAAGCGGCACCAAGAGCTGCTGGTCGACCTTACGTCGCACGAGATCCGCACGCCCGTGTCTGCTATCCTCCAATGTTCGTCGCTGGTGAAGGAGAACCTCTGCTCCCTGATGGACCAGATGAAGTGGGCGCTGGCGAACGACGTCGGCTTCGTCCCCACGCCGCAAACTCTCCTCGACCTCGAGGAGGACGTGGACGCGCTCGAGAGTATCTTCACGTGCGGCGCGGTGCAGGAGCGGATCGCGAACGACATCCTGTCCCTGGCGCGCATCCAGCTCGACATGTTGAGTCTCCACGACGTCGAGATAGACATGCAGCACGAGTCACGCAAGAAGCTGTCCGTCTTCGCGTCCGAGGCGCGGATGAAGAATATCGAGATCGACCTCCAGTTTAACGAATCACTAGACCGGCTGGGCGTGTACGGCATCAAGACGGACCCCGTGCGTTTGGGCCAGGTCGTCACGAACCTGATCAGTAACGCGATCCGCTTCACAGCCAACTCACACACGCGCAAGATCTCGGTCCTCGAACAGGTGGCTTACGAACCCCCGCTTGAGGGGAGCACGAAGCCCCCTCCGTCAAAGGGACTGGAGAGGCAATACCCCGTCCCACCTCCAGAGGACACACCGATCTACCTCTACGTCACGGTCGCGGACACTGGGCCGGGCATGTCTGCGTCTGAGCAGGAGCTCTTGTTCCAGCGCTTCCAGCAGGGCAACAAGATGATCCACACGCGGTACGGAGGCAGCGGGCTCGGATTGTTCATCTGCAAGAAGATCACCGAGATGCTCGGCGGCGGTATCTCGGTCGAGTCCAAACTCGGCGAAGGCACCCGCTTCTACTTCTACATCAAGACGCGCACCGTCAGTCCCGGGTTCAAGCTGCATAATCAGGGCAAGAGCCCGCCGACGTCTCTGCCCATGTCGCCGAGCTTGTCGACGATCAGTCCAGTCACGCCAGCGATGGAACTCATCCCGTCCACCAACGGAAAGCTCAAAGCGCCGACTCCCCCCACGCCTGCGCGCGCTGGTCTGCCTCTCAGAGTGCTGATAGTCGAGGACAACCTCATCAATCAGACTGTGCTGAAGCGCCAGCTCATGAAGGCGGGTATGACCTGCGACGTGGCGGGTAACGGCGAAGAGGCGCTCAAGCTGTTGCGAAAGCGACAGCGTCTCCCTTCCCTGTCTGCGTCCGCCTCTCCTTCTTCCCCCACATCCTCCACATCCTCCTCCTCAACGTTTGACGCCGGAGAAAGCGCCTACGACGTCGTCCTGATGGACCTCGAGATGCCGATCATGGACGGGTGGACTGCGATCAAGATTCTGCGCGCGAGCGAGAATCCCGCCCTTCAGAGCCAACTTGTCATTGCGCTCACAGGCAATGCGAGGGAGGGCCAGATTGTGGAAGCACTTAAGGCCGGCATGGACCACGTCATCATCAAGCCGTACAAGCTTGATCGGCTGATTGAGAAAATGAGGGGGGCTGTTGCGGAGCGTAAGGGTGGGAAGACGGCGGAGAAGACTGAGAAGGCGTGAGACAATGCCGCTGTGGACCCCGACGAAACTATCGGCCATCGCCTCGATTAGATCACCACTTGTCTGAACTGCGACCTCGACACTAGATATAATCTACTACTCGAGTATAACCGAACATGTTGTTATAATCATCGATCTCTATACCTCCCCGTATTTAGTTCCTACTGTAGACCAATGTATCGTTAGTTGACAAATGCTCTTGAGCATGGTCCTACTGTACGCAGCTCCTGGTCACCACGCATGCTCAAACATCCGAGCGTTACTTCTGGGAGGCCCGAGATACGTAATGAGGCAATGAGGCTCACTTGGGCGTGCTTGGCTTGTTGATGGAGTCGGTGGCTCGTAGTGGTTGTTTACATGTGCCTTGCACTTGCCGTGATAGTTGGCAGGTTTGGAGGTGGGGGCGTGGGCTCGGGCGCGTTTCAGGAACGATATGCGCCTGGGCCGCCTTCACACAGGGGATACGGGAGGCGCGGGCGGAGAGTCCACGCGTGGCGTGTTGTTGACCAAAACAACCACACATTTGGTCCCGCGGCAGGGAACGAGGGGACGCGAGGGAGGTAAGGGTCGCGTTTGGGTCGCGCTCAGACCACCCTGGGTGGTGCGGCTCAAGCTTTCTCCACGCTGGGTGGACACACCGACCACACGGGAGGGTCGGGCCACGTCCTGCACCGTAGGCAACAAAAACGTCGCCTGTCGCTGTTGCTTTCCCCTCGTAGTCCTATCCAACAACTTTCACCAGCAGTACCCCACCTTCATTCGTAGTAACGAGTGAGTATGACCAAGCATCTATTGCTATCGTCTGTTGTCGACGAGCCGTCACTGACGCTGTGTTTCTCTGCTCCCTGCTGCCATCACTCGTTCGTCCCCCATCGCTCTCGACTACAAACGCCCTGTCACTGCTGCGCCGCCGGCCCGCCCTCCTCTGCCCCGCCGCCAACGCAACGTCTCGAATGCCATGCCTTTCCTTGGTCTAACGTGAACCTGGACTGAATCGCACGATTCGGAACGCGATCATCACTGCCCACTGCCTTTGGCTTGCCCCTCGCGACGGCATGAACCCCCCGTTGGTCCGTTGGAACACCCGACTGCGCTCGTCCTGCTCTACTGCTGCGCCCCGTCCTTCCCCCGTCGCCCCGTCGCCTTCCTCTCCCGGTATGCTTCCCGCCGCTCACTCCCGGCCCTCCTGCTCCTGGCGTGCCATTCACTCACCCTCACCTGCTACCTGTTACCTGCTCCTGGCACTGACCGTGCTCGTCACGTTGGTTTGCGACCACCTTCCCTCCTCTCCATCGCCCCCCCTTACTTCCCTCACTCCCTCTAACGTGCAAACGCATACGCTCGACTCACCTCACCCACAATGTCCCGTTCAGTGCGCGAGATTGTCCACCTTCAGACCGGCCAGTGTGGTAACCAGATCGGTGCCAAGTTCTGGGAGGTTGTTTCCGAGGAGCACGGCATCCAGGCCGACGGCTCGTACAAGGGAACCAACGACATTCAGCTCGAGCGTATCAACGTTTACTACAATGAGGCCGCTGCTGGGAAGTACGTTCCCCGCGCCGTCTTGATTGACCTGGAGCCGGGAACGATGGACTCGATCCGTGGCGGTCCCCTCGGCACYCTGTTCCGYCCCGACAACTTTGTCTTCGGMCAGTCGGGYGCCGGWAACAACTGGGCCAAGGGCCACTACACTGAGGGCGCTGAGCTCGTCGACCAGGTYCTCGACGTCGTCCGTCGCGAGGCYGAGGGATGYGACTGCCTCCAGGGCTTCCAGATCACCCACTCGCTCGGTGGTGGTACCGGTGCCGGTATGGGTACCCTCCTCATCTCCAAGATCCGTGAGGAGTACCCCGACCGCATGATGTGCACCTTCTCSGTCGTCCCCTCGCCCAAGGTCTCCGACACTGTCGTYGAGCCCTACAACGCYACCCTCTCCGTCCACCAGCTCGTTGAGAACTCGGACGAGACCTTCTGTATCGACAACGAGGCCCTGTACGACATCTGTTTCCGTACSCTCAAGCTCGCTACCCCSACYTACGGCGACCTGAACCACCTCGTCTCSGTCGTCATGTCGGGYGTCACGACCTGTCTCCGTTTCCCYGGTCAGCTCAACTCGGACCTCCGCAAGCTCGCCGTCAACATGGTCCCCTTCCCCCGTCTGCACTTCTTCATGGTCGGCTTCGCGCCCCTCACCTCGCGCGGCTCCGCCTCGTACCGYGCCGTCTCGGTTCCCGAGCTCACCCAGCAAATGTTCGACGCCAAGAACATGATGGCTGCCTCGGACCCCCGCCACGGCCGCTACCTCACCGTCATGTGCATCTACCGCGGAAAGGTCTCCATGAAGGAGGTCGAGGACCAGCTCCAGACCGTCCAGGTGAGTTAATCTAACTCTCTCGTCGCTTCCAACGGCAGCTTCGAGCACGAACACCCCGAGAGAAAGCTAACAGTCGCTAGGCGAAGAACTCGGCGTACTTCGTCGAGTGGATCCCCGGAAACGTCGCCGCCGCGCAGTGTGACATCCCTCCCCGCGGCCTCAAGATGTCGTCGACCTTCATCTGCAACTCTACCTCGATCCAGTCGCTCTTCAAGCGTATCGGCGAGCAGTTCTCGGCCATGTACCGTCGCAAGGCGTTCGTGCACTGGTACACTGGCGAGGGCATGGACGAGCTCGAGTTCTCCGAGGCCGAGTCGAACCTTGTCGACCTCTGCCAGGAGTACATGCAGTACCAGGAGGCCTCTGCCGACGACGAGCTCTATGACGACGAGCTCCTCGAGGAGGAGCAGTTCGAGCAGGAGGAGGAGATCTAAGCTCTCCACCTTCCGTCGTAGGCCCAAAACCCCTGCAAACCTTCCTTTCTACCCCATGGCGACGACCCGGCGGCAGCCCTGTCGTCGCAGCGTCGCCCCAACCCCCCTACTCTCCTACCCTCCTTTTCTTCGCCACGCCCGGGCTGCTGAACCCGGTGTCTCGTGATGAGACGGCGTGCTGCGTTCTTCGTAGGTCATGTATACTATCACGTAAAGACGAGCGGCGAACAAGCACAAGCGTGCACGAGCGAACCGAGTGCGGCGAGTGAAGGGGATGGCCGCATAGCGATTGCGGCGAAACTGGAGAGTGTGCTGTTACAGTTACCGGCAATGGAGATGCCAGACGACTCACAGCAGACAGTAGTGACATTATAAGTTAAGCGCTCTGATGCTGACTCGGCCCTGGGGGTTGAGAAAGGCAGTCGCGCGCGGATCAGCCTTCCGGTTGACTTGGCGGCGTTCACGATTGAGCGAAGAAGGTGAGTGGTCGACCAATCTTGCTGGATCGCCGCAGCCTGAGACAGTCGACCGACTCAATCATGCTTTAATACGGCGCCTGAAGACCACTGCGACTGCGCGTATGCTTTCTCTTCGGTTCAACATCGCACACACACACGCGTCTATCACCCGCAAACGCTCTCCCTTCCTCTCTCTCTCTCGACACTCGTTCGTCCGTCGTTCTCACACTCTCTACCACACCTTTCATCTGACCATAATTACTACCCCGAACGCACTGTCACTTACGCTGCTGCTTTGCCAGCGGACTCAGCGGACTTTCCCGCCTTCCTCCAACTGATCAGCTCGCCTTCCTCGCACCACTTCCAGTCAAGTGAGCTTGACTCACAGTCCGATCACCCTCTCTCAGTCGGTCTCACAACTCTTGACCGAAGTATAGATCTTCTTCTCAACCAACTAGACCGATCACTAGTGCGTGCAGGAACCTTACCCACACCGTTCCGCGAAGAACTTGTCACGCCCGTCAGCGCCAAGCTCCTGTCACAGTTTCGCACGTTATTTCTTTGATGGTGAGTTGAGTATAACGTCAGAATGCTATCCAGTTGCAACCACCCCTCCCCTGCTCTTCCCAACAGTCACGCGCTCGCAGGAGACGACGCCTCGTTCAGCCGTTGGCTCGACAAGCTTTTCCGTCGGCTGCTGGAACCGCTTATCTGCGATGTCTGCGATGGACGGCCGGATCATCCGCTCGTCTGGATCGCCAGGACCAGACGAGACCCAAGCAGACCGTGTCGCTACATTCCTCGTCCTGCGATTGTGAAACGACGCAATCTTGGCTTGCGGCCAGAGAGGGCTGTGGCACCTGTGGTCAGTGCGGTGTGTGAGAGGGGAGGCTGGCCCGAGTTGCTCGTCTCATCCAGAACATGTCGGCAGAGACATTCCGCCTTTTCTGTCGAGACTCTCCGGTTGATAGGCTGCAGAGCCCATGTCCGTGCTATATGCAGTGGCGCTAGCGTTGCTGCTGCTATAAGAAGAAGTGAGTTCGGATAACGCTGCTGATAAGACCAAGAGGACGAGCGATAGCAATGGCCGTGGCGTCTCTCGCCTCCGACTTTTGGTCGTGTGATAGGCAATTGAGCACCTGCCCGGTCAGTGCGTGAGACGCACGCGGGGCCCGCATGGCGTCGGGGGTGCATGGCCGGTTTCTCGGCGAGGACAGCGCCTCGAGCTGCAATGCCAGGCGGAGGTATACGGTGTACGCCGGCCCAAACACTGGGACCTGGGCGGATAGGAGATGGCTCTGCCCCGAGGTTTTACGAAGTGGTGGTGGATGTGCAGAGTACGTGCGTGCGCGTGAGCAATGAGCATGGGCCGATCCCTATGGTCCCTGATGCCTTGGAAATTTCAGCCCTTGCAGCCCAGGACGGCCAGGATGGACGAGGAAAGACGCCGGACCGTTCCTGGACCCACCGTGGGTCACCAGTCTCGGGGAAGGGGAGCAGAGGCAGGCTGCTTGAGATGAGATTGGGAGCTGAGGGTATGGCACGTGGTGCCCCTGATTAACCCTCCTTTGGATGTCCTGCCGAGGCCCTGGCATGGCCCTGTCGCCCTTGGCAATGCCAAATCGCGCGCCGCCGATAAGTGATTCGCCCACAAAATTACAGATTACGCTCACCGCACCGTAATGATTTTGACTCGGCGCGTGGCCAGAGGATTGATTGGGTTGTGACGAGGCCAGCCTGGCCCAGCTGGGGGTGGAGCCCACAGGCCAGACCGGACAGAACTGGGACCGCCTGCGATAAGCGTTCTCCGGGTCCTCCGGGTCTCCGCCCTGGCGCCTGAGAGCAGAGACCAGACCCCGGCAAAATTCACACCATGCAGAGCAGTCGACCAGAGTCACAGCCCGAAATCTCCACACGGCCACTCCCACCACTCGGACGGCCACCCGCCTGCAATCCGCCGGCAGCTGCAGTCCCCCCGGCGACCTGCGACCCGCGACCCGCGACCCGCGACCCGCACGAAAACCTTTCGGACCGTCCCATCTTTATCTTAATAACTCTCATCCCCCCTCGTCTCTCGACGATCCCCATCCGCCGCTCGGCACCGGCATCCACGAGCTCAGCCCATCGAGCCCATTGAGCAAAATGCGCTTCCTCGACAAGCTCAACGCGCGCGTCGCGCAGTCCTATTTCGGCAAGTACTTCCGCCTCGAGGGAAGTGGCCATGTGAGTAGAATTTTGGCATATCAGTGATTCATTGGCCTCGCGTCATAGAGAGTTCCCAGCACTGGCTAGTCGCGGCCATCTCCCATCGCACTAGCTGGCGGTTGGCATTGCATCCTGCGTTTGCCACAGGACATATGCATGGCGGCGACGCTGTGAAACAACGCTGGATGGCCAAATGCGGAGCAACCAAAGCTGACCAACCCAGCGTAAGGAGCGCAAGAACACGACGTTCACGAACGAGATCCGCGCCGGTCTCGCGACCTTCTTCGCGATGGCGTACATCATCAGTGTGAACGCGTCGATCGTGTCCCAGTCCGGCGGCCCCTGTGTGTGCCCGCCCGAATCCATGTCCGACCTCTGCGACACCAACGTCGAGTACATGCAGTGCGTGCAGGAGGTGAAGCGCGACATTGTCACCGCCACCGCCGCCATTTCCGCCCTCGTCACCTTCTGCATGGGCGCGTTCGCCAACATGCCCATCGGCCTCGCGACGGGCATGGGCACGAACGCGTATTTCTCCTACACCGTCGTCGGATACCACGGATCCGGCCTGATTCCTTACAAGGTCGCGCTCGCTGCCGTCTTCGTCGAGGGCTTCGTCTTCGTCGGCCTCACCTGGCTCGGTATCCGTCAGTGGCTTGCGCGCGCCATCCCCGCCTCGATCAAGCTCGCGACCGCCGTCGGTATCGGACTCTACCTCACGCTCATCGGCATGACGTACTCGGCTGGTATCGGTCTCATCACCGGAGCCGACGCGACGCCCATTGAGCTCGCCGGCTGCCACCCCGCAATGAAGGACCCGGACACTGGCCTCTGCCCGTCGAGCGACAAGATGCGCAACCCGACCCTGTGGCTCGGTATTTTCTGCGGCGGCGTCTTCACAGTCATGCTCATGATGTACCGCGTCAAGGGTGCCATTATTGCCGGCATCCTGCTCGTGTCTATCATCTCGTGGCCCCGTAACTCCCCTGTCACCTACTTCCCGCACACGCCGCTCGGCGACGACGGCTTCAACTTCTTCAAGCAGGTCGTCACGTTCCACCCGATCAAGCGCACGCTCAACGTGATCGACTTCAACATGTCGGAGCACGCGGGCCAGTTCGGCCTCGCGTTCATCTCCTTCCTGTACGTCGACATTCTCGACGCGACCGGTACGCTGTACGCGATGGCCCGCTTCGGTGGATTCCTCAACAAGCGCACGCAGGACTTTGAGAACTCGACCATCGCGTACACCGTTGACGCTCTCGGTATCTCGATCGGTTCCGTGCTCGGTGTTCCCCCTGTCACCGCCTTCGTCGAGTCTGGCGCCGGTATCTCCGAGGGCGGCCGCACGGGCATCACGGCGATGACTACGGGATTCTGTTTCTTCATCGCCGTCTTCTTCGCGCCCATCTTCGCCTCGTTCCCGCCGTGGGCGACGGGCTGCACGCTGATCATTGTCGGCGCGCAGATGGCCGCCGAGGCGCGTTTCATCAACTGGAAGTACTTTGGCGACAGCATCCCCGCCTTCCTCACCATCTGCATGATGCCCTTCACGTACTCTATCGCCTACGGTCTCATCGCAGGCATCATGAGCTACATCATCATCAACGTCATGGTCTGGCTGCTCGAGAAGGTCTCCCGCGGCAAGCTCGTGCCCCCGAACAAGGACGACAAGGAGCCGTGGACGTACAAGATTGAGGGCGGATTCTTCCCCGCCTGGGCCGTGCGCCTCTCCAAGGGCCAGAAGCACTTCTGGTCGGACAAGTACGACACAGACGCCGACTCTTTCGTCTCGGACGACGCTTCCGAGTCGTCCGCGCCCGCCGAGAGCAGCAACGCCGCCGAGAAGAGGGAGAAGAAGGACAAGGCCGAGGAGAGCGACAAGAGCTCTGAGCCCCCGAGTCCTTCGGGTCTCCGTCCGATTCCTCAGGAGCGCATCGAGCCGACGCTCGAGAGCGAGAAGGTTGTCGTGTAAGCGAGCAGCGAGCAGCGAGCGATAGCGAGCTCGAGCTTCAACACTTTGACTCTCTTCACTGCACCAGCTGCATCAACGCAGCAAACAAAAGCGCTGGATCTGCTCCAGGATCCAGTCCATATAATTCTTGGGGTTTCATCATGACTATCCACATCCATATCCATATCCACATCACACACACAACACATTTAAAATCTAGTCCTTCGCTTTCCTACTTCCCACCGCCAGCACTGGCTTTTGTTTAGAGCTTTCCTGTAGATACAGTTTTACAGCTTTGCCTGGACCTGTCAAACGTAGACGTTATACACTGTCTATAGCCGCATTCACTGCCAATACTTCGATCAATGCATACAATAGGGATAACTGTGCTCCATCGCAACTGTCAGAGGAGAAGAGCTCGGGTCAATCGGTGGTGAGTGATCCGTCAGTGGAGATGAGTTGCCAATACTGGGGGATGCACAGTATCTGCACCGACAGGTGCGGGCAAGGGCGGTCTACAATGAGCGGCACTGTGGAGATGGGGAGTGGCAGTCCTTGCGGCGCTTGCTTCAGGGCTTGCGTCTCGACCGTGCATAACGGTTCCGGTATTGCATAGAAGCCCCGGTACACAGCAATCGGCCTAACCAGTCTTGCCTGTGCAGCGGCCTCTTTCTGATTGTGGAACTCCATGGGCGTAAGATGAGATATCTGAGAGATCTGGCGGCAGGCTATGGGGTTCAGACAAGCTCGCGAGTGTGTGGAGACACCGAGTTGTCGGAGAGAAACCAGTGAGCCAAAGCCTAGAAGACATAGGCTACGTCGGGGACGTGTGGAGCCTGGCGCTTGGGTTCGTCGACGAGCCGGTTACACAGTGCCAAGCACGCCACAGTGATCGGCATGCCTCAGCACTTCATTCCTCGGCACACCGGCGGCAGAGCGGCGAGGCTCGACCTGCGTGTCCTCCGTTCGGTCAGAGCAGGTACCTCGGGTCACAGCACGGCATGCACGGCCACCAGCCGGCCGCAAACTTCGTCCGTGACAGTCACTGGGGCATGAAGGATGACACAGCTCACGGCCAACCATACGGGCCAGCCTCCCAGCGAGCATCTCGCCACAGAGCGCGCAGTCTGACAGTCTGACAGTCTGACAAACCAGTCCCAGCCGAGTCAGCCGTCCACCCCAAGTTCTTACCCTGCACTCCCTCCAACTGAGCACCAGAGGACAGGGCCGGCATTGACTCGGGCAGTTGGCGGAAATTGGCAGGGAAACACCCTTTTCCCCTCATGCCGCGTGCTGCTGAATGGTCGATCTGGGCCAGTGCTTTCCGCCAGTACGCCGGTACGCGAGGGAGGGAGAGATCCACCGCGGTCCTCGGCATAGGAGCGTAGGACTATGACGTTGAGTGTTATGCTGGTCACCCTTTGCCCGGAAGCCGAGCGTACAGCGCTGCAGAGAAGGAGAGCGAGTGCAGGAGGCGCAGGCGGTGGACGGTGGACAGTGTGGCGCAGATCTTGCTGACCAGCGTAGTGCTGACGACTTGACAGAAGCAGGAGCAGGCGCCTGGTCAGATCTCTCTCACGCCGCTACCGAAGGCTACGGCTGCCGGTCCCACTACCGTTCGCTCCCTGCCGCGCTGCCGTCCGCTAGTCCGGCGCCGCCTGCGCCTCCCAGTGGCAAGCGAACAGCGCGGATAACTCGGGCCGGGACGAATAAAGTGTTTAAGTGCAACAGACGGGGCGCAGCACCGCCCTCGCTGCATGCCAGTGGAACAGGTGGGACTTGGTGTGGCTCAGTGTTTCCTACTCGTCTGCTGCGCGTGGGTTACTTGCTGACTTTCTGTTCTCCGTTGTCTCTCGCTCTCCTCCTTGCTGCTCTCCTTCTCCACCCTGCTCACTGTCCGGACCGTTGGTACTTACAGTGTGCCAGACGTGCCGGCGTTCCGAGCGAGCAAAGCTAGAGACTGTGTGTCACCGTCTTATCTCTCGTGTGCTCGCCTGCGAACCAGCTACTTGTCGAACAGCACCTCATTGTCGCCTCATTCCTCGACACTTCAGACGCTTCAGACGCCACACTTTTGACGATCACGACGATCGACCAGTGACGACCACCACGATGACGATCACGGGCAGCGCACACCTGAACAACGGCCAGGTCCTACCGCCAGCAGCAGACAGGTTGTGTCAAACCGCTACTTTTCCTCGGGCGAGTGGGAGCTGCACTCGGCCGGGGGGTCAAGTTTCGTATCGGCAGGCAACGTTCGCACAAATCGTGAGTAAACCCTCATAGGTATGTAGATTCTGACTCTCAGTACCTTCTACGCCGTCGCGCAACACGCGGGCGTGATCCAGCTGGTCGACTCGTTCGCGGACCAGAAGGCCGTGCACCTCCTGCTAGACTTCCAGAGCGCGAACCTGTCCACAGACGCTGCGGCTGGTATCTCAAGGCCGTCCCTGCTGTCTCCGGACAGCGGGAACTCGGGCAGTTCGGGCAGTTCGGGCCTGGACTCGAGCTTGGGGAAGGAGTCGACACAGGCGTGGCGCAGTGCCTCAGTCGGTTCGGCACGGCTCACCTCTCCCCTCCCGCTGCTGTCTCGGGCCAGGACATCTCCCCAGGCAACGACTCTAGCTCAGGCTCCGGCCCCAGACACGGCAGCTCGCTGTCCTCGCTCCCCAGTGCCAGTGCTAGGGTCAGTCCGAGCCCGAGTCCGTCCCCCGACCTCTCCCTCGCGAGCGCTGGCCTCGACCGTCTGTTGCCTGTGCTGAGGTTGGGGCACGCACCGGTACGAGTTCCCAGTGCAGGGCGAGATCCTGCTTGCGATCACGGACGCGCTGGGCAGCTCCCGGACGAGTGCACCAGATACACTCGCGACGTTCGTCACTGCGTCGGAGCTTGGCAGCCCAGACCTCGTACACGCCGCTGTCCGCGCCATGGCCCGCGGGGACGCGAGGAGTCACTGGCCCCAGGGCTGGGATGCGGGGACCTTCGCAGCCGTGCCGAAGAAGTACCACTGGGCGCTGCAGCGCTGCTTCGTGGCCGCTGAAGATGATGGCGGACGCGGACTGCTGGGAGGCGTCGTGATTGACGAGGAGCGCTTCGTCCCTGCCCTGTTCGAGTATTGCGCGGTCACATCCCATAAGGGAGGGGCGCAGAACTAGTCTGCAAGCGTGGCAGCAGTGTGGGTCAATGTTCGTCACATGCGTCATTACGTCGTCATAACAGATACTCAGAGGATGCCACGCTTCTTGATGCGCACGGTGAGCAGGGCCACGAGGCCGTCGGTCGTCTTGCCGTCGACGCTGACCGTGTCGTGGTGGTTGATCGTTGCTGGGGTTAGCACATGAGCGATGCGAGTTATGCAGGCAAACACCTCTCTGCGCCCAACCTCTCTGCCGCTAACCAAGACACGAGCCGACACTCAGTACTCACCCTGATCTACAGCAAGCAGTCCATCGACATACTCGACGCTCGTCTCGTACGTCCACCCGAGCGCGTGGCTCTCGCCCTTAAACGTGTCGCCAGCCTTCGGCTTGCCCTTGAGGTCATACCCGACGAGCTTTCCGACAAACTGGTCCCTGCCCAGATCATACCCATCAGGGACAATGTCGTGATGCTCGTGTACGTTCTTCTCGGCACTGGCAGCGAGGAAGTACGCGTTCGTGCCCCCCTGCTTCCAGTATCGGAGGTGGTTACCTCCGACCAGCGTCTCGGTGAGGGTTCCGAGGATGACCTCGCCGTAGTTGTGCCTCAGCTCTCTGGTCTGTTTCTGTGGACCGCGCCCGTCGCCCAGGTCCGCCAGCTGCGGATCGCCGAGGTGCAGGCCGAACGCTTCGTCCGACATGTACCCGGAGCTGACGTCAGTGGGGTCAATGGGGTCAGTGGGGGAGAGCGGAGCAACAACTTGGAGCACCTCCACCGGGCACGGCTCACAGCATGTAATTCCTGAACCCGCCCTTGAGCTTCTGGTCGACGAGCACGTCGCGATCGCTAGCCCCAGACACGATGAGGTTGAGCGGCTCGCCGAGGGACGCGGGGTTGAGCCATCGCTGTCATGTCAGCGTCATAGCGTCATGCCGGCGTCAGCGTCATGTCAGCGTCACGGTAGTGACATTCCGGGTTCCTCGAGCTTCTTCGAGCCTCGTGATTAGATATGCGCTCGAGACTGCTCTTCGCACATCTCGGAGCCAGCGTTAACCGTCTCGGGCCTAAGGCCCTCGGCTCACTCACCGTGATCATACTCCCGCCCGCCTCGACGGGGTTCATGAACCCCCTCCCGTCCACTACTTGGACGTGCGTGACGGCACCTTCCACGGTCGCTCCGTCCGTCTCGGTCGGCAAGGGCGGCAGGGGCGGCAGCGCGAGCGAGCCGATATCGTTGTTGAGCGTCATGGCCGAAGTATTCGCGGGAACGAGCGAGGGGACGGAGGGGACCGACGGCGTCGAATGCGAGTGGCCCATCGGTGAGAGTTGCGGTGCAACAACAAGTTCCTCCGAACGCGATGTGGGGGGGGGGGGGGGCCGGGTGGGGGCAGGGGGTCGGGTACGGGTACGGGTACTTCGGACGCGGACGGTGTACCTGGCCTCACACTCAAGAGAGGGATGAGGAAGAAGGTAGAGCAGCTTACGTCATCGAAGCGTCGCAGACTGGTCTATTAATACTCTGCAACGGATGGGTCGACTCTCCGCATGAACGGCGGCATGAGAAGCGGATATGCTTTCGGATTAGTCGAGCAGAGCAAACCAGGAGGACTCCGACCGCGCAGAGAGAGTGCAGATGAGATATGAGATATGAGATATGAGATATGAGATATGAGATCGAGGTCACTCCGTGACAACCAACGAGGAGGCACGTGCGTCCTTACCTCGTGTTTATCGCTGCGCCCCTGTCCATCCTCTCTCCGATCTTCATCTCGGTGTGGCGTGAGTTGTGCTGGATTCATTCCTTCGTTACGGTTCATGTACAACTACTGCGCTCGTTACCCAGTTCCTTGATGTGATCGAGGATGCGCCCATGTGTTGTCGCACATGTGCGTTTTGTGCGTTTACTCCGCGATCTTGACACCATGCAGCTGCAGCGCGATCTGGCCCAGGTTCCTCTCCGCCGCGGTGCCGCCGAGTCCGAGTGCCTCGCGCCTCTCCCTTCCATCCTTCGAGTAGTACGGCTTCTCACCCAGCGAGACAACCCTGTCGCCAACGCGGAGGGTACGTCCATAGTCCTGCGTGGCCGTGTGGAACGTGCTCCTGTTGTCCCAGATGGCAATGTCGCCGAGCCCCGACTCGGGCGCGTACGTTGTCCACTTGAAGCGCACTTGCAGGTCGTGGTTGCGAGACACCAGGCTGTAGAGGTGCTGCAGGAGGAGGTCGGACTCGTCCCTTGTCACGCCGAGGATGCGACGCGTAAAGGCGGGATTCACGTACAGGCCCTTCCAGCCCGTGATCGGGTTCACGCGGATGATGGGGTGCACGGCGCTCAGCTCTGCGCCCGCGTTGGCGGGGTGGCCCCTGACTTCGTCGCGGAGGGTGTGGCCCGTGCGCTGGGCGAAGCGCTCGAAGAACTTGGCCTCGTGCACTGCCTTCTTGCCCTCGAGGAACTCTCTGAACGTGGGACTGAGGCGGGAGTATGCCTCGTAAGCCGAGGCCCAGAGCGTATCGCCGCCCGTCTCGGGGGACGTGTGCACCTTGAGAATGGCGTAGTCACTCGGGACGGGCTCGAAGGTGATGTCGCTGTGCCAACCTCCCGAGGCGAGGAGGGAGCGGTCGTTGTCGGAGTAAGGATCAAAGGTCTCTGAGGAGATGACCGAGATCTCGTCCCCCTTCTTGGCGCCCGCGTGCGTCGTCGGGTGGATGTGAAGGCCCGACTCGGCGGGCTTACCTGAAAGCTCGCCGAGTTTGCGACCGAGCGTCTTCTGGTCCTCCAGCGAGAGGTCCTGCGCGCGGAAGAAGGCGACGCCGCGCTCGCTGACTAGCACGGCAAGGTCCGCGATCAGCTTGTCTGCGTCGGGGGAGCGGAGGAGGGCGGAGAGTTGGACATCGGGGAACTCCTCGCCGATGTGGGGGGTCACGCTGTGATGCTCGTGCACGTCGAGGGCGTTGTTGCGAGAGAGCGGCTCATAGGACGCGCGGGTCGCGATCGAGCCGACGACCTTAGCAGAGGGTGCGTCGGCGGTCGTAGTCTGGGTTTGAGTCTGGGTAGCCATGACTGTCGCTAGAGTCGTTGGAGTGCTGTTGGTTGCTGTGACGCTCTCTTCTCAGCCGAGGCTACGCTCTTAAGTACCTCTCTCTCATCAGCTCGAGTCCCCACGACCATCTCGTCCCATGTCGACGACGTCGGTGTCAGCAAAGTCGTCAGCAAAAGTGAGAACGACGTCTCGGCCATGTCCGTCAATGGTGAGCAGACTAGTGCTGTCCCACGTGAATGACGTGATAGACGACATGCACCATGAGCAGCAAGGAGGAGAAGAATGGCCCGACGATGTCACGACTGCTCAAGGAAGGCAGTCACGAGCTTTGCCAGGCACGTTGCGCGTGCTCGGCGATATCCGAGACGTCTCGCAAAGGCGCAATCAATCGTTATCTCTCGGCTGTCATAGGCCCGGTAGGTTGGTTAGGTTGTTAGGCGAGCAGTCATGACGAGGTGGACGGCCAATGGGATATTCCGATGCGGGGTGAGAAGGAGTGAGAAGATGGAGGTAAGACCCGGGTGAGTGCAGGCGAGCGGGGATAAGATCGGAGGAGGAGGGAGGTCATGGGTTGTGGAAACGGATGCCAGGGGGAATGGGGAGATTGGGGCGGAATGTGGTTGATCGCGCATGGTCGTGTGATGCTCGCCGTCTTGATCGCTTAATCGCTTGATCGCGCACGGGTCTGAGTTTGCCCTACTCGGTTTGCCATTGCCACCCCGCTCCTCTTCTTAGCTTTCGCCTGAGTGGACACTGAAGCCAAGACTTCTGTCTCGCCCAGCGTGCCAGCATCTCAGCATTTTCACGCTCTCCACGCTGCAACGAGCATTTGCCGCTTCACCATTCACCATGTCCCGACTAGCTCCCCCTTAGCACTACTTAGCTGACACCATGTGCTCCCAATGTCCGACCGCAACCTCTCATCACCGGCACTGATCCCTCCTTGGCACGCCGTGCTGGCCGTGCTGAGGAACGCGGGTCCCGCGGGCACAGCGGGCGTCCACGGCAGGACACAGTGGTCACGCGCTGGACTCTGCTATTGTCCACACCCCTACATCCCCTACTCTCGTCCGTCTTCGCCGTCACCTCTCCTCCTCACTCGCCATGCCCAGCACGACCTGAAGCCCAAGCCATCAGCCAGCAGCATGACCGTCGACGTCTCCTCCCCTCAGTCAGCCTCGCCGCGGGCCAGCGATGACCTCTCCGCCGACCTGTCGCTCGACTTGCACCGCGTCCACTCTCTCCAAAGTCCAACTCCCTCGGCCTCGTCCCACAAGAAGAGACGCAAACTCCCCTGGCGCTCCACCAAGAGCTTTCCAAGACGCCAGCGAGAGCCCTGGGTCACGAAGAACTACTTCCCGTACACGGGCGAGAGGGAGGACTGGCTCGCGCGCGCGCTCGAGGGTGCACGCCTCGCGAGTCGCAGCTGGCTCCATGCTCAGAGGTGCGGGCAGTGGGACATGATTGATGGGGACTGTCTCACGCTCGCCGTGTTTGATCGCGTTTACGAGATGTAAGTGTGTGGGGCTTGCCGGGAGGCAAGACGCCAGTGAGACGTCAGGGAACGGAGGAGGGAAAAAGGGGAAAGGGGAAAAGGAGGGCTCGCTGACCGCCCACAGGAACATGAAGGCGCGCCCGTTATTCAAGCCTGGTCTTCCTGGCGCCGTTGCGAAGATGCGCCGGAGGAACAGCGAGAACGCAGTGCACGCCACGCTCGAGGAGTGGCGGAGGGAGACGGACGGCTGGGCAAAGGAGGTCTATCATGAGGTGAGTGGCGAGCTCGCTCCGGCTTGGCGAATGATCACCACCATGCCAAGATCATGCGCCTTGTCACCAACCCCGCGTCTTCCCCGCCACCGCGCGATCAGCAGCTCCCCTCCCACCACCGTTCCCATCACAGTGCTGACGCGCGTGCAGGCCCTAGCCACGCTCCCCACGTATCGACTGCGCCCGTTCACCTTCCCCCCTTTACACGACGTGCTCGCGATCGTGCGCACGCTGCTCGACCTGAGTTTCAGACCCGGAATCGACGCCGCCGTCGCTATGAGCTACCACCAGACGTACGCCATGATGGCGGGCTTCTCGCCGTGCATGCTCGGCAAGTGGGACCCTCATCTGCCCATGCTGTCCTCGCAGTATGATGAGGGGCAGGACAGGCTTCGTGTATAATAGGTGAGGTGAGGCACGGAGCCACGGCGCGAGCAGTGCTGTTTGTTCCTTGGCTGGGGCCGAGTTCCTGGCGGCGGACTCCAAGCAACGCGGCTACGCGGCTTGGCCCTCGGGACCGGCACGGCGGCACAGAGATAAGGGCCGAGGTACGGAGGCAGCACGTCGCACTGGAATTCAATGCGCGCTGGAATCTGACTAGACGTGATGAAGTGATGATGGTCGTCGGATGAGACGTGTGCAGGGGTCGTCGAGGGTGCGACGGTCGAGACCCGGATCAGAGTTGGGGGTCGTCACAGCTTTTTGGCTCTTGTTGTGTTTGTTGTACATACTAGTCTAGTCTACAGTATAACTGTCGTAGGGTTGGTTAATCCAAGGTATTCGTGTGTACAGGGTTGTGCAAGTCGGAAGCATGCACGTCGATATGGAGGTCAACGATGCAGTGTGTCGTTTCATTACAACGACCGGTCACCAGAGTTGAGACGGCGTGGGGTGTATGGGGTGGGTAGTCTTGTGTCTGGGATGCAAGGGGGTGATGGGTGATCGGAGTCCAGACGGCATGCATGCAGACTGACGGCGGCAAGCACGCCGCGAATGTCAAGCGAGATCTGGACGAGCGACGAGTTGGAGTCTGACATTAGAGGAGAGAGTACGACGACGACGACGACGACGACGACGACGTCTAGGTAGTGTCCACTGTACGGGGATCAGGGCATTGGGCATTGGACTTTGGGATGGCATGACGAAGCCCATCATCCAAATGCCTGAGTGAGCGTGATCCAAGGCTGATGACTCTGCGGCGCGCGACGGACGCCGTGCGGCATGCAGACATACCAGGCATAGGGTCGGATCATGAACCGCCGCTGCGTGTCCCGTTGTCTTGGTGCATGGGCTATGGTAGTGCATGTGCATCGCATTGTCGCAGGTCGGGTCGGGTCGTCGGTGCATCGCACGCATGGCCGCTCGTGTTCGCTCGCTCGCTTGCAAGCCAAACGCGACGTTCGAGGGACGACAAGGGATGGACGGACGCTTGAACCTGATGCGACCTGATCTCAGGAACGACCTTAAGCACACGGTCCGTCGTGACCACAGCGACCACACAGAGCCATATTCACTGACTGACCCACCCACAAGTCCAGTCCAGTCCAGTCTGAGCTGAGGGCAGCTCGCATTCAATCATATCCACCCAACTCAATCAACTCAGTCCCATTCGCATTCTCTTGTCTCAACTCGCTCGCACTCGCACTCACACTCATACTCACATTCGCACTCGCACTCGTACCCGACGACTTCCTTCTTGTCCACTCGGCCATGTCGACTCCTTCTGCCTCTTGACTCTCCACCGACATGCCAAACACAATAGCAATGCACCCTTCCCAAGCTCCAGTCCCAGCCCCAGCCCCAGCCCCATCCCCGACGCCCGCCTTGACTACCGACTCCACCGTCCCCCCAGCCACGACCCAGGCCAAGCCGCCGAGTTCCACTGCTTCCCGGCCCAGCCTGCTCCTGCCCCCCGGAGGGCCGCCCGCTACCATCGTGTCGCCCCCTACGCCCGTGGCCCAGATCGAGGACCCGCTGCACCACCGTGGCTGTGGATCCACGGTCCCGAGTCAAGTGCTAATCTTAGAGGAGCCAGAGGAGTATGAGTCGCCCGCCGAAGACGTCGAGACGGCATCGACGGCGAGCTCGAGCTTCGTGCATACGCCCGCGCAGCAATCATCAATGAATGTACCCCCGCAGTTCAGCGTGTCGAGGGGCAACTCGGCCAACTCGTCAAGCACAGCCCCAGCGTACCCGCCCTACGACATGCTGCCGGGGAAGAGCTTGTCGAGCCTCGTCGCCAACCCGGCCCCGACACCAAGCTCGCCCAGAGTGTACATGCCCCGCATCCCCTCGCCCTCGGCTGGGACGCAGGACCAGCGTCCGCAGGTCCCCGGCACCGGCAAGGAGAGAAGACACCGCCGCGAGAGCTCGACGCATCGCGTGAGAGAGACTATTTACGGCGAAACACGTAGCACGGTCGACGGCCAACGCATGGTCAACCAGTACCGCCTCGGCAAGACGCTGGGCAAGGGCTCGTACGCCTCGGTCGAGCACGGTATCGACGTGGGGACCGGGATTGAATATGTGCGTGTGGTCTCGGCCCTTTCTCACGCCCGTCACCGTCACCGTCACCTCCGTCATGCTGCATGCTGACGCCCAGGCTGTAAAGGAATTCTCAAAGTCGCACCTGAAACAGCAGGCGCTGCAGGAACGCCAGGCCAAGGCGTTCCGAGACCGCCGCCGGCGGCCGCGCCCTCGACCCCCGGGATCTTCGGGACAGCGCCAGCCCGGCGACGGCCCCGCCACGGAGTTCGTGTATAGCAATGGCGGCGACGACGACATTGAGAAGAAGCTCACAGACGACCCGCTGTTCCTCATTAGGAAGGAGATCGCGGTCATGAAGAAGCTAGAGTAAGTCCACATGTTCGTGCGACGCTGACCCCCAGCCACCCGAACGTGCGTCACATCAAAAGATGCCAAACTGACGCCAGGTGGTTCACCTGTTCGAAGCTATATCTGTACAGAACGCCGACTCTCTGTTCCTCGTGCTCGAGTACCTCCCCGGCGGTGTGTTGATGAACGTCAAGCTGGGCCAGGACGACAAGGACGCCAAGCCCCCCTTCAGCGAGGAGTGCACGCGCGAGTACTTCCGCCAGATCTGTCTCGGACTCGAGTATCTGCACGCGAACGGTGTTGCGCACCGGGACGTGAGTCCGCTTCTCTGTTTACTCCACCTCCACCGCAGCCAAGCTGACGGCCCAGATCAAGCCGGACAACCTCTTGTTCAACTCTGACCGGACGATGGTCAAGCTTGCTGATTTCGGTGTCTCCGAGATGTTCGCGACGACCGACGACGACCGGATCAAGACCACCGGCGGGAGTCCCGCGTACCTCTCGCCCGAGAGCTTCACTGTTTCCAGCATGGACATCCACGGCAAGGCTGTGGACATTTGGGCCCTCGGTAAGCAAGTTTACCCGGCTCGGTCTAACTGATACCCAGGTGTCACGCTCTACTGCATGCTGACGGGCCGCCTTCCGTTCAACGCTTCGAACCCGATCGAACTCTTCACGCTCGTGCGCGAGACTGACCCCGTGATCCCGGACGATTGGAACCCGGCCCTCAAGAGCCTCGTGGCAGGCATGCTGTGCAAGGACCCGGAGAAGCGCGCGACAATGGAGGACATCCGGCGCAACAACTTTGTGACGGCTTGGGGCGAGCAGCCCATGATGTCCGAGGAGGAGAACCTCTTCCACTATGGCAAGGTGTTCGAGGAGCCTACAGACGAGGAGATCAACGGCGCCATCACGTCCCTGAAGCGCGTGTTCACGGTCATTCGGGCTGTGCAGAAGATGCGCAGGCTGGGGCTGAACCGGCTCAGCATGTCCAGGAGCACGAGCATGAACACGGGTTCCATGGACTCGTACACTCTCTCCGAGGAGGGGGAGGAACGCGAGCGGCCCCGCATTCTCTCGGGAAGGCTCGTGGGCGACAGCCACAGCCCCGAGCTAGTCGAGTCTCCCGGATCGTCGATGGACGTGGCGTCAGAGGGCCCGATGGACAAGGCTGGTGCCATCGCGCCGCCGGAGATGGTAGCGAGCCCCGAGATGGTCGCGTCCCCGCAGATGGTGGATTCGCCCGTCATGGCGGCGTCGCCGGAGATGGTCGCGTCCCCCGAACTCGTCCAATCACCCGTCATGGCCGCGTCTCCCGAGGTGGTCGCGTCGCCGGTGTGTGCTTCGCCAGTGGAGTGTGCCTCCCCAATAGAGTGCGCGTCACCGCTAGCCGCCTCCCCAGTCATGGTCTCGTCCCCCCTCGATACCTCGCCCGCGACGCCGGAACGCATCTCGCCCTCGAAACGTGCCTCCTCGACGGGCCAGTCTCCCACCGCAACCGCGAAGATGAGTGATGCACCAGCCGTCTCGTCCCCGAAGAGGAACAAGTTGGCAGACCTTGTCCGCCGCGTCAACATCTCGCCCTCGAGTCCCGGCGCGTCCAACGTGAGCCCGAGTCCCGGCGCCGCGTCGCGGACTCCTGTTCCCGCCTCGCCTCACCCCTCCGGGACACCCAGCAGTGCCGATGCGCCAGCGACCCCACACCCCGAGCCTGTCCGCGGCCACAGCGAGACGCTCAGCATCAACACGACCGATATACATGTACCGACGGGGCCGACGCGACTCGTCGAAGTCGTTGAAGTCGAAGTCGCGGAGCCCGGTGCGTCTGCTGAGGTGGCGTCCCCAGCTCAGGTCGCGTCGCCGGTTGAATGCGAGTCACCGGTAGAGTGCGAGTCGCCCTCGGCTCTTTAATGATCAACTTGATGAAGTTACGATATACACGGAGAAAAGTTAGTATTGACATTTCGCAAATGTACTGTATCATGAGCATGCATTGGCTTGTACAAACACATGAGCGCGATAGCGCCTGAGCGTAAGTCTCAGTTTTTTATCTCACTGCTCGGAAGAGGCGATGAGGGGTAGAGACTAGAGTGGGGTAGTTAGTAGTCATGTAGGATGTGGCTTGGAGGCAGACGGGGCGTGGCTCAGTGAGTGAGGGGTGAGTCACCAGAAACGAGAGAAATCATTGTGTGCATTGGCGTACGGGCTGTGAATGTACATTTGTGGCTGCTGACGCTGTCTACGTGCTACCCGCTCTACACTCTCTGCGTTCTGTCCTCCCTCACCGTCACCGTCACCGTCACCGTCACCGTCACCGTCACCCTTTGCCCTCTACTCTACATCCTCTACCCTCTACCCTCTACCCTCTACTCTACATCCTCTACTCTACATCCTCTACTCTACATCCTCTCCCATCACTCTATGCTCTAAACTGCCATCGCTCAACTCGTGCTCGCTCCGTTCTAGCTAGGGGCACACGTCCAGCTCCCTCTGCGCCGTGCTCCCTCTGCGCCGCAGCTCGCTACGCTCGCAATGCACAGGGGCGCCTCTCGCCCGCCCCTCGCTCGCTCAGTTTCACTGCGCCGGATGACTCGGGGGCATCCCCGGCCCGCCGAGAATCCCATCAATGAGCGTGTTCCAATACTCGTCATTCTCCCTAGCCTCGGCATTCACGCTCCCGACTCCAAGCACCGTGCCGTCCAGTCCCGTCGGCAGTTCCTGGTGCACATGTTCCTCCCCTTGGCCGGCGGAGCCCCAGACGAAGCCTCCTCCGCCCATGGGCGTGCCGACCCCGTGCTGGTTGGACGGGGTGTTGGACGGCCCCGCACCGGGCGTCGGGGCCGGATTGAAGTTGGGAGCCGGAGGCGTGAAGGGCATAGGCGTGAGGGACGGGTTCAGGGGCTGGGGCATGTTGGGGAACCCGAAGGACACGGAGGACACGGCGGGAGAGAAGGGCACGACGGCGTCCATGCTGTTCTGGGCTAGCCACTGGTCGAGCAGGCGCTGCGAGTGGTCTTCGCCCTCGCTGCTCGCGGGAGAGGGCTGGACAGCCGCAGGCTGCCCGTAGGTCGAGATGTATTTCGTCCAACTCTGCGTTGGCCGGCGAACGTGGCTCTGCTGGCCCTGCTGGCCCTGCTGGCCCTGGCCGCCACCACTCTGGCCAGAGGGGGTGGTGGGAGGGGGAGCAGAGGTGGGGTCCTCGCCCTGCCTGAGCCCGAGGAGGAGGGCGACGCTGTCCTTGTCCTGCGCATTCAGTTCGCCCGGACCCATAGTGTCCTCGAAGATCTGCGCCGCGCGCCTGGACAGGGTGTGGATGATGGACACTTCCTTCTTGGTCGTTTCGTCGAGATTCTCAATCTCCTCGAGCGGGTGTTGACGCAGGAACGCGCTCAGGATCCGGCGCATCTGTTCGCTGTCCGCACCGCGCGGGTCGATGATGGCGCTGATGCCCGCAATCATGGCCGAATTGAACATCTTGAACGGCCCTGTCGCGCTGTACATGTGCGAGTTGGGCACTTCGGACGCAAAGCTCTGCCGGATCTCAAAGTCGAGCTTGGCGCTTTCGAAGCACGCCACCCTCGACGACGAATAGCGGTTGGAACTGAGCCGCCGCAGTAACCACGGCCGGTGAAGAATGATTGTCGTCACGAGCACCTCGGTCAGAAGCGTGAAGCGGTGCACGGGGAGCCAGAAGTGTTCTGGTCGTCAGCTTGCTTCCCTTGCATTCTCCATTCGCCATATTCAATGGACACGGGGCAAAGCTCCGTTGCCGGCCCCTACACTCACGCTTGTCCAGGCTCTTGTCCGCATCCTTCATCCGGAAATGCGGAGGCAGACTCTGCGTGAACTGGTCCAGTTCCTCCTGCAGCCGCTGCACGTCTGCGTACTGTGCCGGCTCGTTGAGTTTTTGGAAGTGGTGCACGATCCGGCCAATTATCGCCGACAGCTGCCGGCGCAGGATCAGGAACGTCGCCGTGGTAGGTTCACTGAGGGGTCTCGGCTGCGGCAGGGGCGCGTGCGCGTTGTGCAGGTCGTACTCGTTCAGATCGACATTCGATGGCGGACTGTCTGTCAGCACAAATTAAAATAGCGACTACTCGGGACTCTTGGAGCAGCATGGGCGGAAAGCGAAGAGGGAGGGGGGAGAAGAGAGCCACACAGATTCACACTCCGACTCGCTCCGCGCTCGGCGCTCAGCAAAACTCACAGGGCATCAGTGTACGCGTCCGAGATGCTCGGCGGCCTTCCCAGAATCAGCGAGTAGAGCCTGTCGGCGTGGTAAAGGTAACTCCAGAGCCGGCGCCTGTACTCGGTTTGGAACGGGTCGAGGCCCAGCTTGGTGCCGTCGCGGTGCAGGCCGATTGCCTGCGCCGTGCGCAGACTGGCGCCCAGCTGCGACCAGCACTCGGTCAGCCGCCGGTCGTGGATTTGCACGAGGTACATGGCACTCAGAAGGCGCGTGACGACGAGCTCAATCGACTCGGACTGCAGCGCTGTCGCGATGAGAATGCTGCGGCGGGCTGCGTGTCAGCGTCGGCTGGCTTGTAGGTGAAGAGAAAATAATCTTGGGTCAACTTACAGCTCCAGTACATTCTCAGCGACGAGATCTTACGCGTGTTCTCATCTCCCGCCCAGCCCTCTGGTACCAGCCGCACCGCCATAGCGAGCACGATGAACACGAGCGGGAGCGCGCGCACGTTTGCCGGGTCCACCGACGTCGTCTTGTTGTACAGGTCTTCGTACGCTGCAGCGTCAGCTGCTGTCCACAATTTTCTGCAGATCCGGGAGGCGTCCTGGAACCACTGAAAGTACCGCCACGATTCTACAGTGCTGCCAGCCCGATATTTCCCAAGGGAAAAGGTACCACAACTGTGTTCGTGGCCAAGCCTTTATTCGTGGCTCCAGGACTGCTCGAATGCGGCCTGACAGCCGCATCTCGCACACTTACATATCCGAAACAACCGCTCGTCAATGGGATACCTGACCAGGTTAAGGTTCGAGAAGAACCAGTCAATGAGCCGGTCGGCAAAAGGCTTGGGAGGCAGCTCCTGAATAAGTTCCTGCACCTTGTGCGGGGACACGCCGCAGTCGGTGATCAGCCGCTGCAGATTCTCCGCCGGCGTGCCGTGCATGTCGATCCGCATCGTTACGCTTTCGTCCGTGCGCATCTTAGTCGTTAGTGGGGCTCTCCATAATTATTTTTTCAGTGCCACGAGAGGGTGGGCACTGCGTTAGTATACGCACAGTTTCCGGAACTCCGCTGTGGTCGTCAGCAATAATGTTCATTGGAAGGATCAAAGAGGCGGCGGCGCTTCCGGCGCTGACGCGCCGAAAGCTTGACGAAAGCTGCACTTACCCGTCCACATCTCCCAACCATCCCTTGCCGATCCTCGATTCCTCCTCTCCCGGCTTGTCAATGTGCTCGATTTCGTCCGTGTTGATCGCATGCGACGTAGACGCCACTCTTGGCCGATTACTTGAGGACGCAGGGTTGTGCAGGTGGTGCGGGACCAGCGCTGAGGGCGAGGCGGGTGTCGACGGCGTCGAGGCCAGGAAGCGCTGAAACGCCGAGGCTACTCTGTCAGCGATGCTTCGAGGCACACGCATCAAGTCCTGCCGAGGTCTTCGCGGGCTGCAGTCGTCCTGGCTGCACTATTCCTTCCTCTAGCATCTAGGGCTGCAGTGGGGCGATATCCAGCAGATGGAGCTGCCATACTCCATCGGACACCGCCAGACGGTCGACTGGCCCTGACGCATGGGGTCCAGCTGACACAGCGATTCACTCGCTGGGAATCAAATCAGGCGGCCGAACATCTGAGCAACTGTCCGGCACGGACCAACGATGCGAGCTTCCAAACGTCACTTGCCACAGGCGCTGAACTGCTGCGCACACAAGTGGATGCAGGAGGCACATGTCTGCCACAGATTCCTCCAGGACTTGCAGGACCGTGTGCAGGAGCAATGCAGGATGTGCAGGCATGCAGGAGCGAGGGAGGAATGCAGTCGCTCAGGCTCCATCCGGCAGCAGAATCACTGACTGGCCACACAGGGAGGAAGCACGTGAAGCACGGTGGCCGGGGTGCGACCATCCAGGACACAAGCAGAGGGCGGCGCCACCTCGCCATGTCGAGTTTTTCAGTCTGGAGCGCCATGCACGTAGGGTGTTCCCTTCGGCGCAGAGACTTGGTGCCATGTACAGGACTCTGAACTCACAGCTGAGCCAATCTCGGACGGCATCGTACCCGCCGATGCCAGGGTTGTGCCTCACGACGACCGAGAGGACGTTTTCCATGCGCTCGAGGCGCTCCTGTGTCGCGGGGTCGAGGCCGGCTGTGTTGTTCGAGCTGGACACGGGGGTGTAGGGTACCTGGCAGCGCGTCAGCGCTGCACTTGGTATGCATGGTTGGGGCGGGATGGGTGCCGCCGGTCGCCGGTCGCCGGTCGCCGGTCACCGAACGCCGATGCTCCGGCGCTTGCTAACGATGGTGATCATGGTATGGGCGAGGTATGTGCGAAAAAACGGTACTCACGCATAACTCAGGGACTTTTCTCGCTTTGGACGCGGTTAGCAGACTAGCACAGGTGACCGATACTTAGTGCGACGACGCACGGCTACGGCTACAGCGGCCGGGCGGGCTCGTGGGTCCGTCGAAAAGCCGCAAGCACAAGACTCACCGAGACCTGGAATGTCAGTCAGCCTTGGGCCGGGATACTCGCCGCAACACAACTCGTGCTAGTACTACTCACAGTGTTGGCATGGGTACTCCCTGTTGCACTGGTCGTCAGTATGGATGTTGCTTGCAAGCGGTCCATGGTTCCTGAAAACTTTTGCTCGCAAATGTCGATGTCAGTGAACGACGGCTCACCTTTTGCTTTCGCTTCGCGCCTTGATGTCAGTATGAACGTTTGCCCACATGCATGAGTAAGGAAGTACTCACACTGGGCACAGCTGAGACTGATCCGCTTCTTTTTCCCGGTTGCCGGATCGATGATGCTCTGCGGGCGGTCGGTCTTGCGTTCCGGCCCTGGGCCGCGGCAGTTCGGCGTGTCGCTCGCGGGCTCGAGGGCGCGTTTCGGCGGCGCCGAGGACGTGCTCGCAACGGGGGAGGAGACGTTGGACAGCGCGCTCGGCGTGTGCGGGGGGTAAGTGTCTTTTCTCTGTGGGCCGGACGTGTTGGTGTTGATGTTTGGTGCGATGGGGCGCTGGGATGGGCCGGCGCGCGGGGAGGATTTGCTCGGCGCGGCCATCTCGACGGGGCCGGTGCCGGTGGGTAGATGGGATGGATGGATGGATGGGTGGATGGATGGATGCGTCGTCGAGGATGGTGGAAAGAGGGAGGTGTCGGTGAGTCGTGAGTCGGCAGCGAGTGACGGGCTGGCAGCGACGGTGGGTGGGTCTGGTCTTGGGTCCTGATCGAAATCGAAATGGGGGGAGCGAAGGGGGCACTTTCGTTATCTGATAAAACCGGGCTTCCCTTGGGTGGTGACTCAGACGTCGTCTTTCACCAGACGTAATCCCGAAGTCGGCCGAGGTATCCCCGTCGTGCAACTTGCGCTCTCCTCTCTCTGCTCTCCCACCTTGGCTCTTGCTGCCCTGGATCACGCGTCTCGTCTCATGATGCATCACCCCTGTCCGTTTTTCCTCTTTCTCTCCTTGCTTACCCGAGACCCCGTCAGCGAGACCGGGCATGCGACCGGCTACTGCGCTACTCCTGCAGCGCCACGTATCGATGCATTCCCGCAACCATAAACAGCGGACAGCGCCACATGTCCCGCCCTCCCTCGCAATCTGATAACACCGATCCCACCTTTCGTCCTCGCGTCTGCCCTCGATTCCCTCCCAAGTTCAGCTTGCGGCCAAGCTCTCGCGAAGATCCGGACAGAGCAAGAGGGTACGTACTTGTAGGAGCCGCGCTGCCGTGCCCCTACGCCAGCAGCGCCAGTAGCGCCAGTACCCATGTCCCTATGCATCCGGCCACTCAACGTCTCGTCTGGCCTCAGGGGGCCCTCCGCAGCCCAATCAAGGATCCGCGACCAGCCAGAGATCTGAACAAACTGAATGTATAGCTGATCGTGCGCGCGCCGCAGCTGGTCGCCTGACATCTATTCTATGCATTGAGTAAAAAAGTGTACAAGAAGTTCTGGCCTCTAGTGCCCTCCGCGATCCTCGCTACCTAGCCGACGCCCTACGCTAGCGGGCGCCGCCCGCCGCTTGGCACGGGCACGCGGTGCAGATCGCTTTCAGCATTTTTTCCGCGCTCCGCAAGCTTAAGCTTTCAAGCGACTCTAGGCCGCCATCTCCGCTCGGATAGTCGCCGGGTACAGCGTCGCAAAGGTCAGATACGAGGTGTGCCCGCGCATCTCGGGCGAGGGCTTGGTCAGAGTCATGCGCGACCACGCGACGTCAGGCTCCGCGTATGTCTTGGCAGGGATCGTTGCTTCCTCTTTCGTCCCGGCTGCACTCGCCACATCTGGCTCAGCGGCAGCCTGAAGAGGCTCTCCCTGACCCTCCTGTCCAATCTTAGCTCCGTCCTCGGCGTCATCTCCGGCCGCCGCCGTGGCCTCGGCATATTTTGGCTTCTTGGGCGGGCCCGCGTCCTCGCCCTCGCCCTCGTCCTTACGCTTCTCCCCGGCGTTGGCGGCGTTCACGGCTTCCTCCTCCGAGATGTCCATCTTGCCCTCCCCAGCCGGAGCCGCGGCTCCCTCGGCGGTCCCCTCGGCACCGACACCGGCGGCCTCGCGCTCCGCCTTCTCCTTCATTGCACGCGCCTTGGCCCTCGCGTTCTTCATCTGGATCACACGCCGCTCCTCTTTCCGCCGCTCGTGGTCGCGCAGCTTGTCCGCAATCGACGACACGTCCTGCAGCACGTGCGAGTTCGGGGGCGGCGCCGCCGCCAGATCGTACGTGCGCGTCAGGACTTCGACCGTCGAGACGTCTAAAGGTCAGCGATAGAGTTAAGTATAGAATGCCGAGTCAGACGTACCCGTGAATCCTTCCTCGCGAAGCGTCGTTGCCGTCTTGAGCACCTGCTCAATGCAGGGGCTGAAGCAGCAGATCCGCGTGACCTGGTTCGGCTGTGGATCATCAGCATACTCCCGCAGGCGATCAGACGGTGCCACTCACGTTCAGGTTCTTGACCGCGAGCGGAATCGCCTCCCACGGCGCAGGCAGATCCAGGAAGACTGCTTCGTTAGCTAGCGTTCGGGATCTCGAAGCTTGGGGAGTACTCACTAGCCTCAGCATTCTCGACGTCGCCGAACCCGTCCTTGCACACGTTGCGGTGCTGCAGCTCGACATTCTTCAGCCCGTGCGACGTGAACTCCTCTCTGTCTCCGTCAGTTACCCAGAGTCGACTAGTAACTCACCCAGCCTTCTCGAAGCGCGCCTTGTGGTACTCGAAGCTGTGGACGCGCCCTGATGGTCCGACGGCGCGGGACAGCGAGTGCGTCATGGAGCCCGAACCGGTGCCCGCCTCGATCACGCGTCCGCCGACACGCACACCTAGCCGCATCGTGATGTACGCAATGTCCGGCATGTACAGGATCTGTGTCCTGTGCGGGAGCGACAGCGTCCACAGCTCTGGTGTCGGCCGGAGCAGGTGGAGGTAGCCGGACTGCGGCGGCGGGGAGTGCATCTGGTGATCAGCTAAGGGATATGAGACGAAAGCTCACCTTTGATCCATATTTCATTCCGATCATGTCGTCGTGCTTGTACATGCCGAACTTGTTGTGGAAGGAGGCGCCGGGTGTAACGGTGATAGCGGTCATGTTGTCACGAGACTGGAGGTCAGCTGAGGGGCACCAGGCGGTAGCTTAGAAGGTCACACATACCATGAAGAGGATGACGAGGTCACCGGCCTCGATGTGCACCCGCGAGTGGAACATGCTTTTGCCTTCCGTCGTCATCGTGGATACCGTTGAGCAGGGTACTATTGATCGGGTTGATCGAGGCTGGCGGCGGACCTCTGAACATTTCTCGTCCCTCGCGAACTTTGTGACGCGCCACCACGTGGTTGCGATCAATTACGTGTCCCCGAAATTTCCTTATCAGGGCCGAGGCGGCACCGAGACGTCGAGCGCGAGGTCTATGGTGAGTGTGGTGGCCCGTGTTTTGATCTTGTCCAGATCACACCCCGTCCTCACCAGTGCTTGGGTCAACATGGCGGCCCCGAACAGCGACCTCCGAGGCCTCCTCCATTCGATTGTCAACCCCCGCTCGAACGAGGACTATGTTCGTGACCAGCAGACCCTCACCAACCTCTTCAAGGAGCCCGAGTTCTATGTCGCCCTGCAAACCTTCGCCGCCGACCGGTCGCTGTCCCAGCCGGAGCGTCTGCTCGCGTCCGTCATCACTGGGCGCGAGATGAAGAACAAGTGGCGCAGCAAGGCTCTCATTCCCGAGGCGCGCAAGCCCGAGGTGCGCGAGCGTCTCTTCTTCTTCCTCGAGGAGCCCGACATTGCGGTGAGTTGACCTCAACCTCGAAAGTGGAGGTCGCAGGTGAGGTCATCCGGAAACGCTGACACGACAGATCGCCAAGCCGCAGCTCAATCTTCTCGTCTCCATCGCACGCATCGAGTATCCGAAGGTCTTCCCCAACCTCCCCGAACTCCTTCTCAACCCCCTCCTCACCTGCATCTCCCAGCTCGAGGCATCGCCCGACGCAGCCGCGCCGGGAACCTCCACCGCCACAGTCCTCCTCAACACCCTCTGGACGGTCAATGCCTTGGTCAAGGAGTGGCGCACCGTCAAGCTTGCTGCGGGACAGCAGGTCATGCAAAGCCTCGAGAACGCGTTCGTCGCACCCGTTGGCAAGGTGCTCGAGATCTGGTCCACCCGCGAGCGTGCCGGCGACACCGACTGGGTCATCTCTGAGGCTGGCCGCTACTCGTTCAAGATCATGGCCCGCTTCTCCCAGTGGCACTGGGGCAAGGCCAAGAACCTGCAGTCTCCTCAGGGCCTTGAGCATGTGAGCTTCTTGTCGCCGCTTCTTAGCTGACTTCCAGATCCGCGTTCTCCTCCAGCACTCTGTCACCTTCGCCCCGATCATCCAGGAACACCGCCTGCGTTTCCTCCAGAACCCGCCGAACCCTAAGAGCGCCGACTACAACAAGCTCCTGAAGTCGCTCATCAAGAGTCTGCGTGCGATTGGAAAGTGGTGGCGTGTCATGATCGCGACGGACCCGAAGCGGTGGTGCCAGCTGCAAGGTGCCACTGAGGCGGTTGGATGGTGGTGGAGTGCGGTCGGAGGCGTCATGGCGGGAAGCGACGGCGCGATCTCCAACGATGGTGAGCTACAGCTGGCTCCGCATAGCTAACAACAGACTCTGACGACAACCCTTACCCGAAGCGCTTCCTGCTTCTCGGCATGCTCTTGTTCAAGGACATCCTCCCCATCCTCGCTGTTGACCACCCCGGCAGTGAGTACGCCGTGTCGATGCGTGCTGACTCCAGTCTTCACTTCCGAGTTTATTCTCACCGCCCTCCACCTCCTTGTCGACAAGCTGCTCCCCCTGACCTCCACCGACCTCGAGGCGCTGGAGGACGAGCCGGAAGAGTGGCTGATTGCCGAGAACAACGACGAGGAGGCCTGGGCCTTCGAGTTCCGTCCATGCGCTGAGCGCGTTCTGATCGCCCTGAACAATGCGTGCCGTCACCTCCCGGCTGACCGCAAGCCGATCGAGCCGGAGATGGTCAAGATCCTCGCCGAGGCTGAAGGTGAGCTTCAATGTTTCCACGGCTGCTGACCTCAGCCCTTCCGCCGAACGATCTCCCGAGTATTCTGCGCAAGGAGTCCGTGTATTGCGCTGTCGGCCGTCTGAGCCGAGCGCTCGCGACCCATGGCGCCATCGACTTCAACGCCTTCCTCCAGGGAGTCGGAAACTGGGTCGGACAGGGCATCCCTCTGTGAGTGCTAATGTGGCCGTGGATGACGGCTGACCTCAGTCACCGTATTTTGAAGCGCCGCGTCGCTTGGCTCATCGGCCAGTGGGTCTACTCGGACGAGGAGTGTGCCAAGCTCCCGCTCGTGTGGCAAATCCTGCTTCACCTCCTGTCGGAGCGTGGCGAGTCGTCCGACATGGCTGTCAACCTTACCGCCGCCGTGTCGATCAAGGAGTGTGTTGACGTGAGTGATCAAGAGGTGAATCTCGCTGACCGCAGCTTTGGGAGCTCGACGTCAGCTACTTCCTTCCTTACCTCGAGCAGACCGTGCAGGAGATGTGAGTTGTTGTGGGCTTTCATGAACTAACACGCAGGATCAAGCTCATCGGCGAGGCTTCGACGCTCGACGGAAAGCGTTACGTGAACGACGCTATTGGCGTCGTTATCGAGCGTGTCCAGGGCAAGATCATGCCGTACCTCCCGACCCTGGCGCAGTCCATTCCGGGACTTTGTGAGTTCAGACTGCAAGATGCGCGGACTGACCACCCAGGGCACAATGCTGCGGGGCTCGAGGGAGAGTGGCTCTTCAAGGCGTCACTGGTGGTTCTGACGACTAAGATCGTCACGGTATGCATCTGCTAGGAGACTGTGGTAAAGCTGACGTCCAGGCCGCCAAGGAGTCGTCAGGTGACCTCATGGCTCTCGTCATTCCCCTGATCGAGGAGAGCTTGCAGCAGCCTGCCAAGGACTACTTCGAGGAAGATGGCCTTATTTTGTGAGCTCAAGATGCGTCGATCCGTAGCTGACGTTTCAGGTGGCAGACGGCGCTGTACAACTCGGTATCGCCTTATCAGCCATCGAGCGAGACTGGCCTGATCAAGCTCTTCCCCGGTCTCCTGAGCGCGATCAGCGAGAACATGGACCTGATCCCCAAGCTTCTCCCGCTGTTCGACTCGTACATCATGCTCGATGCGCCGGGCATCGTCCAGGTAAGCTGACTATGTCTCCATTGTAGCTAATTCACAGAACTTCAGCGGCCCTATGGGCGAGTCTCTGATGAAGGCGCTGCAAACGTCCTCAGCGAGCAAGAACGCGACCAACGTGCAGCGTATCCTGAAGTCGCTCCAGCTCCTCGTGCAGATCGGTCCTCTGGACCAGCTGGCGGGAATGCTCCTTCAATCTGGCCTATTCGCCTTCACGCTGCACGCGCTCGAGGACGACAAGGCGTCTGGCCAGACGCTTGCCGCCTTCCTGGGCGTCCTGTCGCGCATCGCAATGCGCGACCCTCAGATCTACCTCCAGCTCGTGGCTGAGCAGGCTCGCCAGAGCTCGCGCGACGGTCACAAGCTGCTCGAGGATGCGCTCGACTCGATGTGGCGCAACTTCGACTATGTCGGGGAGACGCGCGCACGCAAGGCCGTCGCTATGGCGGCCGGTTCCCTCCTGACGACGGGACACACGCAGGCGCTCGAGCGTCTCGACGGCGAGTTCAGTGAGTCCCCCGAATGTCCCCTCTTCGACCGCAGCACGACGCCGTGACTCGAGCTGACATGCAGTCAACATCTTCCTCGACGTCCTCGGTGAGCTGCAGCCCGGTGACGGCTCGGGTCCTGAGTGAGTTCACACGTACGAACCCCAACTGACATACAGGACAACAGTGAACCACTGGAAGGACGACAACTCGACGCACTGGGGCGAGATCGAGCACACACCCGAGGGCGCGCGCCGGCGCGCGTTTGAGGACGCCGACCCCGCGTGGGCCGTCCCGCTGCGCGGGTTCGTTATGGACGCACTGACGGCGGCGCAAGGCCGCGGCCTGGGGCCGTACTGGGAGAAGGCGGACGCGGGGGCGCGCCACTCGCTCGAGAAGTTCCTCGCGTCTACTTAGACTGTCCGATAGACTATTCACTTGACTTCATAATGACCGTGCATGCATATTACAGTTTTAGACTTGGGCGGGGTGGCATAGGACAAGCTTCGATCTCGTGATAGACGTATGCAGGGTGTGTATGAGCAGTGGACGGTCAATACAGGATGCCCGCGTCGCGCGCCTTCTTCGCCCCCTTGCGCATGTATTCTGCCGTACAGCCCCGATGTGGACTCGCTGAGGCGTGCCGGCGCGCAAACGCTTGCGGGGCGCCTTTGGTTGGGGGCTCGCCGATGATCACGATCTCGTCGTCGCTCTCTTCTCTTCTCTTCCGTAGGGTAGGTGCCGGGGAAGAAGGTCGTTTGGTTAGGACAATGGAGGGAGGGGCAGGCGAGGAAGGTGGAGGTGGAGGTGGAGAACGTCGAAGGGGCCGGACGTTCTCCGGCTGCGTCGGCGCAACGAAGCTGTACACGCGCGCCTGGCGGGGTTCGAGCAACCGCCGGACTGGCGTCAGCTATCGTCGCATCGCAGTACTGGCTCACACTTGTTCTGTGCTGAGAGGTCATCTGGAGAGCAGGTCGCCTGGTCGGGTGGTCGGACTTGGAGATGGGTGGGAGCTGCGGCACGGGAGGGTCGGCGTCGTCAATGGTGAGCGAGTGAGAGAGTAAGAGAGTGTGCAGAGTTGACATGGCGGAGATTAGGATATGAGGAAGGACGGCGGTGAGGTCACAAGAGAGACGAGGACGGGGAAAGGGGCGAGGGAGAGCAAAGGAGGTCTAGAGCTGACACTGCGACTTGCATGTATCCCCGCGTGAGTGCACGTGTGTGCGCCCCAGGCTGGACATGTCTCGTGAGCTAGAGCGAGACGTTTCAGACAGTCTGGACACGAGGGCAGTGTGCGTCGGGGTTGGGGTCGCCACATCGCTCACATCGTTCATATCGTTTATTTGGTTCCGACTGCCGCGCTACGCTACGCACTATCAGTGCGCCAAGCTCGCCGGACTGGCCGCCGACAGGCCGCACCCGAGTCCTGCCATTGTTCAACTTTCTTCAAGGCCTGCCTCGGCGCCAACACTCGCGTCAACGCCGCCGCCACCGGGGACCCGACGACCGACAATGCCCCGCCAGTCCTCCCGCAGCTCGGCACCGACACCGCGCCGCGTCGCCGAGCTCCTACTCCAGCCCCTCGGTTACGAGGTCGTCTCCTTGCGCGAGCTCCAAACCCTGTGGGCGGGGTACGGCCACGTCTGTTCCGTCGTCGCGAAGAAGGGTCGCGAACAGCGCCGCCTCGTCCTCAAGCTCATCTCGCCGCCGCCAATCTCCGACGCCGACGAGGGACATTTGAGGAAGATGCTCTCGTACCGCGTCGAGCAGTACTTCTATGCGCACGTCGCGCCTGTCGTCTGCACCAAGGCTACAGTTGCCGACTGCCTCGCCGTCGCGGGCATTGACGGGCAGCACCCCGAGCTGGAAGGCACGCTTGCCCTGCTGCTCGAGGACCTCAGCGTCTCGTTCCCGTTCGCTGGAGAGAAGCGCGCCTACCTGTCCGAGAAGCAGGTCAGCGCCGCCCTCCGCTGGCTCGGCGAGTTCCACGGTAACAGCCGGCAGCTCCTCCCCGCCAAGACGCACGAGTACGTCCGCCCGCCGCTTGAGGAGACCAAGCCGGAGGGCAAGAAGCTGTGGCTGAACGGCGGGTACACGTACCTCGCTACCCGGAGGGAAGAACTGGCGAACCTCGCCGACGAGGGGGGCGAGTGGGCCGAGGCTCTCTGCACGGAAGAAGACGGGATGAACATGGCCGAGCGCGTTGCCGGTGTGCTCGAGGCGAAGGGAAGACCAGGCGAGACCCTCATCCACGGCGACGTCAAGAGCGAGAACCTCTTCACGACCTCTGATCAGAACAGAGCAGCCTTCTTCGACTTCCAGTACGTCGGGTTGGGACTCGGCGCATGCGACCTCGCGAAGCTGTTCACGTGCTCGATCCCGCTCGCCATGCTCGTTCCGGACCGCCATGTGGGACAGACGCTCGACATGACGGAGGGAGAGAAGAAGCTGCTCCAGGAGTACAGAGGGACGCTGCTTGAGAACGGGAAGAGGTGGGGCATGAGCGAGGGGTCGTACCGGTGGGACGAGTTTAAACGGCACTGGGAGACGGCCCTCGTCGACTGGTGCCGCTTCCAAGCCTCCTGGGGATTCTGGGGAAACACGGAGTGGCTCGAGGCGCGCGTCCGGAGTATTCTTGCCGACAAGGGGTGGCGCGCCTGGCTCGACGAGCAGTAGCGCCCGACTTCACCTTCAACCGTTTCAATGTCCCCACCTAACAACCCATCCTCAGTCATCAAACTAGACCCCAAGACCAAGCTAGACTTCTGCATGTGTGTATCAACTCTACTTCTTGTGGTCGCGCTCGAGGATCATGTCAAACCCGACCGCGATGGTCGCGACGCTCGCGAGGTCGACACCAGCAACGACCTGGAGGAAGTACTCGGTCCCCGGCCCAGCGGCAGCGATGCGGGGCATATTGCTGTCAAAGATGTTCTCGCGGCACACGTTGGCGAGCACGCGGTCCTGCTGCGAGTGGTCGATGATCTTGCCGTCGTGCTCCTCCCACGGGCCGTAGTAGTCTACCTCGGTCGTCACGTTCGTGTCGTGGTTCGTGTACGTGGCGCGGTACTCGGACTCGCCGCCGGCTGGTGGGTCAGCGAGCGGGACAGTCGCTCGAGATACAGCGTCTTCCCTGCACACCCGCTAGTCTCCGATTCAGGTACAGGTAGGTCCACTTACAGCCAGAGTGCACCGAACCCTTGTACACGTCCTGCCCGCCGTGCGTGCCCGAGATCGAGTGGTGCATCGTGATCAGGTTGGGCGACATGCAGAGTAGCTCGCCGCCCTCGCCGTCGAAGATGACTGGGGTCGTCAGTTGAGAGTTCCATGTTGTTCTCCGGGCGTTCACGGCCCCTTCACATCACTCCCTCCCACTCCTCCTCTCTGTCCAGAAGAGAACACTCACTGTTAGTCTTCGAGCCGTCAGACTTAGTCTGGACGATGAGGTTGCCCTTATCGTCGACGACGTGGTACGAGTTCTATCGTCAGTCCAGCTGCTCTCGAAGAGACGTGCTGCAACCATGCCGATACTCTATCGACCGTTCTACCAGTACTTACGGGGTGCCCCTTACCCTCCGAGGTGATCGTCACGACGAGCGTGGTCGGCTGCTCGCGGACATACTTGTACTTCATGCCGAGGAGGGCGTTCTGGACAAGGCCGCCCTCGGGCTGGAGGTTGTTCTGGTTAGCGGCGGGGGGAGGGGCGACCATGTTGCTTAGCAGTTACGTTCGGGATGGAGAGGTTGAGAGAGCTAGAGCTCAATGCGGTTGAGCTGGAGAAGTAGTGGGTGATGTAGAGATGATCGGCGAAGAGCTGACTCGGATCTGAAACGACAGCCAAAAGCCTGATGACTGTTAGGAGGTACTCTGGCAACGTTGTCAACACCTCTCGGCTCTTCTGGGCCCCAACACCCAGACCGAAACGAGACCGACATGAACGAGCCTCGGTGTTCATAGACGTCATGGGCACGTGTTGAGTCCTGAGGAGACCGGCGTGTCCGAGATTCCCACGACCGCTGTCGAAGGCACGCTCTGCCTGCTTCACAATTTCCCACGGTGGACCACCCTCATGGGTATGGTCTGCAGATCTGCAGAACTTGCTCTCAGAGCTGAGGGGAGATAGGGCACCAGTCCGCACAAGCTTGCGCTTCCCTGAGTTCCGTTAGTCGTCTATCGCGTCTAGGTCGCTAAGCGCGAACTGCGTACTCGCGCCCGAGTTTGGTCTTTGTCTTGTGTCTTGGCACTGCACAGCGTCAACTTCGGAGATGCAAGTTGTCCTCCGGGCGGCGCAAAGTTTTTTTGAGTCGGTAGTTGACACGCAGCTACGCGGCCCACTGAGGGCGTGGGCGCTTGCACAGGCAGTGCAGGGAAAGAGATAGTGTGGCATAGCTTCTGGCCCATGCGCACCTTCGCGCCAAGGTTATTAGCAGTCTGCGGTCGTCATAGCAGCAGGTTCTGATAAAACCCTACTAAGCATGACAAAGCAATAGGTTCTATGCATGCGCACATCGCTTATAAGGACTCAAGGCAGTGACGACCGTTTCTCCCCGACCGATGTTAAATTGACGACCAAGTGACGACCGGCGAGCACAACGTAGCTTAGCACGCAGTGAGGACAGTGACGACAGTGACGACCGGAGCAACTATCTTTGTCGCGTGGCTGACTGATGCGAAAAGTTCAGGCAGAACTTTTCCCCAGCGTACGGTGCACGTCGGCAGAATATAGAACGCACCCGGCCAGGGAAGCTCTACCACCGTACAGGTTCTCACCCGGTCGTCGTATAGTGTAAGCCCGTCGTCACTGGCTCGGTCAGCGTCGTATCTCCGCGAAGGCTAGGGTCACGCGCGAGTTCTGCCTCAACTCCCAGGAGAGCCTTGGGCCGTATACCGTCGCAAAGTTCGGTACGGCCCGGTGTCGGCGCATGCTTGTTCTCGGCGGCGCGGGTCCCGCAGAGGGAAAGCATATGGAGCATGTATAAGTATGCGGACGCGCCGCGGCAGATGCAAAGCATACACCCACATACCAATCGTTGCTTGAGAACACTCTCCATTCGATACATAACACAACAAACATCATGGCTCGGTGGAGCTCCTTCGTCCGTGAGACTGTGCGTACCTTGTGCCGCGCCCCTAGCGTGTCCCAACTTGTGGCAAGGGCTGACCTTGAAGACATTCGGACGGCTCGTGCGAGTCTTCAAACCCTCGGCCTTCCCGTACGCCGAGGAGAAGCCCGGGTTCATCGTCCCCGGCTTCCAGTGCGACGAGGACCCGAAGCCGCCGCTTCCGCGTGCGCCGGGGCCGACCTCTGCCCCCTCGGCCTGCTCATTAGAGACAGCCGTGGGCGACGACGACGACAAGATTTCGTGGCATGACGACCGACAGACGAAACTCCCCGTCGTGCCGGACGGCATCAGGATTGTGACATGGTACGGGCCCGAGGACCCGGCGAACCCGCAGAACTGGAGTTTCCGGCTGAAATGCTGGATCGTCGCCGTCATCATGTTCTACACTTTTGCCATCTACGCCGGCTCGTCCATTGTCGCGCTGGGCATTCACGAGGTCGCTGAGGAGTTCCACGTCGCCGAGATCGTCGCCACGCTCAGCATCACGCTCTTCGTTGTCGGATACGCTGTTGGCCCGCTCTTCCTGAGCCCGCTCTCTGAGATGGCATCCATCGGCAGGAACCCGCCCTACGTCCTGAGCCTGTTCATCTTCTTCATCCTGCAGATCCCCTCTGCGCTCGTCGAGAATTTTGCAGGTCTCTGCGTTCTCCGCTTCCTCGCTGGATTCATGGGATCACCCCCGCTCGCGACGGGCGGCGCGACGCTCGCCGACGTCTTCTCAGACCGCAAGCTCGGATACGCCATGGGCCTTTACGGCGTTGCGCTCGGCGTCGCTCCGGCCACGGCGCCCTTCATCGCCGGCTTCGCCATCATGAACAAGGGCTGGCGCTGGTCCTTCTGGATCATGCTCATGATCGCCGGTGCGGCGCTCATCCTCCTCTTCTTCGGCCTGCCCGAGACCAACGCAGACAACATCCTGTACCGCCGCGCCGCGCGCCTCAGGAAAATGACAGGCGACCAGAGCTACCACGCCGCGTGCGAGATTACGGCCAAGGAGAAAACATTGCGTCATGAGCTGCACGAGGCTCTCGTACGGCCGATGGTGCTCACTGTCGCCGAGCCCATCGTCCTCGCGATCGACCTGTACCAGGGTCTCACATACGCGATCCTGTACTCCTACTTTGAGACGTTCCCCATGGTCTTTGGTGTCGGGAACGAACACTGGAAGGGGTACGGGTGGAACATTGGTCTGAGCGGGCTGCCCTTCATCGCGCTCACTATTGGCGGCATGGCGAGCTATGTCGTGTACGTCATCTGGAGCCGGGTGTGGTGGGAGCCTCGTTTCGTGCGCGCCCGCCGCGAGGGCAAGCAGCTCCAGCCCGAGGACTACCTTCCGCTCAGTCTGCCGGGGGCGTTCTGTTATCCGATCTGCCTGTTCTGGTTCGCGTGGAGCGCGAACCGCACCCACTGGATCTCGCCCACCATCGCCAGCGCCATCTTCGGCCTCGCAGACTGCTGGTCCTTCATCCCCTATCTGTCCTACATGGCCATTGCTTATCCGAACTGCCCCGCGTCCGCTCTCGCGAGCAACGACTTTGTCCGCTCCATGATGGGCGCCGCTATGCCCATCGTCGCCCGCCCGCTGTTCAACAATCTCGGCATCGACTGGGGAAACTCCCTCATGGGCTTCATCTCGGTCGCCTTTATCCCCATTCCGTTCGTCCTGTGGAAGTATGGCCCGTGGCTCCGCGCAAAGTCCAGCCGCGCTGCTACCTTCGTATGAAGAAGGAAGGAAGGAAGGAAGGACATCATCATTAATCTCATAGATCATCTAGACATGAGACGTCGCCAGCTACGGCCACGTTAAAAAGTTGTACTATAGCCGTCGCCCTCAGGTGGCCACGTAAAAAAGTAATCTGTATGCATATACTCGCTTTTCCTTAAGTCAGTGACAGTCAGTGCTCAGCTGTCAGCGTCACGCAATGCTCGCATCCTCAGAGCCAGCCAGTGCCCAACCCGTCAGCGCCACGACCCGTGTACGTGAATATGTAGCATATCGGTCAAATCCTATGTAACTTGTGCAGCATATAAACACGAGTGATTGGTCTTCCTCACTCGAAGTAAAAGTCCATGAGGCGAGAGGTATGATGGTTGGTAAGGGGTGATGGGTGTCAGAGTTGCTTGCTATGGAAGTCGAAACTCGGCTTGCGTTTCAATTGCAGAAATCACCTCAAAGTCCAGCAGTAGCTCTGTGATTCCGGGCCAAGCTCTTGCTCCGGGGTTATCTAATACCTGGGCGCGGCGGCGCCAGGGGGTAAACTAGCATTGTTGTGGCCGCTCGACGAGATCGAGTTGCCGTTCCTACCGCCCTGCGACGACGAGCGGCGGTTGTGGTTGCGCGCGACGCGGCGGACAGGGTCCTGCGCCGACGACGGGGGAGGGACATAGCCGCGGTCGACTAACGAGACGCCGCGCGATCCCGGCGGTGACCGCGCCTGCTCGGGAGCAGGGGCAGGGGCGCCAAGAATCGGCTGCTCCTCTTCCGAGCCCGGGTAGTTGTTGCTGCGGTTGTCGGCAGGGCTGCGGCTCGGCCTGTACATCGACAGGTCAGAGTTCGAGGGCGGCAGCGCTAGCGACGACATGTTGTCCGAGCGAAGCAGACCGTTGTTGCCGCCCTCGGCCGTATTCAAACCAGACTGGTGCGTCTCGCTCGTCGACACCATCGAGTAGCGGTGGTTCGTCGACGAACGGCCGCCGTGGGGCGAGTTCGAGCGCTGGATGACGTCGTAGTACGAGTCACGCGACATGGTGCCCTCGCGCCAGCGGCGCTCGCGCTCAAACTCAATCCAGCGCTTCATGACGATATTACTCGAGTCGAAGTGACCCTCCTTGTCGCCGTGGCCAGCGTCCTTCTTGCCCTCCTCGCCCTGGACCTTACGAGTCTCACCCCAGGAGAAGTCGTCCATGTGCCAGAACGAGTAGGCAGGCAGGATAAAGTTCCAGACGGGAAGCGAGCAGAGGTACAGCAGCATCCAGCCGACGTAGACGAACTTGCGCGAGGTGATCACAATGAGCACACCGGGCAGACCGAGAATACACGCGAGCAGGATAAGCGAGATCGTGGGCGTCGGCTGACTGGGAATGATGGCAATGACAATGACGTAGATGGTGAACGAGATGGCGGCGGGAAGAACGAGGGTACCGACGAGGTCCATAAACACGACGAACTGCATGGAGAAACAGAACGTTCCACAGAGGTCGCGGACAAGCATGAGCTCGAACAGGTTGTGGATGGTCGAGTTGATCCAACGACGACGCTGCGAGAGCAGAACCTTGAACGTGTCGGGGACGATCGTCTTGCACACGGCTTGGGGACAGAACACCATCTTGCGCTTCGGGAAGGTCTTGAGCATGAGAGTCGAGAGGTAACGGTCCTCACCAAGAAGCAGAAGGTTCTTCTTGTGGAGGGTGTCGACAACGTTCTCCGAGTAGTGCTCGACAATGTCGGGGTTCGCGAGGATGGGCACCCAGTAACCAGAGTCACCCTTGGGCGACTTGATCCTGTACATCGAGAAACATCCGGGAAGACAGGTGACACCACCGAACACGGACTCGAACGCCTTGGTCTGGTGGTGCGAGATGTAGTACTCGAAGACCTGGATCATGGTGACCCAAGTCTCGCGCTTGTTGGCGATCTTTGTCTCACCACAGAGACCCATGATCTCGGGATCGTTGACCATGCACGCGTTCATACGAGAGATCGAGTCGGGGAACACCTTCGTGTCGGCGTCGACACAGAGAATGGTCTCGTACTTGTCGGGCGAAACACCGGTGCAGCGCCAGAGCGAGTTGAAGAACTCGTACTCGAAGGTAGTCATGCGCTCGTCGAACATGACCTTCTGCAGGAAGTTCATGAGGACAATCTGCGAGTCACGCTTTCCACGGTTACCGGGCTTGGCGTCGTTGCGCTCCATGGGGTTTCCGACCTTGGCGACCATGACGACGGGGACGCGTTGCTGCTTCGAAGGCTCGACAGTATCGTTGTCGTATGCGTAGAAACCGGCGTAAACCTTGGCCATGTTGTGACGCTTGTGACCGTCGGCGATGGCCACATACGAGTGCGCCTCAACCTCCTGCTCGGGAACGACGAGGTCCTTCATCATGCTGAGAACGATGTCGGGAGTGAACTGCTTAGATCCAGATCCACGAACCATTCCGTCACACACAACGAGAATGAGCTTGTGACTGTTAGGGTAATCGGTGGTGGCGATCGAGTCCATGGTGGTGCGGAGACCCTCGATCGACTCAGAGTAGGCGGTAACGAGACAGATGGTATGAACGAGCGGGTAACCGAAGGGTTCAAAGTCCGGAGGAGGCTGGGGGATGCAATTGTTCAGCGGGAAGGGGCAGTTCGACTCGCTGCTACCGTAGATCGAAGACTCCAGAGGAAGCGAAGCCGAAGAGTGCGAGCCGCGCAGCATCGGCGAGCCGGGAGGAGTGTTGCGCATGGTGGGCATCAGGCTGTTGCCGTACACGCTCGAAGGCTGGCGGCGATTCAGGTCGAGCTGACCGCCGTAACCAGTGCCGGGACGCGAGGAAGGCATCATCATGGTGTCGGCGCGAGAGAAACGAGACTGCTTGGGCAGGAAGTGACCCTTCTTGGCACCACCGACGGCTCCGTTCTTGCCACCAGTGTCGCGAGCGTTCGGGCGCAGGTAGCCAGGAGCAGGACGATAAATGTCGTCCGTCCAGTTCTCGATCTCCTCGGCACGACGCATACGATCCTTGTACGACTCGCTGTTGAAGTTTCCAATCTTCCAACTGAGGAACCAACCGAAGACCAGCGCCATGAAGAACTTGATGAGCACCGCACCGAGAATGAACACGAGCGAGACCCAGAGCACAATGTCGGATGCGACACATCCAATGGTCTTGGAGTCGACGAAACCGATACGGATCGTGTCCGCGAGACAGTCTCCCTCACGATTCCATCCCGCACGGTTCATCAAAGCCGTGATGTCGCGACGGGCGAAGCGGTCGGTCTCGTTCATCATGAGGTCGAAGACGTCGGGGTAGTTGACCTGCCTCTTGTCGAGCCACCTGAGGAGACCAAGGTCGACGACACTGCCCTGATACACTGCGAGGGCCCTGGAACTGGACTCGTTACGTACTTGGTCCCAGGTGTAGTAGACGACACCGGCCTTGTGCTTGGTCTTGCCGAGCTTCTCAAACTCATCGCGAGCAGTAGGAGAAGTGTGGCAGTTCTTGGCGTTGTCGTAGCCAGAGGCGTTGACGGGGAGAGATGAGTTCGAGGGGAACGGGTTGCAAGGGAAGAACCAGGCGAGAACGTCATCCTGGCTGGGGATCGAAGAGCCCTCAGCCTTGGTGATGACACCGCGACACTTGCCAGCGACATTCTGGAACAGGAAAGAGACATCCTTGCCGGCAACCATCCAGTCATCCATGTAGAGGGGGGTGACAGTTCCGTTGAACTCGGTGTTTTCGACGGCCGGATGCTTCCAGGTTCCGAGATCGTAGTTGTAGCCGTTGATGACGACAGACGAAACCGAAATGTTCTCACCCTTGATACGGGCGCCTTGCTTACCACAGACCGTTTGCGTGAAACCGAAAGTAATGTAACCGACGATAGCCATGAGGGAAGCACAGATGGCAACGATACCCATCTTCTCCCTCCATGCTCGCTGAGCCTCGGGGGTCTTCTTGCGGAAGACACCAGAAATGATAAAGTTGGGGATCCAGCAGGTGATGACGAAGCAGTAGATCATCCATCCGTCGACTGGACCAGGGGCAATGTTGGAGCAGCAGCCGCGAGGCTTCTCGGGAGGCTCTCCAGTGCCGTCCGATGGTCGCGGCGCGGCTCGAGACGCCTTACGTCGGATAGTACCACCGCGCTTGAACAGGTTGAGACCCGACTCCTGCTCGAGGTCGCCGTCACGGCCAAGGACCGACTTGCCGCGGCGGAGGCCAGTAGCCCCGCCCTGACGGGGAGCATACGGCTGGTTGCCGGTCGCTGGACGTCAGTTTCGGAAAGGTTGGTGATCGAGGAATGCAAACACTCACTGGACGGCTGAACACGGACGTCATCCGCAGCAGCGTGTTCCCGGTAGTGGTAGAGACGGTGTCCGGGCTCGATGCGCTCACGCTCCGGGCGAACCATCGACTTCTTCCGCCCGACGTTGGCGCCAGTGCTCTGCGAAAAGCCCTGGTAGCTGGTGCCAGCGTACCCAGCTTCCTCGTATCCGAGCGTCGGAATTGGCTGGCCATAGCCATCTTTCGAGCCACCGTTGTCCTTCATAGGCACCGGGGGAGGCGCTCCCCTGTTCGACTGTCGCCTGGGAGTGGGGGGCTTCTCCTCGAAGGAGACGTTGGTGTTAAAAGGGGGGCGGGACATGTTGGATTATGACCAACGGGGTTCGTTTTTCTTGTTTCTTTCTTGGTACAATGAGATCGGGGTTATATTTCAGACCTGAGAGTCGGCTCAAGGTTGCATAGTCCGTGTCGAGATCGTGAGAGCGTAGCGGGAGGAAGGCGAACGATGACGGCGGTGCGTGATTACTGAACACGGGTGTCAGTGGGCGATTCCAAGAGCAATGAGGGGAGGAGGGAAGGGGAAGGTCAGAGGCTGTCAAAGCGTAACCGGATGTCGGCACTGCCAGTCGTGAGAATCGAGATGGGTATCGAGCCGCTGGCTACTGATGGTGTTGATGATGAGGTAGAGAGATCGTATACGACGTTTCTGAGAGCGACGAGGGCAGGGCGTGGATCACGCTGCTGGCGTAATGTAGCACTACAGGGGCACAAGCAGCGGAGGGGGTACGTGAGACGCCGGTGGAGGGGTGGGTGAATGCGGAGGCGATGCGATGCGAAACGCTGTCGATACTGAAAAAGTGACGGCGAGCAACGAGGAGGTTGCGAGTTGGAGATGCGCTCGCTCAGGCGGGAGTGAAGATGAAGGGCGACAGGGTAGTGCGAGGGCCTGGGATCGAGGGAGGGGGTCGAAGGGCAGCCGAGGGTGATGGGGGTGTCGAGGGTTCAAGTTCACAGCATAGGGAATCAACTCACGCTTTGTTTGACCTGGATGCTATTGGGTCAAATGCGCCGTCAGCTCGATCGCTCTGCAGTCGCCTCTGTGTGTGCGTTGGGTAGTGCTGGTAAACGAGGGAGGGGGGTAGTCGGCAGTGGCGGAGGATAGGGTGGAGAAAGAGCAAGAAATGATGGGATGGGATGGGATGTCGAAGAAGCAACGACGAGAGCGAGGCGAGGTCGGGCAGGCAGGAGGGAGGAGGAATCGATAGGTGGGTGGGTATGGGTTGAGAAAAGAGGGTTTCGATTTTGGCTGTTAGGTTTGGAGTGAGAACAGTGGGTGTTTATCCCGTCTGAACGGGGCTAATAGACTCGTTACTCTCACTTGACTGGCCGTGGCAGCGATCAAACACGCTGCAGTCGTCGCTGTGGATGGTGTCGGCGCTGCGTTATTGACGTCGGGGGAAGAAGCCAAACAGTCGAGAACAGCGCAGCCTTAGAGGATGCGAGGGCCCATTGTATGCATGCGTGTTATGGTGGCCAGAAGGCGTGCCATGTTGGCGACTAGAGTGAAAAGGAGGCGGTACATGGAGGTTTGGCCAGGAACCAGCACTGCTCTGTGGTCTACGGTGGGAGCCCAGCGATTAATGGTCGGCGGGCATGTATGCATAGGGGAGGGTCAGCAGCCGACAGCCAGTGCCATTGCCAGGTAGTGGACCGATGGTACGGTGAGAAATCGCGAGGACAGGTACGTCAGGAAGGCAGGAGCGCAGGACCTCAGGGATCCACATATTGAGACTCAGCCAGTACAAGGGGGACCCTAGGGACCAAGGCGGACCCAGGCGTCACGCCCAAGATTCCAAGACACAGGGTCGCCAATGCCTGAAAGCGAGAGCGCGTGCTGGTGGCAGGCCGTGCAAGTCGCACACCGTACGGTCGTAGAGGGGGGAACAGATACACTCTCGCGTCGTGAGCCACACTCGCCTTGCAGGGTGGCAGGGACACCGGGATGCAGGGATACAGGAACAGCTAAGGGCCAGCAGGCACACTGTGATCGTGATTGGCCCACGCCTCCACAAAATGACTACCCAGGGAGGAAGACGCAGAGAGACCGCGAGAACGCAAGTCGCGGCGCCTGGCTGCCAGACCCTGGGTCTGTGAACTTTCGTGAGCCAAGCCAACGCTCCTCACGCAACTCCTCATGGCCTCTGCGCGCCGAGGTCAGGACAACCAAGCACTAGCCACTGATGATCTGATCTGCCGCTCAACTTTCCTGCACGCACCATCTTTGAGCGTCCTGGACCGTCTTGGTGCGCCGTTCCTGCAGTGGTGGCAACGTTTTACGCAGTAATTCATTTTGTGCGCCATCAGCTCCATGAACTCACCCAACGCGTCAGACTCTGAGGCCTCCCGACCTTCCCGACCTTTGACCCTTGGTGCTCATCCCACGTCGGTGCGCAGAGGCAGGCATTCAATCCGTCGCCATTTCATCAGATGCCATCACACCTCCGAACTCCCTCCAGCGCCCAGTGGATCAGTGCACGCCCGGATCAATCGCAACTCGCAGAGGACACGATCCACAGGGAAAGCACTCAACGACATGCACAACAGTTACAAAACTTAATATGAAACGAGCAGATCATGGTCCTCTCGTAAAGCGAGTCGTAGTCGCGATTCCCAACCGGCCCGCAGACCTCACTGGGCCAGCTGCGGGTCCCTTGCCATATAATGCGCCCCCCAACTCAGACCGGCGTGCCTCCAGCTGGCTCCAGCCGACCTCAGGAGAACTGCAGAGCTGAGCCAGGTGCCTCGGAACCATGTTCGAACCCCAGACGACGGCCCAGCGGATGCAATACTGGAGTCTGTCCAGCCGACAGAATGCAGGGCTGAAGGAGGGAGTTACCGGGGTACGATGAGGGCTGGTGGGTCTCGGCGGTATGAGGCGACATGAGGGTGAAGTGGGTGAGACAGATGAACCCACCAGAAAGCGCGTCTGTGCTTCTCGATTAAGGACTCCGGAAAGCTTGGCAGGTATGCAAGCGAGCGCACTCGCGTATCCAATGCACCGTATGCGCTATTAAACGCCAGCCAGAAGGTACCGCGATGCAAACAGGACTGGGACAGGGCGATCTACGCGATCCGCGCGATCAGCGCGTCGACTATCCGGTGCGTGCTTTTGCTGATGTTCCTGTGTGTGGGTGTCGGATTCCGAGCTCTCGTGAGCCATCGCGCCGGCCGTCGCGTCTTGCCCGTCGGTCGCGTCCTGGCGCTCTTGGCCCTCTGGCTCCTGGCCATCTGATGTCCCAGAAACAGGCTCATGCTGCGCTTGGAGCGCGATTTCTGATGTAGGGAACCAGATGGCTGCCCTGGTGTTCTCGTCGATCCTCTCGAGCGCGCGTCCGATGCGCGGGCACTCCTGAGGCAGGCTTTTGAACACGACCATGACGTCTTCGTCTGCGGCGTGAGCGCCAGTCCCCGCAGCCCATCGAAGGACCCTGCAGTGGGCAAGTGCGGCCGAGGGCGACGGAGCGCGCATCGTTTGGGTGACTTGCAGCAGGATCGGCGCGTCTTGCATGCGCCTCTGCAGCGCGTCGCCGCTTAGTGTGCGCGCACCTCGTAACAGCGACGTGTAGAACAGAATCAGCGCCGTGTCGGCTGACGCAACGAGGTGCGCCAGACGCGCACTCAGTCCCTCGCTGACCTGTCAGTGACGTACTCCACCGCGAAACATGACGCGTGGTACTCACCCTGACTTGCGTGCACTCTTCCGCTTGCGCGGAGAAACCGCCCCAGTGGTTTCGGCGGAGTGCGCCGAATCCGGAGACGCCAGTGATTGCGAAACCTGCATCTGCGACAGAGATGTGAGGCCCTGCAGCGGCTTGCTGTCTGGCTCAGGCCCCTTCTCCGTGGCTACGCTTGTGAGTCGGAAAGGCGACCCGCTGACCGGTTTAAAGGCACGCGTCTGGGCTACCTGCGGCGAGCCAAGCCCTTTCGGTGATGCTTCCGCCAGAGAGAATGTCGGGGGAGCTCGTCTGGCTGACATTGGCGTCGTGTGCGCGGTGTCTGTCCGCTGACGCTTCGGCGTCAGCGTCAAACTAGGTGGAGGCCCGATGGCTTGTAGCCGCGGCGAAGGCTTTGCAGCAGCGGAAGCACCCGGCCGCTCTGGACACAGAGAGGTTGTCACCGAAGCTTTCATTGGCGTCTTGGCAGGCGGTTGGGCTGTCCTGGTGAGAGCTGGAGATCGAGAGGCGGACAAAGCGGCCAACTTCTGAGCGGAGGCTTTGTTGTTGTTGTTGCCCTCATCGCTCTTCGGCTTCTTCGAGGGACTGGCACCAAGAGAGAAGGAAAGGGCGCCGGAGGATATCGGAGCCACTCGCTTCCCCTTCCCTTTATCGGGAGGGCGCATCTTCAAGCGGTGCTTCGTCGCTGTTCCGGAGTCGTCGTTGATAGTGTTGTCGGCGGCAATGTTTTCGAGATGACCGGTTGAGTGGACCTCGAAAGTGGAGGAAGGTGGAGGCCCGAGCCGCGCGGGACCAAAACCGATCGCGCGCTGTTGCTGGCGATAGATGCGGTCATGTTCCATCGAGCGCCCAAATCGACGCTGCAACAGCAATCGCACGACTAGCACGCCATGGCCGCCGCAAAGATTGGGGTCATCCAGGCCAAACTGCAGGACGAGTCCCGCGAGTTCCAGAAGCTCGAGGCTGGTAGGTAGCACGGAGATAGCGAGACCTGACATCCCAGAGATGGCCGGTGTCATCGAAGCCCGACAGCGCTTGGACGCTCAGCAGGCGGAGAACGAGTCGGTCCTCAAGGTGAGTTTTGGCGGAGATAGTTGGGAGTTGAGCACCGCTAACTGGTATCAGGAGTTCAGCACATTAAAGGCGGACAACACAATCTTCAAGCTCGTTGGCCCCGCGCTCGTTGAGCAGGACCCGACCGAGGCCAAGGCGAACGTGGAAAAGCGACTGGAGTACATCAAGTCGGAGATGTAAGCTATCCGAGGCTGGTGCTTAGCTGACTGTCACAGCAAGCGGGTCGAAAACCAGATCAAGGAGCACCAGGAGAAGGCGAACAAGAAGAAGGACGAGGTGAGCTAGTTTGTTCTGACATCCCAGCTGACCTCAGATCATCACTCTGCAGCGCGAGTTCCAGCAGCTGCAGGGACCGAGCAAGGCTGCCGCTTAATCGACGATCATGTATGCATACACATTACGACATTAGCACGGTCTCCGGCATGCACACTTACTCCCAACGTGCCCCTGGTCTTGCACACAGCTACGCCGGCTTCGCCCTCCGCTGGGATACCCACACTCCCCGGCCCCGCACTGCTCACAACAGGTATGCCTTTGGGGATACAGCAGCAGAAAGAATGAGGAGACTCGTTTCGCGCCATCTACTTTCTCGTTCGCTTCATCTCTCAAGCTCGGCACAGGAGCGCATTCTGACCCCGACCCACACGGTCTTGTGACCTGCTTGTTCTGTGCAGTGCCGTCAAAAGGAGGGAATCGCTCTTCGAACTCCTCTCTTCCTAGCACCTGCGTCTCCTCAGCCAAATCAGCATGAAGACCCCACCTTCGCTCAGATGTGAACGACCGTCGCCGTACCGTCGCAGGCGCCGATCCCCGCCCGCCACTGTACCGCGCTGGGGACGCCCTAACATCCAACAAAGCACCCCAGGCCCGTCTGCCATGACCTGGAAAGGACCCCGCGAACCACTCTTCACATCATTCTCCCCTTTGCTGCTTGACAGCGACTCAGAGCCCGACGATTTAGAGAGGGCCGGCGTTCCTCGTATCATCAAGCGTGCGCGCAAGCCGTCGAATGGCGTTGAGATTGATGTCAACATGACATCCGAGGACGAAAGGACCTTCCTCCCCGATAGCTCTGTCTTCGACTACGAGGATGAGCAGACCGACGAGGTGCAGCAGCCCTCGCCGACCTCCATGAAGTCCGGCTCGACCTCTGTAGTCGAGTCCCTGGTTACTGACCAGCGTGTCACGCAGAAGCGTCCCCGCGCAGAAGTAAGTGGTCGCAGCTTAAAGGGGATGTATCAGCTGACGTCTCAGACTCCGGAATGTATCGTGCTCGACGACAACGACAGCGACGAGCAGCAGACTGAGTACCGCACCCCACTTCGCTCCTTCGAGTCTTCCCATGTCGCCCTCAGCGCCTCCGCTGCGCCCCATCCTCACCACACACCCCGCCTCAAGAAGAGCCCGTCCCGCGTGCGTTGGGACTCGTCTGAAATCGTTTCAATCAGAGCCGTCTTCCCTCCGCCTCCTCGTCGTGCCATCGAGCTCGGCGACGAGGAGGACAATGCAGAGGAACGCGCCAAGCTCTTCAAGCTGGCTCACCGCAGGGCGGCGCACATCCTCGGTGTTGAGGTGTGCAAGGCGATCGTTCGTAAGTTACGCTTGATCGAGCACGGTATAACTCACCGACAGGACTGAGGTTGTGCACAGACGTGAAGACAGCAGTTGGCGGGAATGGCCGCAAGAAGTTTAGGTGGGTCGACATGTGCGACCTCGTTGGTGCTAAGCAGGAGCTGTCTAGCCACGTCCGTACCATTGTGATCTTCTGTGAGAAGCATCTCCTCGAGGGTCACCTCGGGTGGAAGGGGGTGCTCCGTGAACTGGGTTTCAAGGTCGATAAGCTCGACGTTCAGTCGTAACCGCCAATGTTATCATAGCCATATGCATGTACTGTGCCGAGACCTCTGGCGGTGCTGAACTGGATGGTCCTGTTCAGGACATCTCGTGAGCAGCTGAGTAAAGGGAGACCCCCCCTGCAAGCTCACGCTCGTTGATCAGACCGTTTCAGAGAGAGATCTGACGAGCTGACGAGCATGACGAGGTCAGAGCCGTAGAGTTGCCCAACGTGAGAACAGAGGAGCAAAGGAGCGAAGCGCCATGCGATGGGGCGCCGGGGAAGGTATCTGAACACGTCGCGCCCCCGTGCCCTCATCATCAGAGCAATGCATACTTCGTTCCTCTTCCTCTTCTCTTGTCTCTAGCACAAGGGTTGGACGGTCTTCACCGTCTACAGTCACAATGAGCAGTAACGAGACCAGCCACACCGACACCGCCACGGCCACCCCCCTTCTCTCGAATTTCGCCACCGGTGTTGTCGCCGCCGACGTCGAGCCCCTGACCAGAGACGTGGAGAGCGTGTCCCTGGATGACTGGGTGAGCAGGCGAGTCGACGACGATGGCCCGTCTGAATCCGGAACAGTGAGCCCAGAGGTGTCCGGTCGAGTGAGCTTCTTCAGAGCTCTGCACCAGCTGACAAGCAGGCCATCCCTGGTAGCGACGAGGATGAGCGTGTGGCTGCAACTGTGAGCTGCTTCGGACGCAGACGACAGCTGACACGTCACAGACGAGTGGCACCATTACAGACCACACAGCACCGCAGTCGCAAGGTCGGCCCCATTCTGCGCCGCGAGCCAAGGTGAGGAACTTCAGGTTGTCTCGTGGCCACCACTGGACATTGCCGTCGCATCTAGAGGCCCCATGTGGGGAGCTTGAGGATTTACGGGTCAAAGCTCACATCAGATCCGGCCACTCAACAGGTTTCCGGGCGCTAGCCCAGACGTGGGGATGTGGTACGTGAGCTGCTCTGGGAATGCACTTAGCTGACAACCAGGAAGTCTTGCGCGACAACTGTGAGTTACGCAGACCTCAGTGAGCTGACATTGCAGAACAGTCCCGACAAAGGAGTATTCTTACTCCCTGCCACTGATCATGTGAGCTCTGCTACGTCTTCTCTCCCAGCTGACATCAGACCACCAGCGCTGAGCAGAGTACGACGGGGAAGCTTGTAAGCTGTCCTATCCTTCGGATTCGCTCACTTAAGATCGATTGCCCAGAAGTCCAGGCCCTCCCCGACCCAGCGCATCTCGCCTTAACGACATGTTCGCGGGCGCCTCAGAACAACCCGGCCACACCTAGTCTTTCCTCTGAGCCGGCAAAGAAGACGGGCCGCCGCTTCGTCCACGGCGAGCTCAGTCTCGTGAAACGCCCCCTGCCTGTACGCTGATAACCCCCCACTTCCAGCTAACGACCAGGCGCCGTTCGAAGATAGCACCACTTCAAGCCAGAAGAGTCCAAGTCACAAGGGCAAGGTGAGCTACCTGAGCTGCCTGACCTTATCTCCAAGCTGACCTCATTAGCAGCGCAAACGCCAGCGCCGAGCGAGCAGCGAGGTGAGTTAGAACTGCTCGCAACATCTAATTAGCAGAGTCCCGTGTTCTTGGGAGTGGCGGCCGGCAGCTCGGTGAGTTACCAAATCTTTCCAGACTAATTCGCAGTCCGACGAGGAGGTGGAAGTCGGCCCTCTGCCTCGCCCAACGCCCGAGCTCGTCTCACTCCTCGAAGACGACAATGACGAAGTCGACATCAAGCCCCGCGTTCCGGCGACTTTCGCAAGCTCGTTTGCGGGGAGGAGATGAGCTGGCCCAGCGTTGCGAGGGAGCTGGGGTTGGAGGAAGGTGCCCCGAATGACGTGAAGATGTTCGATGAGTGGTTCACGCGCCGCCTCATTGAGACGGGGCTGGGGTGGCGCGCGGTGCTGAAAGGGGTTGGGTTCCGCCGCATGGATTTCGAGACATAGCATGCAGCGTGTGCATTTGTGACGGCACTGACGAGCTGAAAGCTTACGGCTGTCTGATTTCCATCAACAGTCGGACAATTAGGCCCTCATTGCACTGAGGAGTGGCGCCTACCCGATTGCGCTGTTTGACAATACTACGTCGACCCATTGGGTGTAGTCGAGGTGAGATTCTGCCACTCATCGGCCGTGGTGCTCTCTTCTCGAGCAAAACTGACCCGCTGACATCTGCGATCGACCGTTTATGTGAGCTGATGTGTGCTTCTCACCGGTAACTCACGCGCAGATGCAGGTGCACCTATGCCTCCTCACAGTAAGCCGAGCACGAGCTGTTGCGCACCTCAGCCCAAGGTACTCGTGTATGGAGGTACGTCGCGCAGCTGGAATACGCACTACTCTGAAGCTGACACCCAGCACAACTTGACACCCCGCCCAATGCCTGCCAGTGAGTTGTTTAACCCCTTCGGCGCTAACTCTCAGTCCGCGTTCGCTCTCTCTCCAAACCGGTATTTCCGTCACTTACACCTACTGTACAAAATACACCGACAAAACCTCTGTGCATAACCTTGCTGGGGCAGGTACGACACATGGCTGATGTCCTGAAGCTCCTCAGCTGACAACCAGATGCATCCATGCCGTCTATGCGGTGAACTGGATCATTTCCGCATGCTGACCTTCAGACGAGAAAGGATTTACAGTCCATGGAGTAGTCGTGAGTTTTGCTGGTCGTCAGCCCAAGCTCTCTAACAGGCTGTTACCCACCCAGCCGCCACGAAAGCAGGGCCCTCGGTCCGCAGCGCGAGTTGCCCCTTCACCTTCGCTCAACTCGTCAGCTAACTGCCAGACAGAACTGTCAGTTATCGAAAGTACGCTTGCGAACGGACAGACAGTGTGTTCCCGCGTGGTGCAGCCAATGTTTTCCTGCTGTTAGACTGTCGGCTGTGAGGCAGCTGTAAGACCACTTCGAAGCTGACGGACAGACGAAAGCCACTCGATCTGTACACAGCGTAAGTTGTTGAATGCTGCCGTTTCTAACTCTCAGCGAGGCGGTGTTCTCGCCGTGAGTTCGCCTTGAGCCATGCCCGAAGTAGGTGGGTTCGGTCGTCTGTCAGCTGCGCTGCTTCCGATGAAGCCGAACCCAGACCTACATCAACACTGCAAGCTGAGTGAAGGTTATGGTCAGCTGATACTCACAGCCGGGTTTCATGAAGAGTCGGGTCCAGCGCGCCACAGCCGCACGCCCACAGCATTGCAGAAAAAGCCGGTGCACGAGCTCGTCTCATCACTTGGGACCATGTGGGCCGCCTAAACCGTGCAATGGCCCACCGGTTGGCCCACCCGACGCCGTAGAGTCTCATCATGTACATGCAAAGAGAAGTCGGTACAAAGAATCACGGATACAGGGTCTACAAACAGGCATCCAGACAGGCATCAGGCGGCGCGGTGCCTCACCACTGGAGAGGGAGGGAGGAGGGAGTTTGGTACTGCACAGAGATTATCAAACGAGTATAGTGTTACACGACACGGGGGCAGGCGCACTACACCCAGTCCGCGAACCGGGACAGGAGGGGGAGGTGGGAGATGATTGCGCGCGCGAGCTCTCGTCCGAGCGAGGTGCGCTCGTCACGGACGATGAGCTCTCCGTCACACCCATCGCCGTCCCGCGCCTTGCCCTTGCCCTTGTCCTTTGCCGGGGACGCTCCGATCGCCTTCATCGCGCTCTTGCCCGAGGTCCCGCTCACGAGCCGCAGCTTCCAGCTCGGGATATAACGCGCAAACGGCATGTACACCCACAGACCCTTCAGCGGCGCCCAGTAGATGTCGAGCTCGACGCGGCGCCGGTTCAGCGGCAGGTCCGTGGGCCCGATCGAGGCCGAGAGCGTGATCGCCCAGATCTGCGGGGCGTGCTGAGCCATCGAAGCGAAGCGCTGCTTGCGTGGTCGGTACGGCGGGAGGTACGCCGTGTACTCCTTGTCCGGGACGACTTCGATATATCCGTTTCCGTAGCCGTCTGTGATGATATCGTGCACCGTCTCGTCAACTTCGCACAGCTGTATGTCAGCTAAAGCAGAGTTTGCCGAGCTTACCTCGGGCTCTACATCTGAGGGCAGCTCCTCCATCGACGACGATTTCACATTTCGCCGCGATGAGGATGGCGTCGAGGGCGCGGTGTTGAACTTGGTCGAGGACGACGCGACCGAGAGCGAGTCGGCGACTTCCATGGGCTGCTGTTAGCTAGCGACAATCCTGACTGCTCACCTCGTCCATGACGTGCAGTGATGAGATGACAGAAGAGAGTTCGGACATCCTGTCGTCTTCAATCTTCTCTTCAGGTGATGGCACAATGCGCCCCGTGCCCCCCGTGGCGTTTTCGAGTGCTTCCGTCGCCAGCCCGGCTTCCACACCGAAGGATCCCACTGCAGATGTCGGCTGAACGGCAAGCGCTCCTGTTGTGTGAGGCGCAACAGGGAAGTTAGAAGCGATCGAAGCAGGAGCGGCGGCCGTCTTCGTAGTCTTGCTCCTGGGCGCGGCAGACGCACGCAAGCTCGACGATGCAGACACGGACGAGTTCAGTGAAGCGCCCGACGACGCCCGCCTGTGCTTCGTGTTCGTCTTCGCCTTCTCATAGGCCTCGGTGGGGCTGATGGATTTTGACGTGGAAGGCGAAGCAGTCGCTACGGCCGTACTGATCGCGACAGTCGGCCTCGCCCCTGACGGCGTCCCTCCGGTGTATGAAGAGGCGGTTGGCCGTCCCTTACCGGGCATGAACATTATTCCTTTGCTTGGCCGCCGCTGTTGGGCAACGGGGGTGCTCGGCTGAGAGCCAGCCATTCTGCCTAAAGCTGCGGTGGGGAGTCGCCCGGGGCGCACAAGAATAGGCGTAGGTGCGGCACTGCTTCGGTCGCTGGGCGTAGGAGAGTCGGGAAGATCCATCAGAGGGCTGTCTGATAAATCCCCAGATCGAGTGGAGAGTGCAGACCTCGTCGACCTTGTAGACCGTGTGGACCGCACAGATGTGTTGAGGTGTTCGGCTGTAGAGTCACGGAGTGGAGGTGTTTTAGGAGTCGAGGTCGCAACAGGCCTAGTCTTCTCCTTGGGCACCTTGGGTTGTTGTTTCAAGGGTGTGGAGGTCACCAAAGGGGATGACACGGAACCGCCGCTGGATCTGATCAGAGAATGCAAACAGCGCAAGTGGTGCGGTGGAGAGCAAAAGGAACAAGTGGTCGTACTCACTTGAGTGATCGATGTCTTTGTGGGAAGAAAAGGTTGGACCCTCGTTTGACACTCGAAGAGGGAGTAGCAGGGTCGCGGGACGCTGAAAAGCCGCTAGGGCTGTCAAAGTATGACGTTCTGAGGGTAACAGGTGACGGGCTGTCCGGAAGGCCAGCAAACGACAGTCCAGCAGAACTGGAGGCGAGAGGAGAGTAGTTGTAAAACACAGATGTGGAGTGATAACGACTAGGTTGGGGCCGTTTATCGACGGATGAATGGAGCGTTTTCGGCTGGTCCAGATGGGTTGACGGTAACATACTCGTGAGATAACCGTGCCAGGGAAGGGGGCGCGAAGAGTCGTGTGGTGTCCACTGCTTTCCGCCTGAGGAAAGGCTATGTGTGTGATAGACAGCAAGAGGATGAGCAGCTGATGGTGAGATCAAGATGTTGACGAGATGGAAGGTATTGTTGTTGTTGCTGCTACTGCATTGTGTTGTTGGCCTGGGAGTCATGGGATGCATGGAGGCTTTGGCTTTGGCGCTTTGGCGGTAAACAGAGGCATGCAGGCGTTCCGCGCGCCGGCTGTGGTGGGTGGTCACCGGTAATGTTTGGTTCATGAGAAAAGGCAGGGACGCGTATGGCGGCAGGGATGGCAGGGATCGGCGGATCCCACACCTGGGGTAATAGGCGCGGGAGTATCCAGCCGCCGCCGGCGGTATTCTGCTGGCGCCTAGGCCGCTAGTAGGCGCGCCAACCCTTGCTCCTCACCGCACATCGGCATGGGTCGTGTATCTTCATGCGTGCCATGAGCTTTAAGCACCTTAAGGGGTCCCCATTGTGGGCGTTCAGGGGCGCATTTCGACCAATCTCCGCACCTCCGCAGCGTCACTCGGGCACATGATGTGATTACCTTTTCGAATTCGTCCGGCACCTTGACTCTGCACTCGACTCGACTTTACTCGTCGCTACCACATCCTGTGAGCGGCCTCCAACTCGTTCCAGCACCTTACGACGCCACGCCCGCTCCGGAAAGCTCAGCAGCCGGCCGACGTATAACTGTCTGACTCTACCTTTCACTGTTTCTCCATTCCCCACTGTTAACCCGTTTCCAAAATGCCCATGCTGTAAGTCCAAAAATCACTTTTTGTGGCGCACGCCGCCGCAATCAACCCCCCGGACTTGGGACTGACAAATGCAGTGAGGACCCCTCCAAGCGCTACAAGCCTTTCGAGGCGATCCCCTTCCCCCAGAGGACGTGGCCTGACAAGGTCTGCAAGAAGGCCCCCATCTGGCTCTCGACCGACCTGCGCGATGGAAATCAGTCGCTCGCCAACCGTGAGTTTTCCGATAGCTTCAGGGCGCTTAGCTGACCTCAGCCATGTCCAACCCCCAGAAACTGAGGTTCTTCCGCCACCTCGTCCAGATCGGCTTCAAGGAGATTGAGGTCGCCTACCCCGCTGCGTCTGAGCCCGACTTCAACTTTGTCCGCGAGCTCGTCAACGGCAACGAGGTCCCCGACGATGTCTGGATCCAGGTCCTGACCCCCGCCCGTGCCGACCTCATTAAGCGAACCTTTGAGGCCGTCGGTGGCCTGAAGAACGTTATCATCCACATGTACAACGCTACGTCGTGTCTGTTCCGTGAGGTCGTCTTCAACAACGACCGCGAGGAGACGATCCAGCTCGCCGTCGAGCACACCAAGCTCGTCCGTGAGCTCGCCGAGCAGTACGCCAAGTCGCACGGCACTAACTTCCGCTACGAGTACTCGCCGGAGACGTTCTCGCAGACCGAGACGCCGTACGCCGTCGAGGTGTGCGAGGCCGTCAAGAAGGCTTGGCTCGGCGGCAAGGGCAGCGTCTTTGCCGACGGCCGCCACGAGGAGCGCATCATCTTCAACCTCCCCGCCACCGTCGAGGTCGCCACGCCGAACTGCTACGCCGACCAGGTTGAGATGTTCTGCACGTCGATCACTGAGCGCGAGAAGTGCATCATCTCGCTGCACACGCACAACGACCGTGGCTGCGCTGTCGCCGCCGCTGAGCTCGGTGTCCTCGCCGGCGCCGACCGTGTTGAGGGAACCGTCCTCGGAAACGGTGAGCGCACCGGAAACGTCGACATTGTCACCCTCGCCCTGAACCTGTACTCGCAGGGATACTCTCCCAACCTCGACTTCTCCGACATGTTCTCGATCGTCGACACGGTCACCGACTGCACCGGTCTTCCCGTCCACCCGAGGCATCCCTACGCCGGAGAGCTCGTCTTTACCGCCTTCTCTGGATCGCACCAGGACGCCATCAAGAAGGGCTTCGAGGCTCAGCAGAAGCGCGAGGCTGCTGGTGACAAGATCTGGAGCTTGCCGTACCTCCCGATCGACCCCGCCGACGTCGGCTGCACGTACGAGGCCGTCATCCGTGTCAACTCGCAGTCGGGCAAGGGCGGTATCGCTTACATTGTCAAGACCGCGCTCGGCCTCGACGTCCCGCGCCGCATGCAGATCTCGTTCTACTCGGTCATCCAGGACCTGTCCGAGAAGACCGGAAAGGAGATCACGGTCAAGGACATCACGACCGCGTTCCGCGAGACGTACCACTTCGGCACCGACTACTCGGGCCGCATCGAGCTCAAGAGCTTCTCGATGGAGAACCAGCGTGCGTCGGCCAACTCGTCGGTCATGAACACGCCCGAGCAGTCGCCGTCTCGCCTCGGAGGCTTGTCGAAGATCTCATCGCTGTCCCTCGAGAAGGAGGGCTCGAGCAACGGCAATGGAAACGACGACCTCCCGTCTGTCCCCCGCAAGATCACCGCCACCCTCATCATCGACGGCAAGCAGCACAAGGTCACCGGAGACGGAAACGGACCCCTGTCGTCGTTCTTGGACGCCCTTTCGAGCATCGGCATTGAGCTGTCCGTCCGCGAGTACTCGGAGCACTCGATCGGTGTCGGTTCCGACGTCAAGGCCGCGACCTACATCGAGGTCATCCCGCCCAGCGCCGACCCGAAGAACAAGACCAAGGGCGGCTTCTGGGGTGTCGGCGTTGACGCCGACATCACCGCGTCCGGTCTCAAGGCCGTCGTCTCGGCCGCCAACTGCTGGCTCGGCGACAAGCAGCTCAACCTCAACTAAGTGTTGGGGCTTTCTTTTTCCTTTTCTTTCCTTTCCTTTCCGCTTTCTGATCCCTATTGAATGTCTGTAATATCTCTCATCTCTGGAACTGAAACCTGGAAAAGGAATGAATCAACCGAAAAAACGAATGACACGAACCAGTCAAGTCCATCATGTGCCCCTCTCTTTCTGTGTCCACAGTCGTAGCAATAGTTTATTTAGCATGCAATCCATCTTGTGAAGTTTAGCTCTCAGAGGTTCGGGTAAGCCGAAGTGACGTCGCGTCGCCACTGCGCGAAGCACACGAAGGTAGACGTCGCGCCGAGATCTGCGTTGGGAGCGAAGACAGCCTTCAGAAGGGCCGACACCCCGCCCCGGAAAGGCATAAGCGAGGTTGCGTGAGGGGTGGCTCTCAATGCCCTGTATCCCTCGATCGCGCGAGGGAAGGACCGAGATGGCACCGATTGGCGGAAGGCGAGCGGCGTGGCCCGCGTGCGCAAGTGTTACGCATCAGACATGTGATTCGGCGCAGAGAAGACGCCGATCTAAGGGTTGCGTCGTGCATCGGACGACAGAAACGCAGAAACACGGAGGCAGCCTGCAGCTTGGTGACCTGGGCCCGACGTGACGACAGGAATTAGCTCGGTCTCGACCGAGTCATGTGAGAAGTTTCGAGAGTCACTGCCGCTATGCCGCTCCGAAGATGAATGGGTGGATGTCCGGAACGAGCATGGCTGCATGGCCGTGGTCATGACCGATTACTTGCTGGGACGTCATAGGTCCCCATCTATGTCCATCCACGCTCCAGCTGATGGCCTGATTGTATGGGGTTAAAGACATCATTCGGTCCCAGCCAAAGCGTAATATAGGGCGGGAGCAGAATTTCAGAGCGTCTGCCTGTAAGCCTCGCATGATTCTGTAGTAGGATAGTGGGTGCGCTGGGGTGAAAGTATGCTGCAGAATTCGGTGGCTCCGGCTCTGGCGCGCTGGCGCCGGCATCGGCGCTTTGGCTGTCGATTGACTCCACTGCACAACATGCTCTATTGGAGTGACGCTAGGCTGTAGGCTGCGGTTGCAGAGCTCAGACAGACCTAGTGCTGCTGTACGTCTGCCCTTGGCTGCCCGGTCCACCGGCTGGCTCTGCAGGCTCTACAGGCTCTGCAAGCCAAGGCGACCCTGATCCGGCCCAATCGCCCAGTGCCTATGCACCCTGCCATGCCTGCCATGCCTGCCAGCCTGCACTTTAGCACGCTTAAGCAAGGCGAAAGCCTCGGTGCCCGAAACCACACGCGAACCCTTTTGCCCCAGACATAGGATTAGTTACGGCTCGCAGAACACCGTCCGTTCAGACCTGACTTTGGACTTCTTGTCACCACCACTTCACCTTTCTCCTCCGACTTTTGACATTTCCGGGTGCACACAGCGTCCACTGCAACACACGCGACACACCCCATCCACACCCTCTCGCCATGGTCTGGCGAACGACTATAATCACCTGCACCACCTGCTTCCTCCTCGGTGTGTAACCTCGCAGCGCAAAGTGTCGTGGACATAAGCTAACATGGTGCCTTCGATATCGGTTTCGCATTTCTACTATCACATCCCCCTCACTGTCACTGCTCCGCCCTTGTGACTATCTCGAATGCTACGCCCTACTTCCACTCGCCTGGTTCGCTAGCTCGCTTCCTTCACGGCATCTCGACCTCCAGGGACGACGTTCACGCACTGGATCGCAGACCACAATGTGCTCTGGAGCTCGCCGTTGACGCCCGCCGCGCTCGAGCAGAGCATTCGGTACTACGGCATGCTCGCTGGCGGCACGGAAGCTCTCGGCTGGGTGTACCTCGGCGTGCTGCTCGTTGCGTTCATTGCCGCCGCGGGCAAGCTGTGCTCCGACTGGGGCAAGGGCGGCGAGGTCCTGTTCGATGGCGCAAGCGTCTGTGAGTAGTGGTCTGGGCAGGCCGAGCCTGTTGGCCGAGTCTGGGGCCGAACGTGAGAACGTTCGTCATCGGAATGGCCTTCGGGCTCTGGAACGTCCACCGTCGGCCCGGGGCATACAGAGATAACGGGTTTCACGATATCGCTGTGTGCCCCGGTGTGAACGCCCTTCTGTGTTGTGCTGACTTCCAGTCCTCCTCTCGAGCATCATGTACAACCAGGCGACCGAGGTGTACCCTAGTGCGTATCCTGCGGCTCTGCCGTTTCAAGGAGTCGGCTAACAACCCAGCCTTCAAGTCCTTCCCGACGCCGCTCCCCACCGAACTGACCGAGCACGAGCTCTTCCCCGGACTCGCCCGTGCTGTCCGTGACCTCGCGAACGACAACATCATCACCGCCGTGATGCTGACGGGCATCATGTTCCTGCAGGCTGGGCGGTACTACTCCTCGCGCGGCTCGGGCGAGCACTACCCGCGGAGCGGCAACACGAGTGTCGCGAACTCGGCCGCGCCGACACCGAAGGCGTCGCCCAAGCTCGACACTGTGCGCATCTCGCCCGTGTCGGAGCGGAATGCGACGCCCTTCCGCGAACTGACGGAGGAGGAGTCGTTCGAGCTCCGTGCCATTGAGAGCGACGACGCGGTGCCGCAAGCGCAGACGACGGCTACAAAGGCTAAGAGCAAGCCTAGGCGTCGCTAGGCTGGTCGCCAGGCCGTAGACCGATCCGCGGCAGAAGCGGCAGGAAGCGAGGGCAGGAGGGGTTGCAGGCTGCAGGCTGGACCGATTGCGATCGGCCCACTGCGACTATGCGGCTAGCGTCCATCCCCGCCGTCCCCACCCGGGACCCATCGTCACGCGCACCGGCTAGCTCGTTGTTGCCGTTATGCTCTGTCACCCGCTGCGCTTTTCACCCCATTCACCCCAGCCCAACAGCCCAACCATCTCAAAACCCACGACGCTCACCGTTTTTCTTCACTCACCCCATTCCACAGCGCCTCAACGCAGCGCCCCCATCTCTAGACTAGACAGCCCCCTACAAGCCTATATTTTGCCAAGTGTACTCCGTACGTGCCAGTGGGTGCTTAACTCTGCCCAACCTTATCTCCATCTCTAAATACCCTTCTCTCGTTTATATCTAAGGATGCCTATGCATGGTCTCTACTGTATGACAACTAGGTGTGATCGTGAGTGACAGAGTTTTATAGATGAGGGCGAGGCGCGACTTAAATGGCGAGAACACCCTTGGTCGAGGGAACGTCGTTGGAGCCAGTCTCGGTGATGGCCATACGGATCGCGAGGGCGAGAGCCTTGAACGAGGCCTCGGCGATGTGGTGGTTGTTCGTGCCGCGAATCGAGTCGACGTGCAGCGTCACACCCGACGCGAACGCGAACGACTCGAGGAAGTGCGAGATCATCTCGGTCGAGACTGGGGGTTAGCTTGTACATGGCAGTCCATCACAGCTGGACGTTTCTGGCGTCTGACGGTCCGCCGGGTCGCCCTCCAAAAGCTCGCTGGTCGCCGGTCGCCGGTCGGCCTTCGCCACCATCATCCTCCTAGTCCAAGCAGCACTCAGTCCTCGAGGAGCAGAACACCGCTGCACACTAGTAAAACGACGGCGGCTAGACGACGAGAGCGGCTCAAAGCAGCATGACGACCCAGCAGCCATCGTTGAACAGTCTCGCGGCCTATGTACGCTCAGCACGCAGAATACTCACGGTCTCCAATCTTCTCGCGGGTGAACGGCAGGTGGCCGACAAAGTACGGGCGCGAGGAGATGTCAATGACGGCGCGGGAGAGCGCCTCGTCAAGGGGAGCGTAGGCGTAGCCGTAGCGCTTGATGCCGCGGCGCTCGCCGAGAGCCTTCTTGAACGCCTCGCCGAGGGCGATGCCGCAGTCCTCGACCGTGTGGTGGTCGTCGATCTCGAGGTCGCCCTTGCACTGCAGGTCGAGCTGGAGGCCGCCGTGCTTCGAGAGCGCGGTCAGCATCTGGATGTTAGCTAGCGATCATCGACGAAGCTCCCGCCCGAGGGCTGGAGGAAGGCGGTCGAAGGGGGCGCAGGGAGCTATCGGAGCTGGCCCACAACAGATCGAAGCTGTGTGCTAGCCTCGGTCCACCTGAACTGCCGGCGCAACGTCCCTCCGCTCCAGCAGAAGAACACTTACGTGGTCAAGGAAACCGACACCGGTCGAGACGTTGATCGCCTGCTTCTCTCCCGGAGCGACGTCCAGGTTCAGCGTGACAGCGATGGCGGTCTCTCCGGTCTTGCGCTCGACGGAAGCTTGGCGGACCATGGTTGATGAATGTGTGAGGTGGGAAGTGTCGAAAACAATCCACTTTCCGATCGGTTAAGCCGAGCGGACGCTCGACTCGGTCTCCTCTTCCCCGCCAACGAGCGGCTCAAGATTTCAGCCGCCGCCGCATCCCCCCGCCCAGCTCCCGCTTCGAGTGCCCGCTCGCTTTGCTGGGTGGCGGGTTATCATCACGTGACAAAAATACCACGCGAGCACATGAAACCCTGACGCTGCCATGAGGCAGGAGGGTCAGTGCACGCAGGGAAGATGACGGCAGGGCTGATTGGATCAGGACGCGTCTGATTACGCCCGCTCGCGACGCCTGACGCCCTATGGCCAACTCGTGAAAGCAACGAAGATTCGTCCCAGCTCGACAGGTCGACTCCGGCAGCTCACAGTCACAGCTCACACACACTCACAGGAAACGCTGTCTCCTGCAGCGAGACACCATCCCATCCAACACCCGGAGCGAGGAAGAACGCAACACCAACGGAGCGCACGCGCACACCTGCTCTCGCAGCCGCACGACGCGCAACATCTGCTGTCTTCCTTGCCTTCCCTTTCCACAACACAGGCGACACCCACGCGGCGACGACAGCCAGCGTACCCCACCCCCACTCAAAAACGGCGCGGGGCAGGCCATGCTCCCCAGTCCCGCCTCTACCGCCCCCAGCCACACCATGACGACTTCGCCGTCGCCGAAACGTCCGCGGGAGGATCATGAGCGAGCCAGCGAGACGCCAGTGAAGCGGCCAAAGACGGCGCCGACGCCGCCGCAAGATGCCGACGCCCACGACACCCGAGTCCCCAACGGCAAGGACGAAATACCGACGCCAGCGCTGCTGTACCACCTCGCGCTGAGCGCGCACGCCGCCGCACACCGGCATTACACGCAGGCATTCGTTCCGGCCCACGTCCAGCCGTCCGACGCCCCGCTGCCCCTCGAGTCTGGGCCGTATGTCGCAGATCCGCACGCGCTATCGACCGCCCTCGGGTTGCTCGTCGCGGCGCTCGATATGCTCCAGGCCGCGCTGCACACGCCCGCCCTCAGTGATGTCGAGCATGCAGCGTTCGGCGCCGAGTTCGCGCATATCGGTATCAAGGTCCTCGAGACTGTCGCCAGTGTGCAGCGTCTTCGCTCAGAGAGCGTCCTTGCTATTGACGAGAAACGCCTGCACGCCGACGTTGACGATACAATCAAGACTTCTGTGAGTTAATAGGAGCCGGAGACTTGCTGACAATAGCTTGTCATCGCTCAGCGTTCACCGCACACTCGTCGCTTCAAATATGCCCTCGAGCTCGCCAGTGCGCGCTTCGCTTTCATGAATGTGAGCCGACTGATCCCGTCCAGAGCTAACGATTAGGACAAGACGAAGGTCGGCCGTCGTGTCATCAAGAGAGCCCTCGCGACGACGCCGTTCGAGGCGTTCATTCACCGGTACCAGCTCCAGCTTCTGCTGTTGCAGACACTCGAGGACTCGCAGTCGAATGACTTCTTCAGCGCAGCTGATGACCTGATTGTGAGTTGAGCAACTCTTTGACGACAGACTGATAAGCAGAGAGAAGCCCGATCGAACGGCCACACGCAGCTCGTTGAGTTCTGCCACTTGGCACACCTGCGTGCGCTTTTCGTGCTGCGCAAGTGGGACCGCCTCGAGGCAGCGATGAAGGAGTGCGCGACCGTGTTTGGCCTTCCGTACAAGCCGGAAGAGGTGCCCGAAGTCGCGGGGTCGGGATCGTCTAACGAGCGCCTCTGGCGCACGATTGTCACAATCCACTACCTCTCCTTCCGTGCGCTGTACGAGGGCCGCTCGGGCGAGGACTCGACTGCGAAGGCGTGTATCGCCAAGCTCTTCATTGTCATGGACATGGCTGAAGAGAAGGGTACTCTGCGCAAGCTCCGCGCTAGCGGCGGCATTGTCAAGGTGAGTTGTAAAGATATCGAGTACAAGTTGACGACAGATGCTGCTCCGCGACGCTTCCGGTGCACAGGCGTATCCGCTGTTCGTGCAGACGACCCCAGTCAACATTCTGTGGAGCCTCGCACACCTCGTCACCATTACTAGTAGGCAGGACTTCCTGACCCACAACCGTGGGCCGTGCAGGGTGATACTGCATGCTACGCACTTCCGCCGCTTCGAGGACGAGGCCCGTCAGGGAGAGCTCTGGGATCTAGGATGTGAGTTTGGGTTCGCGTTAGTGCAACTGACAGCAGTCTCATCCGTCCACGGCCCACTGGACGCGCTGCAGAGCCGCCACGAAGTTATGATCCTCCGCGCCGAGATCATGATGGAGCAGGCTCTCGCACATATTTTCCGCACGGAGCTGGAGGAGGCGGACAAGGTGAGCTTATTCGTTGGGCCCGCGAACTGACAAACGCAGCTGCTGCAGGAGATCCTGGCGCACCTTCGTGACACGAACTTGTTCAAGACGTACTTCCCGCAGGTCTGCATGCTGCATGGCCAGCTCGCGCACCAGTTAGGTCTCGCGGAGGTCGCCGACCGGTACTACTCGACGGCCAAGGGCTCAGTCGCCGCCGGCTCCGAGTTCGGTCTCGTCGTCGAGGTCAACCGTCTCGCTGCGATCGGACAGCTCGAACGCGTCACGGATGACCCGAAGAAGATGCACACGGTGAACGTGCTCGCTGACCAGTGCCGATCGGGCGACAATATGGCGTTCCATGCCATGGGCAACTTCCTATCCAGCATCGCAGACCCAGAGCGTGTGTCGTCTAAGTGAGTTATGGGCCCTCGCATTGCAACTGACAGGCAGGCGGAAGCTCACCACGGCGTACAAGCAAGCGAAGCGCATTAATTTTCGCATGCTTTACGCGCTCATCTTCGCGTTCACGACAGGTATTCACCTGTACGGCGATCAAGAGCGTCAGCTCCGCCAGTTGGAGACCGGCCGAGACATGACCAAACTTCTTGGCGGACAGGAGCGCGAGGACGAGGTCGGCCAGCCTATTCTTGGATACTGGTACACTTTCAAGCTTATCAGTGAGTTTCCAGCTCTGCTCGTCAACTAATCCCCAGAACTCTACCGCCTCACGCAGAGACTCGAGGAGGGGGCGAAAATGAAGGAGAGCTATGCCAAGCACGCGGCGAGAATCAAGGAGATGAAGGCATTCGGCGCCAAACGCTTCTCCAACCTCCCCGCGAGGAGGCGGAAAGAGAGGATGCCCTCCTCTCTTGGCAAGGAGGTCTCCACAGCATCGACCACAGATCATTAGCATTAATCATGCACCACCCCAAACGGCTGTCAAGTAGCCGTCCGGCATCTTGTTGTATCATTTTATCTGTTTATAGATGACCCGTTGTAACACACTTTGACGAAGTGATGTAATGATATTACATGTCATGACGATGGTATGAATGGCGGTATACATGCTTAGGAGTTGAGAGGTGCGCGAGCAGGCGTGCTGGGCCGAGCACGGCCGTGAGATGGCGGAGAGAGGACCAGAAAGATAATGCGAGGCCCGTAGGCGCGGTCGAGGATAACTAGGACTTAAGAGGCGCGGGCGATGAGCTCACCGCCGAGGCCGGCAGTGTACGCCTCCCATCCCTCCATGTACATGTCGACGCCCTTGCGTCCCATGCTGCTGTCCTTGGGGACCTTGAGGATGAGGATTTCTCCGGTTCCGCACCCGGGGACGTTGTTGACGCGCTTTCCCTGGAGGAGGAGGCCAAGCTTCTCGTGGTCAACACCTCGTCGGACCGAGGGCTTGGAGATGAGGTCGATGTGACGGAGCACGGGCTGTCCGGCGCGGTACTTGTGACCGATCCAGAGGCGGCGGGCGGGAACGGGGAGCTTGGGGAAGTCGGCGGGGGCAGGGTGCGTCGGGCCGCCGAGGGAGACGTTGGTGAGGAGGCCGTGACGGAGGAGGACGGAGGAGATGCCAAGAGCGGCGTTGTTGTAGGGGAGGGACGTGGACGCGAGAGCGGCGCGCGACGTGTTCCGGATGTGGGTCAGGATGCGGTGCGGGGGAGTCGGCATGGTGGTGGTGGTGGTGGTGGTGGAGTCGTCGAACGGCGTCGGAGTGACTTCTGGCTAGATGACTTTTGACTTCGCGCAGACGAGCAGGCATGCAGCAATCGACGTCCTGGACCAGGGACGATTCAGAAAAAAGTGCCACACAGCGGCCTCCACCCGCCCGCGAAATGTATCACCGAAACTTCCCGAGCTTGAGGGCGAGGTCTGGCTGCACACAGGAGCGCCCTAGGATTGGGTGGTGCGGTGGAGTTCCTCAGCCACCGAAAGCAGTCCCGGGCGCGAGTGTGGTTGCGCAAAAAAAGTTGGTAGTCTTGCCTCTTTTTCTCTCTCCTCATCTTGTCTTTCTTCCAACCCTACCCTTCCTCCCTCTCCCACCCCACGATGTCCTTCGTCGCTAACGCCGTCGCTGGACCCAGCAGGGTGCGTGCGACGCAGTCTGCGCTCAACGCCGCGGCTTGCGCCCGGCATCAGTCGACGTCCACCAGCCGCCCGAGAAGCCGACCCACGGCCCGAGTCGTGTCGCCGGAGAAGCAGGCGCAGATGGAGATGGACGCGCTTGCTAAAGATTGGAAGGCGAAGATGAGGCAGGGTGACCGTGATCCCGAGGTGTTTGAGCACAACTACAAGGCTTGGCTCGAGGTCGTCGGACCGATGTACAAGAGGGGCAAGCCGGGACAGAAGGCTAAGTGGCTCGGATGGGGCATGGTGAGTACACGGGCACACCCGTCTGGACCAGTAAGCTGACAGCTGCTCAGCCGTTCCCCACGAACCCGTCTTTCCAGCCGCCTCCGCCAATCTCGGACGTCATCATGACCCAGATTGACGAGGAGCTCCGATCAGGAGAGAAGACGATTGGCCAAATCGCGACCCAGTTCTCCGTCTCGAAGGCTAGGATCGAGGCGATCGCCAAGCTCAAGGAGGTCGAGGCCGAGTTCAGGCGCCAGGTGAGTTGCCCCTTGCGAGACCAGCCACAGCCACCCCTTCCTCCACTTCCCACACACACTCTCTCTCTGCTGTGGTTGTCTGCTCCTTCCTCAGAGTGGACACACGGTCTCTTCCCCCCTCTCACTGATGAGAAACATGACATGACATTCTTTACTTAAGACACACTACGGGAGCTTCCTCCCTTATGGTTACTCAAACATAATTTCTTCACTTCCTGATGCTTCCCTGCAACTTCTGTGGTCGTCGCGTGCCTTCTCGTGCCTTCTCGTTGCTGACGCTATCTTCCCTCGCGAACAACGAACGATTACTGTCTATTTGTTGCTTTTGTCTCGTTTGAACCACAGGTGAGTTATCTTTCCATCCTCGACCCTGCCTTCTATGATGAGCGAGATCGATTAGTCTTGAAGACCCAAAACGTGGTTAAACAACCCCTCAAATGCATGGCTTTCTGACCCTTCCCCACCCCACTCTTTCTCTCTACTCGAGATAGTGAAGCTGACAGACAGAACCTCCCGCTCAACAAGGCGTACCAGGCCGGAATGGAGCGGGTGCTCGGCTGCGCGCTTCCATACAATGTCAAGGAGGGCATGATGTACCCTGCACAGAAGCTGCGCGACGAGGAGCTTGCTCGCGTCTCGCACGAATCGACGGAGGCCGAAATCCAGGAGGAGGCGCGTGGCGCACTCGGTTCGTTCGGTGACCTGCGCAAGCAGTCGGACGACCAGGGTCTCGAGAAGGAGGCGTGGGCGTTTGTCAGCGAGACCGAGTACGTCTCGGGTACTTCGGCGGCGCAGCAGGCGATGGACCGCGCGGCGGAGCACCCGCCCCGGCCGCCGGCGCCCGAGACGCCGTCCAACTACAACAAGCCTGGCAAGCACGTCTTCCGCTTCATCGACACTTCGAAGAAGGGCCAGCAGCGCCGTGCCGCCCAGGAGGCACACAAGAAGTAGACGACTCATGACGCATCGCAACGCATCCTCACCCCATTCATCATCAAGCAGTAGCAGTAGTAGTATTAGCATCAATCAATGCAGCATTAGGCATTAGGCAACCACACCTCTTGGACATTTTCGGGCATGTCGCACGCGTTGCTGAAAGGAAACTAGACATGGCTCTCTGGCCAGGCACGTCTGGCCGGCGCGTCCAACCGGAGGGAACCCTGAGTCGTTCATGCAGTCGCAAGTGAGCAGCGAAGCGACGGAGGAACAGCGAGGGACAAAGTTTCGGGGTACTTGTGTACGCGTTTGACCCTCTTACACTTCTGTGCAATGGACGTAGTTGCTGGAACGGAGGAGTGCGCCATAGGACGTCGACAGGGTTGGAGGAAGGGTGCGAGAACTACTGCGGGGTCCACAGGTCTGGACCATATCTGTTCTCTGCTGCTGCTGCGGGGGTCCGGAGATCCGGAAACAGCATGTGCTTTTTCTCATCACTTGCTGATCGTCAGGCGGAGCTTGATGTCTGCCTTGGCGCACCTTTTGGTACCTGACACATACTCACTTACTTGCTCACTTACTGCTTACTACTCTCTGCCGCGGGCACGTTACGGTGGACATCGCCTACACCGTGCGGTAATCTACGAAGCTTACCGTGTCTATCGAGACTAGCCGACCCAGAGACGAGCTGAAGAGAGGACCAGCGGGCGAAGGGCGCAGACGAACATGACAGCGGAGCATGCGCGCTTGCCTAGCTCGCCGCCTAACGGTGGGACGAGGGCTCCGCGCCCCTCGACGAGTCCGCGACGATGGGCTATGCGCATCGTGCTTGCGCTCTTCGGAGCAGTAGTACTGCACTACGCCGCCCTCGGCTTCCGCGCTCAGCACATGGCCTCGCACCCTCATGTCCCGGTCGTGACAGAGGACACGGACGCAATCTTCGCCGAGCTCGTCTCAGGTCCAAACAGTCTCTCTGCTCCTAACGACTCCGCTGGCCCTGGTGATGCCGACGGAGACAGCACAGAGGAGGAAGAAGGGGAGAAACTGAGCACCGAGACGCTCCAGGTCCTGGCCGAGCTGCCCCGGGGTCGGTACGTGAAGGACGTCTATCCCATACGGACTATGCGCGCATTCCTCGAACTCGCTGAGCTGGAGATTCGGAAAGCAGGCATCGACACCTGCCGCGACAGGCTCGGGGTGCCGCTCATCCGCGAGTGGGCCAAGACGGGGAAGAGTGTCTGCAAGTCGCAGCAACGCGGGATCGAGCTGCGGTCTTCGATCACGCCGGCCGACTCTCAGATAACTGGCACGCATGCGCGCCAAGGACGAGACCTCGCAAAGCAGGGGCAGGCCGCCGAAGCGAGGAGTAACGAGGGGGAGAGGGAGGGGCAGAAGACACACCAATTGCAGCCAGGCAGCATCACCTGCTTCAATCCCAAGGATGGGCGCGATTCCTCCTGGTGGGCGATGGGGAGTTATCCGTGCGTCTCGACCGGATTACAGACGAGCGGCAACGCGTCTCGCTTCGCCTCTCCACTGCAGTGCACTCTGCCAAGGTCGAGGGACAAGTATGCCCTCTCCACCTTGCTCGACGACCAGAAGGAAGTCCAGTGCAAGGACTGGGTGAACACGACGACGTTCATAGTCCACCGGCGCGACGAGTGGAACCCGTAAGTCCTTGCCCATGGGATTTCTGCGTCCAGCTGACTCCAGATTCCACGTCGCCGAGGACATCCTCACGGCCCTCCTGAACCTCCTAATCGTCGGGGTGGCGGAACCCTCCCTCGCCACTGATCGGGTACAGCTCGCGTTCAGCGACGAATTCTCGATCGCGGGAAACCACTTCGCGACCCTCTGGGATGGCATTGGCGCACACTCACCGCGTATCCTCGAGCTCGACCCTTATGCGGGCGAGACCTGTTTCCGCCGCCTGATTCATGGGACGGCGCACACGGCGCCGAGCATCCTGACCGTTGTCCCCGTGCACCGCTTCGCCGGGTGTGCGAGTGCCATCACATGGGCTGGGTCGCACTACATGCGGTATCTGATGGGATATCTGCCGCCGGGACTGGCGAGTCATGCCGACGCTGGACATGCCAGTGAGGGTGAAGAGGGAGGAAGGAAGATCATCAGGGTACTCTTCCTGAGCAGACTCAAGTTGGACAAGTGGTTCTTCCGCACGAGGCAGTACTCGCACTGGCGCGGGACGCGGCACATCTACAACGAGCCTGCGCTGCTGGACCACCTTGCATCTGGCTTCTCTGGACTCTGTTCTGAGGGCCGATGCGAGTTTGAACGGACAGATGACGAGCCGGACCTGTGGCTGGCTCCTGCCCATTCCCCTCCCTCAGACGAGGAGCACGGCAACCAGCCAGTGATCAGGTTCTCGGTCCTCGACCCGCTACTAATCCCACTGGAGACACAGGTAGCATACCTCGCGCACACGGACGTGGTGAGCGGCGCGCACGGCGGCGCCCTCGCGCTCACGCTCTTCACCCCGCCCGGGCGCGGGGCCATGGTCGAGCTCCAGGTCGACGAGATCTACGAGCGCAACTACCACTTCAAGAACCTCTGCTATCAACTCGGACGACGGTATCAGGAGCTGCTGGTTGAGAACACGGTCGACCCGAAGCCGGTCTGGGACGCGGTCAGGGAGCAGGTCGAGCTCCTCCTGTAGACATCTTGTATGAACTATTACATTGCATTCCCAGAAGCTACGGAACTGTCCTGGTTTCTCCCTGTACACTTCATTCACTTCCTCTGCTGACGCTCTCGCCGGTTCACCGGTTCTCCACCGTTGCACAAGAACTCGCCCCGCGCCCTCGCCGCTTACTACGCCCCCTTTCCCTGTAATCCCTTGACAATCTCCATGTACGTCTGAGCCTGCGCGCGCACCGCCGCGAGTTCCTCCTTCAGCTGCCGGATCTCGAGATCGCGCTCGCGGATCTGTGCCTGCAGCGTCTCCATCTCCTCCTTGCGCCGCAGGCGGTGTTTCTGCGCTGAGCGTCGGTTGATCGAGCGTCGGTCTGAAGTCAGCTTTGTTCTTGCAGAGCGCGCAACAGCTTGCAGGCAATGCTGCGCTGCGCCCGGTCGTACTCACGCTCCAGCCTGTCTAGGCGCTTCTTCTCCTCGAGGTCCTTGCTGTTCTGCACTCCGCGAATATTCCTACTCGGACCTACGCGAGGGACTGAACTTCCCAGAGCATCCGTCGACGGGCTGATCGTTGCGGGCACGATGGGGCTGGGCGCCTCGTATGCTGTCCACGTTGGCGCGCCCGCGCCTGAGTTCAGGTTTAACGCGCCGATCTCGTTCAACGGCGACGGGCTAGCGAGCTCCTGCGGCGCGAAGCCGTCGTCGCTCATGTCCGTTGTGTAGTAGCCCGTCGAGTCGATGTCGGTGCTGCTGAGGCTGGCGCCGCTAGCCGCCGAGCGGTGGCTCGCGGCGCTGCTCGGCCGGAAGAACTCGGCAGGCTGCACCGTGTGCTGTCGCTGCAGCGGGTACTCCGCAGCGCTGTCGTTCAGGAAATCGAGCGGGTTGAACGTCCCCTGTCCCCCCGTTGATGGGCCCGGCGAGGCGGTGTCAACAGGCTGGAAGTACTGCTCGAAACGAGTGTCTTGTTGGAGCACGCCGGCGCGCCCCTCGATCAGAGACTCAAAGGAACGCCCGATGCTGTCTGTCGGTCCAAGTTGGTTGGTGCCGGGTTGCGTGCGCCGCTGCCGCTGTTCGTTGTCGGGGCGAATCGTCGCCGAGGACGAGTTGAAACTGTATATGTATCAGCTGGAGATCGAGCTGACTGGACTCGACTCAGCCCAGAGCGGTGACTCACGAATCAGCCGCGCCGAGAAGCGAGGGCATTTTTGGATTTTCGGTAACCAAAGACAAGGATCAAGGATAAGGAACGAAAGGGAAGGTCGGGATGTCGCAGAGCGTCGCGAGGGAAGGGTGGCGAACACACAGTGTTGCGACGGCCTGTGCAAATGTGGGTGCACAGTCGGAACGAGGATCTTTATATCCCCTGCCCGTATGAGGTGAGCCAGACACGTCGATTGTCCAGTGATGAGGAGAGATGGGATGTGTGAGTCGTCGAAAACAAAGACGGTCCGGTGGCGACGTCTAGCGTGGGCTCGGGCTTGCGGTTGACGCGAGATTTAGGGTTTATAGTTTCAGTGCTCCAGGCCGGCGGAGAGCTGGTCCTCCAATGCTAACGACGTTCTTTTGTTATCGTGTGGAGTGTGTAGGGACGCTTACACGCGCCGGAGCAGAGCAGATGTACAGAACGGCTTCACGCAAGTCGCACTGTCAGGAATGGGTATGACGATAGAATACCGATCGGGAGGGACAAGACAACGTTAGTTCCAGGCACAGCGGTTGACTCAACCGTGGAAAACATGAGCGCGTGTCCGAGCTTTCCCACGGTGAACACGTCAACCGCCCCAGGAATGAGGCACTGCTCCGCCGTATCTAGTCTTTGGTGCGCTCAATCTTCGCTGTTCAAAAAGAGAACTGGATTCTGAGCGCATGGTGAACAGGGGCGAGAGCTCGATATGCCCTTAAATCAGGCTGAACGCTTGCGTGAGCGAGGCACAACAGAGTTTGTACTACCCACCTTTAAGTGGCCTGGAATCGATATTGTCAGTCCTGGTCATGAAAGCTCACTGCGAGGTTGCGAGAGATCGAAGTCAGAAGAGACCTTCAGCCGCGCGCTACGGGTGGGGTGGTTCACTTCGTTCGTAGCTGTTCGCAGCTGTTCGCAGCGTGCCAAACATAGCTGCAACTCGCAGGACTCCCACGGTGGGTTGCCGCTCTGGCACCCGTCCCTCCCCTCACAGAAGGTGCCTAACATGAGTTTCATCCGTGACCCAGCTTGCAGCTTGCGCCCCTTATTGTCACCGCTGTTGGAGCTGGCGCGAATGCTGCAGCGTTACATGACGTCTCGTCCAACCTACGCACAGTTTGAAAACTCAGAGAAGGAGACGCACGCAACATCCCGTCACCTAAACAGTCTATGTTTGGGCATGTAACACCTGTTTGCTGGTCTGCATGTGTTACAACACGAACCAGCAGCCAAACCATACAAGCAGGCCGAGAGGGCGGTGTGGAGAGGATTACTGGGTGCCTGATCTGCACTCTATTGGCATACTCGAAGCCGGACAAGCTTGACGAGAGGCTAGCCGAGCATTCAAGCAACTCTAAGCACCGGAGTGCGCGATGCCACGAAATGGAAGGAATCGCTTCTCGCTTGATATTTCTGAGCTAGTGCACGCCACAGGACGTGTATGGCAGATCGCGGCAGTCGTGTCAGGCGATTACTCGCATCGGCTAGGAGCCGGCTTTCTGCTTCCTGTGCATCCCGGACCCTCTGCGTTGTGGGCTCAGCGCATGCACGCGAATGCGCCCGATGCAGATGTCAGGCATGGCCCGGCTGTTGCCCTGAACGAGAGCCTCAAGAGCCGGTGAGCCACGCTAGCCCAAGTTATCTCGCAGGTGCCTGTCCATTCGACAGTCGCACGAACAGCGGAGCGACGAGCAGCCGTAGTTGTGCACGTCGTGTCCGGTGCGTCGGGGCAATGAAAAGTCTGATACTGTCACCTCGGGTCCCGTTCAGGTTATGTCTTCGTTCCCAAAGGGGAGCAGGGGAGAAGCACGAATGGTAAAGAGGCAAAATGGTTGGACAGACCCGGGAACCGGGAGGGGTCCACGACTTGTCGGACCAAGACACGAAACCCTGTGGCCACGGTGTGTCGGGTCGGTTCACAGCGCCACGGCGCGCAAGGCGTGGCCAGGTGCGCATGGCGGGCGACGCAAGGGACTTGCATGGGCGGGGGTGGTGGGCGGCACAGAGTGACTCTGTCCATTGTGTTCGCCTCCGGTCCGGCGTCGAGGGTTCAGTGTACATGTTGATCAGTGGTAGAAGACTTGATGGTGGTGGATGCGAGGCAGTCGAAAGCGGCAGGTGGACGGTCGTGAGCCAAGCCAAGCCACAGTGTGTTGATTGATGGTTTGGCCGCGAGACGCGTGACGTGTTGTGTGTGCTGGGCGGGGAGGGGAACGTGTGGAGTAAGCGGTGAGGGTCGCGTCCGCACTGGAACACTGGAATTCGAAGGTGGAGTGCTTCAGGACCGGCTGCCTTGCCCTGTGTGCGCAGGCACCAATTCAAAGGCTCGCGCAATTCCTGATTACAAAAACCCCGTATGAAGCCTTCCGGCCCTTCCTGGGCACCGTTCCCACTATGGCCACATCCGCCAGGCGCGCCACCACGCAAACCTGTTCGTGCGGGCTGCTCAGTGGGATCAGATTAGGAAACTCGTTGTAATCGTCGAAGCTAATGGACGGGATCGCTGCACCGCGCGCGTTCAAATGCGGCAAGCCGCAGGCAATTGGAATTGCACCCATCAATGCGATCAACGAAATTCGTGCCGCATAGCGCGTCCCACTGTAGGGACGAGGGTGAGGGCCGTGGGCTAGACCGCCAGCTCAACTGTCACTCTCCGCGTGCACACCGTACACTGCACAGGGCACACAGATCACACTCCTTCTCTTCCACTTGCTTTGCCACCTATACCCGTACCCACATCTGCCTTCCTCTAATCCTCCTCGACTCTTCTCCCCGATCCCTTCCTTCTCCTCCCCTCCCACCTCCCACGACTCCCCCGCACATCGGCATTCACACTCTCTTGTCCTCGCAAGCAGGAACGTCCACAACCAACGCGTCTGATCGTTCAAAATAGACCTTGGTAGTCTGTTCGGTCCGGTCTTCCTGGCTCGCTGGCTCATTGGTGTTGTAACGTGCCATCTCCTGTAGCACTGGTCCCTCCCGCCGCCTGCTCCTGTTTCGATCACCAACTCTCCCTTCCTTCCCCCTGTTTAACTCTCAACTTACCTTCTGCACGCATTCTCTCGATCCCTCCCATCACCATCGACGACGACAGCAGCAGCAGCAAAATTCAGCTCTTCTGTTTCGCTCATTTCATATCTTGTTCCTTTGGCACTCTTCTCTGGAATCGGCTCGCGACAACCGCATCGGTGCGCCACCACCACCACCTCCTCTCCTGAACAAACGCACGGGGCGCATCTTCACGGTCAGCGTGTTCAGCCGCTGCTCCTCGTACTCCCGGTTCTCGTCACAGTCGCTGCTGATCATCTTCGCCGTGAGTAAAAGTGTCCACACCGCCCATCACCCTATCTTCCATCTTCCTCTTCTTGATCAGCCCCCCTGCCCGTCAACACACGACACGGTCATACAACACCAACAACAACACTGGCTCGTTTGGCTTCTTGTATCTACCCCTTCTCGCCCCGCTTGCTGTAACTGCATTTGCTTACTGCGCTTAGATCCTTAGTGCGCCGGCCTCACAACTCTCTCATAATCGTGACCCTGCCGCGCGTTCTTAGCTGGCTTTAACCTCCCGATCTCCCCTCTCGTCCTCGGCCTCTTCTTCGCCCAGCACCATCTGATACAAGTCGCATCAACCGCAGGGAGAGCCTGTAGTGTCTGGCGGTATTAATGGCATCCGCTGTTCAACAAGCTGCCAACATGCCCGATCCGTTCGCGATCCCCCCTCACCGACAATCGATGGACGACCAGGCGGCACGTTATGCTCCCCCATTCTCCCCGCCGTCTGGTCACTCCTACTCGATGTCGGTGAATCAGGTGCCTTCGACCCACTCAAGACCATCGACTGCATCTACGAGGGCCTCCGCGTCCGCCGCATCGACGTCTCGGCAAGCGTCGGGCCGTTCGTCGGCCGCCCAACACATCGCGAGCGAGTTTGGAGCCTACCTTCCCTCTGAAGGGCCTTCGTCAACTGCGGGAACGAGGGGTCACACGCAACGCGCAAGTCACGCGTCGACGACCATGCCTATTGGCATTCCGTCGCAGGAGCCTACCGCGATCATGTCTGGTGCGCACGCGTCCTCTCATTCGCACTCGGCCTCTCAGCAGCACGTCCCAGGACAGCAGCGCAAGCGGCAATCCCACCATGGCCTGAGCTCCCAAGCTTCCCCCCCACGGTCTGAGTACCTCTCGGATGAATACGTCCTCCACCCCTCGGTCCACACCTTCAAGCAAGCGCACCCGAACCGACCCATGATCGCCCTGGGCCAGTACATTCTCCTGCAGACACTTGGTGAGGGCGAGTTCGGCAAGGTCAAGCTCGGTGTTCACAGCGAATACGGTGTTGAGGTTGCGATCAAGCTTATCCGTCGAGGGCAGCTGGACGAGGACTCGCAGCGGGCGAACAAGGTCGAGCGCGAGATCGAGGTTCTCCGCCAGCTGAAGCACCCTAACATTGTCCGCATGCTCGATGTTATCGACACTGCCAAGTACATCGGCATCGTCCTGGAGTTTGCTGGAGGTATGTTCCCAGCATCACATTACGAAAGAGCACGGTTGACGTGACCACAGGTGGTGAGCTGTTCGACTACATTCTGGCCAACAGGTTCTTGAAGGAGAAGGACGCGTCGCGCCTATTTGCCCAGCTCATCTCGGGTGTCGATTACCTTCACCAAAAGCATATTGTGCATCGTGACTTGAAGCTCGAGAACCTCCTTCTTGACAAGCACCGCAACATCATCATCACCGACTTTGGCTTCGCGAACCACTTTGAACGTGACGAGGATGACCTGATGGCGACCAGCTGCGGCTCCCCCTGCTACGCAGCTCCGGAGCTGGTTGTCTCAGAGGGGCTTTACGTCGGTACCGCTGTCGATGTCTGGTCGTGTGGTGTCATTCTCTACGCGATGCTTTCGGGATACCTTCCTTACGACGATGACCCGCAGAACCCCGATGGTGACAACATCAACCTCCTCTACAAGTACATCATGAGCACCCCCCTCAACTTCCCCGACCACATGTCGAGAATCGCGCAGGACATCCTCCTGATGATGCTTCAGCCGGACCCGACAAGGCGCTGCACCATCCCTCAGGTTGAGGACCATCCATGGCTGGACGCCCACCGCGCTCTCTTCGAGCGGACGATCGAGGATCATGAGCGGATCTTCTCGGAGAACATGCTGCGCAAGAGCCACATGGCCAAGCGTGATCTTGCCCAGCGCCGCCGATTGCAACAGGAGGCCAAGCTGGCGAAGGCTTTAGCTCGCAGCCAGGCCGCTATGGGCAGCAGTGGAGGCAATATGTTCGATCAGAGACGTACGAGGGACCACGCACGACACCGCAGTGCTCTGCCCTCGACCTCGACTATGCCGGAATACCTGTATAACGCCGGAGGACACACGAGCGTGCCCCCTGGCGTTGCCGTCTACGAGTCGGATATTCTCCACCACCACCAGCAGCAGCAGCACCTGTTGCAGCAGCAGCACTTGGATCATCCCACAGTGGCTGCTCCTGTGCCTCAGGATATGCTGCCCACTTGTGCTCGCACCCAGCGAACGCCTCCCCAGCCGCGTCCTGAGTCGGTCAACTACTCAGAGAACGCGATGCCACAGGAGATCGTTATGTCCAGTGCCTCGCCGGAGCCCTCTCGGGGACCTGTGCCTGCGGCTTCCAATCGACACACTATCCAGGTCGACTATGGTAGCGACATGTGGAACCGTGTCCAGGCCCAGTTCGCCGCCGGCGACGCCGCCGTGGCGGAAGGCATGTCTGAGGACCGATCGCCGTCGACGACGAGCATCCCTGTCACGCCGCCCAAACAGATCGATGCGCAGCAGATTGATGAGCCCCGATCTAACGACATGGACGTGGAGTCATCAGCGACAGAGGAGGACACGAAAATGTCGGAGCCCGAGCCTGAGCAGGAGCAGCAGCCCGAGGTGGAAGTGCCGACGGCGACGGCTTCTCCCGCCGCGGAAACCCCCAAGGTGGCCAAGCGCCAGTTGTCTGACGTTGAGATGTCGTTGGCCACCAGCCATGCCCCCGACGCCGAGGTGCCGCCCGTCATCACCACGCTTCCTATTGTCGATCCAGATGCGCCTCCGCAGTCGCAGAGCGCTCCTCCTGCTTTAGCGCCCTCTACACCTTCGAAGCGTTCGCGCGAGAGCGAGAACGGCGACGCGGTCATGGCTGAAGGAAACAGTCCTACTTCTGCTTTCTCCCCCTCCACCCCTCGTCAAAACTCTGCCCAGCCTGACCAGATCATCATCCCCCGCACCGAGGTGCCCAAGCGGGTGCCTTCGACCTCTCGGCCACACGCCAAGCTTCCTCCTGGCGCTGCGACACCCGACAAGTCTCCGCGCGACCTGCCGGAGCCCGAAGAGACCCTCGTCGAGCCAAGCGCTGCTCCCTCTGAGACTACCACAAGTGTCAACAAGACGCCGGAGCCTGAGAGGACGCAGTCACAGCAGGGCCGCAAGCGACCAGCCCGCTCGCGCAAGGGCTTATCGCTCGACAAGTTCAGCCTGGCCAAGCTACTTGGTCAAGGAACGCCCTCCGAGCTGCCGAAGGAAAGTGGCAGTCCCGCTCGTACTTCTCAGCGAACTTGGTCGCAAGGTCATGGCAGGAGCTTCTCCGTCGCTCAGCCCCCGCGCACGCGCAATGTTTCTGAGAGCATGAGAGACTCCAACCCTAGACAACGCCCTAGGACGCTGCTTTTATCGCCTGAGGAAGCCGCGACTGCCACGGACTTCTCGGGCTCGACGACGTCATCGCCCGTCATTGGCCTGCACGGTATTCACCCCTCCTCGCATGACCAGCGCAGCTCGACCTCCGCAGTCACCATCGACGCCGACACTGCTCGCCCTTCCTCGACGAGTACGGCCAAGAGAGTTATGGACTGGTTCCGCCGCAAGTCGACCGCTAAGGACTCCTTACACAGCATCAAGAATACAGGTGTTGCGGACCCGAGTTCCAGTGGTCGCCAGTCTATGACTCTGGAACGGAACACCGAGCGCGTCGTGTCCTCCTCGCGCCCATCAACCAGTGCCGACCGGGTAGTGACCATCCCTACAGTGTCGACGCGATCAAAGGCGTCTACTGACCGCCTCACCACCGCTGAACCGACCACGAAGCTTGAGGCCGCCACCCCCAGCCCTGCCATCGTCATCCATGAAAACTCGCCTGCCCTGGCTCCGGCTCCGGTTGTTGCCGACGACGACGATAAGCCCAAGCCGGAAGCCCGTATCCCCCTCGCCCCCGCCAATAACATGGCAAACATCGACGACAAGATCGTGCTGAACCCGAACAGAGTCGTTCCGACACGTTCCAAGTCGCAGCATGTCCCGTCTTCTCTATCGAAGGACATGACCAACGGATCGCCGGCGCTCATTTCGGCGCGGCAAGCGGCTGAGAAGCGTGGTCACGACTCTTCGGCGCCGTTGTCTGCAGACGAGAACAAGCTGCGCGTTCATACCGGGCTTGTCGACCAGTCGGCTCTCAGTTCGCACCCGCCCGCGGAGATCATGGAGGAGGTTCTCCGTGTGCTCCACGGAATGGGCATCGAGGTTAAGCAGGAAGCCGACTTTCGCCTGCGCTGTACGCGTGTGCGTCGACGCAAGGCGGGCGCTACTACCGGTTTATCGTCGGGCGCGTTCTCCCTGGTGTCGGCAGCTGCCGCCAACCGTTCTGAAGGACGCGGTGTTCCTTCCACCTCGAGCGGCGGCGGCGGCGGCGGGGGGCTCGGCGGTCTGAAGGGGATGCTTCTGCGTCGTGGCAGCTCCTACTCGTCCCAGCACTCGTCGGTCCTGGCCCGAAGCGAGTCCGACCTTCTCAACTCGGTTAACAACTCGGGCGTGCAGTCGCCTTCGCTCGGTCCGCTGCCCGAGCCCCTTTACGGAGAGCACGCCATCGACAATGGTGACGAGGTACGCTTTGCCGTTGAGCTGTGCAGGATCAAGAACCTGCACGGTCTGTACCTGTTGAGCATCAAGAGGTTACGGGGAAGTGTGTGGAGCTTCAAGTTCATTTATCAGACGGTTGTCGAGCGCTGTGAGACGTTGACTCACTGAGCTCATTGCTTAAGTACAGTTGTTTTTGAGAAAGCTAGATTGTGCACGACTCATAATTGGTCGACTTCATATACCCAAGACATTACTACCACTACAGCAAGCAAGTTTTCTTCACCCATCCACAAGTTCTCTATGTAATGCCCTCTCCTCGCACAGTCCATCGCTTGTCGTGTGTCTTCCCTAGATCCCATTCCACATTCCATCACAAACTTATGGAAGTATTAACCAGCATGTACATAATCCACGTGAACATAATGCAATCGGGCTGTGATGCAAGTTATCACATGTTTGCATTTGGCTGCCCACCGACTGGTCTCTGATCGACAGGAGAAGTCAGTCGCGGCATTGCGAGAGCAACCGTGGGACTATGGTCTGCTCCGTAAGCAGGTGGTCCGAATAAATTACACGCGACGATGCGTTCATCGATGACAAGTAGACTGAAGCTCGGAGGTGAGCTGGAACATTACTGCCAGCACCGAGACAACCGACGACCGACAACGATGGCTACACCGGGCGATCAGCCGTCCCGGCCGGCAAGTGCCATGTCGACCGCTTCCGTCTCAGCCTCCATGACACCCGAACAGCTCCTGAAGGCGCCCTCGCACCAGCTCCCTCTCCCGCTCCTCCTGAGCTCACTCGCGGCGCTTCCGGCAGCAACGCGGCTGGTGACGTGCGCGAACCTGATCTTGAGCGGCAAGTTCTATGACCAGGTTGCGCTGCGCCAGGTCATCAAGGTCGGCGAGGAGGCGGGCGCGGCCGAGGCGCAGCAGTTCGAGGATGACGTGCGCTCGCGCCTCGAGGCGGAGCATGTACACAGAAACGAGAACGCGAAGGAATGGGACCAGTACAAGCCCGAGGACGTGCGGGCAGCTGCCGAAGCTGTCCTCGGAACAGATCAGGCGAGGATAGCTGCAGTACACTGCCTCGCTGTCCTGCGCGAGGCGCGGAAACGGATCGACACGTTTGACGCCTTCTACGCTCCACGAACACCGAAACCAAAAACACGCGAGCCGTCCGGGCAGTCGGCAGATATCAACCTCGACGACCCGTGGGCGCAGACGGACGACGAGGACATGGGCGTGCTCGACGATCCGTGGGCGGAGAACGACATCGAGCACGAACAGCCGCCGCGACCTCAGTCCCGCGCTCAGTCGACGATCCAGGTCGAGCCACCGATAGACGCCGCGACGTTTGTGCTCCAGGACATTGTGCTCTCGGCTCTCGGACTAGCGACCGCCGCGCACATGAAAGCGCTCCGGATCGTGTGCCAGCGACATCCAGAGGAGATCTGGCCGTACCGCCTCTCCATCATCGAGAGTGTGCCCGGCTGGGTGTCGCCAGCAACGGACGACATGCAGGCTCTCCTGCCTGCGTCCTTTACGGACGGAGAGAAGTCGCAGTGGCCGCCGAACGCTATCCCAGCAGAAGTTACCTTCCTCGACGTCCTCCGGCCACAGTACGGGATGGAGGCGAGCAACCCGTTGCCCCACGACCTGCTGCCGACGGCGCAGCGCGAGCCGCTCTCGGACGACGCACTGTCATCTTGGTACCAGCATCGCGTGATGACGCTGGACGAGCTGGGGCTGCTGGACGCGCAGCTCGCGTGGGTCCAGCACGGCGCGGCGCTCGGCGTGTCGGGCTTGGACATGATCGGCGAGGACCTGTCCCTCCTGAGCCGCCTGATATACGACTCTGGGCTGGCGCCGCAGCAGCAGGAGGACTGGTCACTCGAACTGTGGAAGAAGGCGAGCGAGGAGACAATCGTGCGTGCGTACCTGTCCAACTCGTCGCAGGCGTCGATCGTGAACGACATTAAGCGGCTCGTTCTGCCGTATCTGTACGTGCTGCAGAGCCGGTCGGAGCGCGCGGGGAACAACGATCCGGACCTCGTTGAGCGGATGCTCTTCAGCGCGATACTGGAGCTGCCGCTGTCGCTCGCGCTGCCGTGCTTTGAGGCATCAAAGGCGACGCTGCCCATGCACCAGCGGCTGATCAAGGACGACCAGGCGGTCGCGCGCCTCGCGCTTGCGATCCTGTACGGGAGCGACGCGCTGAATGCGTGGAGCACGATGTCGGCCATCTTCGAATGCCTGCCGGTATGGGAGGACACGACGACAGGCGACAAGGAGCTCGACAGCGAGGCGGTTGCGACGACACTCGAGTCTATTGCCAGCTTCATGAAGCCCTCGACGTCGCACCAGTCAATGCACGCCCCGAAGGATCTGTTCATGTTCTTCCGCCCGCTGCCGTTCTCTTCCCTGTCCAAGGCGATTGACATTCTCGACCTCGACCTCGAGAGCGGCGAGATTCTCAACAAGTGGAACCTCAACATCTACCTCCGCGAGCTGCTGCAGTTCGCCTACGACCACGACGAGCAGCACCGTCTCGCCGAGAAGCTGGTGCGGAAGCAGGTCAACTCGAGCAATGCGTCTGAACGCATGTGGCTCGACCTCTGGCAGGACATGGTCCGCCTCCAGGGCCGCGGCGACGAGAGCAACATCATGAAGGGCGGCGCGCTCGGCGAGCTCTCCCGCGAGGAGATGATGTCCGTCTTCCTCTCCGGTCTCTTGGCCGCAGGCAGTGAGTTACCCATACCACATTCGCAACTGACAGACAGACATCCAAGTGTCCAAGAAGGTCGTCAAGACACTCAAGCCGGAGGGGCACTTCACGTCACAGGATCTCGAGGACGCTGTGCTCAAGACGTCGCGCGAGTTCTTCATGCGCGCTGAGACGGGCAATATCCACACAGGCGACATGAAGCTTGCCTACGACTGCCTTAGCGTGTACGGCCCCGAGACGCCGGCGATCAAGCGCGAAAAGGAGTTCATCGAGGCGACCTCGCGCCTGACGACGTTCAAGGCGCTGAGCGGCATGACGCCGTCCGAGATTAGGTTTGTTTACTCCAGCTGGATGGCGCTCTGTAAACTGACCACTCAGATTCACGCCGAACAAGCTCGTGCTCATCGAGCAGATCGTTTCCACGTCCGACGATATCTACAAGCACACGCCCATTATCCTCGAGCTCGTCGAAAAGCTAGGCTACCGTGGCGACAAGGTCGCTAAGGCGCAAGTGTACGGCATGCTGTGTGACTCAGCGATCAGCAACGAAGAGTGGGACGTTGCGCGCGATTACATCAGCATCCTGACCAACATGGCGGAGCCGGAGCTCGAGACCGCGCCCGTTGCGCCGCCACGGCCCGGCAGCCGCGCCTCGCTCAGCCGTCAGGTCAGCCGAGCCAGCATGCGCTCAGACATCAGTGGTTATGAGCCGCCGGTCCGCGACCCCGCAACAGAGGCTAGCATGATCAGGCAGGTGACGTGGCGCTCCTGCCTCGCCCTGGGACGGCAGAGCGAGTATCACAACATTCCCGACCGCATCGGCCTGCTCGCGCAGGCAATCGCGCTCTGCCCGCCTGAAGAGGTCAGCGCCATTCTCCCCATCTGGCGCAGCGCGGAGCAGCTCGTGGTTAACAACCCGAAGCTGCTCGAGCCGCCCGCCGAATCGGGAAGCGGATTCACGGCCTCCTCTCTCAGCTCTGGCATCGGGAGCGTTGCGTCTGGCCTCGGCTCGGGACTAGGTGCGATGGGCGGCAGTGCCATGAGCGCGGCGGGCTTCGGAGGCTTCGGTGGACAGGGCCAGGGACAGGAGGACGACCAGCGCGTCCTCGGCAGCCGTCGCGCAGCGCACGCTGCCAAGCTCGCGATGGACTTTGGTTCCAACCTCCGCTCTTTCACGAGCTCCCCCGCGCAAGGTGAGGAGAGGGACAACGGCGACGTGCGTGGTGGTCTCGTGGCCGACGTCGATGCCGCGGCTGACATGGGCCGCCGCGCGCTCGTCAAGGGTGTTGGATGGCTGCTGGGCGCAGACGAGCAGCACATGTAGTCAGTTATCTTGAGAGGCGGCGCAACTGTATACTAAATATTGCATGATGAAATAGATCTATGACTACGAGCTGAGACGCGTACAGTCTAAGAGGCTCGTTTCACTCTTGCAGCGATACGCTTCGAACACTAATCGACGCGCTTCGCCTCGCCGCTCGCGAGGATGCGATACCGGTTCCCGCGCCACATGACCGTCGACCCGGCCATAGCGTACGTCCAGATCGGGAGGGCGAGGATTTCCCTCGCAGCCCAGGCCGCGATAAACGCGGCGGTGATGGGCTGGGGGCCAATGCGCCTCACGTTCGTTGCGAGTTTTCTCCGCACGTCGAGATCCACGAGCAGCCAGAGCACCTCATTCAGCACGAAGAAGAGCCAGCCCGGCACCGCCCCGTGCGTCAACCGGCGGAACGCCCATGTTCCGTAGATGCCGGCAACGATGGATTCGGTGAACGGCTCCAGCAGCGTCGCGGGAAGCGTCATCATCTTCCGGACGCGGATCCAGCGCGCGCGCCGGTCGATGTAGCCGCGCACGTCGAGCGCGCCGAGAAAGTCGAGCGCCACGTCGGGAACCATCCGGTGCTTCAGCTTCAGGTCGTGCCAGACTGACAGCGCTATCATGTTGTCCTCGGCCATGAAAGGACCGAAGCCAGCCAGACCTTTTGGCGGCGGGTCGAGCTTGCGCAGGGTCGGGGAGGGAGTGACGATGTCGCCGATGTTGGAGCGAGAGTACATGCACGACTTGCCCACGACGCAGGACTCAATAGCGACCGCGTTCTGATGTCAGCGGTCGGCTTCTTTAGACAGTTCCGTTATCCCCGCCCTGTACTTACAATGCTGAGGTACATCTTGGCATGCGTCGAGTTCAGGTACGCCTGCTCGATGAGGCTGCCCCACGTCTTCTCGTACACGACAGCGTAGGGGACCTGGTGGACGAGACCGACCTGGCCTGCGGTCGGGGGCGGGCGCTCCTCGTCAGCAATTAAGGGATGAGACTCTACATCGTTGATAGACTTGTCTGGCGAGTCGAGGAACGACTCGACCATCCGGCCAAGCACGCCGGGCGTCACCGCGATCGTCGCGTCCACAACCCACAGCAGGTCGTGCTTCGCCTCCCGGAACGGAACCATCAGGTTGTTGACCTTGGGGTTTACTCCGACTTTCTCGGGGTCTGGGCGCTGTGTCAGCAAAGCTCGTCTTCAAGGCAGGGTTCATGCCACAGAGTTTAAGTCATGAGGGAAGGATAAAGGGGCTCACTGATGATTACGCGTGCGTCCACGTCTGGGTTTTTGTCCATGACCATGCGCACGACGGGGAGCGCCTCGTCGTTGGGGTCCTGAAGCGCAAAGATCACCTCATAGTTCGGGTAGTCGAGACGCATCATCGACTCGAGCGTGTTGAACATGTTGTTGTCAAGCCCGCATAGCGGCCGGATGATCGTCACGCCCGGCACCGACGCCGCGGGCATCCGATCCAGCCGCGACGACACCGCTCGGTTACCGTACCGTGACCGCCTGTTTGTCAGCTATCGATCAGATACAACAGCTGGGACACTCACGCCACGCGCCATCCGTTCAGCGTGATTGTCCACACGACGCAGAAAAGCACTGCGAAAGACACCGCCACGAAGAAGCTCCATGTCGACCCACCTGCCGTCAGCTTCTGAACATCAGCGAAGCTCACCGTCCGCCATGGTCGCGATGGAATGATGGTCGACGTGGGATGGCGTGTGTACAATGCAAAGTCTAGCGTGTTGTTCCACAAAGCTTCTTCCCGCTGTCTACGCGTGCTGCGTCGGCGTTCCAGAGTAGTGCGTGCCCCGCCCGATATTTTGGATCCTCTATCGTGTCAGGGTTCAGCCGAGATTATCAGCCCGCGGCCGCACGTGGCGTTCCATGGCTGGGTCGCACATTACAAACAAACATTAGGTTACGTCACCTGCTGAGTATTGTGGAGGTGTAATGCAAGGCTAATGCAGCGGAGACAGATCGGCCACCAGTCTCAGACGCGTCACGCGACGAGAAATCGTAATGTCTGGCTCCCCAGTCGCGCTGCACAAACAAGCACTCCCATCTCCTGACGTCGAGCCGTCGCCTGCGCCTCGTGTCTGTTGTCCGCAATGGACCTAAACCACCCTTTGCTCCAGGCCGACGTCGAGCCTAAGCCGTTTCCGGAGTCTCAGCCGCAGCTCCGCCGCCTCGACAAGGCGCTTCTCTGCCCCATCTGCAAGGAGCTCTTCGACCACCCCGTCAGCATTGGGTGCGGACATTCCTTCTGTTCCAAGGTGAGTCACTAGCCTTCACAAATAGACCTTCACGGCCTTATCTGACCCCGCAGTGCATTCGAGGGTTCTTCGCGTCAACAACGAAGAAGACTGCTTGCCCGACATGCAGCGACCCGCAGACCGAGGGATCCATTCGGCGAAACCGCGTGCTGGAGGAGATGTGCGATGCGTGGGAGGAGGCTCGGTAGGCTGAACCCCCCCCAAGTCAGCTGACACGGCAGACCAAAACTCCTCGATCTGGTGCAGCCGCCACCATCACGGAAGCGACGGAACAGTGTGCAACTCCGATCACCGACGAAGAAGTCGCGGGGAGAAGGCAGCTCCCGGTCATCACCACATGAGAACCGAGGCGTATCAGACGATGATGATGACGATGTTGTCGAACTAGCAGAGTCTGGTGAGCACGCAGAACCCCAGTTGTTCGAGCTAACGTGCAGACGAGGGCGAATGCCCCCTCTGCGGAGCTGTGCTGCAGATCGCCGCCATTCCGGGTCACATTGATCGAGGGTGCCCGAAGCCGAAGCCGTCATCAACAAGCTCAAGCAACCAGAAGCTCGACTGGAAGCGAGTGTTCGCGGGATCTGGGAGTGCGAAGGCGAAGGAGTAGGTTGAAATCCTGCCCTCCTCTACCTAACAACGCAGGACCGAATTCACGCGGATAAAGAAGCCGAACTACAGCCTGATCTCGCTATCTGACTTGAAGGGCTTGCTCACGGTGAGTTGATCTGTGGAAGACAACTGACCTCCAGAAATACGAGCTGTCGACCTCGGGGGATCGACCAGCACTGGAAGCTCGCTTCCAGCAGTGGACGGTCATGTACAACGCCAACATGGACTCTTCACACCCTGCGTCGCTCTCAAAACTGCGCGCCGACCTGGAGCGTGCCGAGGCGTCGCGAAGGAAGGACAAGGAGCGGGGGAAGGACGATGAGGTCGAGGCGCTGCAGACGTCCGATGGGCTCAAGAAATACGCTGCTGAGCACAAGAGCGACTTCGAGCGGCTTCGGCAGGACATTCTTGAGCGCAAAAGGCGTAAGTCTCAGGGAGGACTGAAGGACAGCCCTATCGAGGTTGAGTGAGCCTCGCGCTGTAGACCACGGGTCAACGTTTTCTTGTAGCATTCCTTACAACTCTGCATATTGTCGTCTAGCACCGACAGCACTGCCGATAGATGCGGAGCGAGAAGGTTTAATGCTGCCATCATGGCTGTGCAGTGATAACTGCCCTATCGCCAGTAAGCTTTCGGTGGCGGTGATGTCACTCTGAGACGAGGGAAAAGAAGACGCCGAAATATCACGATGCGGGCACAGGCGATCAGTTCTTCCTGGGCTGTGCCGTAAGCTCACGAACGTGGCTCATGCATTAAGGCCGTCCAGTACAGGTCAGCAGGAAGCTGACGCGCCATTGACCACCATATGCACAGTAGGCTGACTGCATGCCGCGCATACGGTCAGCAGCGCGGCGGCGCAGCGGCGCGACATGGACGTGTGCACGGCTGATTTCAGGCAGATCCGGTGCCGAGTTGAACCACGCTGGCGTTGGTGATAGTGCAGGGTGGCCAGGGTGAAGGCTTGGTGCGGTGCTCCATAACAAGGAGCTGTGCATCTTGGTCGCAATGTATCGCTTTCGGGCTCCTCCGTACGACGTTACGCGCACACGTCGGCCGTTCTGCCGACATCGGCGCCCGTATGCATTGCGTTGACGAGGCATTCATAATGGCCACCGGTTGTTATTGTCTCCCGCACTCACTCGCTCATCAGCAGATCCGACTACCACCATCTGAACATTCAGCTAGCAGAAGGCACCCAGGCTTGTGCTCGTCCCCCCGTCTCCGCTACCTGCCCTCAGTCCGCCGCCGCCCCCTGTACCCCTACAACTTCTCGCGCCAGCCCCGCCTCCTTGCGCGCCAGTTAACGCACTGCATCAAACTTGGGTCAGGCTCGACCTCGCGGTGCCAACACAACTAGCGAGAGCCCGCTCGTGCCCGCTCGTGCGACTGTGCGAGTGAGCAACCGAGCGTTCGTGAGGATCTCCCGATCACACGTCTCACATAGCTCACATCCTCACTCCTCTTGACTCTGCACTCTACTCAGCTATCGGATTAGCTTGGCGCACAACACTTTTCCGGCCCCAGCACATTGACGTCTCGTCTGGACTTAACATTCAAGATCCCTTCCAGCCGACAGACCAGCCACCGACTCTTAGTCCTTCCCATTACTGCGCCCTACTTCCCGTCTGGTCAGCCTCGTACTGACAGCTGCGACGCTGCGACACGCGACGCTCACACATCGCCTGCCAAGCTTGGGATCATCGCCTGGCTATCGCTTGATCAGCACCTGCCTCTGCCTTTCTCCGGTCTCAACTCCGCGCACCAGCCACACGGACATCTTCCCCTTCCACCTTTACTCGGTATCGGCGCATAAAGCTTCTCAGCACCTCTCACCTCGCCTTCCCTCGTCAACCATTCCTCAGCACCATGGTGGCCGCCGACAAGTCGCACCGCCACTCGTTAGCTGCGCCCGTGACCCGGACGTCACCGTCCACGCCGCCGGGCGCCGCGCCCGCTCTGCCGCGCATCCCGTCGATATCTCCCATCGGCCCCGTCGACGAGAAGAAGGACTGCATGGTGCTGTTCGTGGACCGCCCATGGCCATTCAGGGAGAATTCGGTTGATAGCGTCAACGGGCTTCCGCCACCAACGAGCCCGGCGGACGAGAACCCCCCACCCATTGCGACGAAGAAGGGCCTCGGACGCAGCGCGACGATGAAGTCGCCGCTGAGCATCCTGCGCCGCAAGTGGCCCGGCTTCAGCGTCATCACGCACGCGCCCGAGGAGCCGGCGCGCGACGAGGACGGGCGCCAGCTCTCGTCCCGCCCCTCCTCGCTCGAGATCCGCAACGTCCCCCGCCAGCCGTCGCCGAACTTCCGCCTTGTCGACCTCGCCGCCGCCCAGGCTACGGTCCACAATGAGAACGACCGTCCACCCACGCCACCTGACAAAGATATCAACAAGAGGGACAGCAGGAGTTTCGGACACGCCCAGATCGTCAAGGTCCGCCGCAGGAGTAATGTCAGCCTCCAGTCACCTCGTCAGCTCGGCCTTATTCCCTCGCCCACGCCCAGTCTCAGCTGCGAGAGTGCTACCGCCGCTAGCATCCTGGGTGACTCGACGCCGGACTCGTCCCCACGCCCCAGTATCGAGATCATGCCAGGATCCCTCGGCGTCGAGGTTGTACCCGTTGATGAGGGAATGATTCTTCCCTCGAAGAGGATGTCGAACCTCGATCGCGTCGAGCCGTGCGAGTGCTCAATATGTCTGAGAAGCAAAGGTAAGCTAGACTAATCTGGAACGTGATAGCTGACCATACTTAGCCGCCGCAGATCTTTCGACCGGCCTTCCAGTCGTCCGCCAGCTCACGCCGATCCAGCTGTGAGATAACGAGTGTGCATATCAAGAGAGAATAACAGTTTGTGTGTAGTCAGCCAGCTCTATGCCTCAACCCACGCCCCTAATGCCCGTATACCCTTCACCCATCATCAATGACGATTCGACGTCGAACTAACTCCGTCCATGAATTGTAGCCTTCAGATAGAGTAGTTGAGGTTGTCTTTGTGTCTCAAGACTTCGAAGCTTCTTCATAGCGTTCCTTAGTCTGTTCAGTTAGTGACTGACCATGTACATAGTATAGCAATAGCCCAAGATTAGCCCGTCAGTTGCCCAAGAGAGATGTTGAGGGGTGCGAGTTCTTACCAAGTCTTTCTTCTGATCTTGCCACGAGGCCGTCACATCGCGGCCCTTGGACGTGCCGAGTCCAGCGCGCTCGGCGAACTGCTGCACCTGGATCGGCGCGAAGCGGCCCTCGCCTGACTTGCCGAGGCCCTCGCCGTCCTTCCACCCCATCTGGGCAAGGAGCTTGTTGCCGACGGCTGGCTCTTCCGGCTTCTCCGGAGCCGAGGCTGCAGCCGGCGGGGCGTTCTTCGGCGCGGGTTGATGGTGCGGGTACTGCTGTGGCCACTTGACCTTGGCGGGCTGGTTGAAGACCTTGCGGCGCTCCTTCGCGCGGTCCCTGTAGTCGCCCGCCTCGAGCGCGCCGGTGATCGCGAGCTTGCGCTTCTTGCCTGCCTCTCGTGTCTGCGCGTCTTGCAGGTTAGTCTGTATGAAAGATCACATGTCAGTAACATTTTCCTTCGTTTCCAGTCGGGGAGAGCTTGCCTTGTGCAGATCCGACATGCTGCAGTGTTTCCGCAGGACCTCCTCCGTCTTGAACTGTCGCTGGCACAGGAGGCACGACACACGCAGGGTCATCTTGAACTGCGACGTGTCCGTGTAGTCGAAGTTTTCGTCGGCAGGCATGGCCGCCAGGTTGGCGGCTTCCTCGGCGCCGCCGTCGCTGGACGGCCCACCGCTCCCGCCGACGCTTATGCTGTTTGCCGAGGACAGGGCGGGCTCGGGTTTCTTCTTCGGCGGGTCAGGCGCGGCGAGCTCGCCCTGTTTCGTGTTCCACTTGGAGATGTTCTTCATTACCTGGATGTGAGCGGGACGGACAGCCAAAAGAGGGATACCTTGCTGCTCGTCGAGGTCGGGGGGATGATCTTGGCACCCTTGGCTGGACTGTCAGCTGGCGTGCGACCGCAATAGCTTACTCCGCGAGAGCAGAACCGTGTCCTTGCCGATGAGATCGATCTCCTCCTCATCCCCGATCCGCTTCGACATGATCGTGACCATAGCCTCTTCCGGTTTCTCTTTCTTGACCTTTTTGCCGAAGCTGATCTTGATCGGTCCGGAGCTGGTTCCGGACTGCTGTTGCTGGGGGGCTGCCGGCGCGTCGCCGGCAGTCGTGGTTGGCTGCGGCGGCACCCACTTTCTTGCCAGACAGATGGCCGAGGAACTCGCACATCTCCTTAGGAAGCTCGAGTTCCTTCCCTTTGTCCGGGACGGGGAGGGCGCCGCGCGGTGCAGACTGCACAGCACCAGCCGCCTCGTGCCAGTACCCGACCCACTCGCCGTCATCGCGTCCGATCGTGTTGCTTCCGATACCACCGTTGGGTGCCGCTTTGACCAGGAACTCGCTCCCAAGCGGCCCAGCAGGCACCGGGACGAACGCGTCGAGGTTGGCGAACGAGACCGCCACGGGCACCTGCGAGATGAGGAAGCCGTTCGGCTGGCTCTGCGGCGTGATCAAGAAAGGCAGCAGCGCGGCTGCCAGCTCCGGGGAGGCGAGCTCGATGAATGCGAACCGCCACGGGTTGCCCGTCGTACGGTCGTTGATCATAACCACGCGCGTGATTGTCGACTCCGCCTGCCGGACGTCCTTCCCAAGCATACGCGCAATCTCGTCAGCAAACCGCCGCGTCACCTCGCCGACATAGGTGCCAGGGTCGAGACCGCGGACGAGCAGGACACGTCCACCAGCACCTGGGGCACCGATGTCTCTCGTCCCGTCATGCACCTGCATGCCGGAGTGCGCTGGAGCGTGGCCGCGGCCGTGGTGGCTGCCGCGATCACGCTCCTCCTTGTTACCAGCGTAGTCGATCTTGACACGCTTGGGCTCGCTGTGTCCATACAACGCCGGCATGGAAACGGTAGGCGCATTACTGTCCATGAAGCAGATAGCCTCCGGCAGGGTCGAAAACTGAACAAAGCCGAACAGCTTTGACTCGCCTGTAAACTTGTCGCGCACAATCTTGGCCGAGTCCACTTGCGCCTTGTGCTGCATGCGCAAAAACGAGAGCAGCTCGTCCTCGGTCAACTGCGGGTCGAGGCCAAGGAAGATGATGTCCTTGGACGGTTCGGAGGCTGGAGGGCGACGTTCGTCGTGATCGTACCGTCTGTCTTCGCGCCTGTCCCCGCGGTCATAGCGGTTGTAGTCGCGATCGCGATCGCGGTAGCGACGGTCGTCATAATCGTCGCGATCGCGATGTGACCGCCGATCATCGCGTCGCGGTGGAGGGCCGCGATCGTCGCGACGCGGTGGACCCCTGTCATCGTCGTACATGCGTGGAGGGGGTCGGCGGTCGTCGTCGTCATATCGCCTACGTTCGTCGTATCGCCTAGGCGGTGGGACGCGGTCGTCGTTATCGTACCTCCTCGGTGGCGGGCGGTCGTCTCGTCGCTGGGGTGGTGGCGGCGGATAGTCTTCTCTCCCGTAATCCACACCCCTCGAGGGCGAGTACTCGCGCGCGCGAGAGGGGGAGTAGCTCCGCTCGCGATCTCGTCGGTAGTCGGGGGACCTCGATCTTGGTCTGTAACTCATGATGCTGTCGATGTTGCAAGTGCGAGTCGCAAACAATTCACATCGCGTACATACTCCTCCCGTGCATCTCCCTGCCTTCGCCCTCTTTCGTCACTAACCTTTGATCGTCAGCCTGAGTCAGGCACGGTGTTGTAGCAGCTGTACGTGCTCACGCGGATCCCGCGTGGCATTACTCCCGGAGTTGCCATTTGTCCGCCCCTGTGGCACTCCGCCCCGCTCACCGTAACGGCCCTGGTGCATTGGAACGTCGTTGACTGGCTCAGGTCACCGCGGTGAGCTCGTTATCGTTGCCAGACTCTCCACTCCACCCGTCCCAACAACAAGCAACCATGGCAGGTGAGTTGATTCCCCGAGCGACAGACGATTGCTAACGTGCAGGCCACCTCCGAGTACGTTCCCCCGGTTGTCGATGAGAATATTCTGGCAGGATCGCTAACGTTCAGCACGACCCGGCGATCGAGCGCTGGGCGGCTATGGTGAGCTACTCTGGTCCTATCTCTAGCTAACGTCGCAGCGTGAGAACGTGTACCAGCACTTCAAGTTCACCCGCACCGCTACCCGCCACGTCCTTACCTGGGGTATCGCTGTCCCTGCCTTCGTTCTTGTCTGCGCCTGGAAGTTCGACGTGAGTCTGTCACGTTCGGGTCTGTCACGTTCATCGAAGCTGATATTCAGGACAAGTACGACTGGGCTGGCAAGTTCCGGGGACAGAGCCTGCTCCGGGAGCCTACCAAGAAGGAGAATGAGCAGCAGTAGACACCATATGCAAAAACACTACATTAGGATTACAACACGGTTCGCTCTACCAAATGCGCTTTACCATCGTCCAGCGTTCGACATCCTCGAGTTTCCAGTTCTTCTTCTTCCCTTGTGGCTTCGGAAGCGCGGTGTGGGTTGGCCGGGGCGTCGCGGGGTCTGGCGCAGAGATGGGAGCGGAGGGATGGTCGGGAAGGTCATCAGCTGGCTGGGACAAATACCGGGACACTTCCTTGTGGTACGCCATCTCTTCCTTACTGACTCCCACGGGTTCACGGCCAAAGTTGTTCACCTCGTCTTCGGCTTCGCGTTCCTCCATTCCGGCTTGCCTAAGGGCGGAGTAACTGAGGAGACCGAGACCGAGGAGAAGCTTGACGACCACCAAGCAGCCCCAGGCCGTGGCAGTAACAAGAATACCGATGACCCACTTGAGAGCCGTCCAGAATAGCCCCGAGCTCAGCGCTTCGCCATCGACTGCGTGCCCAGAACTGGTGAGCATCCCGAATAGCTGGGCACCGATGCGCACGACCAGGACCGCGAGAGGGATGTTGGCAATGCCAAGACGACGAGACACAAGCGGTGACTGATCCAGTAGGATGGGATGCTGGTAGTCAGTTTGGACTGACAACAAGTAAACTTACCTTCTTCTTGTTCCGGCCCTCAGTCTTGTACGTTCCCGCGAGAAGAACATCTTTGGCAAGGATGTCCGTGAAACGACCATAGACGGTGGCGCGCACGTGATTGAACTTGGCGATGAAGGCGTGCTTAAGCCAGTCGACAATCATCTCTGAAGCCAGGACGAAGAGAACCGGCTGAGTTGTTAGTAGCGCCTTCATGTTTCAACCCACAGATAGGATGCGCTCAAGAAGGCTTTTGCCGCGGACGAAACTTCTCGGAAGGAAGGCCAAGTCCGAGCCGGCCATCTCAATCATGTTCCTAAGGGAGATGACCACGAGCATCAACCCGAGCTGGAATCGTTCCACGATGTCTGGTAGTGAGCTCATGTCTCACCATGCCAACTCACCCGCGCACATGATCTGGAACAGATTCTCCTTCTCGAACTTCTTGAAGACGGCTGCGAGTCAATGGTCGGTTCACGCGGCATGACCTACATCCTTTGATCTCCACAAACTGGTTGCTGATGAGGAGCGAGATCAGGGTATAGTCGTAAGAGTTGATAGCCACATTCAATGAAATAAGCATGTAGAAGAATATGAGGGTATGAACAACTGATACGTCAGTTAAGCCCACCAGGACGACAACTCACAGACATAAGCCAGAGATAGAGTGAAGAAGAACACAGGACGGACATGGTCTCTCTTGCGCCGCTTGTCTGTGTACGTGAGGGTATCCCTGGCGAAGAGGGTGTCGATAACGTCTTGACCAAAAGCACAGCAGAGCCGATCGCCGATCTCAAGGGCGTTGAAGATCACATACAGCTTGATGGTGTCCTGTCCTCGCACTGAATGATACATCTTGGACGTGTCAGTGCCGCATAGCAGGATAATCGCAGGGATGACGATTAGCGCCATGCGCATGAGAGACTGAACGTGTGCCGGTGGAATCGGGGTCACACTCTGCCTCCGTGCTAGCCTGCTGACGATGCGCGATGCAGCAAACGTCGCACGGATCGGCAGAATCGTAAAGTTGTAGAGGAACCCGTCGAAACACAGCAATGCCCCAAACAAAGTCACCTGAAGGTCAGAGTCCAGCTCATGGCCCTAAGCTCACCTTCTCAACCACAAGGGGCACTGCGAGGAAGTTGGCTATGCGCTCCCACTTCCCGTCCGCGATCCAGCCCTCCCATTGTTCTGCTGCGTCTTCGTCGCGGAGAAGGTCCCACAGACTGAGACCCGGTTTCGTCTCCTTTACACGGTTAGGGGGCGTAGTGTCTTCCACAGGTGATGCTGGTTCGTCGACTTCCGGCTCAGGCTCCAGCCTCGTGGTCTCCTTCGCCAGCTCTTGACGGGTGGTGTTGGACGAAGTCCTCGATAGTGTGTGCCGCCGTGGCCTCTGTAAGGTATCGAGCGACGGTCGATTGGCATAGTCCAACGTCTGCCTTCTGGAGCGAGCAGGCCAGAACTCTTGTGTGTCACTCTCCCCGTCGCTCAACGACGCGAACGGCCGGCGCGGTGACAGATCCGCCCGATTGAACGCCGATTGTAGCTCTGTGATATCGAGCCGCCGAGAGTACTCGGACGCACGCGGTGACGGTGGCAACGAGGAGTACGTTGTCGGCAGTTCGTCGTCAAGGTCCATATCATAGTCTCCCGCCGACTGGGCCGTCAGTGTCGAGGCGGACTCTGGTCGAGGAACGGTTAGGGCATCCTCGAGGGCGGACACCTGGGGGTCAGCAGAGCTAGCGGCGACTGCGATGAGGCTCACCTCGACCTCATGAGGGTCCTGGCCACCGTCGTCCCGCTTCCAAGGCGGGGTCCAATCCTCATCCATGTTTCGACGTCGGAGGAAGGCAAAGCGCACGAGTGCAGTGAAAATGAGGTAACGGACAGTTCCGACGCACACGGCCATGACGACTGATGTCTTCCTCGCACGCCAGAGTCGAGACCTGAGACCTCCACCACGCCTTCTCCGGATCCCCACATACTGTGCCTGAATTCCGGCTGTCTGGTCTAGCAATGGTCTGTTGCGACGTGTTTTTGCCCTTCCGTCCGCGTGCTATTGCCATCTGATACCCCGCGTCCACGACCTTAACATCCTCGTTTTATCGAAGCGGAGCTGGACCGAAAAGCGCATCCATGGTCGACCCTGGCTCATCCGCGAAGGAGGAGCCAGGTGCTGGCCCGGTTCCAAATCACGTCCAGCTTCCCTCGGCCTCCACGATACCGTCATCTGAACCTCCAGTCCCAGATGAGCCGCCGCAATGGGAGCGTGTTCTGTGGCGACGACAACCGTTCCCGGACAATTATGTTCCGTCTTCCTTTCTGGCTGAGCTGACAGCGCGTCGTGAGTACCTTTGTAGCTGAGCCCTGCGGAATTATTTGTGGGAGAGACACTCTGCAGGTGCCAACTTCTTGTACTCGTAACTGACTTCAGCACCACGGCCGCGGCCGAAGCTTCTCAGCCTCATCGTTTCCGCTCTACCAGTATCGCAGCACATGGCGGTGATCGCCCTCTTTCTGGCGGTGTACTACGGCATGCTGGAGGGCACGCTGTCGCCGACCGGCGTCGGGTGGTCCTGCGCCATGATAGGCCTCGTTGCCTACGCGCTGTGGCGGATAGGCTGGGAGACGAAGGGAAAGGACGAGCATCCTTCCGGGCGTAAGACCTTATTGCTCTCTATCTGCAGGTTTCAACTGACACTCTGCAGCGCTTCTTCCAGCTGACTCTGCGATCCGACCATTGCTGTTGCCTCCGTTGTTGCTGTCTCTCCTCTCACCGGTGCTCGGCACACTGACCTCGGCCACGACTTCCGACACGATCTGGCCACTGGCAGGGATGCTGTTCTTCGTGCACCTCCTGCTGTCGGACTTCTCGACGGGCCCGGATGCGCGGAAGCGGAGACGCCGGCGGCGGAAACGCGCCAACAGTGGTGTCAGTGGCATGGTGGCTGTTGCGGAGGAGCAGAACACGTGAGTTAGCCGGGGAGCGAGGAACTGACGCTCAGCCTCGCGTCGTCGCTCAGTCTGACCTCCGCGCTGAGCGCAAGCGTCGTGCTCGCGTCGCGCCTGCCCTCGACCGCGCACGTGTTCAGCCTCGTCATGCTCGCGGCTGGTTTGTTTGCCGGCTGGCCTACGCTCGCGAAGGGTGTTCGCGTAAGTTGGCCAGTTGGGCATATGTAACTGACAGAGCAGGAGTCTGGAAAACGGTTCTCAGTCGCGCTCACATCTTCCATGGTGTGGCTGGGTTGCTCGATGCTTCCCAGCTTCGGAACGATCGCGACCTTCCTCGCCATCCTGGCCGTAGTGAACCTGGGGGGGCCACTCATGCTCTGGTACGCGTGGCGGTGGAAGCGCCAGCTTGGGGGCGACTGGGACGTCGCCGTCGTGCGTCTCCGCCGGAGATCGCGCGGACATTAGATCAGTCTTTGTATCAGTACACTCTTAGATGAATAGACTAATATCTGGTTACTCCGCATCGAGGAAGATAACAACTCGCTCCTCCATCCGGCCTCGCTGCGGCGTGTCGCCCAGAGCTTCATCGGAAATTCCACTTGTTTCCATGGGTCCATGAAGGGTGATGCATGATGCGCACAATGCTAATAGGTCTAAATGTTTTGGATATGTTGTTGAGTAGTCGTGGTCACACCTCGCTTACGTTCGGTGTGCTGCCGGCGCTAGCTTAGACCTTGAAGCCATAGCCGCGCATGCACGCCTTGTGAGCCTCGATGAGGTCGGCACACTTGGTGGGCGCCTCCTCGGCGGAGAACTTGATAAAGCAGTCGTCGCGTTTTGACTTGGTCTCGGGGCAAGCGCAGCACCTGGAATGTTAGCTGAGGTGCGCTTGTGCAGCTTCTCCAAACTCAATCTCCACCCCCTCTGTTCCCTCTCGCACGGCCTCTCATACATATGAGAGGTGGTCTCTGAGGTCACCGCATCAAGTGTACCGTCGGCGACGAGACAGACAAAGTGCTAGAGGAAATGTTGCTCCGCGCTTCGCGCTTCGCACCCCGCTGTTCAAGCTCGACACTCACGGCTTAAGACCCTGGGGGTTGAGGGGGTTGACCTCCTTGTTCTCGGGGGCGACGTCGACCTTGGGCATGGTGTTGAATTTTGGTTGTGAAAGTGGTGGCGAGGAGTCAAGAAGCAAGATTGTTTTTGCTTACTCAGTGCGTCCTGGCAGGCCTCACCGACGTCGCGGCGCGGCAGACTATTCGGAGCCCGAAAACGGCTTCCTCCGAACTTTTATGTTACGTAAGAATATAGCCGAGACATGACGACATCTGGCACCACCATCCTGAACGAACAGATGCACGTCCATTTCGTCAACTACATGGCAAGGATGGCGAGGAGAAGCTTGGCGATGTCGAAGCAGAGCATCATGTTACGGACTAGAAGTATTATTACATGTTCGTCATTAAACATAATGGCTAGACTACATATATTATCTATCATTATCGTTTCGCTTGCCCACCTAGACGGGGGCCCACTCGTGACACGACCGCGGACGATCTCAGACCATTTCCCAGTCCTCGATGTTCATCGCGAGGGCGTGTAAGTCGATCAGGTGGGAGTTGAGGTCTAACCCGTTCTCTTGACATTGTAAGCTCAACATTGCGTTATAATCGTCGAACCCAAAGTCGGGCTTGCTGCCGATCGACTCGAGCATCTGCTTCGGGCCGAGCTCGTACAGATCCCAGTACTCGATGCTCTTGAGCACAACGTCGGTCGTATTAATCCCGCGCAGCGTCTGCTGCAGCGACAGGATGTTACGCCGGATCTTGCGCGCGCCCGCACCGTTGATGTGCTTGAGTTGGCGCGCAGATTGAAGGAAGATGTTGTCGATCAGATTCCCAAGTCCCTTAAACATGAATCTGTGGTCCTGGAGCGAGAGCGTCTTGGACGCGATCGAGTCCATCTCCAGCAACGTCGCGTTTAGGTCTACGACGTCCGGATCCGGCTCGAGCGCTTCGCTCTCCAGTCGATAGTCGCTTCTCCGAAGCGTCGCACTCAGGTTGCACAGCACGCGGCAGCGGACCTCGAGGTGCAGCGTGTTCAGCGTCATCGACACGAGCTGCTCGTAGAACTGCACGATGGACTCGAACCGCTGGGCCATCGCACGGGTAAGCGGCAGCTTGGGCGCGCCTTCCTGCGGCTGGAGAGAGGGCTTGTCGATGTCGTCGTCGTCCACGAGCTCCTGAAGATTGAGCAGCGAGTTCATGAACCACCGGACGCTCTGCGCGATGTGCGCCAACGCCTCGAGCTTGCGGCTGCTGTTGAGGAGCTGAGACTCGACCGGCGGCGTATCTCCGCACAGTCTCATCTCGACGCGAGCCTCCTGCTGCTCCAGACGGTCCATCTCACCGACGTCCTCGGGAGCGATCGTTCGGATCTGGTTTAACACGACGTCCAGGTCGCCGTTCAGCGCCCAGTCCGCGGGCAGACCGATCTTGGGCGAGCCGTCCTCTCGCCGGCTGATGGTCACGACGTCCTTGAAGTGTTGGTTAACCTGCTGGTAGTACTGGCCGATAACCCCTACGACCAAGCGGCTGTAGTTCTCGCGATGGAACGGTGACTCGTGGAGCATGACGCATAGGCTCTGAATCAGAGCGAGAACGCGCACAGTCGATTTAAGAGGCGGCTTCTCGAGACCAAAGATCAGGCGGCGGTCGATCTGGTACGCGTCGTAGCCTGTAACGGCGTGCTGGAACGACGCGGTGACCTCCTCGTCAAGCTGAGGGAGGAATACGTTCTCGACGAACTCCTTGAGCACGGTGCCGAACTGGGACATCTCATCTTCGAAGCCGGAGGGAGCGATGTCGGCGGTGGCACGCTTGATGAACGAGATCGTGGGCTGGAACAAAACCGTGACGTTGAACGGGTTCGGCGGGATGAGCGTTCTGATCTTACCAGAAGTAGAGTATCGCTCATCGGCGCCGCTGACTGCTCCGAGGACGTTTCCGGCGTCACCAGCCTGCAGGTTGACGAGACCCGGCACAGACGCCCGCAGGACCTGCTTGAGGGAGTCGTCAATCTCTTTGATCTCGCTGTTGACAGCGCGGGCATCGGTGTCGCCAAATCTGAACAGCTCCTTCTGCTTATCCCGCACTAGTCGACCTTCGCGGAGGACTTCATTGATGCTGGGAAGCGCACTGTTCTTAAGAGTCGAGCCTTGCGAATCATCTGAGAGATACGCCTGCAGAAGCGTGCGAACCTCTTGCTGAACCGGACGCCAGATCTCCAGGACGGGGACGTTGAGGTTGAGATCAGCCTTCGTCGTGTCCTTGAAGTCACGTCGAGAGGCGATCCAACGTGCGACTTCGTAGACCGCACGGTGGCCCTCCATAACTGCTGCCAGTTTGGAGTAGAGCGTCCAGAAGAGATCGCGGAGAACAATGGCGTTCTCTGGCGGGCAAGCCGCGTCCAGTGAAACGACAACACGCAACGTGTCGTTGTCGAACAAGGGCATCGATTCTAAGTCGTTCTTGTTGGCCAGCAGCGTCGTCGTCGGACGAAGCATGTTGGTGAGCTCGGAGGCACGCTGCTCTATTCGCTCTTCCACTTCCTCCATGGTGCTGTCGACAATCTGGTGGATCTCAGACGGTACCCGCTGTACCATGATGTCCAAAGCTGATCCGAGACGACCAAGAGCGGCCAGCGCCTCCAGTAGCGTCTCCATGTAGGCGAAAGAGTCGGTCTCGCCACCACTGGTGTCGACTGTAGCGCCCACGGACGCGATAGAGGTCATCGACGGAGCCCTCGACATGTTGGGGGAGACATGTTCCCGAGTGATACCATTGGCGGTGACCTCGTCCAGGTTCGGGATATGGTTAGGCTTGACGGCAAGACGTGACAAGAACTGAGAGAAGCGGGTGTGGTCGGCGTCCGGAGCTGTCGGGTGATCCTCGTGTGCGTCGATGACTGGGACGGCCATCTGGCCTGGCGTGTACGCCTTCCATCGCGACTCGCTGTTGAAGGACTTGAGGTACAGATGGTTGTGGAGCTCTTCAATAAGAATGTCGGACAACGTGTTATGCTGTGACTGGAAGTATTGCCTCAGGTCGGAAAGGGCTCCGATCTCCTGCAGCGACTCGCGGTTGATCCCCTTCATGCTCTTGACGAGGAGCAGGGCGGCTTGCAGGAACTTCTTCTCTGCAACCCACGTTTCGAGCTGCTCCGGCGCCTGCTTCAGTTCATCACTGCACGTCAGTTTCGCACCCCACGACATAACTTACATCTGATCGACGACCTGCAGCATTTCGCGGACCATTCTCTCGCGCGCCCTGACGCTAGCCAGCTCCGCCTTGCTCTTTCCCGCTAGTCCCTCCTTGGCCTGTTTCAGAGCCTCGCGCGAGCTCTTGACCTGATCTTGGGCACGGTCGAGGGTCGAGACGAAGTTTGCGTGCGTCGGCAGCGACGCGGCGAATGTCTGGAAATGCCCTCGGACGGCCTTCTGCAGCGCGTTTGAGAGGCCGTTGTGCACGTCCTGGAAGTGATAGAGATCGGGGTGCGGTCCTAGAGTCTGGCTCGGCTGTTGGGAGAGCAACGAAAGCGCCAAGGTTGACGGAGAGAATTCGGCTCCCATGATGAACGGCCACTCCTTCCTGATAACCTTCATGACAGCTGCTTGTCAGTTACATGGGGTCTGAAACAACTCACAATCAACCTCGGCGAACTTGCCACCCCCCATGTAGAAGTCGTCCCAGCTCTCGTCCTTAGGACGTGAAACCGTTGTCCCTCGACGACGACGCACGGGCGCCTTCTGGTCCGAGTCGTGGCTCTCTTTCCTGTTCGAGGCGAACGCGGCGACAGCCTTGCGCATTCGCTCCTCGGGCGTGAGGGTGGCGCTCGCCGGCGAAGGAGCATGCAGAGCAACGTTAGGCGTCTGCAGCGTAGCCTTGCGCGCTTCAGTACGTTGAAGGCGATCCATGGCGAAGGGGTCCTCTCCCTCAGTCATCGGCGCACCGACGAGGCGAATCTCGGGGCTGATGGGCGAGGGGATCTCTTGCGAGTCTGGCCGTCCTAGGTTGTTCGTCCGGATAGGTGCGAGGAGATGCGGCTGGCTCGGCGGGGGCGCGTGGCCCTCCATGCGACGTTGAGACCTCGCCGGACGCGACGGCCCCGTCGAGGCATCTGAGGGCATCCGCGAGTGCCCCGAGCCGGCGTAGCCATTCCCGTTGGCGCGCACCGACGGTGGTGAAGCAGACGGTGGAGGTAAGTCGCCGTATCGGCGTGCAGGGGAGCGAGTTGATGGTAAGGACACGTTGGAGGGGGAGGGTGACGGCGAGCTTCGGGGATCGCTACCGCCCGCGCCGGACCAGGACTGGCCCGGCGGACGCAGACTGGGGTAGGGGCCATCACTCATGCCGCCCATGAGGTTGAGGCCGTCGTTGGCTTGGGGACTGGAGATGTTGAAGTGTGAGCCCAGCGCATTGTTGCGCTGCATGGTGGCTGGCGGGCTCAGCGGAGGAGGTCGTCGGCTGGCCGGGAGTGTGTTGTGTGTGCAAGTCGTGTGTCGTCGACAGGTGTTGGATGCATGCACATTGGGACCAACCCAACGTCATGACTGGGCACTGGAGGCACCGCAGCGCGTGCTAACACCTGGCACTTCAGGGCGGGGCCATGACACGCGATCTGGAGGCAGCCCGCCACATCACCCAAGGACACCAGGGTGGAGGCCGGTGATTCGGGATTATGCGCGCCTCGTTCAGTGAGCCGATGGCGGAGACCTATCACCATCATGGCATTGCAGGCTGCTCTGCTCGCTGAGACCAGTCCTAGACCTGACCTCGACTTCGACACCACCACCGAGCCCGGCCAGTCAACATGTCGACCCACCGCGAGGCTGTCCGCAATGACCAGCCCTACTCCGACCCCAACCCCATGCCCAAGTCGGTCCCCCATGTCGACGAGCTAGGCACCACCTCGGCCCCCCTCAAGTCGGCCTCGTTCTTCATCGGCGACTACTGCAAGGAGTACAACGGCAAGTGTCATCGCGCGACGCTGCCGACCGACAGAGAGAAGGAAGGAAAGAGACAACGGACGGGACAACAGGCCTGCGACTGCGACTTCTGTGGTTACGATGTTGAACCGCCAGTGGACATCGAACGGATCTCCCTCTGCGCCATGTTTAGCTATTTCGGACCGCCGGCGATTGGAGACGACGACGTCGGAGCCGTTGCACATGAGCGGAGTGATGCTCGGGCTGTAGTCGGTCTCAGTTGCGCATGTGTCCGGAGCTGCTGCTGTTCGGCAGGGCGCCGTTGCTTGCGCGATCCTCGGCGCATGATCGGGGCTGGAAGTGCCTGTGATCGACGCAGACCGGAAAGTCTACTTCGGTTTGCGGCCTACCACCTATACTGCGCCAACTCGAACGCGTCGGTGCTCCGTTGTCTTTCCGCGCCCTCCCTTCTCTCATGTTGCTTCCCAGCTCAAGAATTCGCGTACACTCAGCTGACCATCCAGAGGACTTCATGCTCTGCAAGAACGAGAACCGCAACCCCGAGCACTGCCTCGCTGAGGGCCGCAAGGTCACGCGGTGCGCGCAGGCTGTCATCACGAAGCTGCGCGAGAACTGTCTTCAGGAGTTCGACAACCACTGGAAGTGCCTGGAGAACAACAACCAGGTGAGTAGCCGTTATGGCCGTGGGACTGGTGCTGTCTGGGCTGCATGTGAGATCTGCTGTCCGGCGGCACTGCAGCATGGGACGGCACGCTCCGGTCTAGAACGGAACAACGTCCACGCCTCGCTCATGATGTGGGAGAGAAGCTGACCGACAGTACCTCCACGCGTGCCGCAAGGACGAGAAGAAGTTCAACGACTGTGTCTTCGCCAAGCTCGGCTGGAAGAAGAACATTCCCGGATCACCGGAAGGCGAGCCGCAGGTGTTCGAGAAGAAGAACCCGATCTACTCGCGAGTCCAGAAGTAAACTTCTTGACGCACGAGTAGAGTAGAGAGTTTAATAACCAAACGACGCCCAACCACCCGATCAGATCAAATCCCTAGACTTGATCCCAGAGGTTAAACTGGTCAAACCAAAAATGCATTGCAAGATAGAACTACACGCCTAGCCTGACGACCTACCGTATTAACGGTGCCCCTCCCCTCTATCTATGATGCTACCGCATTACGTCTTACACCGACTGATGACTAAGATATAGATTACGATTATGGCGGCGATGCTCGACACTCGAGACACCAAGTAACTTACACCATCATGCCGTCGAGCTTCATGTTCGCGATATGGTAGTTCTCGCCGAGCAGACTCTTGCACGCGACAATGATCGCGTCCAGGCGCGCCATGAGCGCATACGCGGTCGACACACCGAGCGCGTACCGCATGTACTCTTCCGACTCCAGGACTTCGATCGTGACGACGCTCGGAATATCGTCATCGTCAAACGCAGCCTTGGCGGGGTCCACGAGCGGAACGTCCAGTCCCTTGTACTTGTTCAGGTGCTGCCTGTCAGCTTATCCGGGTAAAACTCGCGCAAACTCACGTATTTCGCAACCAAGGGTCCTGGGGTGATTTGTGGTAGGGGGCTGCCGACGCGAAGCGCGGTTGAGCTCATGCTGATAATCGCAAGCACGTCTCCGAGGAAGAGCGGGTCGTTCATGCGTGTGCGTATCAGGAACGCCTTGCGCCACTTCCAGTCCATTTGTGGCAGAAGGTGGTTCAGCTGCGATAGCAGGGACATGGTTTCAATCAGAGTGTTCATGAGGCCGCGATAGCGCTCCTCGGGCCACTCGCCGCGAATTGAGAACTCATTCTTCGCGTTATTGTGCCGGATACCAAGCGAACCGATCTTGGTGCGTGTTTTCACCAGTTCCTTCCGGATAGCTGGGTTCCATGCGGGATCGATCTGCTCATGCGGGTCATTCGCTGCCGATAGAATCGTGCACAGAATGCGACCAGCTTTGTTGATTGTTCCCGCGTACGAGTATCGGATCGCGTGTCGGGCACTGTACGTCGGAGGGAAGTACGTGAAGACCCAAGCGCACGTGATACCGATGACTACGCAGACGAAGCGACGCCATGCAACGTCCCAACCCCACGTCGCGTTTGTGGTCTGCACGATGTTGCCGTTCATGTATGACTGGCGATCAGCTAAGAACACGGCCAACCGACTGGAAGTCACTCACGTAGCCGACAACGAGCATCAGACTCGCGTTCGTCATGACTCGCGTCAGCATCGGCCCCGGGTTGTAGTTGCGGTAGAAGCCGTTCAGTACCATGAAGACGAAGAAGCAGATCGTGGCCAGCCCGTACGGGTTGCCCCTTCCGCTGCCGCTACCGATGTACCAGACGGCAGTGCCGATGCAACAACCCCAGAATGTAGCCTGCAGACGACCAAACCACGCAGAGAAAGTGTCACCAGCATAGACGGCCAGGGTTAGTTGCGCCACTGCGAATGTTAGCATTTCGTCCATGTGAGGGCGTCGGTTAACGTCATCACTACCCACTGATGGTGCACTGCGCATGTCAGCGTTGCTCTAGCACTGCAAAACTCACCCAGATACCACGATTCGCGTAGTAAAACCCGGCGCTACTTGAGAAGAAAGCAGGTAGTGACGTTAAGCAGCCAAGTATACCGGCCTTGACGGCGTACATGCCACTCTTGGAGAAGACGAGCTCGGGAATCTTCGTCATCTTGCTCAAGATGACGAGGAAGACGTTCGTGTAAGGAGAATAATCGGGGTCTCTGCGTCCTGCCGCGCCGAGTTCGTGGTGCTCCAGTTCGTGCTCGTACATCTCGCGCTCCTCCTCTTCGAGTTCCTGATCGTCATCCTCTCCGTTGTCACCCGCGGCGTGGTCGACTTCCGACTTAACTGACTCGCGGAACTGCTTGAACAGTGGCAGGAGACGAGGTAGCCACAGCTTCTTCTTCGGCCGTTGGGCATCCTTTTCCAGCGCCTTCTCGATGAAGGCAAGGACCGCCTCCGAGAATTCGATTAAATGGTACTGCGCAACGAAGCAGTAGTACAGGCCCTTGTGCTGAATCGGAGTGAGCCGTTGCCACGTCGGGTGCAGCGGGTCAAACATGTCGCGATATGGGTTGATCACGCGAACACGGTGCTCCTTGAACTCAGCCAGGACAATCTTCATCGTCGCAAGATTCTTCGACAGATTCTTATCCTCGGCCCAACGTTTCTTGTCCTTCGCTTGCGACCAGGCCACAGCGCCGTTCAAGCTCTTCTTCAGGGACTTCACCAAAGGCAATGCACTGTCGGCGAGAAGTTCGAGTTGTTGCACCAACGGTTGAAGATCAGAGTCATCTGCAAGCTCCATGTCCATGTAACGTTGGCTCTCGTAGACTCCGACGGGTTGCTGAGCCTTACGCAGCCGGTCAAGGAGCGAGACGTGACTTCCCTTTCCGGTCAGATCCTTCAGTGCCTGGAGTGCGGTCGTGCTGCCCTTTAAGGAGTGAAGATCCGATGTGCTTTGACGACTGGAGTGGTGATGCCTGTCCGACTGTCGGAAGAGGTGCAACTTGTGAGCCAGTGTCTTGGCGTGATCCCGCATGTCGTCCGTCGAGGCTCGGTGCGGGGTCGCATGCCCACTGCGCGGGGTTGCAGGAGTACTGTCAACGAGAGCATGGTCCCGCACATCGCGTGCTGAAGGATTCCGTGAGTCCTTCAGGTCTCGGTACGAGTGAGTCCGTGCGTCTCGAAACTCCTTGGCACCGGCGGAGTGAACTTCGCGAATCTCTTTGGACGACGAGTTGCGACGAATGTCGCGGGCAGAGGCGGGTCTGGAGATGCCTCTCGATGGAGGCCGAGACCCCACATGACTTGTGGCTCGCGATAATGGTCGAGAGTATGGCTGAGCCGAGTTTGCTCGCGACAAACCGAGTGTAGAGTGTGCGTTGAACGCCCCCGAATCGAGGTGCGTGCGGCGGACCTTGTTAACGATCTGGTTGAAGAAGAAGGACAGACCACTCGCTCGAATCTGCATTGAAGTCAGGAGGTAGAACAGATCCTTTAGATCGTGACCTGAGAGGCGGGTGTAGCTGATGTCGACGTCGAGATAACGCTCTTGGGCCTGGAGAGGTTGCATTCCCGCCAGGGAGCCTAGCAATGTCGTCCTGATGCTAGCGGACCAGTCAGCCCAGGCGTGGATCTTATGCTCCTCGTCCGTGCTGCGGTCGCTGTCGAATGATGTCCGGTCATCATTCGCGAGGAACGGCTCTCGCTGAGTCTTGTGGTTGGGTCCGTCGCCGCCATCGGCGAGCGACGCCGCTTGTGTGAAGTGCTCCTCCAGCTCTGCCATACCCTGCGCGAGGGGTTTGAGCACACCGACAAACTTCCGGCGGAACTGATGCGTCACTGATTGCGGGAATACGAAGATCGAGCAGACGAAGCCGATACCGGCTTGGATCGCGATGGGCTTGAAGACAGTCCAGCCCATCTGGTAAAATGGTCCAGGATACAGCGGCACGATGGTGAGAGACTGGATGTCAGTCGATGCAGTCTCGCTCCTACGCCCTCGCAATACTCACCACATCGATCATGATACAGGTCAAGACCAGAGGGAATGTCGCGGGACTAGGCGCTGTCCTCAGTTTCCACCACAGCTTCACGTCAGCCTAAGATAGGATCACCGGTGACTCACCGCAATACCCGTTCCAACCGAAAGCCACACCGCACAGACAATGCAAGGGCGTGCTTGAATGAACGTCCCGTTGAAGATCTGGGGTTAGTTTGGATCACGTATGCGGCTTTCTCGCATGCACTCACAGCTTTTGTCATTGATCCACCTGCCGCCGCTATACCAGCCTGCACCTTCGCGGGGTCCATGTCGACTCGGACAGCATTGGCAACAAAGGTTCCCAAAGCGACCTACTTATCAATACTGTATCACACAGATAGCTGCTTACCCATGCCCAACCAACGGACACGTAAAAGAACAGGTTAAGAACGATCTCCAGATACTGCACGATCGGAGGCCACGGAGGCACCATGCACGCGACAATAAGAACCAGGACTGTTCGTTAGTCCCATACGCAACGCTAGGTATAGACTTACAGGCTGCCATGCCAATCGCCTGACCCGAGGGCTTGATGAGGATGAGGATGAATCCCAACCACGTCTGTGCCGTCAGCTGATGCACGTCCGCGGGGACTTACGCTGAGACCAACTCTGAAGACGGGCTCCAGATCGTTCCAGTTCAGCCTAGGCTTGATCCAACCGAACTCCGGCTTGCCGAGGAAGATCCAGATGATGTGCAAGAACTCGTCGACGGGCTTCTTTAGGGGAGACTGAGACCACTTTGATCCCTTCTTCTTCTTCCCCGCCGCATCCTCGTCTTTGTCCTCCTCATCGCCATCACCTTCAGCCGACTCAACGTCGAAAGCAATATGTCGCTCCGCGCCGTTGGCAGGGGGGACTCGCCGTCGGGCCCCCTTCTCACCCCAAGCGGCTCCGCCAAGAATCCCGGCGGAGCCCTTCACGTTGCTGTCGTCGGACCCATTCGATCCCGCGTCATGCTTCGCTGTTCCATTCAGCCTCGACTTGATTGCGCCGATCTTGGTGTCGTCGCTGCCTTCTGATTTCTCATCGAAAGTCGGGTCATGGTAGTCGTCGACCTGTCCCTTCGGCTTGATGAGCGCGTCCGCAAGAGGTGTATCACCTTGGTTCTGACCCAGGCTGCCGATTGTAGCGGTTGAGGGTGATCGCATACGGCGTCCCCGCGTCGCCTTGGACTTGATAGGCTTGAGCTCGATAATGTCGTCATCCCTGTGCTCCCTATCACTCTCCGCCGGATCGGGCTCGTAGGTAGAGCCTTTACGAGCTGTCCGAACAGGTTTCGGTTTGATGATCGGGACGCCGGTGTCCGTCACGCCTAGGGTCGCGTCCCCGGCTGGAGGGACAGGCTGTGCAACATCCTGCTGCGTGCTCATCTGTCGTGTCGGAAGTGGAGCGGGGGAAGAAGATACTCCGACCACCGGGGAAGGCATCGCTCGCGGTACTTGATCAGGCGAGGGGTGGTCGGAACCTGAGAGTTGAACAGGCTGCGCCGAGGGAGTGGATGGTTCATCGACGCTATATCGGAGCGAGCTTCGGGACCGCGAGTGTCTAGATGCCGATCGGGATCGCGGAGGGCTCGACCCGACGGCGAAGCGTGTTCTTGATCGTGACCTGGATCGATCACGCTCCGGGTTGTCGATACTCGAAACTAGAATTGCTGGTGTCGAAGGACCAGGCGATTGTCGACTCGACGTCATTGGCGACCCCACGGGTGGATCGCTGTCGCCTGCGGGTGGAGGAGTGGGAGAGGAGGGAGTCGCCATTGTCGCTTGACGGATCGGGTAGGCGGGTGATGCCAGTCGCTCAAGCTGCTAATAGCGATGATCTGCAGGAGTGGATACGAAGTCGTGAGGATGTAAGGAGTGATAACGAGAAAAGGACGGCCTGGCCACCTGACCACATGGGGTGGGGTACAAACAGCCTGCGGAGTACGCCGACCCGATACGGAGTCAGGCACGCAGTTTGGTCTCGGCATCTTACTGGAATGAACCCTAATGCTGCATACCCGCAACACTCTTGGGGCGTCTGTTTGTGCATCTGCTGTCTTACACAGGCAAGGTGAGAATCTATGCATAATCCACAATGACGATAGAGTACAACTAGAGTGTGAGCGGTATGCAGATAGCACACTGCTGTTCTAAAAAAAGTCTATGGGAGCCAGATTACGCCACCTCACCGTCTTCAGGCCATTCGACTGGTGGCAACGGAGTGGTCCAATCGACAGCGTTCTTTTTATCCAGCGGCACCCATTGGAAGCCGGTTGACAAGAAAGCACGAGCGAATCCGGGGAGATTCGTCTCGGGCAGCTCGGACAGCATGAAGACGTCGAAGTGCGGCACCAGCCGCCGGAGCACGCTGTCGACTGGAGGAGGGGCGGCCATGCCACGGTTCTTCCTCTTCTTCTTAGGCTTCACAAACTCCTCCATCGGCTCCTCCTCGCCTTCCTTGACAACCGCCCGCACGAATCCGGGGACATAGTCACCGAGATCATTTCCTAACAGAAGGCAGCGCGGGTTCTCCGCAAGGCGCGGAGAGAAGTTGGTCTGCAGGAACGACTCATACAGCGGCTTCGAGCAGTGAGGCATGTAGACCAGATGCGGCTTGTCTGAGAGAGGGTGCGCGCCTCGCTGTTGAAAATTAGCCAGGACCCCTGCCGGATAACTCACCAGATTCTCCTCCATCACTTCACACCCAAGCGCCTTGAGGAGCTGGACATCGCCGTCCTCGAAGACAGGGTCAAAAGCCCTGATCGCCGAGGCTTGGGCGCCAAGACCTGCGGCCAATTCCAGGATGAACGCCAGCTGGATCTTGGCGGTGCGGTCTCCAAACGGCTTTCCGAGGCCGAGGCAAAACACGACCAGCTCCGCGACATCACCGAAGACATCTCGGACCCTCCCGACCATGCCGGTCCAGTCTTCCGCCCACTTGTCGGTCATCTTCGTCCTCAGGGAGTTGACCTCTTCGGCGACCTTCTCGATGTCCTGCGGCGTCACAACCTTCTCCTCGACCTTCTTCCCCTTCGCCTTCGCCTTGTCACCCTTGCGTTTCGGCTGCACAAACCTGGCAGCCTCCTTCTCCTTCTTGCTCAGCGGCAGCGGGGCAGGTGCAGCGCCGCCGGCCTTCTTCGCGGCCTTCCGCGCCTCCTTCGCGGCAGCTTTGCGCTCCTCCTCCTCGGCCTTCTTACGCGCCTCACGTGCGCGACGCTTGTCCCTCTTGGACATCTCAGGCGCCTTCGTGGCCTTGGACTCCGTCTCAGACGGACCTTCCTCATCGTCGGAGATGATCTCGGACTTCTTCTCTGGCTCCGGAGAGGGCACGGGCTCCTCCGGTACCACAGCCGGCTTAGCATTTGTCATCGTGGATTTCTTCGTCTCCTCCTCGATCATTTGGCTGAGAACAGTTAGCACTATCCACAATCTTGAACTTACGCAAGGGACTCGTCTTCAGCCTCCTTCATCTCCAGCTTCTCCAGCTCCGCCGCGAGGTCACCCTCGTCGAGATCGTCGAGACCTTCCAGGTCCTCATCATCGTCCTCTACGGGCGTGCCTTCAGCGGGAGTGACAAAGTCGTCGTCGCTAAAGCCTCCCGCCTCAGCCCTCATTTCCTTGGCGAGTTTGTACACGGCCTGCTTGTGCTTCTTGCTGCGCTCGTGGTTACCCCAGCTAGCCTCGCTCTGAAAGGTCTTGTTGCACGCGACACACTCGAAAATCTCGCCACCGGCACCGTCGTCCATCCTGAGACCAGTGCCGTCGCCCTCCTCGGCGTACTCGTCGACCTCCTCCTCGGAGAGCGGCTCCTCCTTGATCTTCTGCCAGTCCTGCTCCTCGAACTGGGCGGCCTGGCGCATGCGCTCCTCCTCGCGGAGACGAGCAGCTTCGGGGTCGACCTGGCGGGCACCTCGCGGCGTCGACGTTCCGGATGCGCCAATAGACGCGACCTTCTTATCCTTGCGCCGCTTCGCCTGCTGAGTCAGGTACTCCTTGTAGCGGGGGTCGCGGTTCTGGATGAAGGTAACCAGTGTCTAACGTCAGTTTTAGCATGACTACTGAAACTCACCCTGACGGTATCGATGTACTCCCTCCTATGCTCCTCCCTCATCTTCTTGTTCTCCTTCTCCATCAGACGACGAACATTCCTGTCCTCGCCGCGACGCAGGTCCCATTTCTCAATCCAGTCGAACTTTTTCTCTGTTGTGAACTCGCCCCAAGCCGTGTAAAAGTCACGAGCCCAGTTCGTCTTCGCACGCTCGGCCTTGGTCATACCAGGCGGAGGAGCGTAAGGGGTTGTCGAGTCACCGAAGGTCGGGTAGTGCACGGGCGCATGGCCTTCAGGGGTGTGCAGCACCTCGTCGTTCGCGAGGACATTGAACAGCGTGCGATAAACGGAGTAGAAGCCCTGAAAGTCAGCATTGCTCGAGTTTGCGAGCTTACCTCGTTCGTGTCGTCCATCTTTCGGGCCAGCTTGGGGTTGAAGAACCGCATGAGCTGGTCGAGCTTGACTCCGGGGTCACCCGTTCTCCGCCTGTTGAACTTTGAGCGGGGGTCGTTAACTCCGGCGTCGCCGGCTCGGACGTGGTCGTACAGGTCATCGTCGTTGACCTCGATGTGGTCATTACGGTGCTTGTCGTAAAACGCGCGTTCCTGCTTTTAGCTATTGCTTGAGCCACTAGCTCACGTTGGGGTCGCTCAGAATCTACGCGTCAGCTCCGGTACTAACGCAGCTCACCTCATACGCCTGCTGCAGGTCTGTGAATAGCTTCGTAGCCTCCTCTACTCGGTCGGGATTCTTGTCGGGGTGGTTGATAAGCTGTTGGGTGAGCAGACTGGCTCTCGTGAGCTGCAGAGACGTACTGCAAGTCGCCTGTATGATTTCTGTTGTCAGCTTGGGCCGTCCACTGCACAGCTGTACCCACCTTGATCTCCTCGGGAGTAGCTTCGATGTCCACCTGGAGGAGCTCATAGTAGTCGAGGGGAACCTCTCCCTGGTCCTCCTCCTTGCTCTTCGACTGCTCTGCGCCCATTCTCGGTGTGTGGTCAAAGTTTGTGAGAGGTCAAAGTTCAACTCGGGATCTCGGATCCGCCCGAATCTTGAATCTTTGTCTGGACATGTCATGGTGGAGGTCGACTGTTCACGTGACCAAGTCTTTACACTTCAGGGTCGCCACCCGACGCGCCTGCCCATGCCGCGCTAGGCAACCGTAGGGCGAGGATTGTCAACAAAGGACCTCCACCCGCGGCGTGCTGGTGGTCCGTTCACTCATCGAACGCTAACGTTGGCAGCAACTGCAAATAAACGCAACACGCCAACGCCGAGGCCGCCATCATCCCGAACGGTCCACACGAATTCCATCATCATGTCCTCCTTCTCCTCCAACTTCCCATCCAACAGTACCAGAACACCAGCGTCCCGCCGACGGCCGCTTAGCATGTATGGCTCAGACATGTCGTCCGGCAACGTCATGACCACGTCGGCTTACGATTCGCTTGATGACTGGGGTGGTGCTAGTGTCGTGAGGTATCCTTCTGCCTTCTGTAGCTGACACACACAGAACTCGTCCACTCCCCCGTCTCAGCTGCAGCGCGGGCTCTCGTCCCAGAATCTGGAGATAATCCGCGTGAGTTGTCCAGGCACGGCCACCGTGTGCTGATAAACCTTAATAGCTCAATAGCGAAGTCGCACTCCTTAAAGAGCAGCTGGCCGGCCGACCGACGCAGGATGATCTCGACGAGCTGAAGAATGAGTGGCAGACGACCGAAGAGCTGTTCGCGGAGTCTCAAAAGTGAGCTGTTCGTTCCTTATCCATAGCTGACAACAGGGACAATGAGAGTAAGCACAGGACGATCGAGCTCCAGCGTCAATATATGAAGGTGCGTGAGCTTCGAGAGCGCTTCTGGCTAACAAGACAGGCGCTTGAAGCCAAGCTCGAGGAGGTTCTGGGCCCCAACTGGAAGGTGGGCTAACTCCTTCACTTTGTGAGCTGACGCCAGGAATGCTGCGACCTGCCGTCCCTCAACCCGCAGCCTTTCCCGGCCTCGATGAACACGCCCTTGCCAGGCATGCGAAACTCTGGGGCGCAGAAGCGTATTCTTCACTCTCGCAACATGTCCATGGACCGGGGACCGACGCCGAGCGCAATGAAGGCGTCGACGAGTATGTCGTCGTCGACGTCTGTCACGCCGCTGTCGCGGTCCCCAGCCGACAGCCGACCCAGTCACAGTGTGCGTGACTACGACACGTCCACGTCGTCGAATGACCGGCTGGACGTGGACGTGCTCCTTGGGTCACAGCTGCAGCCCGCGAACCGCCAGCCTCCGCGACAAGCCTCGCCGCACTCTCCGGCGCCTGGATCCCGGGATAGAGTGTTGGAGCAGGTTGAGACGCTGACGGGCCTGATCAAGTCGATGCCGAACAACCTTGTCGAGACCGTCTTGGAGCAGCTCGAGTTGAACGAGGCTATGAGGAAGCAGAACGAGTCGCGGAAAGAGGCTGTCATCAAGAAGGAGAAGAAGGAGGAGCTGAAACTGTCGGAGTCAAAGCTGGAGAGGAGAAACCAGCTCCTCCTGGAGATGCTCGACGCCGCTGAGAGGAGGGCGGTGGCCAGGGAGTTGAGGCTGCAGACCATGCTCGCGGAGGTGAGCTAACGTGCTGGTGTCCTAGCTGACAATCAGGCAAAGACGGCCAGTGGCCAGATGGACTGGTGAACGTGAGCTGCCGCTACTTTCAATGTGGAGCTGACCGACAGCCGGGTGAGGATATTGATCGTCGCGTGTAGTACCCTATAATTCTTGACTCCTCGACTAAACGTGCGTCCTGAAGCGCCAGATTCTGTGCTGACTTCAGGAGACTTTGTATGTCATCGTGATTTGGTCGATAATATTACTCCACTGCGGAGCAGATTTGCGGACATCGCGGTCCCGAAAAGAAGCGCAGACCGGGTCGTGTCCCGACAATGAGATGAGATACGAAACAAGGAGTCTGCCTCCTTCGAGGTTGTCATTCTCCCATAACAACCTGTAACCTAGTATTCATGTGATCAATATGCATAACAGCGTGGATAAAATACAACGGCACTCTCAAGCCTCCTGGTAAAGCAGAATGGGTTCTCCGACCTGGTCAATCTCCGGAATAACGCACTGTTGTCAGCTGCCGTCCACTCTATTTAGCACCCACCTTCAGATCGAACGCCTTGGCCAGCACGATCTTGAAGATCTTCTGTACGTTGATCGAATGAGAAGTTGAGCAGAAGATCTGAGGTCAGCTGGTGGAAGACATACGAAGCTTACCAGAGGGGCATGCATGGCCTTTGCGAACCGCTTGGCCTGCTTTGTGATCTCCTCCTGCTCTTCACGCGGATATGAAGCGAAAATGTCGTACTTTGTTCCGATAAGGACCGGGATTGCAGTCTGTTGGGTCAGCTTCATTTCCATTTATTGAACTCTCTCCAAATGATGCCAAAGAGCGCTGACCTTATTGAATCCTCTAGCCTGTCTATACCACTCCTTCACCGAGTTCAAAGTACTCTTTCTCGTTAAGTCGAACATGAATAAGATCGCGACGGCGTCGTTGCTGACCAGTGGAAGCATGGACACGAATTCGCGTTGACCTCCCAGGTCCCAAATCTTACTTTGTCAGTCAACATTCCTAGGCCCATTTGGGTACGTGCCGTACGGCCGTGTGGCCGTGTGGTTTCAGGCCGGTGCGCTCAAAACAATGACGCTTGATCCTTGCCCACAGCACAGACACCCCGCGACGACTCACCGAAAATGTGATCTCTGTATTTCTGATCGTAATCGCCTTCTCCATGAAGTTCACGCCGAGGGTCTGGATATAGTCCTCACTGAATTGTCAGTCGCAGGGAACGGGGTCGTGCGATGCCGTCTCGTTGGATCATCGACAGCTACTCACTCGAAGCTCCCCTCAACGTATTTCACCATCAGAGACGTCTTGCCGATCTGCGCGTCTCCAACCATTCCAACCTTCAGGACAATTCTGCAAGTCAGTATGTTGCCATCTCGCACAGTGGGAATGAGTAGGCCAAGTGATCGGCGCGAGGGAGAGCCAGGCGGAAGTCGGTGGGAATTGCCGGGGTCGCAACTTTAAGCGGCAGCACGCTCCAGGCTGTCCAAAGCAGCGCCGAGAGCATTCCAGCGCAACTCCAGAGCATATCCACCGTGTTTGGTGTTACTACTTGCACTGCCTGCTGCACTTCGTCACGCCCCCAATTGATCACAGGTGACTGTCTTTGGGCGGTTGTTGTTGCCGCCGGCGATAGGTACTCACGCATTGCGATCCCCTCCCTCACTTCCACTAACTCGACCACTTCCTGATCCGGACGAGGCATATCCTCCTTGCTCCGCCATGGTTGGTCGAATGTCGTATTCCCGATGAGACAGTGTGCAGTGAGGGTCTGTATGTTGATCGAACCGCGACAAGAAGTCATTGACAGGCAGCAACCAGGGACCAAGGGACCTGGCGCGCGTCTCAACCTTACGTAATGCGAGTTTCCCACGGTCGTCTGACGCAGCCCCCGTCATTTGGCGAAGACTGAGCAAGTCGCACCGCACGCTGCACCTTCTCCGCACTATCTCGAAGCTCGACGTCGACATGCACCGCGCAGGAGCCAGAGCGCTGGCGGCCCGGTGTCGCGCACCTGCGCGAACAAGATTGAGGGCGCGACTCCTCGCCACTGCGGCGCAGGTTCAGCCGACGTCCGCTGGCGACATTCCGCCTCCCGCCTCCGACTACCGTCCGGCCGCAACCTCGGTCGACACCTCCGGCCAGATGACTCGTGTCCTCAACGACATTGCGTCAATTCTGGAGAACGATATTGGTGGCTCCGGGGTTTGGTACGACCGCGTTCTCAATGCCAAGAATGACCTTATGCAGTCTCGCCGAGCAAAGCTTGCTTGTATGTTGTTTTCCTTCGCTTAAAGTATGCTGACCTCGCAGTCGTCGGCGACAAGATCAGCGCGTCTCACGATGTGGTCTCGGCGCTTTTGCAGGACGTTTTGTCGGACTCGGCCGCCCAGCGTGACTCCGTCCTTAACCGCTACTTCGGCACAGCGACTGATTACCTCCACATTACTTATGGTCCTCTCTCGCGAACACCTGGCCGTCTGTCGACGCAAGCGTCGTGGCTGAGCTCATCCAAGAGCGACATTGTCGAGGTCACCTCGGACAAGCTTGCCGCCAGTGCTGTTCTCGATGCTGACTCGGTCGTTGCTGTAATGGACCCGATCCGACTTCTTGACGCGCCCATCTACCGCGCGAACGACAACGAAGTCATCAAGTTCATCGCTGCCGGCTCGGCTCACTATGTCATCAACGGCATGATTCCGCCCCACATGACTGAGGAGGAAGTTCAGGCTCGACTCGAGGAGCAGCTCTCAAAGTTCCACCCGCGCTCCGGAGAGTACGATATCACGTTTGTCAACGCGGATGCGGCTCTGAACGCGCATGAGGCGCTCGCTTTGGCCCTCGAGGACAGCCCCCACCCAGAGATCCCCGGACGACAGACCCCCTTCAACATTTTCCAGGAGGGTATGATGCTGTCCAACATCAACACTCTACAGAAGGAGCTCAGCGCGACTATCCCCGTCGATCCCCAGCTCGAGACGGCCGCGCGTATCGCGTCTGAAGCGCTCGCTTACACCGGAGAAGTCCTCGCCAGCGACCGTCACGTTCTGCAGCACGCCCAGGACACGGTAGCTAAGCTGAGGAGGGATGCCAGGAATGGAGCAGCGCGCGCAAAGCGCCTCAGCGTCGTTGCGCGTGGCATCGACAGTGGCGTTGTAGAGGGGTCCGTTGACCAAAGCGTGGCGACGACGAAGCAGGGATTGAAGCAGCTCTTCGATGGAAGGCTTTCGTGGCTCGGCCTGATCGCACGTCTGCGCGTGGACGACGTCGGCGCCGAGGTTGGATCGTACATCTCGCGACACTTCGGCCGCGACATTGAGCAGCAGTTGACGTACGAGGCTGGCCAGCTGGCGGAGCTGCAGGCGAGCCTGGGCGACGCAGCTGACAACACGGCGCGGCAGCTGACGAAGGCCGGTGGCGAAATGGCGGGACACCCCTTCAGCTCCCCTCTTCTCATCAACCACCTCAGCAGCTTATCGTTGTCCATCCCGAGAGTGTCGCCGAGCACGTTGCTCCAGCCTGTCACGTCTCGGCGATCTCAGATGCTCGGAACGATGGTGCCGAAGCTTCAAATCTCCGCCCAGCGCACCCTCCTGTCCACGTATGCTCTCTCACTCGCTGGCGTCTCGGCCAGTTGGTGCGCGTACGTCCAGCCCCTCGAGCTCATCTCTTCTTCAACGGCTATCGGAACCGGTCTTCTCTCTCTCGTTTCTGGTGTCGCTCTCGGCCAGCAGATTTGGGCCAAGGCTCAGAAGCGGTGGTGGAAGGACTGGGAGCGCGTCACGAACATGCTGAAGGACGATCTCGCCTCCAATTATGATGGGACAGTAGATAACCTCGTTGTCGCCAAACCGGACGTTGCCGCCGACGGGCTCACTGAGCTGATCGACAAGAGGAAGGAGAGGCTCGACGAGCTGGCGCTCGAGACCCACTCCCTGGGTGAGCGTGTTGAGCAGCAGGTCTCCCAGGTCCCTAAGCGCTCAGATTAGAATGACCTAGATAAAAGTAGCATCAGTAGTAGTAGTAGACCATCTTGGCAATGGCAATCTTTCATGCCTTTTGAGGTGCGGTTGCGTGTTGCACCCTTTGAAATTATACTTGTTACACACAGGTGGAGGTCGGACAGTCTAGAAGGTATGAGTGCTCGGCGATCTACTCCCAAGCGAGCTTGGCGCGTTTCCGCTTAGCCTGTAGAGGTCAGCTTCGACGCAAGCCTACGCAGCTGACGGCCAGCGGACGTTGTTACTCACCTGCTTCTCGTCGCGAACCCTGACCTTGGTCTCGAGCTTCTCCATGCGTTCAAGCGCCTTCTCCTTCGCGAGATCACTCTGCTTCCTCTTCCCCTTTCCTCGGACCTGCTTTCCACCCTTCTTCTTGCTAGTCTCGATGCCTCCGGACGGCGTGATCATGGTGGCCGGAAGACGGCGGTTCTTCTGCAGCTTCTGGGCGGACACGAGCACATTCTTCTGCGCCGGATGCGTCTGCTGCGTCTGCTTCGCGGCGGCAACCTTGTCGATCTGCTCCTGGAGCTCAGGGTTCGCGTCTGAGTGTCAGCTATGCAAGCCCCCCTTGAGCTTACTGTTTGACATGGCGTATGGAGATGTTGTCGTTAAGTGTGTAGTCGACGAAACGTCTGCAGGTCGCAGCGCATACCAGCCAGGCTGCGGCTCGGCCAACAGCGGCAGGTGGCGATGATGAAATCTTGACCGTACATCCGGACAGCGTCACATGTCCGTCACCACCCGTCTTTCTTGGGCCACTTTGCCGATCTCATGACTCCTCGAGCCTGTCCGTCCTCCACCGTCAACACTCCGTGAGCCAGCCCGAAGCGAGAGAAGGCGCCGCCCTTCTACTCCCAGAACACGCAAGAATGATCCTCCGGCCACAAACCGCCCGGACCGTCGCACGGAGTCTGCGGTTTCCCGGCTGCTCGCGGTCTTCCTCGTCGAAAGCCGCACCTGGGTCACCGCACCATCAGCCGGCACTCACGATGCGCGACGTGCTGAGGAACGTTGCCCAGGTGAGTTCAAGCTGATAGCTTAGAGGACCGCCCCGTTGGAGCTGACGCTCAGCCTGTCGTTGTCGCCGTCACGAAGACGAACGCTTCCTCGCCGGCGCCGTATCACGGCGCAACGCTGACCTCATTCGCCTCGCTCTCTCTTGAGCCGTACCCGCTTGTCGCCTTCAGCTTACGGCTGCCGTCCAAGATGGCTGACTACCTGCGACCATGCTCGAACCACACCATCGCTCCGGGGAAGGGCGTTGAGATTCCGCTAAACAGTTGCGATTACGACTGCGCTGCACCGACAGGCACCGACTCAGAGTGCGCATCGTCCTCGGCGGCGCCGGAAGCCGTGGCGCAGACGCCGACACCGCCGCCGAAAACTACATGCCCGGAACTCATGGTCTCCCTCCTCTCCTCATCAAACCAGGCCATCGCCGAGGCCCTCGCTCGTCCTGGTGTCGACCAGCGGCCAATATTCGGACGCTATGAGTGGGACGACTCGGATCCGCCAGCGCTCAAGGATGCTGTCGGTCACCTGCGATGTCAAGTTATCCACTCCATGCCGCTGAAGGCGGTCTGTGACGGACTGGCGAACCTGGACTTCGAGATTGAGAAGGAGAAGGCGCACCTGCTGGGAAGCGAGCTGTTCATCTGCCGAGTAGTCGACTCAAATCTGGGACAAGGAAAAGAGAGTCTCGTCCACTACCAGCGAGACTACAACTCTGTCAGCAATTGAAACATCTGCAATGCACATATCTCAAATCATCACATACCCTCCGCCGTTCAGTATCACCGCTTCTCCGCATTATGCTATCACACGTACGTAACATGCAAAAACTACCATTATACAACAATATACGAGGCATTGCAGTGTTCTAGACTACTTCTGACGACGTTCGATCGCCTGCTGCTTGATGCGCTTGTCATAGGCAGGACGGTCGTTCCTGTGTGTCAGCTTTCACAGCGCAACCTCGTCAGCGACACCCGACTCACTTGTACATCTGGTACGCGTCAATCTGGGCGGGGTCTCCGATGTTGGCGTTGTCGAGGAGGTCCTGGATGCCAAGGACGATCTGATGTGAGCTATAATAATTGGATGCGCGAAGCTCACCTGCTTGATAGAGATAGCCGGCTTCCAAGACTTCTCCTCGTCGAGAATGCTGAGACAGATCGTTCCAGAGGGGTAGACGTTGGGGTGGAAGAGCGGAGGAGTGAAGCGGCCTGGGACATCAGTACAGATCCATAGAGTCATGTGCGCGCGGCACCACACACGCACACTTGGGAGGTTTAGTAGGATAGTCTGCTGTCAGCTCTACACGTAGTGAATGTAGCTCACCATCGGGGAACGTCATGGTCACGACGTAAATGCCTCCCTCCCAGTTCGTCTGTGACGGTCAATCGCTCGGTCCTTCCACTGCTCTGGCTGCTGCGGGTCTTGCAGCTGCTCACTCCAGTTTTGCCGGGAATTCCAACCTCCCAGATCATCATGTTGAGAGTACCGTCCTCCTTCTTCTGCGGACGAGCGTAGAAGCCCTGTGTATGCGTCAGTCCGCGTCGCGATCCGGTTGCTTACGAAGGGGTGGTCCTTACGCCACTGCTTGCGCTCTTCCGTGAGACGGGCCGTCGCCAGAGATGACTGGACGTTAGCACAATATGCCGGGAAAATCTCTCATCGCGTACCATTTTGGCGTTTTGTTATTCGGTATGAGTAGAGGGAAGGGAGACAAAAGGGAGAGGGAAGGCGACGAGGAGGATGTTGACGGATTGTGTTTTCGTTAGGTGGCAAACGGGGTTAGGCACGCCGCCACGCTCGACAGGGAGCTGGCGTGCCTATCTGTGCCATCGGAATTGGGAACCGTGTCCAGAATCCTCGTGCGCGCTGCTATGGTGACACTATGCATACAGAAGAGCTAGGAATCTAGGGACATATACGGAAATGATCCATTTCAGGAGGGAGTAGCAGAAATGCGGAAGCACTTGTAGAGACGGACTGCCTTCTGACTTCGACAACACGACATGATTATGTGACTTGGACACCATGAGGCCCGATATCAACCCACCCTTTTGTGTGCCATCTCACCGACTGAAAGGCGCTCCGACGTTCTGCACGCCCGCGGTAAGCAGTGCAGCATCTGCGCATCTCAATAGGTGAGGGGGGGGGGCTTGGGACTATGGTCGGAGGACTTAAACTGCTTGCGCCGCGGCCGCAGCAGCGGCTGCGGCTCCCTTCCCCATGCCGATCATTCGGGTCGCCGCCCGCGGGCCGACTTCTCGCGCGCTCCTAGCAGCAAGTAAAGAGATAACCAAGCAGCTGGCAACAAACGCAGTACTGTGCTGTCAGCTGATTGCCACTGCAGCAAGAAACCGGAGTCGACGCCTAGAATCTCGCAAGTGGATCCACTCACAACTTGTAAAATGTCGAGCGCGAGAGTTGTCGCTCTTCTTCCGACGTCCTCGACGAAGCGAAGATGGCTGCACATTAGCTCAACCGGTCTGCAACGGCTTACAGCGGAGGTTCGGCAAGCCCATGGCGAATGATGCGGATGCGAGATAGGCTTCTTCAGGTGGCAACAAAACAACCGAAAGTGGAGGCCGTGATTGAAATTCATTTCGTCATCTCCCACTACCTCAGCCATGTTCAAGAAACGCATCCGGCCGGCGGCCGTGCGTTCTCGCCCAGCATCGGAGGACGTGACACCTGCGGACTCCCCGGCAGCGGCATCGTCGCCTGACAAGGACGACACACCCGAGTCGTGAGTGCCCGTGGTGTCGAGCTCTAAGGTCTGTCGAGGCGAGCGAGCTGACGGCAGGGCGAGCGTGGAGGAGATGATGCTTCTCCGGAAACTGCGACGCAGCCAGCAGGGTATCGAGCTCGAGAAGCTAAACCGCGGTGACGAGAAGAAGAAGAAAATCGATCCGGACGATGTGCCGCTGGACAAGTTCGGCCTTCAGAAGACCAGTTCGGCCGAGGACGGTGATGAGAAGGACGCGCTCGCACGCAAGGTGCGCAGTAACAACTTCACGCAGCAGACGAACGCCCTCGACGTCGACAAGCACATGTAAGCTGACATTCTCACTTTCGGAGCTGACGTATCAGGATGAAGTACATCGAGACGGAGATGGCGAAGCGCAAGGGTCTGACGCGCGATGAGGCGACGAAGGAAGCTGCTGCCGAGGCAGACGCTCTCTTCGGGCTTGGCGAGCGGTACAACGTGAAGGGCGGTGCGCTGCGCGAAGAACAGGAGGGCAATCTGACCAACTCGCTTGGTATGCTCAGTGCGATTCCCGAGATCGACCTTGGCATGGAGTGAGCAGCTAAGTTTCCGTGCCGAGCTAATGTCAGAAACCGACTGCGCAACATCGAGGAGACTGAGCGCGCAAAGCGAGAGCTCGCGGAGAAGAGGAAGAAGGAGCAGCGCGAGGTGCGCGCTGATGACCACCTTGCGTCCATGAGATGTGAGCTGACAGCGCTGGTCGTATCTAACAGCAGTCTTCCGCGGTGGCCCACAACGAGAGGTCGACGTGCCCAGGGAGATGGAAAAGGCACGGAGAGAGGCGGCTGGACATACTCCACGAGAGCCAAGGGAACGCCCGAGACGGCCCGAAATGGCTACAGACGACGTCGTCTTCGAGAGATTCAAGAAGAGGTAAGCTGAATGACGGCAATCCTAGCTAACTTGGCAGGATGAGGCGATGAGGGAGGAAACCCCATGGCCGCTGGTGCTTGCACCGAAACGCTTAGAACGCCTGTCAGATCTGATCCATATGTAATTGTACTTTACACTGTCATGCATTATCTACCCGTACGACGCTCTGCCCGCCGCCGCCGTCGTCAGCAACTTTTTGTGGGTCGCATTAGGATTGGTACTAATCGAACCCGGTGTGTGCGGGACCAGATCTCTTATCTCCAATAGGCTCGCCCAACTGACCTCCACCTCAGCTGGACCTGGACCATCTTTGGTCGCTGAACCAAACAACTCTCCTCCATCATCACACCGACGATGACGAGCAACGCGCTGCCGCCGCAGCGACCCTCTCCCCTGTTCAGCTACTACGCGTACACGATCTCGCCTCGCGACCGAGTCCATGCCTCGCTCCTCAACGCTTACTCCGCTTCTTCCTCTTCCTCCCGCATACCTTCCTCATCGACCACTTCCTCGCCCTTCGCCAGCCGAGGCGGAAGGTGGAAGCCGCGCACTTCTGTCCCTGTTCCGCCGCATTCAGCCTCCGCTGCACGGCGCTCGAGTCTAGCACGAGCACAGAGGAGGGCGCTGACGGGAAAGCGACCCGCTGGATTCGCGGTCGCGCACGACCTGGCCGACCTCAGTGATGAGGAAGCTGCGCTGGACGAGGAGAAGGCCAGCATCAACCAGTTCGGACACCGGTTCCTTATGCCATTTGGACGGCGGATGACTCTTGGCGAAATGGAGGCGGCGCCGGTTAGTTTATATCTTGGGAGCTTCTATCGCGGCACGAATGAGCTGACATCCCAGTCGCCGACACCGTCGGACCCGTCGCACCGCCAGGAAGAGACTCACGCGCTATCGCCCTCTCCCGTGGCCGAGGAAGAGGAGGGAGCTGAAGTCGATCTCGACGCCGATCTCGAGGACATGGACGCATCGGATGAGGGCGATGAAGGCGTCTCCGGCCAGATCGAGGAGAGTGGCGAGTACGACTCGGACGACATCCAGCTCATGGAGGACATGGACCAGAGCGTCGGCAGCGCGGGCGGGAGCGACATGGAGGAGGAATAGACATGCCTAGACTGCAAGGCAGCCCGAGAGTGTATAAATACTGTGATTATATTCATCCCTGTCGGCACTCGACATGTACAAGATTATATAATGGAAATGTAAAAGTGGCAGGGCGCTCGTCATCGTCAGGCGTGAAGCGTGAGGCACGCGGTGAACCAAAGAACCAAGAGGAGGGGGAGACATGAGTGTGTCCAGCCGAGACAAACTAGCCTGCGAACCAGAAGTCGGTGCTCTTCGGAGCATTGCCGAAGTTGACCCGCTGGGGGATCTCAATGCCGTCGCCGGTGATGTCTAGCAGGCGGATCTTGAGCGCGAGCTCGGTGAGGATCTGCAGTTAGTTCAACTCGCTATTGATCAAAACCCACATGAACGTAGTTGTTCGATTCCTGCGTGCCCATCTCGGACTGGCCCTTTAGAACGAGCAGACCATCGGTCCACTCGGCGAACTGCTGTGCGTGGATCGCATCGATATCCAGCAGACTGAGGTTCGGGCCAGACATGAGTGAGATCGAGAGCTTGGACACGAGGTCAGGGCTGCGGGATCCGATAGCGCAGCCGGTCTGGACATGGACTTCCGTAACGTCGTCAAGGTCAACTGGCGGGTCAGCATTTAACAAATGATGGCACCCACTTTTGTACTTCAGGTGCTCGTAACTAGGAGGCACGGCGCTGCGCTCAACGAATTCTCCCCAGTGCAACGTCTGCCGATCTTGCGAGAGGCGCACAAAGCGCAACGGCTTCGACGGTGTCGGTCGACTCGCCTGTTCGATGCCGGGAACAAGGACGTGAGCCGCATTGAACCAACTTCCTTGCATCATGCAGAGAAGCCTCTGGTCCGAGACCACCTCATACGCTTCCCGCCTGACCTTCTCCCGCAAGTCATTAACCGCCGGTCGCTCCAGCAGGCCGTCCTCCTTGTCGATCATCTCCATCTGTCCGTCACGGATATTCCTGTAGTCGGTGCCCAGGAAGTCGTTCTCAAGGTTTAACCACGTCTTGGTGTGCTCGTTGGCGAGGGTCAACCGGACCTGCGACGTCACGAGGTAGCTCAGTCGCTCAAAGTCGTCCAGTCGCGACTCAGAGTCCTGCCACATCCGGAGGAAAAACTTCAGCACCAGCGAGTGCAGGCGCGGGAAGTTCAGCATGAACGGCTGGAAATGCGATGAGCCGCGCGAAGCGGACTGCGAGATCTTGTAGTGGTCGTACAAGACCTTGACGCACTCTGCGCTGGCGCGTCCGACGGGACAGCGTCGGTCTTCAGGTCGCGCCTGTTGCTCCAGGACGACACTGTGGAAGTTCTCCTCGTGCATGGCGTAGTAATGCAGGCATTCCAGTCCGAGCTCGCCGACCGATCGGAACAACTCAGTCTCGTTAAGCTCCTCAGAGTCGTCCGCGAACTCCAGCGACAATCCTATGCGACGCCATCCCTCCCATGAACGCGGTCCGCCTGAATGATGGTAGTCAGGGCTGCTGATTCGCGTAGAGCTGATGTTGATGCTGCTCGCTGTTGCTTCCTCATCATCAAGGCGGCCTGCATTCCAGATGTCGCTGAGATAGCGCTCGTGTGTCGTGTTCGTCGCTGGTCGCACTGGTCGTAGGGAGTGGTATCGCAGGACGTTTGCGTACCGGTTTTGGAAGTCCAGAATACGTCCCTGGACCATGTTGTTGGAGCTGACGGGTATCAATCGCTAACATTAGCTACCATGCGGCGAGACACAGCTAACACATACCGCCACATGTCTTCGCGTTCCCAGAGTCTCAATCACACTGATAAGCTCTGAATAGCGCTTGCTTCCCTCTTGCTGAGCTGATCGGAGGCACGCGTTGATGAGCGCCAGACTCTGCGAGACAAGTTCGAGATCGCGCTGCACCTCCAGACGCTTCACGATCGGTCGAAACACTCGCTCAGCTCCTGGCCCGACCTGCCCATCATCAATCTGTAATCCGGCCTCCGAGATGCGCCCAAAGATTCTCTCGAAACCGTAGTTGTTAACTGCGTCGTCTTCTCGGGCTTTGCTCTTGCCCTTGGTGTTGTGGCCCTTGGGCGACGCGTTGACAAGCTTCCGGATGATAACCGTAGCCGGTCGCACGACGTTGGTGACGTTCGAGGACGCGAGGATGCGGATGACACGGTCAATGAAGGCGTCTGAGAAGTTGCCCCAGCCGTTGTCGTAGTCCATGACACCCCTAATGCCCTGCAGCGCGTACTGTTGTCAGCTGGGATCGAGACTTTCCAACTCACCGCCAAGGAGTTGCCGGTCAGGATTCTCGGCCCCTCATCCGTGATCAGGTCGACCAGGAACTTCACACCTCCTTTGAGCATGAATTCCACGGCAAAGTCATCCTCCTTAATGTACTTCTGCAAGTTGAAGAGCGCGAGCTTGGCGGGGAGCGTGCCGGTGTCCTCGGGGATCTGCGAGCTTTCGCTCTTAGGCAGAGCTCCGCAGCATCCTCGCTTGATGCCTCTAGCCTCAATCAAGGACATCACGACGGTGACGGCTTCGTTGTTGGGAGCGGGTACGAGCCTGGGCTGTCAATTCGTGCCGTCTCGCCTGAAACTCACTTTAGGGTCTCACGCGACGCCACCTTCTCCGCAATGTTGGCCTGGGTAACCAGATTGTCGCTTTCATCACGAAGGGCCAGCGCAACGTGGTGTTCCGGCGCGCTGAAACTCTTGGCCATGATCTCGACGACGCGGAGGATGCTCTGCTAGTCAGTTGTCCCCGCTGCGGAATGGTTGTTTCGACGGCGCCGCGCACGGACCGCGGACTATGTTGCAAGCGCGCGTCGCAATCATCTCCGACCACTCACAGCGTCTGGATCGATGCGTGCAGGAATGCGGCGTCCTGGGGCAGCGTCAGTGTATGAAAGAGGCGGCGGCTGCAGGAGGCAACGTACCCTTGTAGGTGATGACATTGGTGGGGATCGCATTCTCGTTCTTACCGGACTGGAAGGTGGTCGAGGAGATGCGGGGCGAGGAAGACGCTGAACCGGCGTTGGAGGCCCTCGATCCCCGCGAACGATGGGACCTTGCCTTCCCCGGGGATGAGTGGGGAAGCTGCTGGTCGACCATTTGGCGAGGATTGAAGAGTTGGTGACTGGTGACAGGAAGCGCAGTAAAGAAAGTTGAGTTAGTTGGCAGAATGGAGAGAGAAGGAACGAACGTCGGAGGACAGGAACGGATGGAACGAACGAACGCACACCAGGTGAGCCAAGGTGAGCTAGCTCATGGATCCCGGTCTGTCTGAACTAGGAGAGCTACCGGCCCAGGCGGACAGGGGCTGGCAGGGCCGTCCAGCCGCGACCCTGCGCCGGGCACACCGTTGTGCACCCAGCAGGCAGATACGGGCTAGGGTATTCGCGGAGAGCTGCCCCTGACCCCCTCATAAGCTGGAATCATCAGCGGGACCTAATATCCTAATGAGGTATTATAATCGGAGTATACTCGGCGCCAAGTGCTAGACTGCATAGACTGGCCACTGCGCCATGCTCGCCTGAGCGCTCGCCTCCGCGCGCAGCATGACATGGCAGGCATCAGCCGTAAGCCAGGACAAGGCCGATGGCGAGTCCACCGTTACTCTTATCGTCCTCACCGCCTCATTTTTGTCTTCCGATTGTCTTCTTCGTCGGACCAACCACACACACACGCACTCGGACAGAAGCCGAGCACCCGGTATTCCAGCATCCCCACCACCACTCCACGTCACTCTCCATCTCGCCTTGCCCACACTCACCATGAACCAGCAGCAAGCGGGCCGTGCGTATCCCTTTCCCACCTTCTGGTCACCTAACGGCGAGATCACAACAGAGGCCGTGACTGACAGAACTCGGCGCTGACGCTTCCACAGCTGTGCACGCCCCGACGACTCCGTCACCCGATGCGACGCACTCGCCGTTCGCCCGCGCCGACTCGTCGCAGCGCCTCACCTTCACTGACATGGCCCGTCTCGCCGGGCGGCCACAGACTGTAAGCTGTACCGGAGTCAGCACGAGCTGACCTCAGTTCGAGGAGATGTACGCTGTCCCCGAGTCGTTCCTCGAGATTGAGGTGCGCAACCCGCTGACGCACGGGGTCGGGCGCAAGATGTACACCGACTATGAGATTGTGTGCATGGTGAGTTGCAGCGATGCGAGCTGGGCGAGTAGGCAACAAAGGCTCTCGTCACGCTTGCCACCCTCGGCGGACTCCGGCTCAGGTTCATTGACCCCCAGACGAATATCCCCGCCTTCAAGATCCGGCACTCGGTCGTGCGCCGCCGGTACAGCGACTTCGAGGCGTTCCGGGACATTCTTGAGCGGGAGAGCACGCGCGTCAACATTCCGCCTCTGCCGGGCAAGGTGTTCACGAACCGGTTCACGGACGACGTGATCGAGCAGCGCCGTGAGGGCCTGCAGCGTTTCCTCGAAATTGTCGCGGGCCACCCCCTACTCCAGACCGGATCCAAGGTGCTTTGTGCGTTCCTCCAGGACCCCGCGTGGGACAAGAGCCAGTGGCTCTAAGCGCCGATGCAAGTGAGCGGCGCGACGCTCGAACAATACTCAGTGCTGCAGGTGCAGCAGCGCCCGCTGCTCCAGTTGCCGGCTTCATCGGCCGAAACAGCAGCCTGGCAGTCCAGGCCCCAGCATGACTCTTAGCATTTGTGTGTGTTTCTTTTCTTTGTATGGATTCCATTCTCATCGTACACGGCTTTGGCGCTTCCAACTACTAAAATTCTTTTCTAACACTGATTGTAACACTGATCGGAGAACTCAGGCGAGGCGGAAACCGTGGCGGGCGCGGCCCTTCCAGCCCCCTCCCAAGAGAGTCTTCACCCCCGGTCCAATCTTGAGCTTGAACACGTCGCCAGACGTCGGCCAGTCGGCCGCGTTCTGGCCCGCGAGCTCAGCGCTAGCCGTCGCGAGCCAGAGCTCGTCGAGACCTTCTCCTCCGAAGGCGGGGATTGTCGGCGTCCTCGCGCCAGGCGTGACGATCTGGAGAATCGCCTCGCCCTGCGGAGAATAACAAATGACCCTCGACTCTCCCCACCGCGCGACCCACACGTTCCCGCACCCGTCAACGGTGAGACCGTCAAAGGCGACCGTGGGCGCCGGCTCCTTGCTCTCGGCGGGCAATGGGGGAAGGTCCGCCTCAGTGACGAACGCGTGGCGGTTGGAGATGGATCCAGAGGAGACGTCATAGTCGAAAACATCGACGCGCGGGTGCGCAGAGTCAATGTAGTACATTGTTCTCCCGTTTGCCGTCCAGTCGATACCGTTCGAGCAGCCCACATCCTCGAGCAGAACCTTCACGTCGTAGCCTCCCGAGGGCGAGGCGGAGACAGAGTACAGCTTGCCGAGCGGGGGCGAGATACCCAGGCCGTCGAGGTTCATGCTTCCAACCAAGAATCGGCCGGCGGGGTCACAAGCGCCGTCGTTCAGGCGCACTTTGCTCTTCTCCTCCTCTGGGATCAGGACCGCGATGGTTTCCGGCTCAGAAGAGGGGGAAGGAAGGTGCACTAGGCGGTCGTGGAATGCGGCGACCAGGGAGGAAGACGATTCGACGCCCGCGACGGCGGGCACATAGCGCGTTTCCGGGAACGAGCGGCTCTCGTGCTTCCCATTGGCGAGAGTGTGCACGGAAGCCTGCTCAATGTCGACCCACACGACCTGGTCGTTGGCCCAGGTGATACCTGCCGTCAGCATCTTCCCCACCACAGTGTCCGTCGCCGAGATTGCGGCCAGCGGACGACCTCCACTTTCCACCCTCTGCCGCTGATCGCGAAAAGGCAAGGTTCGACTCACCCTCTCCAAGCGTGTTTCCGCACTCCAGCACACGCTCCGCCTCGAAGATCGGCACGTCCTCAATCTGCTTCGTCATGTTCGTTAGGTGTCGTTGAGTGTATGTTGTCAAGAGCGCCGCGGTGATGTAGTTGTGAAGCGGAGGCACGGCCGATATATCGGTCCCGCCGTGCTCGCGGCGAGTGTGAGGATAGGGCACGGCGATTTCTCGGTCGAAGCTTGCCCACTGCCGCCCCTTGCCGCATGCAGTGCCGACACGACGGCCCGGAACACACGCGTCTCACTCGGTCTCACTCGGCGTGCCCCTGCTTCCCCGTCGTACCGGACGCAGGCTGGTCGCACGACTTGCCTTCACTCACTAGATCGCTGGTCGCATGAGCTGGCGCCCCTACCAGTCTTACGAATGATTGCTCGCTTCTTTCGCCGCTTGCGCTGCATCTACCTACTATTACATCCCAATTTCCTAGTGATATAACAAACTGATTCCTATAGTCCTTGAGTCTCTAGCCGGATACTCTATGCACACTTAGATTACGTCTTTCTCGAGCTCGCGGCTCACGCAGCCACCTTGCGCGCCGACCCTCTCCGCTTCGGCCGCTCCTCGATCTCGCGCTCAACCTCCATGCCCTCCTCGTCTTCCTCTTCATCCTCCTCCTCTCCAAGGGTCATGTCCATCTCGAGCAAGTCCTCGCCCTCATCGCCCTTGACCTCCTCGCTGCCGCCATCGCGTAAGCGCTCGACTTCGGCACGCAGCTTCTCGATGTACGCGTCGCGCTTGTCGAGCTTGCCGTGCAGGCGCATGATGTACTCGTTCGAGAACTTGAGCAGAGCGACTTTGCTGACGCCGCGGTTTGGATTGTCGTCCGGAACGAGCGAGGACTTGGGCAGCAGTCGAGGCGCAGACGAGCCAGGAATCGGCTCGCCTGTCTCCGGGTCTAGTGCCTCCGTGTTAATCGGCGGGAGGAGCAAACGAAGTTCGTCGAAGCCAGCTTTCAGCGAGTCTCGTCGCTTCTGCTCGGCGGCCTTGTGCGACGTCCGTCGGTTTTCCGGCTCGGTCGTCGGCGTCGCCGCGGTCTTGCGCGCACCGCCGCCCGGTGGCCGAATGGCGAGCGCGCGTTTCGGCGGTGTCGGAACGAGGCGGCTGCCACGCTTCGGGACGGCCTTCTTGGCAGCGCGGGCGGGAAGCTTGGACGAGCCAGCCTCTGCCTCGGGTTCCGGCTGCGAGGCAGTCGAGGAAGGCGCAGACGAGGACTGTGCCGAGGATGCGGCCTGTACCTCGCCCTTCAGATTCATGAGCGAAGCAGGCGTCATCGGCATGAGCGACTTGGGACGCGAGGGCGCAGGGACTGGCGGCGGCGGCATGATCTGCGCGAGGTCCACGGGACTCGGTGTATTCGACGGGGGACCCTGCGGCTGGTGGTGCCGCTGGTCGATGGCAGCTGGTGGAAGGAAGCCGACGCCACCTTGCGGCACCTTGAATGCCATGGGAGATGAGGGCAAGGAGCCCGAGTTCGCTTGCCGGTGTCGGTGCGTCGGCTTCATCATCGGTGACGGTCGCGACTTGGCGGGTAGGCTGCGGTGCGGGCCGGTGCTACCTCCGCTGCTCGGGCCGAGCATTGGTGACTGATACTCGCGCTGGTCGCTGCTGACGCTGGCGTTGCTGTTGTTGCTGTCCAGCAGGCCCTGCAACGCGTTAAGGTACTCGGGGTCGGCGAGGTCGCCGCTCCCCTGCGGCTCGAGGGCGGGAGACAATGTCTGCTGCGCACCGCCAAGCGATCCAACAGGGTTCAGAGCCGGCGAGCTGAGCGCTGAAAGGCTATGCGGCGTGCGCTGCTGGTTGGATCCGTGGATCGCGGGCGACAGGTGTGCCGCGGCAGCACGCAGAGCGGCACTTCGGCTGACTGCAGGCTCGAGAGCCGGCGACGTCAATGGCGAGAAGTAGCTGCCGGGAGAAGGCGTCGAGACCGCGCCTCCGCCAGAGTGCTGCGAGTTGTGGCCGTTTCTTGACTGACCTTGGTTCGAGCCCTGGTTCTGGTTCGGCCCCTGTTGACCCGAGGACGAAGAGCCTTGGGGCATGAGGTAGGGCGAGCCGGTCGCGGCGGCGACGGCAGCCGCAGTCGCCTGTAACTGCTTTTGCTGTTCCTGTAACAGCTGTAACTGCTCCTGGAAATGTCGCTGCTGGTGCTGCAGCTGCTGCAGGGCATGGTAGCTCGCGTTGCCGCCGTACGTCGCCTGCACCATGGGCGAGGCGTAGCTCGAGTGTCCCGACAGAGCTGGCGACAATAAGGGAACAGTGTGGAACTGGAAGTGGTTAGCAATCTAATCCGCCATTCAACCTACGTTCTCCGTGTCGATCTCGCCGCGAGCAAGCATCTCAAGCTGCATCGGGCTCATGAGGTCCATACGGACGTCGGGGACGAGATCGCCGCTCGGTCCTGCGAAGCGTCAGTCGACTGCGCACGAAGGAAGGTCAGACTACACACCAGGCGTGAGGATGCCACCGAACGCGTCCGCTGCGGCATTGCACTTGCGCTGGTATTGAGAGCGGGTGAGCTCTGACTGACTTTGGGACTGTTGAGAGCTGCAGCCCTCCGGGCGGGACATCCCACTTTGCTGGCTGGGTGGCGAGGTGAGGAACATTGAGGCCATGTTCGTGTACGGTGACGTCGGGTTCGTCGCTCCAACCATGGGCGACTGCATGTGGATCTGCTCGAGCTGGATGTCAGTTGACAGCCTGGAGTCCCTAACTCACTTGATGCTGTAGCATTCCATCCTGCATGGCGTCGTAAGAGGATGAGCCAGCTTCAACCGGGTTGTTCAACTCATCCGCAGGCGTAGCATGTCCGGACGAGTGGGCCTTGGCTGCAGCCTGGCTGGCGCCAGGCGTGTATGCATGAGAATGGTTGTCGACGTCCATTGCGGCAGTGGCTTTCCTATCTTTGTAAGAAGCAGGCGAGGAAGGATTGCGCGAGTGGCCTGGTCCCGAAGACGTGCGTGACTCCAGGGTGATGGGGCTGGGGTCGTCGAGGGGTGCGTCGTCGTCGTGGCCGTAGTGATGTCCGGCGGAGTGGGCATCAGCGGACCCGTCGATGCCAGCTAGAGAGAGGAAGTCAAGAGTTGACAAGTAGCGCTGCGAAGACGAAGGGGAAAGGCCGGAAGAGGCCGAGTCCATTTCCGCGTCTTAGGGGCTAAGTAGCGGAGTGGAGAGGGATCGGGGGTATGACAACAACAGAGGAGGAAAGCGCCGTTGGTCGATGACGCCGGGCGTCGTTCTTGCCCGAGGGTCTCAAGAGGGTCACGTCACTCCGGTCGTCTGGGGCGAGTCTACCGCAATCGGCAACGGGATGGGTGAGTGCTGGGTCACACGTTGAGTCTGTGTTGGGACGGAGAGATGCTTTCACGTGAAATAGCACTGATGCGTGCAGACAAGAGTCGAGGCTGCGGGAACAAGTCCAGGCGTCGAGAGATTGCTCTGAGAGGATGCGAGCGGTGAAAGGAAGCGAGGGTCCAGATGACGCCGATTCGTTCAGTAGCAGTGGGGACAGGATCAACCGTAGTGTTCTGGTGCGTCGGGGTCGGTGTGTCGTCACTGTGTGTCACACAGATAAAGAGTGGATCGAGTGAAGATGATTGTGTGTCGAGGAAGGCAATCGTAAACAACAGCCGGAAGCGCCGGAACGGAGCTGGGTGCAGGCTAAGGTCGTACGTAGGCTGACGGAAAGACAGTCAGAGTAGTCGGTCACTCTACGCCCGAAATTCGCCAGATCAGCTGGTTGACCTGGGGGAGCTGTTCGGCAGTGGAACCGTGCGAGTCGAGACACGGGCGGCGGGGTCGAGAGCGTCGAGAACGATGGCGGGTGCTGGAACAGATGAAAGTAATGTAGGCACCGACAAAGAAAATGTTGCAGGCGGCGGACGGGTGTGCAGCGGCGGGCTAGTCGGAAGAGACTGAGACTGTACGGACGGCTGCTGGTCGGACGCTTGGCGATACGGCGGCTGGCTGGGTGAAATGAGATCAAATGCTGGCAGGCGAGTTCAGCATGGCGGGCTGGCAGAGCCGGTGCTTGCGTGCTGCCTACTGCCTGGCAGGCGGCGTGCGGTGTGAGACCGCCGCAGGCTCATCTCAGCCGGACACTGTGGATGAGGTGTAATCTGCACCCGCCAACCAGGTATGACCGAGACGAGCGCGTCCCTGGGTGAGTCCTGGATGAGTCCTGGGTACAGGGAGCAGGGGGAGGGGCCAAGGGGATCCGCACCCGGTATGGAGCCAGAGGCCAGAGGCAGAGGCGGAGAGCCCATGGTTCATGTTGCCCAACGCCAGAGCGCGACATGAGCTCAGAAGCCCCGCCTGCGAACCCACTTGCCTCCGCTTGCCGCGGCGCCCGCAACGTCTGCTTGACTCGCACCAATCAGACACCCCAGGCATCCCTTGACAACCTCGATCGAACATTGCCTACCTCCACTTAGGCGCTCTTCACTCCGGCTCGCTTGTTTGCCTGTCTCCCCGAAACTCCTGCTGCGGTCTTCTAAAGCGCCTGCACACCTCCATTCGAGATCCTCATTCGACTGGCTCTGCGTATTCGTGCCTTTCGCTGTGCCTTGCAAAAAAAAGTCGCTCTCTCCTACTGCTGGAAAAACACCGCACCCAAGCGAGCACCGCCCGCAACAGCCAAATCACAACGCTTCCAGCGATCATGCATACTGCAGCCGTTGGGTAGGGGCTGGGGCCAGTCGCACTCCTGCCTCTCCTTCCGCCGGACCGAGAGTGAGACTGACTCGGGCGCAGCACGATCAATGCTACTGCGATCCGATCCTCCGATTTCCGAGAGCCCCCACCAAGACTGGGCTCCGGGCAGCAGTTCCGTAACGTCTCATACCTCCTGCTGACGGGTTCATTTCGGTCTTGCAGGAGGTGTACTGCCCATGAGCCTGCAGCCTGAGGGTCTTGTGGGTGAGAGCGAGTGGGACGAAGCAGGTGGCAGACCAGCGACCAGAGAGCCCAGAGGGCCAGAGGGCAGAGGGCCACACGGACCAGAATTGTTCCAGCATGAATGACCGCCGTGACTCGCTTCTCTGGCGTGCTCAGAATAACTGACATTCGGAACTTGCCTGAGACGCCCGACCGACGTGTTGCATGCACGTTAGCCTGCTAGTCAACCCCTCGTGCCCCTGTGACCCATGCCCTTCCCAGAGGGTCAGTGTAAGAACCCGAGAGCTTGCCGCCCGAACAACTAGTGCATACCATGCTTCCGTGCCGACCAGCTTGGACCTCTCTCGTGAAGGGGACGCACGCCGAATCCCCGTACAGTGGGCCGTGGACATCGCAGTCGTATCTGGACAAATTGATCGCACTTCTGTCAACTCTGTCAACCTTGTGCTCCAACAAGCTCCAACAGAGTCAACTTTGGGCCGCTCCAGCCAGAGGGATCCTTTGGGACCCTTTGCAGACAGACACGGACACTCGTGGAGCAGCCCCGCTCCGCTCCTGCCTCCTGCCTCCCTCGCTTGGGCCCGTTCTGTCGTCGCTTTCAACCTTGTTGCTGCCAGAGCTGGCCCAGCATGGCAGGCAGACCGGACCGTTACTGAGTAGCAGGAGTCAGCGACGGCCGTAAGCATGCAGCACGGATGCTTCTGCATCACTAGTGCATGCCATCACGCTCGCTTCAGTGATACTCCGCCTGTCCTGCCTGTCTGGCCACAAGTGTCCTTACCTCAGGGACTAGTTTAGCGCGATTCAGTATATGTTCCGAGCATCTTCCGAATCCCTTGATGACTTCCCTTTTCCTGCCCCTGCCCCGGCAGCCCCTGGTGGCAGGCGGGGCTCGAGTGAGGCTCGGGGGCTACATGGCTGCTACTCATGCATCCTTGCTCATTGCGCAGCAGCGTCGCTGTCTTATCTCCATTTGGCAGTTTAAATCCGGCCATGAAGTTTCTGCGCATGTATCTGCAACAAGTCGGATTGCAGGGCAGTACAGGGACCTCGTAACGAGACGTTCTGGACGCGTCGTCAGCTGCGACCACGCTGTAAACCCCCCCTCTCTCTCTCTTCTTCTCTCCCCTCGCGATGCCCTTGCTGTCCCCTTGCTATCTGGAGCTGGGATGGTGTCACGGAACAGGAGCCGTCTTGGAATCCGAGGACGCCGGCCGATCGACCGAAGCGATCGGGCGCCTCTCATGAATGCCATTAACGAGAGATGGAACAGGTGGTCGGACGAGCTGATGTGTGTTCTAAGTGAGGTGATTCGCTGTTCCTCCTGTCTTGAATGGACTCAAGGTATCACTGGCCTCGTGAGCGCGTAAGCAATATCCGTTCCGGGCCATGGACATGTGTAGTCACGGCCGTACTCAAGCATGTACACGAGCTCACGCTTACGATAAGGGACGCTGGACGGTCTCGTGAGCTTTGAAGCGCCGGCGAGCTCGTGCCGAGTCCCCAGCAAGGGTCTCCCGGCTTCTGCCCGCAACTCTCAACTAGAACCAGGTGCATGCCCTCATGTATGCTACACTGTTACCGTCCTCTGTTGACGTCGTCCTGACCGTCGCTTGCTGTCGCTGACCTTTCCCTCACGGTCGGTCACGGTCCTCTGCGACTTCCGCGATGCCGCCAGCCTGCTCGACCCTCCTTGCACAGTTCGACAAATCAGACGAAAGATACCGGGGAGACATCAGAGAGACAGTTGGCCTACTTGTCCTTGTCCACGTCCATCGAGTCGTCGACGCTGTCGTCCTCCTCGTCGCTGTCGTCCTGCGCCGAGAACACCTCGGTACTTAAGCGGGACGATCCTGGTCCGGCGCGCTGGCCGGCGAGGCGGCGGCGGAGCGGCGTCGGGCTCGGCGCGCTGCGCAACGTGACCGGCTTAGACGACGTGTCGATCGGGCCCGGAGTCGAGAACATGTCGTCCTCGCCCGCCTCTGCGGCCCGCTGCAGCGGGCTCGGGTTCAGATGGTTGCAACCTGGGGTTAGTACTCTGCAGGGTTCGCCAACCTACGCGGGCAGATCCATTCTGTCCGTCAGTTCAAGAGCAAGAGAATGAACTTACGCATGCGCTCCCACTCCCGCTTGCTTCCCACCAGACCGTTGTGCCGGAAACACTCGGCGCACACGAGCGCGTACTTGTTCTCCGCGGCTTGCACTGAGCGTTAGCTGGAGCAGAGGACCACAACGCACCAGGGTCGTCGCCCAGAATCGAGTCCGCCAGTCGGTCATACCACTTCTTCTCGGGCGTGGGGAGGATCGGCTGGATCGCCTGCATATGCGTCTGAAGGAAGTGAGCCTGCTCGGGCGTCATCCCAGGCGGAATAGGAACCGGTGTCGAGGCTATCTGTCAGTTCGCCGAGACCAAAAGCCAACTTACGACGGGGCGTGCCGCCAGCGAGGTGGCCGGGAGCGCGAGGCGTGCCATCAGGTCCAACGGGGCCTTGGGGACCTTGAGGACCAGGGGCGTTCGGGGCTCCCGGCTGTCCTCCTTGCGCGTTGGGAGTGCTAGGGCCAGATCCAGTTGAAGGAGGCGTGTTAGGTGCGGACTGGGGGCCACGCTGCTGACCGCGCTTCGGCGTCTATGGTCAGTGGGTAGCCTGCATGTAGTCACCTACCTGAGGACTGCCGGTCTCGTCGTACTGCTCGATGAGCTTGCGGGTCGAGTCGTAGTTAGTAGCCTTCTTGATCTCGTCGATTGCGGTGCGCTGCTTGCTAAGCAGAAGACGCAAGCGAGTTTCTGTCCGTCAGCGCTTCGCCCCCTCGCACCAACGCCCCCGCGTGCTCACCGTCGCTGATACGAATGCGGGTGAAGATGATGCTCAGGAGCCTGTTAAGCAACCAGAGCCTGGCGTTAGCTAAGCTTCGGTTCGTTCAGCACCCACAGGATTGGACCCGCGGCGACGACGGCAGTACCGACAGCACGCGCTTCGTTTCCCTGCGAGGACCAGCCGACGAGACTCCACGGGATCTGGTCAAAGTACCATAGGCCGACCCAAATGGCCCACAGGCCTATGCCGTATGCATTTATGGCGAGCTTGAACCGGCGCTCGCGCAGCCGCACCTCTGACAGGTGCGTCTTAGCGGCTTCGATTTCCGAAGCCAGCTTGGCGAGGCGCTCTTCATAGCCCTTTGACCCCGACTGAAGTCAGCTAAAAGCTCGATCATACAAGTTACGCATAGGCGAATTCTTTTCACTCACTTTGGAGAACCAGGAGAAGACGCCCATGACAATGGAAGGAATGTATAGAGTGGGTGAAGTTGATGGCGACAGCGACCAAAACACAACGACGATGACGTCGGAATGTCTGGCTTCTGGCTGGCCAGTGGCGAAAATGCGTCCGCGCCTGTCATTGCTTGGACCTCTCCGAAATGAGAGATTTAGAGATGAGGACGGTCACTTGATGACCTTAGACTTCAAAACATACTCAGCAACGCATGCTTACACGCGTATTTGACGTGGCCCGACTCACGCGGCCTGCACGTCTGCGCCGACCATGCACTCGATCGCTCTCCCGATGTGCTGTCCTCCGGCGGCAAGTCGGCCACAAGGAACGCGACGATTATGAAGCCGCACTTCAGATCGCGGAGGATAATACAGAGAGGGTGCTGAACCATGGTGAGCGGGCAAGCAGCCGGTAATGATCTGACATCACAGCTAAGGTGATGCAGCAGTCTAGGCTGCCCTCGCTGTTCAAATTCATGCCCGAGCCCACAGCTGAGGTTGAACTGGCTCCTGATCATGAAAAGCTGGGAGAGTCGTCGGCGTCCGCCGTCAGCGCTGCTAATGTGCTGAAGGCGCCGAGCAGGAAAGGCAAGGAGAAAGCCGTCGAGACGGAATCCGACCAAGCTTCAATCGACAGTCTGAAGACCGGCTCGCGGCGGCCGCCGAGGCTGCTCGACGTCATGGATTCGGCAGAGTCCGTGTCTGGGTCAAAGCGTGAGTTCATGCAGTGACCTATGCTAACTTTCAGCTTCCACCGGACCGCGGAAGAACGCCGTTGGAGTACAGCTTTTATCCGGAGATCTTCACAAGCAGATCTTCCCTGGCGAACCGTTACCTCGACCTCCCCCTGCACTGCTCAATATTTCGAGGTCGCATCTAGACCAAAATGGACTGTCTCCTGAAGGCGCAGGAGTGGTGCCCGAGATCAACCTCCCTCTACCCCCACTGGAAGGCGACAACATCCGCACACATTTCCATGCTCTAGGACACTACGCGGCGGAGCCGTACATGTCTATGGCGCGGGAGTTCGCAAGAGCGGGGCTCCCTCCGATGCCCGAGCGCTGGGCTCATGTCCCCGGTTGGACGCGATACGGACGTGATGGAAGCGTGAAGCAGGTTGACAATCTGAACGGGGAGAGGCTGGTATGCTTCGACGTGGAGACACTGTATAAGCTCTCGCAGTATCCTGTCATGGCTACAGCGGCCTCCCCTGATGCGTGGTACTCGTGGCTCAGCCCCAGCATCTTCGACGAACCGCCGAAGGAACAACCCAAACCGAACGAACCGTGGGACAAAAGCGTCCCAGAGTGTCACCCGAGAACTCTGATTCCGCTGTTCGGTGACAATAAACAAGCCACGATCGTTGTCGGTCACAACGTCGGATACGATCGTGGCCGAGTGGCGGACGAGTATTCGCTCGATTTGACACCGACGCGATGGCTCGACACGCTCAGTCTGCACGTCGCCACCCGTGGTATCACGTCTGTCCAGCGACCTGCTTGGATGAAACATCGGAAAAACAAGGAGACCAAGGCTCAACAGCGCGATGAGACACTCGAGTACCTGCAAGAGGTGTCAGAGAACGACGATCTTCTTAAAGAGAGCTTAGCGGAGTTCTCGGCGGACATGAACGACGATCCCACCGTCGACATTCAAACTTGGGAGGACACCACCGCTGTCAACTCGCTCGCTGAAGTTGCCCGCCTGCACTGCGGAGTCAAGATCGACAAGACGGTGCGCGATCGCTTCGGAGACGAGGACATTCTCCACGCTTCGCAGTTGCGGCCGGAGCTTGACGAGCTGTTGCAATACTGTGCGAAGGATGTGCAGATCACCCACGATGTGTACAAGGTGGTTCTGCCTTTGTTCATGAACAGTTGCCCGCACCCAGCAACGTTTGCCGGTGTTCTCGCGATGGGTAGCGCCTTCCTCCCCGTCGACCGCAACTGGGAAAAGTACCTTAAGAGCGCCGAATCGATGTACATCAAGCTTCGCACGGAGGTTCGACAAGCACTTCGGACTCTAGCCGATCGGTTGACGCGCGAGGGACCTAACGACCAAGACCCGTGGTCATCGCAGCTGGACTGGACACCAAAGAAGGCGCGCTGGTCTGACGTCACCGAAATCAGACCAGCTGCTGTCGAGCCACCGCCCGAGCCGACCAACGCTCAGCCGCCTGCATGGTACACCTCCGTCACTGAGACCCCGGATGCTCTGTTGAGCAACCAGTCGGAGCGTAACATTCTGCCGTTCTTGCTGAAGTTGAAGTACAAAGGATACCCAGTGTACTATCTGAACGAGCACTGGTGGTGTTTCCGGGCTCCGCTAGACGACGTCTCTAGCCTTGTTGAGGAGCATGGCATGCCTCTCGAACTCGGCCCCCGCGATGCGCATCTTGAGCCGATGTTGGAGGACTCGGCGTTCTTCCGTGTTCCGTCGAACGGCAAGTCGACATCGCGCCGAAGCAAGCTCACCGGCAAACCCGCCGCTAAGGACGTCAAGAGCGAGGTTCTCACCAGCGCGTACCCGGATTTGTTGACCTTCTTGACCTCGAATTCTCCACCAAAGTCCATGCTTTCAGGTCTTCAGAAGGTTACCGAGATGACCCTCGAGAAGGGCGACGTTGACCAGTGGACGGCACAACTCGATTGGTCAACCTCTGGAACTCCCAAGCGGAAGCCCAAGTCCTCAGCGAAGAAGACGGAAGCTGAGAAGTATCCCCACGGCACTTGGCCGAAGTGGTACTGGGAGCTGACTGTTCCGGAGAGCAACAAAAAGTTTGTCCGTGGAGAGCTGGACCTCACCATGCGCAAGAGCGTAGCGCCCCTTCTGCTCCGCATGCAGTGGCACGGTTATCCGCTGGTGTACAGCAAGGAATTTAAGTGGCTCTACCGTGTCCCAAAGTCCGACGTTTCCCAGGACAAGAACTCGACTCTGTCCGAGAAGAAGGCTGTGACCTTCTTGCCGATAGAGGGAGACGAACGATTGTTGGAGATGGCTGAGAAGGACTACGCGTTCTTCCAGCTACCCCACAAGGACGGGGAGGGTAACAATGTCGGCAACCCGCTCTCCAAGTCGTTCCTTAAGGCTGTTGAATCCGGTGAGCTGTCTTCGGCTCTCGCAGACGACGAGGACGAGCAGCTTGCCAGTGCTGCCAAAGCCGCGACGAACATGAACGCCCTCTGCTCGTATTGGATCTCGTCCCGCGAGCGCATCATGAATCAGTTCGTAGTGTACGACAAGGATAGCGACCGCGGTATGATACTTCCGCAGGTCATCACCATGGGCACTGTCACACGCCGCGCGGTCGAGGCGACATGGCTGACGGCCTCAAATGCCAAGAAGAACCGTGTCGGCTCCGAACTTAAGTCCCTCGTGAAGGCTCCTTCGGGCTATGTTATCGTTGGCGCGGACGTCGATTCCGAGGAGCTCTGGATCTCCAGTGTCATGGGCGACTCGCAGTTCGGAATGCACGGCGCGACGGCGATCGGCTGGATGACACTGGAAGGCACCAAGAGTGCTGGCACTGACCTGCATTCGAAGACCGCGAGCATTTTGAACATCTCCCGCGACGCCGCCAAGGTTTTCAACTACAGCCGCATCTACGGCGCGGGCAAGCCGCACGCGATCCAGCTGCTGCTGCAAGGGGACGGCAAGCTTACGAAGGAAGCTGCCGACGAGCTCGCGACGAACCTGTACAAGCAGACGAAGGGTGCGAAGACGTTCCGGAGCAAGGGCCGCGGCCCGGCCGCGACCCAGTACCTGTGGCACGGCGGCAGCGAGTCATATCTGTTCAACACGTTGGAAGCGATCGCGCTTATGGACCGCCCGACCACTCCAGCGCTCGGATGTGGCGTGACTCGCGCGCTGCGCAAGTCCTTCCTGGACGCGGGCCACTCGTATCTACCTTCGCGGATCAACTGGGTCGTGCAGAGCTCGGGCGTCGACTACCTGCACCTCCTGATCACGTCGATGGAGTATCTCACGAAGAAGTACGACATCAATGCACGCTACCTGATTTCCGTACACGACGAGGTTCGTTACCTCGCGGCCGAGGAGGACAAGTTGCGCACTGCGCTCGCGCTGCAGATCGCCAACGCTTGGACGCGCGCCCTTTTCTGCTACAACCTCGGTCTCGATGACATGCCGCAGGGCATCGCGTTCTTCTCTGCCGTCGATATCGACCATATCCTCCGCAAGGAGACCGACATGCCGTGCGTGACCCCAAGCAGCGCCGAGGCGATCCCTCCCGGTATGAGCCTCGACATTACGGAGCTCCTCCAAACGGGCGTCACGCTGGGTAAGAGCCGATTCGGCCCCCTGCTCCGCGTTGAGGATGACGGGCCGCCGGTCGCCATTTTCAAGGACATCCGCTCCATCGACCACCAGCGCTTCCTTGAGGCACAGGCGAGCAGCCACAGCCGTGCCGCCCGCTTCTGGCTTGACTCGCAGCGGCGCACGGGCGGTCTGGAGGACGCCCCAGAGTCCGCCACCCTAGCGCCGCGCCGCAAGCGCAAGTCAGCCAAGGCGACCACACCGAAGAAGTTTGGCGTCACCGACGCAGACCTCGACAGTGCGTACCAGCAGTATCTTGCTAGCAAGTGAGGTCACAATGCATAATGGTACTGTTACACTGAGAATTAACTGAGAGACTAATCTAAATCTAGAGCATGACGCACACCTCCGCCGCGATGATGAGACAACTAACAAGCATAGTTACGAAAAGCGGGACGAGATTGTTCAAGCAGAACTGACCAATACGCACGCGGATGCCGCGCGCGAACAGCAGATCCTTCCACAGGAGCCCCGCGAGGCTCGCCGAGAACGTGAAAGAGTACGCCCCGTAATTGCACCCCGTCGCCAGCGTCAGCATACTCGCAAACAGTACTCTCTGGTCTACGCTTCCTCCCTTCGCCCATTCGGTCAGGACGCCTTGCAAGGTCACTGCGCAGCCGATATTCGTGCCCAACAGGTTACTGCCGACGACAGACAGCAGGGCGAGCATGAAGATGGCGCCGGCGAGCCCCGTCCGGGCGACGTAGATGGCCCACCAGCGCGCCCAGATGCCGATCCACATTTCTAGACTGCGGACGAGGATGAAGAAGGACAGCGCGAAGAGCACGAGCGGGAACGGCAGGCGCGGAATGATGCTTGAGACGGTGGGGAAGGTGCGGCGGAACCAGTGTATCGGATGCCGTTTACGCTGTTGCCCTCGGCGAGTGTTGGTGGTCGTGGTGGTGGAGGCTGCGATGGTGCCGCTGAGGGTTGGGATCGGCGTACCTGGACCTGGGGTGGTCGTCGGGGCGAGAGTCGTCGGAAGGGAGGCAGAGGGCGGAGGGGGCGCAACTGCACGGTTCTGGGTCTCTAGCGGGGCCAAGGTGGAGAGGGAAGGACGCGATCGGCACACGCGCGAGCTCAGCCGGCGCCGCATCCCCGGCTGCATGACGGGGCGCACGATGTGGAGCTCCAGTTCGCCGTCGACGTCTTCCGCGTCTTCCTTCTCCTCTTCCTCGTAACTCCTCCTGTCCCCGTTACCGCAGTTGCACTCCCCCGACTGTCCGACACCCCTCTCACCACTCTGGCCCAAATTCTCCAGCTCGATGTCCTTCCCTCGCTGTCCGCGATGGCGCCAGTCGTGCCACATGTCCCGCAGCGCGACCAGCACAGCCGCAGGCGCAGCGACGCTCCATACGCCAGCCGCACCGTGCAGCTGTCCCGTCGCACTTAAGACGACCAGCACAACCACAGCGAGGATGAAAACCACACTCGCCCAAACAGCGCCGGCGGGGTCGACTAATGCCGAGCGCGGGTCAACATCAGGGGGGCGGATCGGTTGCTTCAGCTGTGGGCGATACTGCAGCGCAATCACGGGGTAGAGCACGACCGCCGCCGCCAGAGTCGGGAGCACCATCCAGGCCGAGTACTGGAGAAAGCTGAGCCCGAACGCGGCGCTGAGTACTAGGTTGGTCGGGTTTGACGAGACGAGGATGGCGCTGGCCAGGTTTGCGGCGTAGATCTCCATGAATGCGTAGGGCTCAGCCGGAGACCCAGACGTACGCGAGAAGTAGGCGACGAATGGCGTACCGGACAGCACGATGGGATCGTTCCCTGCCACGGCCGAGATGAAGATGAAGAGACCGTATAGGGCGGCGAAGACGGGCTGAGCCGACTTGCCCTTCTTCCGGCGTCCTGCTTGCCTTCCCCCTTCTCCTGCCGCTACTGCTCCTCCCGGCGCTGCCTCTACCACTGAGGGAGGCGGAGCAGCAGTCGTGTCTGTCGGCGTCGCCCTTCCACTCGCCCCAGGCGTCTGTCCCCGAGCCGGGGCCGGCGTCTCGACGCTCGCTGTCTGGTCCGTCGCCTTCTTCGCAACGAGGAAAGCGAGGTACCGCAGCAGTCCCACCTGATCTAGAGACAGCGCAATGTACGCGAACGACAGGAAGAGGATCATGACATCGAAGGGCCGGATCGGCTCAGCGACGATACCTTCCCTCACCGTGCGGCCGGTGATGCACGTGCTCGCGAGCAGTAGCAGCACGCCGGCGGGCGGCGCAGTGACAAGGCCGAGCTTGAAGTGTCGCGGGATGCCTCTTTCCTTGTCCCGTATCCTCCTCTTCTCTCTGTCTGTCAAGTCTGCGTCGACCTTGCTCCCGCTCCCGTTCACCGTTGTCGTGATCTCGCTCGGTGCCGATGCGCCTACCTCAGCGGGGCCGGCAGTGGGAAGAGCAGCAGGAGCAGAGTCAGTCACGCCCGTCTCGCTCACTGCCGCCTGCCTCGTCCCGTCCGAGTTGTCGCCCCATACCGGTCCGTCATGATCGAGCGGGCCAAAACCCAGCACGTGCTCGACCCCGTCAACGAGACGTCGGTAGCTCACGCCGAGCGCGCGCGGGATCGGGATCTTGATCGGCCAGATCACGAGCGCATCTAAAGTTAGCTTGAAAATCCCAGTTTACGTTGTTATGCAAATGGCCACTGCAAAGGGGGGACTTGGGCGTGGAGTTCGGACTCAGTCGAGTGTGGACCACGCGGGTGGAGGTGTGAAAATGGGTGGGCAGTGAGAATGATGGGCAGGAGCAACTCACTGACGACGAAGAACACAGCGAGGGTCACTATGCTCCGCGCGGTAATGTCGGACATTGTGCGTCGTACGCCGTTTCGGCGATCGTCGAGGGACAAGAACAATGAAGTTTCGGCGAGTTTGTCAGGAGTGAGTGGCTTACGCTCAGAGATTTCGGCAATGACCTCAGACCTTGGCTGATAAGAGCCTGACATGTGATAGGCGTCGGAGTCGGGCCTAGCAGACAAAGCAGCGATCTTCAGACACGTCTTGTCCGTGCAACCACGAGGATCCAATGCCAGTGCAAATTGCATACTATTCCAGCCTGAATGGGTATAGTGGCCCCAAGTAGTAAGCATTATGTAGAAAGAGTATGAAAGAGGAAATGTGTGAGGAAACTGTTTGGTTGCGGTGTTGCGTGCGCGTGACGGGAGGCACTTAAATCATACGAGAGACACGATACTTAGCGATAGAGAGATATATATAATCGAGAGAAAAGAATGAAAAAGTGAAGAGAGAAATGAAAAAATAAGGAGATGGGAGGGACAGGACAAGAGCAGCTCAAGTCGGAACGTCCTCTGACACTTCTGGCGATGATACAAACAACCCAGGAACCAAACAAACACAGCGCAGCAGATCGCGTGTCTCGAAGCAATGTCCGACTCAAGGGTGCCCGATTCATCCTCCAGCGACGCCGACCTCGCCCTCATTGTCCTCGCCCATGTTCTCAAGGTACTGCGCAAAGTCGATACCCTCAGCACCACCGAGGCTGCTGACCCAGTCGAGGTCGCCGTCGGCGCCGAACAGACTTGTGTCGCCCATGATGTCGCCGCCGAACAACGACGTGGTGTTGTTGTTGTTGTTGCCACCATTGTTGTTGTTCGCGTTGTTACTGGCGTTATTGGAGTTGTTGCCGTTCGCGACATTGTTGTCGCCAACACCTCCGTTCATCATGTTGCCGTTCGTGTTCGCAGGGGTAGGGGCGCTACCGTTGTTACCCGGTGACGGCGCGACCTGCTGGTTGCCGTCGTTGCCCATGTTCTGCTGAGGCGAGTTGCGATGCGACTTCGGGGTGCCGGCCTGCATGTCAGCTTATACTCCAGTGATTCCAACTCACCATCAGCTCCTCCTTGTTCTGCATCTTGGGCGTCATGGACATCTTGCCAGCCTGCGGCGTGCGTCCTCCGAGTTGAGCGGGACTTTGAGGGGGTAACATCGACCCCTCACCGCCGCCGCTCTTGCTCTGATTCCGCTGCATCGTCTGGCCAGGCAATCCGCTAATCGAAACATTGCGGGGCGACTGACCGGGCATCTGCTGGCCCTGCTGTGCCGGGCTATGCGACTCCATTGGCGTGCCACCAAGCGAGACCTGGCGCTGTCCCATCTGCATGCCCATCATCATCTGCCCCTGCTGTCCGAGATTCTGAGGCTGAAAACCGGCCTGCAAAACCTGAGGCTGGATGAACGGGCTGGCGGCGGCGCTACCAGAGTTGCGGCGCTGGCGCTTGCGATCCGGGGGCGTGCTTCCTCGTCCATCCGGTGGTCGCTGCTGGCCGGGGTGCGACGCCTGCTGCATCATCGGCTGAAATTGCTGTGGCGTCGTGGCTGCCGGGGAAGCGCCTGGCGCTCCGGGGGTCGCACCATTGGCGTTCGTGCTGGCGACCATCTGTCGCCGCTGAGCCTCTCCGAGCTGTGCACGGTAGTGGAGCGTGACCTTTTGCTGGTTGTTAGTTGGGTCGCATGTTTCAAACCCACCTTGTCCTCCTCAGAGAGCTTGGACGGGTCACGATCACCGAAGCCTAGGGCGTGAAACGTCTGCGCCACCAGGTGCGGCTGAGCGTTGTGGAACCCCATGTTCTGGATGACGGCCTGCTGCTGCAGGATCTGGTGTTGGCGCTGCAGAGCAGGGTTGGCGTTGTTCTGCATCTGCTGGTGTTGCTGCATCATCTGCTGGTGCTGAGCAGCGAGGGCTTGGGCGTGCTGGTGCTGGGCAACCACGTGCGGCTGCTGCTGCGCCTGCTGTTGAGCCTGTTGCTGCTCGGACTGCAGAACCTGCGCCCGGTTTTGGATCGCCTGCGTTTGACTCTGCAGCATGTTGTGGTTGCTGTGCATGGTCGCAGGCGTCATCGGAGTTGCAGGACTAGCGCCGGGCTGAGGCGTTCCCGCCTGCATAAACCCCGGCTGGCCAGGCTGCATTCCTTGGTGCTGCTGAGGCATGCCAGGAACCATCGTCGGCGTGCCTGTCGGTGTAGGCCCGTTGATCGGTACTGGCGGTCGCACGTGCTTCTGATGAGGCGACGGCATGACGTTCGGGTGTTGAGGAGTCATGCGAGGCGAGGGGGCCATCGGCGACGCATGGTTAGGTGCACCACCCGGCATGACCATGTGGGCAGGCTGAGGGGTGCCAAAGACGTGCTGTCCCGGAACAGCTGGCCTTTGCGCCGGTGATCCCCCCGCGGCCGCCTGACCGAAACGCTGGGCAGCCTGCTGCTGAGCAACCTGTTGCGCGTGCTGAGCCTGTTGAGCCTGCTGCTGTTGCTGTCGCTGCTGTTGCAAAGCATGCTGCTGCTGAGCTTGAGCCTGAGCATGAGCGAACGCCTGAGCTTGAGCTTGCGCGTGCTGGGCGTGTTGCTGTTGTTGCTGTTGCTGCTGTTGCTGCTGAGCTTGCTGCTGGGGCGTCTGCTGCGACTGCTGTTGCTGCTGTTGCTGCTGAGCTTGCTGCTGGGGCGTCTGCTGTTGCTGCTGCTGCTGCTGCTGCTGCTGAGCCTGTTGTTGTTGCGCCTGCTGTTGTTGCTGATTCGGCTGCTGCTGCTGTTGCTGCTGGGCTTGCCTCATCTCCATGAACTGCTGGCTCGAAATAGGGCGTCCAGGAGCTGCGCTGGGAGTCCCGGCTTGGAACTGCGCAGGCTGCTGCTGAGGCGTTCCGCTCGGACCCGGTATTGACTGTCGTAGGCTTCGCAGCCGGTTAATACCTTCGACGTATGTCTGGTGGTTATTCAGCGCCTGTGGCCCCTTGCCAGCGGTGACAATGTCCCAGAACGCGGCCCAGAGTCTGTGCACTGTTAGCATCCCCGATCAGTGAAATAACCTTCGCGCCAAAAAAATATCGATGACACTCACTCTGACAAGACGCCCTTCTGAACCTGAATCGGTAGCGGGGGCTGTTCGCCTAGTCCACCCTCAGTTCGAAGCTGAGCTGCTGTTGATGTCAACTCGTTCTTCATGAGGTACTCGTGGATGTAGGGTCGCAGCAGCGCATCAGCATCGCGAATCTGCTGGCCGCCAATCTGCGATTGTACCGATCCGACTCGGCTCATGTCGAACCCTTGACCCGTCATCTGGTGCTCCATCGCCGTTTGCTGCTGGTGCTGGGCACCGGCGGTCGGCATAATCTGCCCCGGGGTCGCCGTCTGCTGTGGTGATGGGCGCATCACAGGTGTCGTTCCGGGGGCATGCGGAGGGTGCTGTTGGGCCTGCTGGGCGGCCTGCATTCCTGGGTGCTGCTGGAAGCCGTGTTGAAGCTGGCCCGGTCGCACACCGGGAGCCGCTCCTGGGGGTCGCATCTGCTGTACTCCTGGACGAGCAGCCATCGCCATGGCGGCCGCCTGCGGCGGATGTCCAGTGTATTGCTGAGGTTGCACGCCACCCGCAGCGGTCGCGCCTGGGAAAGTTTGGTGTTGCAGGTGAGGAGAGGGGGTGACGTGGTGGCCAGCGGCGTTCTGAGCCTGAACAGCGGCAGCGGCTTGGGCCATCCGTTGCTGTTGCTGCTGCTGCAACTGTTGCTGCTGAGCAGCGGCTGCCGTTTGCGCTTGCTGAACCTGGTGCGCGGCCATGGCCTGCTGGTGGAGCTGATGTCGCTGCAGCATCTGGTGTTGCTGGACCTGCGCCTGCGCCGCCTGCTGTTGCTGAATCTGTTGAGCATGTGTCTGGCTCAGACCGACGACGCCCATTCCCTGGGGTCGGACGACTTGAGCGTAAGGTGTCTGGGTGTACTGCGCCATTGGGATGGGCATTCCCGACGGGCCGGGTTGACCGGGCTGCATGAGGTGGGAAGCTTGGGAGTGAGTTGAATGGATAACAGGAGGATGGGGCAAGGCCATGGCCTGTGAGGAGCGTCAGCGACGGGCCGTTCGATACTAGTCGGGAGACGTCGGCGAGGTCAACTCAAAACTCGGCGAGACCGCCTTAGTTGGGAGTGTTACTTACGTTTTATCGCCAGGGCCTCGACACAAATGCACCTTCCTTGTCGCTATCCCAAGGTCACCTCAGAGGCGCCGCAGAGAGAGGAATGCGCAACGAAATGGAAGAAACCCAACTTTGCAGTTGAGGGCGTACTTTATGAATACTGCCCTTACGCCTGCTGGTGGTGGTCGGATGTCCGGATTGTGTGGGCCTTGTCGATGTCTTCTCTTCACTGGGGAAAACCGGTGACGACGATTGTGTGTGGGTCGATAACGCTTGTCACGGGGTTATGCAAGCTGAGATACACGCAATGCAAGTCGTCAGGCGCGAGAGGAGTGTGTTGATGTCGTCGCGAGCACGTGAAGAACGAGGGCCGACCTGTGATGCAGGTCTGTGCACTTCGGGTTTGAGACAAAGGGGCGGGGCGACAAGCTCAACAATAAAAGCGTGTCCAGTTTTCCGTGATGACCGAGATTGATGCCAGCGAGAATGCAGTGCTAATGGATACAGTTGTTGTGGTGGATGGCAAGTGATGGAGGAAGATGGATGGCGATGGAGCTGTTGAACCTGAGTGGTGGATGACAGAGCGGGCTAGGTTTTGTCGCCGAGATGAGCTGACGAGAAGAGCCACAGTATTTACCTGGCGGTGTGTACGTGTGTATGTGTGTGTGTGTCGAGCTGTGCGATGGGGAAAGATGCGTTCCCGACGGCGTCAGGTGGAGAACGCAGCTCGCGGTCGACTTGGCTGTCGGGAGACGCAGGTGGTTGTGGGCGCTCGAGGTTGGTGAGTCGCGCGGTGGGCACCTTGCAATCTTCGATTGCCCTGTCTCGGAGATGCGAGCTTGCACGTCGATTTGTACCGTAGACACCGACAGAAGGTTTAACAGCTAAACGTGAGAAACGCTCTAGGACTCGACGGCATCGATCTCATGAAACTCACCCGTACGACGCCGATGCTAAAGGGCGAGGTGGCGCACTACTGGCAATCACGTTGACCGTGATGGCCGATCACGAGGACAATCAGCACCTGGGAAAAGGGCGAAAACGTGGACGCGTCGAAGATGCGTGCAGCGGTCTTTGATCCGATGAAACGCGCAACTGACGAGGATGGATGTCGTGTTGGTGTCCGAGGTAACGACGGTGCGGATGAACGCGAGCAATCGAGACCAAATAGGATCGTTCTTGCCGAAGGCGTTATGAGGGGTGTCGCGTTCTACGTTGCAGTGAGATCACGTACTCCGTAAAGTCCCGTGTTATGCTTGCTTGCGATGCGACGGAGCGCTGGACGGGGCCTTCGATGCAAATGCAGGGAAGGACGGGGCCGACGAGATGGGAGACGCGCCGCGGTGTGGTGACGTGAAAGCAAGCCGAGCCTCTGGCGTTTTTATCCGCTGATGTCGACGGGCAGATGCAGCGGTCGAGGACGGAGTGAGGAGGTGACAGGATACTCGAGCCGTTGACGGATGCAGGGACGACTGATCAGATACAAGCTCGACGGATGAAGGGTCAGGTGAAGAGGCAAAGGGCGAAAGCGGGTCTTATGCTCTGGATACCTCGTCGGGGCTCGCGGCGGATTCTGATCCTCGGCGGGCGGTTGTGTTATCTGTTCCCACAGGAATGTGCTGAATGCCAGATGATGGGCGTGCGGGATGGACGGTCGCGGCGGGTTCAAGCGATTTTGCGAGACAAGAGGGGGATGGGGGAAGACGTGATGCGCGCGTGGAGAGGTAGAGGGTGAGGGCAGGGAAGGAAGGAAGGAGTTGGTGTCTGGTGCCGGATTGGAATTGGGCGTGGTAATAGTGGGTGGCACCGGAGAAGGGAGGAGAAGAAGGGGGGGAGGAGATAGAGAAGAGGGAGGGAGATGTCGGGGTGTGCCGGGAGGAGATCTGTGGTGGAGAGATGGGAGGAGGTTGGTGTGGATGTCGATGGGAGCGGTGGTCGTGGTTGCGACGGTGATGAGCAGGAGGAGGAGCAGGTGGTCGTTGGCGCTGGGTGCTGAGAGGTATAGGATGCTAGCGCAGGGGAAAGGCGACTAGAGTCAGGAGCCCTAGGAGATGGGACTGAGACCAGGAGGGACCAGGACCTGGGACCAGGATGCTGGCTGGCTGGCTCTGGCTGGCTGGGGGAGTCGGCGGTATGGGGGTGCGGCGGTGGGTGTGGGTTTGCAGGCGGCAGGCAGCAGGGCTGAGGCTGGCAGTAGGATCGCGAGGAGCAAACTCTGTCAGCCAGTCATACTTTTGGCGGAGGCGCCGAGAAAGACACACCTGACCCTGAACTCGGAATGCTTCCGTCTGCACGAAGAATTCACTGTCTTTTTCTAATCCCACATTCACGCTGGGACGCGAAACCTACTCACAATGCTAATCACCCATTACAATCGTGACTCCTTGCTGCGAAACCCAGTGATCATCGTCAGCCCAGCCAGCCTACGGCCCAGCCAACGGGTCAGCCAGCAGCCAGCCGGATCGACTGCAGTTGAAGCAAGCTGAGGTATGGAAGTGCGACGCCACAGTCCTCGTGTCGCTGCATTCTTGCCCTCTGCCGCCCTTTAATTCCACCTCGCACCACCGATGCATGCATAAGCAACGGCGTATGGCGGTGGTAGCACCGCCGCCGTCAACGCTGTCCATGTCCGCACCGCAAAGACAGCTCAGTGTCATGACAAGCTGCTGTAATGCCTGCACCGCAGCGCGGACCGAGGCGCTGTCAGTCGCCTCCACATTGCGCTGCCAGGTGCGCGCTGTTCTAAGCCCGTGGTGCGTGTTACGCGCTGTCTTGTGTCCGCTTCAGGTCTCGGCGTCTGACCGCGAGGCAGCCAGGCTGCCAAAGCTGCCTGGACACACAGGTCACGGCGCAGGCAGCAAAGCACAGGTGCAAGCCGTGCCCCGGGCACTCCGGCCTGCCCGGCGTCCCGTTCGTCCCAGCGTGTCCCACTGTCCCAGAGTAGCCCAGATCCCATCGCACATCCTCTGCTCATCCTCTGCCCGTCCTCTGCCTTTCTGCTTTCGAAGATCTAATAATGCATGACCTGCCAAACCCTATTTTACCGCATACCCCAGCCGTGGTGTTTCTGCGGTCTCTCTGCGCTGTGCTGCCAGTAACGATGCATGCATCGCCGCCGCACGTCTGATGCATCGCTCTCCCCCAATTGGCATAGTCCGGCCAAGGAGATGGGAGAAGGTGATTGACGTGAGGTAGACGCTGCAGCACGCCGCATGATGCTATGAACGGAGAATATTAGACGCAGTCTGCGACCCATAAAGGAACGAGCCAGATCTGGCAGATGTCTGCGACTACGCGCGTCATCTACGCGTGCCGCAGGTCCGTAGCGGCCACGGCTCCGCGGCTAATCTGCACGAACTTCGGTGCAGCTGGATGAGAGATGCATACCTTGATCAGAGCATGTGTTAAGGATCCCTTGCGATGGGAATAACAAGAAAAAGCATGAGGGCACTTCGAGCTTCAATCGAAGCAGAGAACATACGCATATAGTGAACGGGTGGACATAGAGTTTTAGCGCTCCAACACGCACTCGAGGCCGCGGCGTGCCGCCTCCGCTCGCGGCACGCGGCACACATTCACGCGAGGAGGTATGCATAAACGAGCTGGCTGACAGGACAGGTGGCACACAGGCGACTGTGGAAGCATATGACTTCACTACTGCGCAGGTACGGAGCTATCTAGCGCTAGCCCCCCCTTCGTTTCGAGGGAGGCATGTGGCAGCCGTTCGTTGAGATCGCTGTGTTTGGATGTTCACATCGCTTGCGATACGCAGAACAAGGCAGAAGCGGGCTAAGATAACTTCACGCGCCGGCAGAGACGGAAGACCCAATTTGGCAAGAAGAGCAGCGAAAAGGCAGCGGCAAGACGGCCGACGAGAATAGAGTTCAGCAGTTAATCATCAGCGCTTTTGCACCCGGCTCTTTCTCCTTGGCCGTCTGCCTGCTCCCAAGCGCTGAGCGCTGAGCGCTGAGCGTCTCTTGTGCGAGCTCTATCCCGGACGCATCAGGAATGATGGGCAACTAGTGGGCATCGCGCAGTGGGCAGTTGGGCAGTTGGGCAGTGCGCCAAAAGACGAGGAAGATCAAGGATCTCCCGTTTCGGAGCGATCAGCGGTCCACGGTCCGGGCCGGCGTGTGGCTCCGGCTCCCGTGAGGGTGGTCCGGATTTCGCCTGGGGGCGTAAAAAAGCAGGTAGTAGGCGTACGGGCGTCCAGATACGTGAAAACGGCCTCACCCATGCATCTCACACCGAGCGTCACACGGCCGTGTTTCGACCTGAGCTTGCCTGAGAGCCTGATCAGAGCCTGCGTGTTGGATCTTCTGCCGCCTGAAGCGCGCGCTGTAAAACCTGAAGGTGCTGATCCCAACGTGAACGCCATCGAGCTCCTGAATTGATTCATTATCAGGTGTCTTTCCCTCCATGTCCGTTTGAGCGGGGCTGGCCGCCAGTGCACTCGTGCACTTCGTGCTTGCTTTGTTCTGCGCTTCCTTTCGCTTAACCTCACTTTCACCTGTGCGCATCTTAGAAGGGCGAGGCGCTGTTCTGCGCAACTTATGCAGGAAGTTGCTGACGCAAGCAGCGAGCACTTGGAACGAAGAAAGTGGGTGTGCGATGAATTGCCCAGAAGCAAGAGTGGGGCGGACACCCGTCTGGCCTGTGCATAGCGCTGCAGGCAGGGAGAGATAACGGATGGCTTACGCGAGTCCCCGAACTGCGACCCACTGCTCCGGCGCTTTGGCCCCTGCCCACGCTCGCGGCGAGTACAGCGAGCCACCGACTGCTGATCCATGACCCAGTCATTTGAGCGGGCCGCGCCGTTTCCGTCTGTTTATCAGCGAGGATGCATTGACAATAAAAAAGAGAGAAAATCCGCGGAAAGTTGATATAGATCAGGACTGGTTTGCTCGAGCGACTGCTAGACCCAGCGGTATCAGCGGCAGATTGGCTGTAGGGCAAGCGGGATGAGCGGCAGACCTAGCAGCATCGCTCATCTGTGTCTGATCGCCAATTGACTCCACTCCAATCGCTATCTATCGGTCCAGGTCTTCGGTACGGCGACTGTTATCCTCACTTTTCCATCGCGTCGTCGCGCAGTCGTGGATACACGGGCGCAAGCGCTCGGCTTGACCGAGCCATTCGGTGCCGTCGCCAGCCGTGGCCCAAGTTGAGCCACAGTCGCCAGACGTACGAATCAAGGCACACCCCACACCCGGCGGACCAGTCAGCGACCTGGGAGGAGATCCACACCGTGGCCGCCTGAAAGCTTGGGAACTGGCGTCCCGGAGATCTGTCCGCCGCCCAAGCATAGGCGCCGAAGCTTGCTTGCCTTTGCTCAGAAACCCGCGCTCGACGGCCAATGAAAGAGAATGACGAGGTGCTGCGCAGAGCGCGGGAAATGATCACCGATCATCCCGCAAGCGTCCTATGCAAGCCTGTCTGCAAGTTGCATAGATGAGGACTGGTCGATGAGATCGGACAACCGGCGGGCATCTCAGGACTAGCGCGCGCACACGCGCCGCTTTTAGCTCTGTGGGGACGGATCCTACGGGTCGAACGGGTCCTGATCGCCGATCCCCTTCCCACTGGCCCATGGCCCACTTGCTGTCACATGCGAAGCATGCTCTGCACCCAACTGCCCAGCACGCCGTGCCCCACTCTGATACCAGTTCACTGCTGATACGCTGCACCCACCTCCCACTTTGATCCCCCACACTCGCTTACGAGCGCACCACAATATCTCAAGCCACAGCGAGCTTGGCATTCAGATTGCAGAGTCCAGAGCACTGAGGTCGAGGTATCATATACACTCTGATGTCAGCCTGCTTGGTCTGCAGGAACACGGCACGACGACCGCACTACGCATTAAGCAGGACTCGGGACGCGTCACGATCCGCACACGCCAAGCTGCACGCTCCACATGATGTTCCCCGCCGCACCGCCTGGCCGGCTCAGACTCGATCTCGCTGACCAGCTGACCTCGATTCCGTTGCATTCCTCGTTAAGCTGCTTCGTCCGCGTTCCGCCCGTCCCTTCGCCCTGACATTCTGCCCGAACTCGCGGATCAATCTCGACCCAGCCGTGCCTCCGCGCACGCCTCACTGTCCAGCACTGATCCTTGTAACCAGCGCGAACGAGGACGCCTCAGACAACTGACCGTGACCGAAGGTGTTAGCCAGCTCTGCTGACGCCGCGCTGCGTTGCGTCGAAGCTAGTGGCTAATGCAGTTTGTGCGTTTCATTTTTTGGCATCTACGTTGATCTCTTCCCTTGGGCTACTTTCTGACCTGCTTAGGCCGACTTGCCGAGGGCCGAGTTGATGGCCTCGAAGACCTCAAGCTCAATGCGGGCCTCGGCCTTCTCCTGCTCAGAGGCCGACGAGCCGAGGACCTTCTGGGCCTCGGAGATACCGTTGCGGACGGCCTGCGGTCAGCCTGGGCAGCAAAAACGGTAACTGGTGCAAAGTACTCACGTCGGCGGAGAACTTGTCAATGGGGTAGGCCTCGACGGCGTTGATGGTGAGGGTGTTGTTGGGGTGGACAGTGGCGAAGCCGGTCGAGACTGGGGTTAGCTCAAACGCATCGAACCAGACGTGTGGCGCCGCCATGGATAAGGCGATCTCAGGAGCTCGAGAAGACGACACATCTGTCTTGCAGTAACGCGACAGCATTACAACAGATGACGGCGTTGCAAATTGCAAACGGTTCCGGATGTTGTAGATCGGCCGACGATGTTCCCATCTCTGACCCAATGATGCAAGAAAAGCCGCGCCGCAGACCTGATTCCTGACAGTTGTCCGACATCCGTATCCGTAGCTGCCCTGTCTTTGTACTCACCGAAGTACTTGCCGGTCTTGCCGCCCTCCTCGATAACCTCGATGACACCGGGGCGGAGAGCCTCGATGGAGGGAACGTGGTTCGAGAGGATACCCATGTCACCAGTAGCGGCGGGGATGTTCACCTGGGTGACGGCCTGCGACGAGAAGATAGCCTGACGTCAGTACTCCGGTAAACAAGCAAGTCGATTCCGGCCAGGAGAACGCAATGCAGAACGCGCGGAGGGTCGGCGGAGGGTTGGTTCGCAGTCGCAAGCATGGGTCAAGGCGGAGCAAAGTCTGGGGCACGTTGCAAGCGGTCCCTGAAAGTCGACATGAAATCCACAACAATCGTGTCCGAATGATCTCTTTCCAACAATAACAAACAGGCTGAGCTCTGGAGAACGCGGGAACGAGATCGGCGCGGAGTCGCAAACGTTTCGGTGTCGATTCCGCTACTCCGACGCCGATCACCGACCCCCAATCGTCTCCATCACAACCAGCTCCTGTCGCACTTCCAGACTTTCCGCAACGCCTTCTCTCCTCATTCTATCTTTCCAGTGCTTCCGCGTTTCCCTTCTTTCGATCGTGCATTGTATTTCTCTGGCCGGTGCGAGTCGAGACGAACCTGCGAGGGGGAAACAAGCGAGAGCTTGAGCTTGTCGTCCGCAACGTCGGCGTAACCGCGGCGGGCGACACGGGCGATCGAGGCCTGGCGAGCGGCGACGCGGAACGACGAAGAGAGGCGGAGGGCGGACATTTTTGGGCTGTGRRRGACGAGTCAGASARTGRTCGAGGYSGCGACGTCGAGMTCAACGTACMGAGTAGGGAGGTGGTTGAGCTAGGTGTCACTCGGCTACGCTTGCTATGGTGGAGAATCGACAGCCAGGAGCAAGCAGGACGGACACGGCACGCTGAAACGCCGAAACTCCCTCTGTGGCATCCAGCCGAAGACACCCGAGCTCGCCCGTTATCACTACATCTGGACAATTACGTGTGACCACGTGTACTCCGCATGGCTAGCGCCCGCTCAATATTTTGAAGTTCATGACGTCCACCTGCAGATTGCAGCGCTGCACCTTGACCACTACCACCCGAACACCGACTATGGCGCGCAAGAACTCCAGAGCGAGTGCCGTTTTCAGCGCCTCAACCGAGGGGAAGAAGAAGTCCAAGCCCAACGGAAAGGGCAAGGTCCGCGACAATGTCGACGACGCATACACCTTCGAGCAGGAGCTCCCGAAGCGACACCGTACCGCCGAGTCCAAGTTCGCCCTCACGCGCGAGGAGAAAGTCGGCGGAGCTAGGCGAATCGACGATGAGGACGAGGACGACATGAACGCCCGTATTCGCAAGGTCGCCATGATGATTGCCGGAGACGACAAGGCCGACGTTCTCGACAGCGACGACGAGGATGTCGAGTCAGATGACGCTTGGGACAGTGAGGGAAGCGATGAGGAGCGGTGGGGAGATGCTTTCCGGAAACTGGAGAAGGGCAAGGGCAAGAAGGGCAAGGGCAAAGAGGAGGTCCTGAAGGTAAGCTGGTGAACGACTTCGGCACTGACCCCAGCCTGCGAAGCCGCTGAAGATCAACCTCGATGAAACCGACGACGAGGAGAGCGACCCCGAAGTTGAGAGATCACCGAAGACCGCGTTCAAATCTGCCTTCCCTGAGGAGGAGGGAGATGACGATGAGGACGACGACGAGGACGATGAAGATGAGGACGACGACGACGAGGAGGAAGACGAGGATATGTTCGAGGACCCAGAACTCCCCTCTGATCTTTCTGATGACTCGGACGAGGACCTAGACGGACTGGATGCGTTTGTGGACAACCTGGCTGCTGAAGACAAGAAGAGCAAGGGTCAGCCAGTGGCCGAGAGGAAGCGACGAGTCCTGCCGGTGGCCAAGGGCCCTGGTCTTGCCGACGGTGGTGACCTCGCCTTGAAGAACCGTAAGTCATCGCCTGCTGCATGTGCTAACTGGAGCAGAGAATAAGGTCGACCTGTCATCTCTCATCGCATCTGCCCCGGGTCTCGCTGGCGCCTCGAGCCTCCTGCCATCGAAGAAGGAGAACAAGTCCACTTCCGTCCTGAAGGGCGGGGTCCTCGCTGCTCCCCTCCCCACTCGTGTGCAGGAGCGATTGGATCGAGAGGCTGCCTACGAGCAGACTAAGCAGGAGGGACAGAAGTGGTCGACGCTCATGAAGCGCGTTAAGGAGGCGGAGCACCTGTCCTTCCCTCTGCAAGCCACTGAGCGCGGGGGCGTCAAGTCGTCCGGTGAGGTCGTCGCCACCTTCAAGCCCGAAAACGAGCACGAATCCGCCGTCCAAGCTCTCCTCGCGAAGGCGAATCTGACCGACTCTGGTGTCACTGCCGCCGAGGATGCTGCCCTTCGTGGACAGGACCTGAGCCCAGAGGAGATCGCCACTCGCCGTGCCGAGCTCCGTCACCAGCGTGAACTCATGTTCCGCGCCGAGGCTAAGGCGAAGCGTGTCGCGAAGATCAAGTCGAAGACGTTCCGCAAGCTCAAGCGTAAGCGTGAGGCGAAGGCTGCTGGTGACGGTCCCAGCCTCGAGGACCTTGAGCGACTGGACCCTGAGGCTGCTGCCGAGGAGCGTGAGCGACTTGACCGCGAGCGTGCTCTCGAGCGTGCCACTCAGCGTCACTCAGCACGCAACCGCTGGGCATCCAATGCCGCCCCCACCGACGAGGCTATGGAAGCTCGTCAGGACATGTTCGACATGCGCGACAGGCTGCGCGCCAAGGTCCACGCTAAGGATGGCTCCGAGAGCGAGTCATCTGATTCTGAGGACGATAGCGACGAGGAGGCTATCAAGACCCGCGCGTTCGACCAACTCTCCAAGCTCGACAGCAAGCTGCCCGAGGTTCCGCAGAAGAAGGGTCTCATGCAGATGGCCTTCATGAAGAAGGCTGAGGAGCGCGAGATGAAGAAGGTTGCCGAGGAGGAGGCCAACCTGCGTCGCGACCTGGAGATGTTCGGTGACGACAGCGACAGCGGCAGTGACTCTGACGAGGCAGAGGTCCTGAAGCTGGGAGAGGGCCGCATGGTCTTCGGCCGTGCCGGAGACGACGACAAGCCTGCGAAGGCCAAGAATACTGCCGTGTCGGCTGCCAACGGGGGCGCTGCTACCAAGGCTCGCTCCCGCTCTCCCTCTCCCGCTGTCGGAGTATTCGGCGACGTCAACCCTTGGCTCGACGGCACCAACTCTGGTCCCTCTCGAAAACGCAACAAGCTTACTACTTCGGCTGAGTCCAAGGCTGTCGGCAAGCTCAAGAAGGCTGCTCAGGTCAAGGACGATGACGAGGTCGAGATCTCCCTTGCGGCTCCCACAGCGTCCAAGGCGTCCAAGAAGGCTGAGAAGACCGCACAGGCTCCCAAGGCTGCCGAGACCAAGGCGCCGAAGTCCATCCTTAAGGTGAAGTCCGACGTTTCGACTGAGCAAGCCAAGACTGCCACGTCTAACAAGCGACGAGCCGCCGACTCTGACTCAGACTCGGACTCCGACGCCGATCTTCTCCCCGTCACTGGCAACGGCCCCAAGGCCTTCACGCAGCGCGAGCTCGTGGCTGAGGCGTTTGCCGGCGACAACGTCGTCGAGGACTTTGCCCGCGAGAAGGCTGCTCTGATTGCGGCCGATGCGCCGCAAACGGTCGATACGACTCTGCCTGGTTGGGGCTCGTGGGGCGGCAAGGGCGCGAAGAAGCGGAAGACGAACCCGAAGTTCCTCAAGAAGACGGCTGGCGTCGCCGCGGAGGACCGCAAGGATGCCGGGCGGGCAAACGTCATCATCACGGAGAAGAAGGACAAGAAGGCGGCCCGCTTCCTCCCCACGGACCTGCCGTATCCATACACGAGTGTGGCGCAGTACGAGGCCGCTATGGCGGCCAACATCGGAAGCGAGTTCAACTCGCGCGCCGCGTTCCAGCGCGGCACACTGCCGCGTGTCACGAAGAAGCCCGGCGCCATTGTCGAGCCGATTCGCAAGCTTTTCTAGTTCCGGTCAGTCCCAGTGTTCCGTCTCCATCTCCAATCTTAGACGCATTGTTTTTGTATGCATTTATGGGCTTCATCATTGTCTCTGTGCACGTTCGCTGCCAAGAGTGGGTGCCAGGCGTGCGATATTAAGGGGCGATGCAATGACTTCCGGGGGTGGAGGCTAACGTCGATCGATTCTCGGGGGCCCTTGCCGATCTGGGAGGCTACCGCCTCAAGAACAATAGGGGCGGTTCGATATCTGTAGAGCCATGCGTATAGTTTCGGACGCCAGGAAGGAATGTAGCCTGGTACCGTGACAGAAGGTGACTAGCATACATGAGTGTGGCGCAGTGGCAGGTGTTCTCGATGCCACTGCGCCAGATGGCCCCAAACTTTGGGGCTCTTTTGACGTGGTGCAAGACAGAGCGGACGCCGTCGCACTAAAAACAAAGCGCCATAACATGCGCAGCTCAGTCGTTGGCCAACGTCCGATGGGGAAGACTGACAGGGTCGACGCACACGACCGCACCTCACACACCAGGAGCGCACAGACGGGTGCACGGAGCGTCTCTGTTGTGTCCTCGTGACACAAGCTTAGACAGTGCCCTAGTGCGCGAGAGCAAGGAACGTTTGAGAGACATGCAACACGGGAGACACATGCGCCCGCGTCAGCGCACGTGATGCGTCAGCGGCGCGAGAGGTCTTGTCACTCTTAGCAGTTTCCGGCGTGCACCGTTCACCCCGTTGCCCTTGGTGCCCCTTCTGTCCCTCTGTCCCGTCATGATGACTCAATCGCAGAGCACTGCGCGCATATAAGCTGGTGCGCCGCGGGCGTCCAACATTTCTGATATTTGACATTCACCTTCCTCCTGTTTACAGCTTCCTGCTCTGACAGTTTGCCCCCCCCCTTGTTCACCTTCGCCCAGCTGGTTCTGGGCCCCTCACTCTTTACTCCTAACCTCTCGCCATGTCTTACTGGATCTCGCCGCAGGCGGTGAGCTGCCCATAACGCAACCATGAAAGCTGACGCGCAGTGCACAACTTTCTCCTTCGAATATGCCCTTGACGGAGCAGAGTGGGTGAAGCTCGAGAAATACATCCTTGACTACATGCTCCAGGAAGGCTGTGAGTGTCAATCTCGCTTCATCATTCGGGCAATCCAGTGATGACCATGTAAGGCCTATTCGAGTTTCTGACCATGAATGCCCATTAGACATGTCTGACGGATTTTCCTCCCTCCCAAGCTACGCTGTTGCCCGCAAAGAGTTGACATCAGTGTGGCCATCGTCCATCAGCCGCGACTCCAGCGGTGACACGACCAGCCTGCACCTGTATACGGGGAAGGACTGGGTCGGCCGGTACGAGGAGGACTTGTGCACCATCATCGGACAGGTTGCTGGCAACGTCGGGTGAGTGACACAAATACCCGAGCAGGCAACCCAACGCGAGACTCTCCTTCCCCTGCCTTCCCTACAGTGTGTCGGATGAGTTGACGATGGAGAATCTCGGACTGCAGAGGAACAGCCTATGCGCTGAGTACTACGCACGCGCCGAGTGCACCGCCAGGGCGTTGCTGTGCCTGCCCGGCAGAACTCATTGCCTATTTACTGCATCTGACGTGCGCTGACTCGCAGCATTGCCGTGAGCACGAGCCCGTGCTAGCCCTGTCGCCCTGCGTGAGCTGTCCGACAGGCGCGCCGAGCGCCCGGACACCCCGGCGCGGACGCGGGGCAGGCTCGTGCGCTCCGAAACACGACTCCGAACTGACGCCGCGTGCCACTATGCTGCCACGGACCCCGTAGACCCGTCCCTTTTCTATAATCCACCACATACCTCGTCGTATAATCCCTCACCTCCCCTATCCACCCCACACCTCCACACACCGCGATCCGCCACAAATGCTCCCCACACAGACCTCCCTCACTCTTCCTCATCCCTCTCCCCACCTCAACACCTCATCCTCCACCGCTGTGCGGCTGTGACTGCACCGCGCTCGCCGCGCCAAAATGTATCCTCCTGCTGAGCTGACTATGGTACATCTATGCATATTACATTATTCCGCCGGGTTCGGCAGCCTCCTGAAGCACGCGACCCACTTGTCGCCGCCGTTGCGCTCGACCTTTTTGCCTTCCTCCGTCGCCGTGCGCGCGGCCTCGAGGATCGGGTCGTCCTTGAGCTCCTCGGTCGGAATGTACTCGAACAGGGGGTGCTTGTGCAGGTGGTGCGCCATCCACTCGTGCAGGTCTGACTGTCAGCTTACTCTGCACCAGTAGTTGGAGCTCACCCTTGACGTCCGTGACGGTGTAGAGAATACCGCCCTCCTTCAGCACGTAGGCGTACTCGGCGAGCAGCGTCGTGGTGACAATGCGCGCCTTCTGCTTACGCAGCTTGAAGTGCGGGTCCGGGAACAGGAAGAAGATCTTGGATAGCTGTCCCTTCTCGAAGAAGTTGGGCATGTGCTTCATCGAGTTGGCGCGGATGACCGACACGTTTTGGAAGCCACCGGGCTTGCCGTCCGGTCCGGCGTTTTCCTGGCGCGCGTGCGCAATGCGGTCAGAGACGTACTGCGTAACGGCGACACGAATCTCCATTCCTGCAAGTAAGTTCACAGCCCGCAAGCACGCAGTTCGGAAGGGCCACAGCAGCCGAGAGGTGACTCACCAAGCATGAGCGTGTCGGAGAACTGAGGAGCGAGAGCCATCAGGAGACCTCCAAAGCCACAGCCGACATCGGCCCACTCGACCTTCTTCTCTCCGGGAGGGAAGTACTTCGGGTAATGGACCGACCAGTCCATCTGGTCGGGGGAAGCAGGGCTGATGTTAGCGCTTTCTCCAGGGGAAGGAGCAACCGAAGCAGTTGGGAGCACTGGGCGAGACGCAGTGCGACCGCACCATGTAGGACAGCATATTGACGTAATGCGCAGCTTCTCTGTTCGCCCCAATACCTTGTACTCACTAGTCAAGCTCATGGTCGACGAAGACATTGGCATGCGCACGCTGGCGGTAGAAGCGCTTCTGAAAGGGTCAATTGGGAGTTGCAGTCAGACCCAACTCACCTGGGGCTCACGGAGGAGGCCGCCCTCAGTGCCCTCTGTCGGCGTCGTCTCGGCCATGGTTTCGTGGTCGCGCTTGCTCATATCGGATGTGACGTTTTGGACAAGGATACTTGACTGCAGGTCGAACCCAACAATCGTGAACTCGAAATCTCGACATTTAGTGTCACGTGTTAGGCACGCCACGTGGCGCCAAAACGGTGAGCAACTGCCCGATTGATTCCGCTGGACCCTTTGCACTCGGTTTGCAAGGACCTCGCCTTCTCTTTGCGTTTCAGCAGCAGTTCCGCCATCTTTGCCACCTAACCACGATCACCACGATGCTTCTGCGACGCCTCAACCACGTCGCCGAGGCCAGCGTCAAGCCGGCGACGCGAGGTCGCTCTCGCCCCGTCCGCTGCGTCCCTCGCCGCGTCAAGGCCGACCTTGCCCCCGCTTCTTCCGAGCCAACGCATGGCCGCCGCCTCCGTCGGGGCGCTATCCGCCCCATGGAGTTCTCGTCCGAGACGCCCTACATGTCTAAGCCTGCCTGGAACCCTGCCCCGCTGTACCCCTTCCAGGCTGGTCTGCACATGGGCCTCAACGGCCACATGCCGCTCCCGGTCCCGCTCGGCGTCTCGCACTACGCTAAGAAGATGCCCGAGTCGCCGCTCTTCGAGGCCCCTAAGCTTGGAAACCCCCTCGCCGAGCTCCCGAAGACCAGCTCTATGGTTGGAGACCACCTCGCCGTCACGAGCGCGCTCGCTCACCCCGCCCTTAGCTCGAACCTCGGCTCGTTCGCTCCCCGTTCGTTCCTCGTTGACGTGAACGCCGACGCTCACGTCGCTTCCGACCTCGAGAAGGCCGCCGAGGCCGTTAAGGCTAAGGCCGACTTTGAATGGGAGCTGGTCATGTCGAACCTTGGCGCCAGCTCGCGCCGCGTCGCTGAGGTTGAGAAGGTCGACCAGGCCGCCATGAAGGACGCTCTGGCCGGTCTCGACGGACTTCTTGCTCGCATGTCGGTCGAGACTGAGGAGGACTTCGAGGTTTCGATGGACTCGGTTAGGCGAAAGAGGCAGAAGAAGATGTCGAAGCACAAGCACAAGAAGAGGAGAAAGGTATGTCCAGTGAATTTTGTGCCCAATTGACATGCTAGGCGACCAGGGCTGAGCGTAAGCGTCTCCGCAAGTAAACGTCTCCCTGCATCTTCCATCCTCGTAGACTAACCACCCTTCATGCATATTTCATGGCTCCGGCAGGTGGCAGCAGAGCAGGCAGGCAGGTGTGTTCTTGCTTCAACGGAGGAGGAAGAGCTGGCACTTGTCGATCACGATTGTGTCAAGGAACATGCCCCGTCCCGAACGCCGCGTGACTGCTGCGCCAGTACTGAGCATGATAGGCGACGAAAGTTGGTAAAATTCTAAGAAATCTAAGAAAGGTAGAATTCTAACTGTCCTTGGGGTCAACAGCCATGACCCACCACTGCGTCGGGATGCCGTTGAGGGTAATCTCCTCGTAGTAGAGGTTCTTGAATCCAAACTTCTCGTAGTACTTGACCTGATATCCGTCAGCGACTTCCTCCTCTTCGTCGTGAACTCACATTCGGCTCCGTCATGGTAAGTAGGGTAAGCGTCTTGCCCTCGGCCTTGGCCCTCTGCTTCGCCATGTTGAGGAGCGCACCAGCCAGGCCCTTGCGCTGGTAGTTAGGTAGCGTCCCCAGGTGCGAGATGTAGTATGTCGGCGTGACGGCCTCGGGGCCGAAAGCCTTCTTTTCGAGGTGGTCAAAGAAGGCAACGATGTCCTTAAACGCCTTCTGCAGCTCCGGCCTCTGCTCCATGACCACATCGCACTTGGCCGAATGCGGGCCCTTCGCGTTCGCCCTGGTGGAGGCATCAGCTCCTCATCCCATCGCTTTCTAGCGCCTTATCCATGCCTATCAGGAGGCTTGTGCGGATCCGGCGTCCGGAAGGAGAGTAAACTTACGACTTGCCGTGCTCGATTCCGGGCTGCTTCATGAGCATGACGGCGCCAGCGACCTCAGCGGGGTCGACGCCGTCGGGGTTCGCGACGTACACCTCGAGGTCCATCACGGCCGTAGTCGTGCTGGCGAGCATCCGGAGGCTGCCGATGTTGGGGTCATCGCCGTTGAGCGCTTTAGTGACATCATCAGTCGAAAAGGACATCACGAGCGTCTTGGCTGCGTTCTTGACCTCAGGCGAGTTGTAGGTCTCCTGGAGCGTGTCCTTGGGTTGGAGGCGAGTGATCGTGACCATTGCGTTTATCTGTGCTGTTGTGTTCAGGTGGTATGTCAATGTACCTGATCTGGTGATTGTCCGGTAACGCGAGCAAGAGACAATAAAAGTCAGGAGATTCCAGACCGCAACAAAGGTACGAGGGAGTCCGCGGTGACGCACTGACTCCAAGGTCGGCTTTCGCCAGTCATCGGTGGGCGCCGGCGAGTCATGAAGCGTCTCTGGCTGACGGAGTTGGCCGGGATGCAGTTACGTAAGCCAGTACTTGAGTCGACGGATTGTCGACGGAGTCGAGGCGATGTTGGCTTGGCGGCTTAACAAGCGTCAAGGCCGTGCGGCGCGCATGCCGTGCTCCGCAGCCGCGGTTAGCGGCAGATCTTCACAGACAGCACCGGACTGTCCAGCAGCGGCCGGCAAAGCGCTGGTCGATGTGATCATGTGGACTTCGAACATCCACCGATACGTGGGCGTGTCAACGTCTTCCCGGGTTGATCGCCGATTCTCTGGAGAGCTGCCTCACGCTTGCACTTGCAGGGTGCTATCTCGAGTGGCATATGCAAGTTTCTGCACCTTATATCGATCCTCACTTGCAGCTGTGTTCCATGAGGGGCTCGCTGCCACTGGTCGTCGCAGTCTCGTTTCGAGGAGTTCTGCGGTGCAAATTGCATTTAATCTCCTTAGAGCGCACACCCGGGATGTAGGGATGTCGGGATATCGGGACAACATCCATTCATGCTGTGCAGGCAAGTTCGTGGCCACTGCAGCCTGTGTTCCCCGCGTTGGACTGTCGAGCATGCTTGCCGCGTGGTGCGGAGGAAGCCTTAAAGTTCTGAGGCGATTCAGGCGGACCTGGAAGTTAAGTATCGCGGTCAGCAGATGCCCGCTGTGGACCCCGCGGCCTTGAAATTTCAGCGGCACTCTGAACGCTCTTTGCGTGAACAGTCCTCTCGTCACTTCTGGGACGCCATGGCTCTCGCGACCTTCACTTACGACGAGCTGAGCAAGGCTCTTCAGGCCCATTCAAAGACTAAAGTACAGCAATGGTGCTTAACCTACGTCCATCGGGGTCAGTGAGCTGTGTCATGGCGTCGAAACACGAAATTGCACCCCTGTGAAACCTCTTGGACCTTTCAGTCGCAACCTCTTCTCAGACTATGATGGCTTGGGTGACCCTAGCTGGTACAGGGAAGGACGTAGGTACGCAGGGCTTGGGCAACCATGCTTCGTTTCATTCTAGCCCTTCCGAACTGGCTAAATGCGATGCATGCACAGGTGACACGTTGCCGAGGTGGCGCGGGGGGAGGACCACAGCCTAACAATATCCGGTGGATTATTCTTGTTCGTCGACTGGCGGGTGACCTGTCCGGTCTGGCGGTCTGAATCAATTTGGCCATCTTAGATCCCCAGTTCCGACGATTACGACCCGCGGACGAGGCACGCCCGCGCACAATTCCCCGACGACACAGACGTGGCAACTTGCTTCAACGTCCTCCGCTGCAGTAAGTTTGATAGTGCACACCAGGACGATTCACAATGCGCATAAAAGCAGAGGTAGTTGTACGCAACAGCTACATGAGCTGTGCAGTTCCCAGAGCCGTGGTGTACGCGGCGCCCAAGGGCATAGCGCCTGATGAGCGATCTGTCGATCCTTCACTCTTCCTCTCGCGTAGGCGCAGCACTGCTTCGAGCTCTGGCACCACAGGAAGCTTCAGATTAAGGTGCACTATCGGCCTTGCAAGGCCGTCATATGGTGTCCAGGCTGTCCATGACAAGTGCGCCTTAGCGAAGGTAACTGAACATTGCGCAGTGCAGTCCGCCGAGCACGCGCTCTTCATTGGCAGCCTGCTCATTCGCATTCTTGCCGTTTCTTTCCCCTCCATCACATTCTTTTCTTATCTGTCCATTACTCTCTTTGGTTTTCGACATCTAGCTTCCCGACTGCGTGGCAACATAATGCTGGTCGCCATCGCTGCGCTTGCTGGCCTGTTACATGGCGTCATGGGAGCCTCGGAGGCAGACGTCGCATTCTCCATCTCCATGAATCTCACCGGATGGTCCCCTCAAGTCTTGCAGTCCAAATGGGACATGAACCTGGACACGGGAGCTCTCATCTTCAGAAACCAATCGTTCCCAATTGACGATGTGGAGCTGCTGCGTGCGGTTGGGAATGAGTTCGCCCCGTATGGCTCCATCCAGAACGTCCCCCTCAACACGACGTGATTCAGGTCCTGGTGGGGGGCAACCAATGCCGCCAGCAAGAGGTGGGAGTGGCTGAATGACCCCGTTCCGCCAAGCGGATTACTCGCTCTGTTTGAGAACGATGGTGCCCGCTGTTGGAGGGTGGCTCTTGCCAATGTGTCGGACCCCTCGAGCTCGGTGACCATTGACCACATCAATTGGCAAGTCCCGGTGAAGACGAAAGCGTAAGTGCAGCATGTGGTTGGCGGTCTATTGACGGTTGCAGGCCGAACGAAGAGGCTCTGAGATCTCAGGCACAGACTTTGTCAACTGTCAAGGAGGGAACGGCCGACCTGGATTCGTTTGAGCTTCGGGACTTCGCTTCTCAGGATTATTTGCTCAGCATCACGGACATGAAGATCGACAAGTTCTCAGCCATCCCTCCACAGCACCACGACATCGTGAACAACAGTGTTGCCCTTTCATTCTACACAGAGCTCGTGTATAACGTCCCATCCCACACGTCGCTAATAAACATCACCGGACCGGTCTTCAACGGTTCCGATGCCGGCTGTTACGCGATTCTGCACCCAGAGCCCTGGTGGTGGACCTCGGAGATGGTTCCAAGAGCGAATCCCGGAAAGCCGGAGTACCGAGCCGATCAGACGCTCTTCATGCTGCCGACAGACCCATCGGTGACATATCAGCTCGTTATTGGTGCCAGAGGCAACGACGCGATCTGTGCCATCAGTGACATTACCACATACGCGTATGATCCGTGAGTGATTGATGGATCCCGTGGGTACCATCAATGCTGACAAACGAGGGCGGGAGTGATGAAACTTAGCGGTAGTGCGTCATCGTCCCATCCAGCGTCATCCAAGACCACCAGCGTCGGCGCTGGAGCCGCTGAATCGGCAGAAAAGCCAGCCTCCAAGAAATCGAACGCAGGCGCGATCGCTGGCGGTGTGGTCAGCGGTGTCGTTGGGCTAGCTCTCATCGGCCTCGCTATTGTTCTCTGCCTTCGCCGCCGTCGGCACCAAAACGAATCGCCCACGTCCGAAAAGCCCTTCAACATCCGTGGGAAGTATGAGCCGACCGAGGACGTCCAGTTCATCATGCCTTTCATCGGAGCGACAAACCGACAAACTCTGACGGTGCCTCCACACCGGAGCGGCCAGGGCACCAGAGGCATTACATCAGCACCACCGACTCTGCAGATGGCCCTATGCCATCGACCGAGAAGCACCAAGAGCCGCGTTCCTCGTACGACGACACCTTTCGGTGAGGCTGCGACCTCCGCTGGCCAGGATGAGACCACCGCCGCTGTAACGTGCCGTCCGATGCACGCTGAAGACATGGAAGATGCCGATGAGGTCTCCATGCTGCCTCCCATGTACAGAGAGTCATGGGGCCAGAGGCACGTCGCTGCTGATGCTGAGGATACCGCGGTGGGCGTCATTCGTCAGGAGGCACCGGGAGGCAGCGCCTCTAGGGCAAGTGACGGCCCTTCGCCGATCTCCACATCAAAAGAAGGCTCCTCAATAGTCTCCGACTTGAAAGCCGGCGTGCCGCTCGTCTCCGCTTCGAGAGACGGCCATTCGCCTATTTCCCCTTCGAAGGACAGCCATTCGCCGGTCTCAGCTTCGAAAGGCGCGCTCTCATCTAAGTAGTTAACCTGGGCATTAGTTTGTAGTTGCTGTGAGCTGCACAGCAGTCCCGTTATCGCCTTCCGTACTTATAGTGTCCCAATAAGAGAGGAATATCGCGTTGATGAATGACGTGCAACCTGTTGGCAGTCTCAAGGGTGTTCAGTCGGGAGTGCCTTACGCCCGCCCGTGGGAAGTCTCGGCGGATGCAATTAGACTATATGACCGTCTGCATCCGTGTCGGAAGTAACGATCAGCAGTCCTCCTTGACACGTTCGAATCCGCACAGCGCCTCATGCAATGTACGTTGATTGTACGTTGACACGTCCGACCTGATTGATGAACTAACCACAAGGAGCGTCTCCCGCTATGGCAAAGATGTTATACGGATGATACATGGCGTGCCACTGGGTGCTTCCCGGAATCGGCTAGTAGCCGCACGGACCACCTCGCGCATCGGTCGCACTTCACAGTCTGTGGGGAGGGTGATGGCTCTCCACCTCAAGCAACACCGTGTTGTTAATCAGCACATATTCCACTGAGCGGCGCCCAATCGCTCCAGGCTACCCAGCTTTTACCGTCGCAGCTCGCTTTCCAGTGCTCAGCTAACAGCGTCGTGTCACACACTGGAGTGAATCGGTACTCGTCCCCCTAACCATGGCCGGTGGCGGTTGATTTACAGCAAGTTCCAAACGTGTGCGTCTCTGCCATCGCTGGTGACTGAAAGCATCGGTTCCATCCCTGTGGAGCAAGCAGTGGCTTGGCCTAATCTAAACGTGCAAGGAGAAGGCCAATACGCTTTGCAAGCGCGAGCCATTCCCAGCTCACATTCCTGGTGATAACCCGCTCACCTATTCAACGGCAGTACAATGCAGCAGGTTCTCTTGGCCGTTCTCGCCTTGGTTGTCGGTGTCTATGGGGTCGACAACCCTGCGCCCTTGATATCCTTCAAGGTAACCGCCAGATTACACATGCTCTCAGTTGAGGGACCGGCGTCGTTAAACTTGGAGGACCTGGAGTCAGCCGTAAACTTGGAAACTGGATCTATTCGCATCTCGCCCGATCAGAACGTGACAGTGTGGATGGACTATATCGGAACACGAGCCGTACCATACGGGACTGTTCGGCATGTTACGGGAGCACACAGGGGAGTAGCAGGAGAAGCGCAGCCGCTGTACGATGGCGCAACTTCAGCTACGAAACCGTCAACGAAGTCTATCCGGATCCTGGACCCCTATTCAAAGTCGGTGTGTTTCGACCAACAGCCTTTCGCATGCATCTGAGCTTAAGGAACACTGCCGAAATGGATCTCCATTACGCCACCGTCGCCATCCCCGTCATCACCAAGACGTGAGTCTTAAGTCAGGGGTGCTTACCCCAGACCCTCAGAGAGTGCTCTCCGAGCTGCCGTTCACACAGCACAAGCCATTGCTGGTGGTCAGGTCGACCCTGCTTTTACCATCCGGCTGTTTGAATCCCATCAACACATACTAGACGCCCATGAGGACTGGTTCCAGTACCATGATGTCTCACTTGTATCGCGATCTATCGTGAACGACAGCGTCCAGCTCAGTGCGTTCACGGAGATCACCTACAACGTTCCACCCAGTACGTCGCTGATCAACGTTACGGGGCCCGCGCTCAGAGGTTCTCCCAACTCAGCCTACTGCTACGCTGTCTTGCAGTTGCACCCTAATCCCTCACGGTGGAAGAAGGAAAGGTTGCCTGTGACGAATCAACGCAAGCCGGGTTTCCTGGCGGACGAAACGATGTTCATGATTCCGACCGATCCTACCGTGTCTTATCAACCCGTCATCGAGGCTCTGGGCCGCCGGAGAGATTGTGTCGTAACATCTATTGTCTCATATGCGTACGAGTAAGCTCGGGGACAGACATTGTGGGAGCTGTTGCTGAGTAGACAGGTCAAGCTCCCCGACAGTGACCAACGCACAGGGAGCCTCCGATTCCCCAGATTCTGCCGAGCCTGAGGGAGGATCGAACAAGTCGAACGCCGGTACGATGGCAGGTGCCGTCGTAGGCGTTGTGGCTGCAGTAGCTCTACTGGCGGTGGCCGCCCTCTACTACGTTCGTCGGGGACGGCCGAACTATCACCCTGTCGTCCTACCCTCCGAAGACACGGTGCAATACGAGCCGACGGAGGAGGTCCAGGTCATCAATCCCTACATCGATCGGTCGACATATGCTGCAAACTCTGGGGCAGGGCTCAGCCGCGGCCAAATATTGAAGGAAGCTTGCCGCTTATAAGCTAGACTCTAGCGGCTTAGGCATCCCCATTGCGGACTTTAGGTGAAACCCATGCCGAAAGCAGCCTGGCCAGATCGGCATCGACTCAGGAGAAGGGCCGCTTGGCATCAGAAGCTCCTCACAGTGCGCCTAATCCTCCGCACACTGCGGACATGGAGGATGTGGGAGGAGCAGCCCTGTTGCCACCCGTATACAACGTGGCCTGGGCTCGTCGGCGAGCCATCGACCTGGAAGAGCGCGCCGTTGGGGTCAATCGCGTGCAAGGAGGCGGGTCTCTGGCCAAGGACAGTGGCACCTCGAAAACCCATGCTTTCGAGACTTGACAATTCCATGGTGCACGTATATCTGGAACTTTATTTATACACCTGTGAGCTCCTTAATAAAGTTATTAACAAATTGCCGATTTCCTCCTATCTCGGCCAATAATCAACATGCAACGCGGGAGATAGCCACGCCAGTGGAAACTGATCCCGGTCACTGACAGAGCTCCGCACTCCGTGTGCTTCGGAGTGGGTCATAGCCTAGACGTGCCAGAACGGTCCTCTGCACCGTAGGAAACAGCAATGCAATTCCACCGTTCAAGACACTCGCACACCTGCGGTACCCAAAGCGAGCTGCGGGGACTGTATCGGTTGCGGTCCGAGCGCGTTCAGCGGTGAAGATAGATCCGAGCCGAGATGTTCTCGTTCTCGTCCGCGCAATCCCCAAAAGGGAAGAACCTCGAAAGGAAGAAGGAATGGCCGGGAAGAGATTTAGTGCGGGCCCGTGTTCCCCGCCAACGGCCTCGATACAGCCTGCCGCTGAACTGTACCTGGGCGCGTCAGCGGCGCCACAAACCGTACTGAGATGAGGCTGAGTTTCTCACACCAGGGCAGCGGGGATGGACCCACAGGCAAAACATTTCATGCCAGCGTTGTGTCAGGTCTTTCAAGCCGGGAGTATGCGCAAGGCAGTGCGCAGTTCGTGAAGTCGCTGTGTGCAATAGCGAGTGGGGGTAGGGTGGTGGGGTGGGGAGAGTACTCATCAAGCACCAGCTGCGCCGCGCGGGTTTTAGGTTGTCAGCCTCCATGCTCACGAGCCCCGCCATAATATCCTTCGTTCCCCGTGGCCACATAATAATGGAGTATACTGGAATGCGACTCTGCTGGAGAAGAGGTGCTTTGTTCGAGTGAGGATACAGGCGGCGAACGCTGGAAGAAGCTATGACGTTAAGAGGTCGGGACCTGTTGGAGCGTGCCGAACTTTGCTGCCACCTTGAGATGAGTCTACTGTTGGGGGGGAGGCATTGCATATCCTTGAGAGCCCTGCGACTGTGCATGGAGGAAAACAGATGCATGCCTTCAACAATGGTACGAGAGAGCCCAGGGAGTAATGGAAACAGTGTCTGTCTATGCTGGAGGAAATATTCGAAGCTTTTGTACTGGTTAATCTGCCAATCGAGGAATCTCAAGGATAGTTCTAATTGACGGGTGCAGATGCAGAAGCCTAGAAGAAAGGAAACGACAAGCACATGGGTGCACGTGAAGTCGGTGAAGACTCGGTCACAGGGTGCCGATTGAGGTTAAGGTGGAGCGGATGGATGAGGCATGGTGGTGTTGGCGGCGGCCGGCACGCGAGTGGCTACAGCTTGGCGCGTTTCGACATTGATCCGCGCCGCGCAATTCACGAGGACTGGTGAGCGAACGGCGCAGAGTCGCCACCGCCGTCGCTTTTGTCGGAGCCGTCTTTGGAAACGTCGCTAACGACCTGGCTCAGAGTGTACCCGTACAGAGCGGCCGAGTAGCTGGCCTTACGGGCCCGGAACGAGGGCGTCGGCTCGGAGGGGCATGCTGATTGTCAGCGCTGTCGAAATACCGGTACTCACGTCTGCTGCCAGGGGTGTGCTGCAGCGTAACGGAGGAGTGCTCCTGGACGATCGTCGGGCGCTTGTTGTCCATGTTGTAAAGACGAGCAGTCATCGGGCCCTTCCAGTTGTTTCCCGGTCAAGTATTCTTTGTTGAAGGTGTTTCGAATCGAGAGATGGAGCACAAGGCAGCCGTGGACAGGCTTTAAAGGGATGGGGAGGTTTACCAAGGAGTTTCAAGACAATTGAGGGTCGATATCGCAAAGGTGTTAGTTTATATCAGAAGCAGCAGAATGATGGCGATCAGTCTGTACGTACAGGGAGGGCAAAGTGGATTTATTTTCTCTCCTTCAGGCCCTGTTCCTATGACGCGAGGCCGAAGTGCAATGACGATCTCTCAGCCCGAAAGAGAGCAAGGCAGCGGGTATCAGGATTGCAGGGCACGAAGTGGGAGGGCCACAGTGGGCAGCAGTGCAATGATGGGGGCCAAGACCTACTACCCTGCAGCGACTCTGGTGGTACACGAGTTGCCCGCCGATCTCGGAACTGAAAGCTTGCATTTTGGCAAGCTGAGTGGTGCAGCGGCCAGAGCGCGCCAGCTGGTGTCGACAAGGTTGCAAGAGCAGCCTTGACGTGTTTGCTGGTTACGGCCACGGATTTGTTGGGGCGCTCGATTCTGTCCAGCCCTCATGAGTCATACCTTTTGATTGGGTTGGACGAGGTCGACGCACCTGCACTCCAGCAGCACATTGGCAGCGCCCAGCCCGGGGCGCGCGATGATTAACATCTGAAATTCTATGATGCAACTTACAGGAGGAGCAGCCCTACGGGTGGCCATGTGCCCGTTGGCCGACAAGTCGGGCAACGCTGTGGCGCTGCGTTTCAGGTGGTTGCCGGTGGCGCGCTGCAGGAATTAAGGTTGAGCCCGTTTACCACCGCTCAGTCATTATCGCTGCCATATTGTCATAGTTAATGGATCCACCCGGCCGGCGGACTCCACCTCAGAATTGATGGAGATGGACGTCACTGCCGTCATTTGCTCGGTTCCCGGAAACATCGCGTCAGAGGCACAGGGCAGGGAACACTGTAGCGTCTGTTTGCAGTGCCTGCAGCATCACCTGCAAACCAAGGTATGATGCGCTCGTGCCTCTTGAGCAAGTTCACCATCTTTCGGGTCCCAGCMTATATGAGCAACAAGACCCGCTTGCAGCGCCGCTGAACGGCTGATACTGCGGTTGGCAACCTCACACGAGCCGTGTCCCCACGAATCTCCCTGCTCGCTTCTCGTTCAGCCGTTATGTATGAAGGGCTGGCGGCTCCCCATGGTATGCGCCGGCTGAGTGGTGTCACATGCTGCCACAGCACAGGCGCTCTTGGCTTCGCTTGAACATCGGCAAACGCAATGAGCACCCTCATAGTGAAAGGTCGAGGGGTATGGAGTTGAGTGAGAACTGAAAAGGGGTGGGTGGTCAGCTCGAAACGTCATTGATCGGTTGCAAAGCGGGGAACGTGGGGGAGGCTGATCATGCGACCTCATTCCGCCTCAGGCACAGTCCGCAGCCGAGTCATCAGTGTCACGTATTTGCACGGGTCTATTCTGTCCTGCTGCGCATCACCTGAAGCAACTCTTACCCCCACTTTGCCATCCCGTGTCGTCCGAAAAGTCAGTCCGCAACACGAAGCGAAGGGTAGGGTCAGGATGATTTTTGCCGTGACGGATTTGCGACCCATCTGTCTTTGGAAAGGTCGGTGGAGCGTCGTCCGACGACCCCTGGTGTGAAAAAAAAACGGAAACGATTATATCGCTCATCAGAGCTTACAGATACACTGTACATGCACGTAGTTGACACTTTATTCGTTCGGAATCGGGCAGAGGAACGTCGGGGTATGTAAGAAGATTCCGTAGGTTATTTCAGGTTAAGATATTGGCACACGAGACGTTGCTCGGAAGTATGTTCGTTCTTGTACAAGTCGCTCTCAAGTCGAAGTTCCATTCTCGGTGATCATTCCGGTCGTGAAGTCGAAGTCGGGAAGCGGCGCTTGGTCGGTAAAGATAGACCCGTAGTCGAAAGTGCCCTCCTCAAGAAGACTGAGAATCGTCGCGGCAGACCTGATAAGGAGTATTAGTCCTGTGCTTAAATGTGGTAGTAAACTTACAGTCCTCCGCTGGCATTGCCCTGCAACCCGTCGCCCACACTGTCCATACCAGTCGAAGGGGCGCCATCATTGCCGATACCGTTTGTGAACTGGACACCCTCCATTGCTGTCGAGCCGTTGGAGTTCGCGTGCGAGTTGATGTACTGCTGCAGCGTGGCGTTGCCAATAGAGCCAAGGTTCTCGTTGGGGGAAAGGGTCTCCAACCGATCGAAAGCAGCAGTCGGCTCACCCAGCGTAGGACCGGCACCGAAACTGCTCGTGTTGGCGATCGCGCCATTGGCACCATTTACGCCATTGGACCCGTTGATGCCATTGGCGTTGGTAGTCGTGTCAGCGGTAGTCGCAGAGGCGTTGTTGCCAGTGGCTGATGGAAGCGCTGTGCCGTTCTTGACCGGCGAAGCAGAAATATCCATGGGACCGGAGTCGAAGTACTCAGACGTGTTGAACACTGACTCGAGGTCTCCCGGCATCTGCGCCGCCGTGAGGTCGGGCTGGGCAGACATGATGTCCTGGCCAAAGTCGCTAGGCAGCCTGTTACGCAGGCCGGACGGAGCGGGCGAGACAGAAGCACGCCTGCGGACGGGTCGCAGCCAGGCAGGCGAGGGGCGACCGGCCGAGTCCGGGACACGAGGGGAATCGACAGGGATGTTACACACTGGACAACGTTAGCAAGGTCCGGGGAAGAACTAAAGTCACGAGTGTCTCACCTCGGCAGAACTCATCAATGATGTCCGCGCTGCGCAGGCCACACAAGTAGCGACCACTGAAGCGTCGGAGCAGGCCGACACACGAGCGCAGACCCTCCACAGAAGGCGCAATAAGCGCCTTGAATTCGGGGTTCTTGCAGTTCAGAATAACGGCCACGAGCGTTCGGCCGGCCTGAGCCAGCTGGTGGATGACGTGCACACCGTCTGTACCTGATTAGTGACTGCCAAACAAAACGGAGCTTTTGATACTCACAGTAGGTCATCATGCCGCGCTGGCTGATGTGGACGTGGTCAGCAATGATGGTCAGGGCGCATTGCATGGCACGGCGGCAGCATTCGACATGGCGGGCGATCTCCTCCACGGTTGAAGCGGGCTGAGTCACGAAGCCAGAGAAGCGGTGACGGTAGATGATCATCTTGACGAGGTGCTCGAGGCAGTGCAAGCGCTCAGCCTGCGTGATGCGGATAGGGTCGCGCGACGCGGCGGTCTCCGCATCGTACGCCCAGTATTTCGGCAGGATGCGAGACCACTCCTCCAGTAACCGCTCCTCATCACCAAGTGACTCGTTCTGCGGTGTCCGCCGACAGATGGTAGCGCTAGCCTGGGCCAGGAACGGCGAAGACGGGAACGAGGACGGGTGCACGCACGAGTCGATGACGCCCTCAAGCACGACGTGCAATCGAATGGCGGCAACGAAAGCGCACATACGGCTCTGCTCCGGGTTCTTCTGCTCCTTGGCGCCGTCTGCCGACAAGTTCTCGTCGTCGATGATCATCGGCTCGGTCACATCGCAGTCGCGAAGGTGAATGATGGGAGGGCGACCGAACAGGGCAGCCGACTGTTTATCCCATGAGTAGATCGACCAGAAGGTTCGTTTTCGGGTCTCGCACTCAATAGGGTTGAAGTGGTCGTAGCTGTCGACGCTGCGGTGGAGACCTCCATCGAGACAGAGAGTGACGCTCTCAGCCTGAAGCGCGAACGCCTTGCTCAAGTTGCCAAGACCGAAGGCGTAGATCGCCGCCAAGAATGCGGCCTGGATGGAGTAGAGCGTGGGGCGGTCGGCAGAAGGAAGGTCGCGAAGTCGCTTAAACAGCTCGAAGTACTGCTTACCGGCAGTCGAGGGGTCCGAGGGGTTCGCTCGGACGCGAGGGTCGTCAACATGGCGGGATGAGAGCGTGCACACGGCAACGATGAAGCACGCAAAGCCGGGCTCTCCCCACTGCTGCGGGTTGGCGTAATCAGCAAGGAAAGAGGGAACGTGAAGGAACGGCCACAGGAGGTGACTCGTGCTGAGGTAACAGCGCACGAGCGTATCCATAAGGTCGGGCGGGATGACTCCCGTGATGACCTTCCAGCTGGCCTCCGGGTTGAGCGTCTGGTGAGGGCGAGGAGTACGGTCGGGGAAGAACCGGTCCTTCATAGGCGGAGTGCTGGATGATCGCTTGCTGGCACCAACAGAGGCGCTCCGACCTCCGCCACCGGTGACAGAGTGAGGCGTTCCTCGGCGTCCAACGCGGTCCTGCGGCGATGGCGCGTTAGCCGGCTGGGCTGTCGCAGCTTCAGTAGACGAAGGTGACGAGATATCCGGTGACATTTCCTCCTCACTTTGGGTCTTAGCCGCAGTGAGGATTTCGAGCAGCGGGAAGCCAGAGGTGGCGCCTGGGCAACGTAAGCAAAACGCCGATACAATCATTATCCGTGCGCGACGGTCATAGCGCAACACTTACCCTGCCATTTGGCTTGGCCGATTTCATCCTCGTAGAAGAAAGATAAGGTCTCCATGCGGCGGGTGACGTCTTCGATGTTGCCTTCTCGTCGACGCAAGCTGCGGCCGCCGGCCCATGCGCCGGTCAAGCTCGTCGGGGCCGTCCAGGCGGGTGCAAGAGTTGTATCGCCCTTGAGACCGGCAAATGCCGATGAGAAGGCAGATCCCCCGAGCATTGGCCCACTCGCGGCCAGAGCTTCTGCCGAGAGGCCAACCCCGTCGCCCTTGCCTTGAGCCATACCGACCCCCTGTCCAGCTCCAAGTCGTGCGTCAAGGGTAGAGAGGTATGCGTTATGAACGTTAGGGGGGACGTCTCGAAGCAGAGCCTCTAGCGTAGCCAACCGTGCTTCGAGGGATGCCTGGTACTGCGAGTTGCCGCCTGATCGGGTGGGCGAGTGAGGTCGCTTGACACCAGATGTCGAGGATGATCGCGCCTCGCCCTTGGGCTTCGCGACTCGTCGGCTCGGGGTGTTGAAAGTGCATTCGTTCTTCGTAGCTGAACAGGGACCGCACGGCTGCTGAGTGTCGCAACGAATCTTGCGTTTCCTACACCGGTCGCAGGCGTGGGCCAACCGAAGGCGCGGCCGTTTCACTCCGTCTCCACCAGTGTCAGAAGCATCGGCGTCATCTTCTGGCGCTGTAGGAGCAGACGAGTCAGTGGCGGTTTGACCTTCGGTGGCCGACGAACCATTCGCGGCTGGCGGTTTGGTCGTCTGAGGGGTCGTGCCAGCGGTCGCAGCCGGCTTAACGTCCTCGGCCGTTGCCTGGTGGAGTGACGGTTGCAATAAAGCCGGATCCATTGTTTAAGCCGGTGAGAAAGGGGGAGGAGGGAGAAGGGCGGTGAGCGCGAGGACTCGCTGTCGGACGTCGAGGGCGCAGATATGAGCTGTGAACGAGAATGGTATGATGGTGAGATGCTGAGGTGTGACTAACGCAAAAGCAGTTGCAAGCATGCGAGACGGAGAGGCCAGGCAGCGCGAGCGAGCGTAGGTGGACGGCCCGGGCGGGTCAGGTGCCAGGCGGCCAAGCGGCCAGGCCCACAAGCCCAGCAAGCCAGTAATCGAGTAATCCTGTTACAAGTGCTTCGACTATTTGCTTGGGCCAGACATTAACCGTCTCCGCGGGCCATGAGCCTGGATTGTCTGCGCCGGCCTAGGGCGGCAGGCTTGCCGACTTCTAGGATCCTGAGCAGGTTCAACTGGCTCTCCTCCCCTCCCCCAGCATCCAACCTCACCCATCTGCCAAGGCCGGGCGAGCAGGCGCAAGGGAGCAGGGCCGCACACGCACAGGCGCGAGGTGGTCGGCGGCGCACAGGAGCACAGGAGCACAAGACGATACGGGCCAATAGCCCGGTCGTGCCTTCGTCACCCTCATGCGCCGTGCCCTCGTCCCTCACGATCCCTCGCCTCGGTGGCTCTCGATCCCTCAAGCGTTCAGGAACTGCTTCGACACCGCAGAGATCGGGCGGCTCGACAGGCGGCCAATCGAAACACACCAGATTCCCCTTTATCAGCCCGCTTCTGCTCCCGCTAATCCTGCTGCTTTTAAGCTCCATTACCATCGCCCCGGGCACACTATTTACTCCGAACATTACCGATGTCGTGCCGCGCTGAGCTCCGATTTCTTCCGATGCACTCGTCCTAGCCCAAGCGCTTTGCTCCACCGAACTAGCAGGTGTCCACAGATCCCTGTCAACCGCAGGTAGTTTTATGCTCTCGGTCCTGGTGCGATACGAAGTCTCCCCGTCTGTAGCGCTGCAGCCCGTAGCTCTGAGCATTCTGCCCTAGAGCCTAAGGGCCATTAAGGTCTGCGGTAGGGGGTAAATGGACGAGGTCAGTCACCCAAGACGCCTAGTTCCCCAACCATGTCAACGATCAGCACGACGCTTTGAAACGTGGAGGTGGGGTTCAACTAACCGCTGAATAGCACTCCCCGCACAATTACTCCTGTATGAGTCCAAACCCGGCAATCTGCTAAGCTTTTCGGCGACTTAGCGGTGAGCAGCACTGACAAAGGACCCTTGCGGGGAACAGGGGAGCAAGAGAGTGACATTCGGACGGACCGAACGACTGATGGCGTGTTGATACTACATACAGTGCATAATAAGGTAGCTACAAAGCACGAAATATTATACTACTTAATCGTCGCGCAGATTGTCCTTCGTCCTTCACGGCCTCCGCTTATCAATGTCCTCCAGAATCTCAGTGGCGTCATGACCTATGCCCTAATGAGGACGCTGCTGCTAGCTCACTCACTCACACTTACACTCCACTCACACCCAGTCTCGGGAGACTGGATCCCTGATTGAAACATCATCTTCGCCCTGCTTAGTATCCAGGATGTCCTTGATCTGATGATAGCGTTAGCTTCGGCTCCAAAAGCCGGTCGTGCAACTGTAGGAACTCACACCCTCAGGCGGATTCAAGCCCCATTTCTTAGCTCGGTTCCACCGCTCCAATCTCGTCATACCCGCGCACGGACCATACTTAGACGTCAAGTCGAAGACCCGAAGAATGTCTGTAAGTTAGCGTCTACCGTCGTGGGTTATGCCACACTCACGGTGCACTTTCGTGACTTCGGGACCGGCGTGGACTGTGTTCAGTCAGCGCCAGCTCTCCTGGGTTTATAACAGCTAGGCAATTTACTAGGTGGCAGACCTCCCATCTCCCGCTTAGCAGCTCTGTACAGGTCGTCCCATTGCTTGCTGTTCGGTTGAAGATCCGGACGCTTTTCCTCCTTAGCGGACGTGCGATCGACAACGGCTTCGGCCGGTGTGACGGGCTCCGCGGACGATACAGAAGAAGAGCTCCGCGCGACAACAGGGGGAGATGCGGCCCTCTTCACCGCAACCTTTGCATTTCCGCGTGTCGGTCTCCGTGTCTGGAACGACAAGGTCGGCTGCAGCAAGTTAGATCTGGTGCGGCATGACAAGATGACACCAACCTGAGTCAGCCTCGCTGACTGTTTGGTTGAACGCTTGGGGGGCATTGTGGTGATAGACCTTCGGTATCGAAATTAGAAGACCTGATGAGATGGATGTCTGCTAGCAACAGATGTCTTAGGTGGATGAAGACAGATAAGAGGGAGATTTAGTCAAGGTGTTGGCAAGAATCAATACGTTGTGGACATGACGGACGCAGGGATGACTACTTTGAGGTGGCTGGTTGAGTAACCGATTGCCTCATAGGGCAATGATGCGCCTTCCGCGCTGAAAGCGATCGGCGGGGTAAGGAGGCGGAATCTATCCCACGTGGGGCGCAACAGACTCGAACGGTGGAGGTTCGACGTGCGCCGCCATGTCAAGGATGAGGTCACGCGTCGCAGCAATAACAACGACGACTTTCGTATTTCGCTGCAACTAACACTTCTCACGATGGGCGCGGAAGCGCAAAGTCTAGAGGAGCTTGCGCATCAACTGGTCGTCTCCTTTAGAGGGGAGAAGACCGCGACTGGGACTGCGCGCCGCGTCCTCGCCCGGATAAAGAACGATACCGGAACAACAACTCGACGGGAATGGCCGGAAACCCGGGCTAAGCTGAAGGGGTTGGTACACTGATCCATTGCGTTGGCTCTGACGGTGCAGATTGATTAAAACCTCGCGCATTAAAGTGGAAGATGACATAGCTGATGCCTACGGGATGGCCCTCTCCGACCTGGAAGAACATCGGCGGATCGGCGGAACAGCATGGGATGAGCGGCTACCGGTGAATGCCAGTAACCTTCCACAACATGTTCAGTTCCTCGTGAGTATGTGGATGGATTGTCCGCTGAAACTCCTAGATCGGAATGTCTCGTCCTACGTCGGAAAAGACCCGCGAGATAGCTGCGGCCTACCTCACCCGTCCTGCTCGTCTCCCAAAGTCCGAACTCCGATTGTACCGGGATATCATGTCTGAGCCATTTACCGGTGAACACTGGGGCCCAGGATGGGATGAGGAAGTGTACGAAGGGTGGACGGCCAGCGAGGATTCAGATTCCAGCTTAACGTCGAGTGAAGCTGAAGTCGTGACACCCCTTTCAGTTCAACCCCGATTCAAGAGCGCTGGCGAGCTCGCTAGGGAAGTGGAGGCGAGAAAGAGGGAAGAAGAACAACAGCGACTGCTCTTGTCCAAGCTGGCTCTTCGTGAATTGGAACAAGAAGCTTATTGGAAGTCAGGGGGTGCGACCGTAGAGTCTAGGTCGGGTCTGCAGGGTTGGGCGGTACTGTCGCTGCGTAAGTGATGGTGGTTTGAAAATGACTAATGGCAGTGCCGACTCTGGCTTCACCTGCCCTTCATCAAGTCTCCAAACGAGCCATTTCCGCCAGCCAGTTCCAGCGCGAGCTACTCTTTGCGCTGACCGGCCGTCCGGGAGTCATGTTCTCGTTCTCGGCGGAAGGAGCATGCATGGTACGAGGCGCGCTCAGAGATGTCGCTGACCTAAGATCAAACCCGAGCATCCAGATGTTGAGACTTTCTCTCCAGTCGCACTGGATGCTCTGCTCCGCGAGTTCGCGTTGCATGCGATCAAGACGGCAAGACTGCGGGCGTTCATCTCGGAGACGTTGTCAATCACACACCCATCGAACCCTCACCAACCTTCTCGAACATCCGAAACTCGTGAGGCGTTTGCGGAAGCGTGCCGCACAGTGCTCCATGATATCAGCACCTGGGTAGCCAACGCAGAAGCCGCATTCCTGGGTGCCAAGCTGGTGTCAAGCACATCGACTCCACTCCAGCTGTCACATGACTTCAACAAAAAGTTCGGAGAGCTAATGGAGCATCTCCGAGACTTCATTCACTTCGCTGCTTCGGCGAATGGTCTGTTGGATGCCATCTACAGCGCCATTGTTTCACCGACGACTGGATCCGTTCGTTCCGCCTTGATCAAGCTGTTTGTCCAAACTGCGACCCCAATGTGGCGTCTACTCGGCGATTGGATCATGCTCGGGATGCCTGTGCCGACTAGCCTCCTGACCTGCGACGTGGATTTGGCCCTTCAAGATGCCGATGATGAACGCCCTCTCAACCCCGAATTCTTCATTCAGCGCAACATTGACTCGGCCTGGTCCGATGAGGACTTCTGGGAGGTTGGGGTCGTCGTCCCCGACCATGGCTGGCCGAAGTGGCTTGAAGGTGCTCAGGAGACTGTGATGGAAGGAGGGAAAGCGAGAGGTCTCCTCCTGAGCTTGACCCGGGATGCCAAGAGAATGGAGGGCTGGGCTGATCTTGACGCCATCATTAGCCCGAACACGGAGGATATTGGCCACAACCTAGTCACTTATGTGGAACCGTTCTGCAATCAGTCGCAGATGGCACTGTCGGAGATCCTGGTTCGAGACTGCTCTCTGCAGGGGCATCTTCGGGCCATCGACGGTCTGACCTTAATGCAGGCGCCTGTCGTTATCGAACAGTGGGCAGATTGGTTGTTCAACACCATGCGAAACGGCAAGCCATGGGCGGACTTCCAACTTCTTACGTACTCGCTACGCGACGCCATCGAACAACAAGGAGCGACCTGGATGAACGCACCTGCAGTGCGCGCTCGCGCTCTCCGCGGCCAAGGGCGTGCCGCTCTTGGTGATATCCGAGTCGACTACCTGGTCCCCTTCCCTCTGTCACAGCTCTTCACGCCGACATCGATGGATATGCGGTCCGAGGTGTTTACCTTCCTACTCAGATTGCTGCGAGGGAAGAAGCAACTGTTGGAAGCTCGGCAACTGGCCGAAACACAGGCTGGTGGACGAAAGGATGAGCTTCGCATGATGCGCAGGCTCCGTCACGCCCTGTCCTGGGTTGTTGAGTAGGTAATCGCCTTCGCTCAACCGCTGACTGTTCAGTACGATCTGGAATTGGATCAACAGCGTCTTGGATGTGCGTTCAAAGAGACACCGACAAGCTCTCAACACGAACACATCTTTCCAGCATCTTATCAATCTCGAACTTGAACAGTGCGTGCCCGCTTTAGTTACAGTACTGATGAGCAGCTCTCGCCAGATGCGGTACTTCTGCTTTATGCATGTCGACGTGAGTGCAACGATGAGTACCACTGACATCAGACCTCGACGACTTTGGAGACCATCGAGGCACTTCTAGACTTGGCTAGGAATCTGCGCCACATTGCCGGCTCAACGTTCGGAGTGGCACAGGCGGCTCCTCCAGTTCGACCTCCCCGCCGCCGTCGGCGGCCGACGTTCGAATCGGACGACTCTGATGACGAAATTGAGGAAGTCAAAGTGGCCACCATCCCTTCGCACCCAGATGCGGAAATCGCGACTCTAGAGAAGATGAGGGAGGAGCTCAACTACCAGGTCAAGGCTTTCACTCGTGGGATAGACAAGCTGGCCAGTGAGGGTGGCATTAAGGCCGCGGACAATCGCTTCACTTGGGGGATGCTCGCTTTCTCCCTCTCTGACTGGAAGGAGATCTTGTAATGTTGTACTCTAGATGTATCATTACGCTGTAAAGTAGTCCGAGCCAGCCGCTCTTGTCATTCTGAACTCGGCGACGGTTGGGACAGATAACGATGCGGGCTCCTGCATGACGCGCTCACGCGTCTACACTTATTTACATGAACGACGTGTTCGTAATGCCAAGTGATCTGGTCAAGTAATAAAACCCAATAGCGGAATCAAATAACTTACTACCACACGTCACTCGTGGTGCGAGCATTGTTTTTGAATATTGACAACTCTGTCGGCATCACCCTCTTCATTGGCATGATCTAGGATCGGCAACATGGCGTCCTCGAGCTCCAGTGGTCCCTCTGGGCCCGAGGCGCGAGAGGTTCAGGCCATTCTGTCGCGTATGCGCGACAACGCTGGTCAACCAACAGATAAAGACCTCGTACCAGTCTTTAACTATGTCATGCGCCCCTCCACTTCGGCCAGCGATGGTGCGGCGTCGAGCTCAACGACTGGGCCAAGCTCGTCTTACGGCCCAGAGGCTCACTGGTACTGCAACAAGGCTCCCAGTGACCTCTACCGAGATGCGTCAACGTACCTGATCTTCATGTTCGCCTTCAAGGGGGTGGAGTGGATCAAGGTTCTCGAACGAGTCGTTGGAGAGTGCGCCTCCTGCGCCCGCGCGTTTGGTGCTGCTCGACGACAATTCACACACTTGTGAGCTACAGCGCGCTGATTCTCAAAGCTGACACTTTCAGATATCTATCCCGTTTTGCCACCAAGACGCGCGCTGCGTTCGGCCTCAAGATCGACAGCTGGCAGTCGACCTTGCTGCTGCAGGAGCTCGAGTGTTGTCAACCCTCCTACGGTGCGGCGAAGGCGACCCTTCTCGACCTACCACCTCAGTACCTCCAGTTACTCTTCAACGAACCAGCGCTGCTTAACAACGCCAAGATCTCTGCGGCCTTGGACGAGGTCACATCGCAGGCGAAGCAAGGCGGCTCAACGACAGCGTCCAGTCTTGGGCTGACGCCACTTCTCGTGCAGCTGTTGGGGTCCAGCGACGTACAGCGGCGGACATGGGCACGTTCGCAAGTGGAATATGTGCGCCGTCCGCTTTCATTTGAGGAGTGGACGGCTGGCGGTGTTGGTACGGAAGTGCAGGCCATACTGTTTGGCGACCTGCTCGTCCGCGAACGATGTTCGGCGATCAACCTGTTGTTAGGAAACGGCCGGCTTGCCACGGACACCGTCCAGCACGGTCTCCTCGAAGGAAGGTATGACCTCCCTGCAGCGCGACCTGACAAATCGATCATGGTGCCTATCGCACGCCTGCTTGGTTCTTCCTCTGACAGTGAGTGATAGCATCGTCACTGGGTACTGACGTTAAGCGTTCCCTCTGATTTTTGACGCGTTCACGAGTCTTCTTCGAATCTCACCCACCAAGCATGTTTGGACGTTTGACAGCACACCGGAGCTTCCTCACACTCTCTTCAGTGATATTAAGAAGAACTCAGCGTTCCGTGGCATGGTATTGGCTGCTCGGCCAGTCCCGGTCGCTGACAGCTCCAAAGGGAAGATGAAGGAGGCTGCCCCAGACACACCCTCCGCGCTGGCTTGGATCACCAACTACTTGCTCTCTGTCAACGACGTTCAGAGCCGTGACGGTAGCTCCGGCTTCTCGGAAGCGCTTGCCCGTGTCATGAGTTTCTGCTTTTCGGAGGCTCAGAATGAGCCTTTCGAGACCGCCGCTCGAGCCGCCACTGCGCAGGCGGGTTGTAACGTACGCTTGACTATCTTGTCTTAGGCTAACATCAGGCACTTCTCGCACTTCAAAACGTCATCGATCCCAGCAAACCTGGCTCAGCAACACTGGTTTCAACAATTGAAGTCCATGCCTCCTTCCTCGCAAACACCGCGCTTGCCGAACGGACTGATGACACCTGGAAGTCTGCTCAACAGGTCGCACAGGAAGCTGTATCTATGATCCTGCGCTCAGACGGGAAAGACGTGATCGAGCGCGTCCTTTTTATGGGGAAGATCGCAGTCAACGAGCGTCGACGAGTGCAAAGGAGGCGCAAGATGAAGGTACCTGATGCGATTCGTGTCGACAAATTAGCCCGGATTACCTTCCACAGCGATCTGTGGACATCGGCCTTCAACAGTCTCTCGGGCAAGGATGGCACAGGGCTGACTCTGCTCATGCAGGCGACCGCTCAGTTCTCCCACATCGAGCAGTTGGATCGCCACACGGGCTGGAATGCGCGAGAGTTGACTGAGGTCGTGAGCGAGGACGACTGGATCATGAACATCCGTCTGATCAACACCAATCTGAAGGCTTCACGAGAAGGCTTCCCGCAAGCTCTCGAGACATTCGCCGCTCGGCCTGACCCGACTGTTAAGAACAAGCTTTGGGAGCAGCCTGGCGCGGTCAAATCGGCTATCATTCTGCTCTTGTCACCAGTGCAGGCCATCCACGACCCTGTGATCAACCTCGTGCAGCAGACCTTCCCCGATGTCGATGACCGAGGAGACTGTTTCCGAGCACTCCTCGAGAAGTACCCCATTCCCGCCATGGATGGTCTTCTAGCATTCTTATCAGCCGCTATCCAGACCGCCAACGTCGTTCCGGAAGCATGTTCCCTCGCCAAGTGGATCGTGAGGTGTTTCACCGATGTTTTGGATGCTCTGTGCCAACCTGCCGGGGAGTCACCGCCACTCCTGCAATCCGACGCGTTCCTATCCACCTATGCCGATAACCAGTGGATGACCCGCCGCGTGGGAACGTTGTGGCAGCTTATGACGGACACGCTCGCGCTCATCTTCAAGCGCACCGTGTCATGGGCACCGTTCTACGACAACGATGTTATGGTGGACTGGATGCGAGACGCTCTGATCTTCGGCCGAACGATGACTGATCAGATCCGTACTTTCGAGTCGGCAGTTCTCAACCGCACGCGCGCTGCCCCGGAAGAAACCGCTGAGTCTCCGCTCAAAATGACGATGGTCGGCAAACGTCTGGTTGACAAGCTCAAGGTTGTGCTGGCAGACCTAGTGGGATGGCTGCGATTGACTGAGTGAGCTTGATTACATTGATTTCCGCTAACCGAAGTCTGGAAACGTTGCACCAAGCCTTTGAGCTCATCAAGACTATCTTGGGCCGCATTAGCAAGTCCAAGCCTGATCTGTCGCAGGAGCCTCAGCTTGAGAAGACCCTTTTGGAGCTCGAAAAGTTCTCACGCCGAGCCAACAAAGCCTACAACTGTCGTCTCTCGGATGATTTGTTATCCGAACTCACAGAGCTGCTCGACCAGTTCGATCTTCCCATCGCAGCCGATGACGAAATTCAGTTCGTCAAGGAAGTCAAGAACGATGACGTTCAGACTGTCGCGGACAAACTGAAGCGCGCTGCTGTGGTGAAGTCAACATCCTCCTCGCCTGCATCTACTCCGGCCCCTCTTTCATCCTCGAAACCGGCCGAGCCTGCTAAGAATGCGTTCGCCATGATGATGAAGAAGGCGGGAGGAACTTATACCCCCTCGCAGTCGACCACTCCAAAGATCGCGAAGCCGGCGAAGCCTCGTCAGAGGACTTTGGACGAGTTCGAGAATGACGACACATTGGACAACCTCTCGGCTCATGATTTGGACGTCTTGGAGCGTCGTGCTATGTCGACCAACGAGCACAAGCAAGCCCGGGCCAATGTCGTTACAGGCAAGCCGAAGGAAAAGTTAATCATCAATGTTGTGCCGAAGTACGAGCCACCGACCAGACCGTCCGCCAGTTCATCCTTTAAGGGCAGGTTTATGCGAGAGATCGAGGCGGAGCACCGCATGCAGTTGATGGAGAAGAAGCGCGGTGGAGCCACGTCAATGTTCTCTGGCCCACCTCGTATTGTTGCTCCTATCGGTGGCACAGGTCTCGGTGCCTATACGGGGCCAAAGAAGGAGGCTCCCAAGCCGAAGGTCGAGGACTCGGGTTCCAGCGCATCCGAGACCTCCTCGGACGAAGACGACGAGAACAAGGGTATCGGAGCTCTTATCAAGCCGAAAACCTCTACCAAGCCTGCTGCTCCTGAGCGGTTCAGGATCCAGCCTAAGCAGCACGTTCGACCGGTACGAGCTCCTGTGCCAGACATCTTCCGGGAGAGGGAAGAGCGGCGACGTCGAAACCAGAGGCTCCGTCCGGACATCACGCAACTCTTCCAGATCGTGTTATCGTGGGACCCTAACCACCAAGGTCCTCGCCCCCCGTACCAGCCAAAAGATGCCGAGCTCTACAGCAAACTCCAGCCCGTGCCCACGGCGTTCAGATCGGTGGAGGAGTACTCGCAGATCATGTTGCCTCTGTTCCTTCAAGAGCTCTGGGCTCAGTTCATCAAAGGAGATGCGCCCCAGCCGCCTGTTATGGTCGAGGTGGCTGCTCGAGCCTACGAGGATGACTTCCTCGACATCGACGTGAATGCTCTGGGCGTTCTCCGCCAAGACTTCAGCGTGAACGAGTCCGACATCGTCATCATCAACATCGATGGTGTCCCTGGCAAGCCCCTATTCGCCAAGGTTCGAGGCTTCCGCCGGCAGCACAAGGGTTCGGCCATCAAGCTCCGCATCCTCGCCAAGATGGATCAGCGAGGCATGGGCGTGAAGGCCAAGCTTCAGCTGCGGAAGCACATCTCGCTGAGCACAGCTCTCCGCGAGTTCACCGCACTCAAGGGTTTCCCCTACTATGAGGACAAGGTTCAGAACGAAGTGCTGGCGGCCAGAAGCGCGCGAATGCCCGACATCTTACCTCATCAGGTCGAGGACACGATGAAGAACTTCCAGGTAAACGAGCCTCAAGCCAGGGCCATTGTGGGGTCGATGTCCGTGAAGGGCTTCTCCTTGATTCAAGGGTAAGTCTTTCTGTTGTTCCAATGACGCTGACGGGACAGACCGCCCGGTACTGGTAAAACGAAGACCATCAGTGGTCTTGTTGGAAAGTTCTTGTCTGAGAGGAAGGCTTTCGTGCAGCCTGCACAAGGAGAGGCACCTCCGAAGGCCAAACTCCTTGTGTGCGCACCCAGTAATGCAGCCATCGACGAAGTCTGCAAGCGTCTCATGGACGGAGTTCCGAGTGCCACCGGTGGCCGGTTCAAGGATATCAACATTGTCCGTATCGGTATCGAAAGCTCGGTTAACGTGGCTGTCAAGGACGTGTGTCTGGACAATATCGTCGAGCGCAAGGTTACCTCCGAGGCTGCACCACGTGGCGGTGACGGCAGTGACCTGGCCAAGATCCAGAAGGAGCTGGACGAGGTCAAGGATGTCATCAAGGACCGACAAGAGCAATTGCAGCGTGTACAGGGCAACGACGAAAGACGACGTGCCCTCGAGCAGGAGCTTCACACGCTTAACTCGAAGCGTACGAAACTCGGACAGGCGAGCTCTAAGGCGAAGGACGCTGCGCGTGATGCTACACGACACCTTGACGGTGCACGTCGTGCGGCCAAGGATGCGGTTTTGAAGGATGCCGACATCATCTGTGCCACACTCTCAGGTGCAGGCCAGGAAGTTCTGGCTCCCTACACCTTCGAAACTGTCATTATCGACGAGGCTGCGCAAGCCATCGAGATGAGCTGTCTTATTCCTCTTAAGTACGGCTGCCAGCGCTGTATCATGGTAGGAGGTGAGTCTTTCACGCTGAATCGATAACTGATACCAGATCCCAACCAGCTTCCGCCCACGACGTTCAGTCAGGAGGCCGAGCAGAACAAGTTCAACCAGAGTCTTTTCGTTCGCATTGCCCAGCAGAAGGGTTCCTTCATGCACCTACTGAGGTAAGTACAGGGCTTCATATTACGCTAACCTTCAGCATTCAGTATCGTATGCATCCGGAGATCTCTATTCTCCCTTCGAAGGTCTTCTACGATAGTAGGCTCAAGGACGGACCTGACATGGAGAAGAAGACTGTGGCTGTTTGGCACAAGAAGCCGATCTTCGGACCTTACCACTTCATCAATGTGAATGGTGTGGAATCCAGGGCCGGCATGTCCACCAAGAACAGCGAGGAAGCCCAGGTCGCAGTTGATCTCTTCCGGAACTTGAAGCAACAGTTCGGCAACAGGATCAACTTGGACATGCGTGTCGGTGTCATCACTATGTACCGTGAGCAGCTGAACGAGCTGAAGCGCAAATTCCAGGACGCCTTTGGTCGGCAAATCTTAGACACAATCGAGTAAGCTGCAGAGGTTGAAACTTTAACTAATCCCAGCTTCAACACTGTAGACGGATTCCAAGGCCAAGAGAAGGACATCATCATCCTGTCGTGCGTACGTTCAGGCCCCAACCTGTCCAGCATTGGTTTCTTGCGCGACTTCCGTCGTATGAACGTCGCCCTCACTCGTGCCAAGAGCTCGCTTTTCGTTATTGGAAACGCAGCTACTCTGGAGCGCAGTGATGCCAAATGGAAGACCATCGTCGGCGACGCCCGTGATCGTGGCCTGCTGATTGATGTGAGTTCTAGCAGGATTTCCAGGCTGACGCAAAGTATGCGCGGAACACGTTCTCCGGCAATATCCCTCATCCGAAGCCAATCATGCCGTCCGCTGCACCGCGCAGAGATTCCGGTCCCGCCAACGGTGTGAGCGCGAACGGGGCGAATAAACCAGTTGCACCTCAGCAAGTGCAAGGAATCAAACGCAAGCCGATGAGCGAGTCCAGCGATCGTCCGCCGAAGGCGATTAAGCGAGAGGCGTCACCCATGTCCTCGTCTTCTGCAATGCGGTCCTCTTCGCCCATGTCTGGTGCTCCACCTCCGCCCACGTCCACACCACCTCCCCTGCCTCATCCCGCAGGTCCTTCGGGTCTGCCTAGACCGGTTCCTACCAACTCTAGACCTGGCCCGCCCCCTCCTAATATGGGAGGAGCAGGACCAGGACCTTCTAGACCGCTTCCTCCCAAGCCTGCCGCCCGGGCTGCAGAGGACGTTTTGTTCATGAAGAAAAAGAAAAAGCCGAACCGACCTGCCACGGGCCCTCCGGTTGGCAACGTTCGCGCCACGATTAACAACCATCTTGCACGTAAATAGATAGACCGCATAGCTCACGCCGCAACAGTACTCGACTCTCTGTTTGTACAACCTACCCTTCAGTAACCCAGCATTTCATTTCAACACACAACCATGTCAGGCATTACATGGCAAGTTATACCCTCAATAGATCAGCACGTTATGCATCATACTGTAAGCAGAGGCAAGTTATGAGGAGGTGCAGAGGTCAATGTCTTAAATCGTATACGCGTGGCACCTGCTCATGAGAGCATGGTGGATGTGAATTAAGAAGCCGTGAGGAGCGTTTGGGCAATGGTAGAAGGGAGATGGACATGAAGAAACAGGGGAAAAATGAGGTTGAGAATTGGGAAGGGCGAGGACCGAGACGCTGTTGCGGGGCTTGGAGTTGCAGAATGAGAAATGCGGACGAAATAACAACTACTAATACAACCAGTGATGACTGCGTGAAACTGTGGGCATAGCTAGCGACGGCTACACGACGGCGGTGCTCCTACGCCCCGCTCGTCTCGGCGCGTCCGCTATTTTCTCCGAGGCTGTCGATGTCCGCTTCGTCTTCGGCGGGGCGGCGGCAATGGTGTTCGACGATAGCTCTCCTAGAGCGTCCCGCTTCGTCTTTGAGCTCGGGCTCGACTTGGGGCTGGAGGCCGGCGGGGTCGAGGTCGGTGTTGTGGCGCGGGGTGTGGTCGAGCGAGACTTGGCGCGTGTCGTGCTCGTGCTCGTGCTCGTCGAGAGCAGGTCGAGCTGTTCGTCGTTCAGGCCGATCTTTGCAGCGGAGCGGGGCAGAGCGCTCTTGCGCCGCACGCCCGTGTCGAGGATCCGCTTCCCGCCTAAAACGTCCTCGACGCCGACGCCGTCCGGCTTGCGCATCTTCTTCCGCAGACTCGGCTCCTTGTAGCTCACGCTCGTGCGCGTGCGCCGGCTCCTCCCTCCCTCCTCCTCGATTGGCTCCGAGTCGCGCGACGACGCTGACGCGCCCAGGTCCGCCCCCGCGTCCAGCTCGATCTCGACCTCCGGCGTCGCGCGCTCAGCCTCCCTGTCGATATCAATCGAGGCGAGGTGCGCAGCGATGTCCTTCACCTTCACGCCGAGACGGTTTCCTGGTGTCGGCGTGATTGTTCCGCTGTCGTCGATGAGCGCCTCGGGCCGGAACTCGAGCACAGATGAACCCTCCTCCCATGCCGATTCCTCCGCCTCCGGCGTCGGCTCACGCTCTATGGCGGGTTCCGGCTCGGGTGACGAGAGGGACGAGTCACTGTCCGGAGATGCTGGTCGGGGTAGCAGACCTGACTCTCGTCGGCGTTTTCGTGGAGGTGTCTGTTTCGGCGACCGCTTCGGAGACCCGTATGCCGTCTTCTTGAGGACTGGGAACTGCTTGAGCGGCAAGCTCTTCCGTCGCCGCATTGGACTCTCGCTCGGTTCTGAGACCTCATCCAGGATGCTCAATCCAACATTCTCGGCCGCGCTCGCTGCTGGTCGGGTCGCCATCGGGTTGATGAAGGTCCGGTCTGAGAGTTGCCCATTCGGTCGCGAAACCGGTTTGGGTGGAGAGAGCGTGTCGAGCGACCGCTTCAGCTGCGTGAGAGCCGGAACAGCAGCCAGAATGCCAGCCAATGCCTGACGTGCCGCTTCGTTCCTTACCCTGGCTGACTCCTTCTGCATTCGCTTCACCTGGTCGTGCAGTCGAGAGTTCTCAGCGCGGACCTCCAGAACCTCGGCCTGCAGCTCCTCGATCTGGTCTTGCAGGTTCCGCATCGCAGTCTTCCTGTTGATGTTGTCGGTGATGATCTCGCGGTTCTGTCGGCTGTGTCGTCGTCGAACTGCGAGGGGTCAGTACTCATGCTATGTTTTGTTCTGTGGCTGCTCTTCCACCCTGAGAATTGAAGTAACTCTGAGGGCTCGGTACGCACAGTCGTCGAACTGCTGCAGACGCAGTGTGGTGTCATCTACTGGCGGCACTGGTCCTCCAGACCGCCTTCTAGGCCCGGTATGAGAGGACATGGTGGCCGGGTGGTCGAATATGGGTGGTTGTGAAAGGATAGGTGACGCTCAAATGGTGGACGTCGTCCGCTGGGCTGTTGTTTTGGAAAGAAAGCAGGCGCCCACGCCAGCCAATGAGTGGCGGCGTTAGGACCATTTCGACCATGTGGCGAGCGAGGCTAGTGGTTTGTTTGGTTCCGCTATACCGCTCTATTGGAACATCAGGTCGTCTGTGCTTGCATGTGCTTGCATCGGATGGACTGCAGCATGCAGCATGCAAGTGTTGTGTAGATTATCATGACGTGCGTTACATTTTCTAGGTATACAAAGCTCTAGTACGGGCAAGAACGAAACCAAGTTGCCTTTGAGCTCGATCCTCAGTCTCGCCCTCTTATCCTCTCTCAGTCATTACGCTACTTCGGGAGCGTGTCAGCCAGGATGGTCTTGTTCAGCTCCTCCATAGGCATAAGGTCGCGCTCGCTGAGAAGGGAGAACTCGTCCACGAAGAGGAAGAAGTGGCGGTAGTTGGTGTTCAGGTGCGCTGAGATTGTCAGCTATTTCAACTCTTTTGTCGGTAGGAAGTTGTAACTCACCCTCAATACCGAGACCGCAGATCTGGTCGAAATGTGAGTGGTAGATGTGAGCATAGACACGGAACAGACGGCGTAGGATCGTCTTGGCCGTCGTCATAAAGTTGGACGGGAACTTGACACCGATGCGCTGCGGGAAGATCTTCTCGTCATCGAGCAGCGACTGCGTCCAGGTCATGAGAGCCTCGACGTACGCGGGGGCGGAGAGCGGGGTAGGCTTGCGGTAGACGTCTCCGTCCTCCCAGTAAAACTCGTACTTGGGTCCGGCGTTCATGACGTGACACTCGGTCGGGGTACAGAACTCGCTGATCGTGCCATACAGCATGTTGACGTGGTTGAAGAAGTCCACGACTGCGATGTTAGTTCAAAGCCAGGTACCGGAAGGCTGCTGCACCACCTCACTCACCATGGACAGCAATCCACTCCTGCAAGTCCTCTCCGTCCGGAAGCTGGACTGCGGTACGCAGGTTACCCGAGCCCTACCGGTTGTCAGCCTGTAGATCGTCTCTCATGTGTGCCGCACTCACGAGCGTCTGCTGAGCATATTGTTTCAGCTGCCACTGCTTCGTGCCCTCCTGGACCTTCTTCGGCTTGAAAGCTGGTATGTTAGACATGCACGCGCTGCAGATGGCTCGACGTACTTCGGGACTGATTGCTCTTTCTGCGATGGTAAGAGCTTGTTTACTCAATTTGGCACTGGTCAGAACTTACAAGGTGGAGAAAAGAGTGGACATGGTGGCGGAAGAGTGAGGTCTGTGAAGAGAGGAGCCTTTAGCAGTCGTTGTCTGTGGTCGTTCGTGGCGTCGTCGAGTTGCTGGTGATGGTCAGACGTGATGAGAGGCTGTTGTTTGTGTTGCCCTTTTCGACGTGACGGACTGGACTACAGGCCAGGGCGGCTCATTGGCAGGGATAGTGTAGGCACTTGCGGGCCAACGATTGTAAGGGACGAGTCGCGTGGCGAGGCCTCTGCAACGCGTTTGCGCGTGAGCCCACCCCGTCCGTTGCCCGTGACGTAAGTCTTAACTGATCCTCCCAGTTACTGTGTTTGTTGTTTCCTGAGCTTATCCTGAAATGGTCTGGACGCTGATGATGACCGGAAATAATCTCGACGTCGCACCAACTACTCCAACACTGTCAGCAGCTATGTCGACCCTCGCCACAGCCGACCTTGGGCCCTCAGACGACGAGGCCGATACCGATTTCGTCCCCGAGGGCCCCAAGAAGAAGGCTTCCCGTGTGGCGGGCCAAGCCGCCGGGTCGGGCGACGACTCAGGCGACGACTCAGACGACGAGGGTGGCGCGGAGGAGGTCAGCGACGAGCTCAAGAAGCTGCGCCAGGAACGCGAAGAGCAGGAGGCACTCGAGAGGAAACAGCGCGCCGCTGAGGCTTTCCGCGCCATGCTCGAGGAGGAGAAGCTCGGTGCTCCCCTCGGTGGCGCACCCCGAGTGCAGGTCGAAATGGTCGAGATCCAGCGACCACGTCGTTTCGCGGGCGAGACGATCTAGTGAGTAAGCCCTTGATCAGGATCTCCTCCAGCCTTCCTCGTGTGCACGCCACCATCTTCCAAAGGGCCTGGAACTGACAAACAGTGAAACGGTATGCCTTCCGAGTGACGACCCAGAGGTCATTCGTTATCAGCAGCAGCAGGAGCAGAAACGCCTCGCGAGCGAGATGTCGCCGTCCGGCTCTGGCTCCGTCACGCCGACACATAACGGCAACGGCCACATCGAGGCCGCCGCTGCTATTGCTGCGACTGAGTCGCCGACCAAGCGGCCCCTCCGCAAGCCGATGCGCAAGCGTCCGCGCCAGTCGCTCGAGGCCATGGCCGCCGCGATCGACAAGGGAAAGAAGATGACGACGCTAGAGAAGGTGAGTTTATATCATCTGCTATGGCTAACTCAACAGTCGCAGATGGACTGGAAGTCGCTCACATCGTCGGACAAGCACCTCGCCGATGAGCTTCAAGCGAACCGTCGGTCAGGCGGATACCTAGAGAAGCAGGCGTTCCTGGAACGCGTCAGCGAGCGCAAGGAGTCGTCTGCGCCGGGTAGCGCATCCTCGGGGTCGCGCCGCGGCTGACTCGATCGGGTCGTTCACTTCTTTCCACGAGCATCACCACGAGCATGAGCATCGCCTGGTTCCCTTGCAGCCCGCTCTGGCTGCCCGCAGCCACCACCTTGTATATTAGTCAGGCCAGTGTAAACGGGTTCTACCACTCCGCCTCCAGGTTCCTTGTTTTCTTTCGGGAGTGAGGGTCTATGCATACAGTGTACATTTCTCAGACTTGATATTGCAGTGTTTGCTTTGTTGATGCTAGTGGCGGGTTGGGGGAAGACTTAATTCTTCGGCGGGGCAAGCTTGTCCTTGCTCTCGACCCACACGGCCGGCATCTCGATCTCGGTCTCAACCGTCTGGTTCTCGCTTCGGTCAAGCATCTTGTACTCCTCGTCGCCGACAGAGGGCGAGTTGACCCACTGCCGCACCGGCGCCAGCAGCTCAGGCGTCATCCGGTACTGCCGGTACAGGTGGGTCGGGTCCGTGCCGGGCGGCAGCGTCTTGAGCTGGTCCAACAAGCCCGTCAGCATCGACACGGTCAGCGTGCCCGGAGGCGGCACGTTCGTGCGGTTCGTGTACTCTGGCCTGCGCGAGTTGAGAGTGAGCTGAGCGCCGACGGGCTGATTGTCAGTTATCCGTTCCCGGTACGTGCAACTGTAGTCCTACTCACAGTACGGACGATCCGGCTCGCGTCGTCAATAGCGACAGGCCCAAGGCGCTGCAGCTTCGACATGAAGTCCGGGTCCATGCCGTCCTTGAGGATTCCTGACGTCAGCTCACTACGCAGCAGTGATCTCACCCTCGTCCTTCTCGCCACTGAACGGCTCAGCCTCCCTGCTCTCCTTCTCCTTCTTGCCGTAGTCGAGGGCCTGTCCCGCCGGCTTCTCGGCAGCAGCGAGCGTCTCCGCTGAAGGGCGAACAGCCGCGGTTGGGTTCGCGTGAGCGCTCGTCGGTACCTTGGTCGGCAGGCGGCGTGCAGTCTTCGATGCTCCGGCTCCCATGTTGCGTGCGGTGAGTGATATTGCGGAGTGTCTGCGGAGATGAGCTCATTCTGATTTACAGGCTCATGGTAGTAAGGTACCAAGTCTGCGGTGGAGGTTGCGGATTCTTTCCCCATATAGTAATTTGCGTCCCTCGACTTTCTGGCCAGCGGAGGTGGCCTGTAATGTCGCTGAGTTTCAAGCCGATCGAGAGCTCGATCTTTTGACAACAACAACGAAAAAAGAGTGCCAGCCATGTCGTCCGAAACTGCTGGCCCCAGCATGCCAGCCCCGCGGCAAGAGGGAGCCACTGTCCAGAAACCCCAGTCCCAGCCCGAGTTCAAGGTTGACCCCGGTGCGCCTCTCTTCGTCGCGAAGGCTGTCATCGCTTCCGGCGCGCTCGGCGTCGCGAGCGGCGCGACGTACGGTCTCGTAAAGCGGATCGACCCGTTTCCGCCCGCCGTGTCGATGGGCACGAACTTCTTCATCGGCGGCCTCGCCTTTTTCGGAACGCGCGAGTACCTCGTCTCGCCCATCATCAAGGGCCTCAGGCAGCAGGAGGGGTACGAGCCGACGGGGACGCTGTGGGACGTGCGCACACAGCGCGTGCTCGACTCAGCTATCAGTGCCGGACTCTCGGGCGGTATTCTTAGCCTCCTTTTCCGTAAGCCTCATTGATAGCCATTAGCTAACAGCAGGTGGACCGCGGACGATCATTCCCGCCGCCATGACCTGCGCGCTCCTCGCGACCGGGGGACAGTTCGCCGTGAACGAGGTGCGCGTCGCGAGGCTGAAGTACCTCGCGCACAAGGAGGGTGCCGAGCTCCAGTCCCAGGGCCAGGAGGAGAAGCTCACGCCTGCCGGATCGACGCAGGACGTATGGGACCGGCCCCTCGACCTGACGCAGAGCATGCAGCAGCCGACCAAGACGGAAGAGCAGAAGACGAAGCGTATGGGCGACTCGGCCCTCTCGTCCCGCATTCTCGAGTACATGGCGTACATCATCCCGATCAAGAAGATCTCGGACGAGGAGTACTTGGAGCAGCTCCTGAAGAAGCGCGACGTCGTCAACTCCAAGATCACCAACATCGAACTTGAGCAGTATGAGATGTTCGAGCGGGAGCAGCAGGCCAGAGCAAAGAAGGCACAGGACAAGCAGCAGGCGCAGCAGGCGTAGACCATCAGTTATCATAGACTCAGCATTTCAGCATATAACTAGCATGACATTCAGTTCATTCATCTTCAAAAGACGTCCTACTATTTGTCGATCTACATATTTATGGGCTAACGACTGCACAAAAAACTGATTGGCGCCAGCCTAAAGGTGGTCCTACTGCTGGAAACGGTACTGCTCGCGCTCGCCGGGTACATCGGGAATGCGATCGAGAGGAGCGCGACCGCGACTGCGGCTACGCGCGGCAAGTCCCTGCCTACTCTCGATGAAGTCCTCGTAGCGGGCTGTGTACGACGGATGCCAGCGCGAGAGCGCCGGGCGGTTCTCGATGATATCTCCGAGAGCCCACTGGATACGAGCCTTGTCGAGGGCCTGAGGGTCAGCTCACAATTCACAAGCGTCGAAGCTCTTAGGTGGCAGGAGCGGCAGAGTCACTCACAGGGGTGGTCTCATTATCGGGACAGACCACGTAGAAGTCACCCTCCTCTAGGACCTTCTCGAACATATACTCGACGGTCTGCTCGGGCGTCCAAGCACCAGGAGGCTTGGGTTTGCCGTCGTTCGCACCCGAGAGGCCGGTGAAGACCCATCCAGGTCTGTAGGTTAGCACTGTCTAATATTGCGCAGCATCGAGAACATAGTGTGGCGTGCCAGATCGCCGCATTGTTCCTTCTGAGAAACGACGGCCCAGTCATCTGCGACAATCCCTCTGCAAACAGTAGTGGGCAGTGGGAAGGAGGAGAGGCGATGAGGTTGGCAAACTCGGCCTCACTCACATGAACAGGTGCGCGGTGCAGAGACACTCCTGCCCGGTATTGCGCAGCTCGTGGGCGACTGCGGTGTCAGCTCGATCGTCTTGGAAGGCACCTACGCTGCTCAGTGAACACCTTGACGGCCGCCTTGGACACGTTGTATCCCGCTTTCCCAGGCGGGCAGGTGATTCCCTGCTTGGATCCAGTGTTGATAATGACACTCTCATTCTCCTGCCGAGACATGAACGGCGCGAAAGCCCGGGCAACGTTGATGATACCGTTCATGTTCACGCCGAGGACGGCGGCCCAGTCTGACTGCAGATCCTTGAGATCGCGGTCCAGGCTGAAGGCTGGTGTCGGGCGCGAGATACCCGCATTGTTCATGAGGACCTGGCATTCCCCGTACGTGTCTAAGACCTGCTCGCGAAGCTTGACGACATCTTCGATATTCGAGACATCGCAGTGGACTGGCACGACGTCGCCGGAACCCTCCACCTCCTTCACTTCCTTGGCGGAAGCATCCAGGGACTGCGCAACGTCGACCATGACGATGTTCAGGCCATGCCGGGCAAGGTGCTTGGCGGCCGCGAGTCCGATGCCAGAGCTGTCATTAGCAAGTGTTGTTGTAGGATACGCCACGTGACCACGAAACCGAGCCAGCCACTGATAACATGCAGACTGGAAGAGAGGGGGATGTATGTCAAGAAGCCTAGAGCAACAAACGCTCGCCCTCTGAGCTGCTCATTGCTCTGGAAGACGTGGATTGGTGTGTGAGAGCCCAAGACGGCAACGTTGTGCCTGCTCTTGGCAGCCGAGATAGTGGAGGGTCTGGTCAGGACTCACGCTGCTCCGGTGATGACGGCGACGGCGCCGCGGTGGAGGACAGCCTTGCTGGTCGGGTTCTCAGGTTCGACGATGGCAGTGGTACTGAACATGGCGACAGAAGAGGCAAGGTATGTTGCGGAGGGAACAACTTGACTGTGTGTTGAGGTTGTGGGGGTGTTATCAATCTCACGGGTGGGCGAATTGACCGTCCTACATACAGACGAGGAAGACCAGCGCGGTGGTACACTGAACGTCACCGATCCAATGAACTGATCAGTCTGACCAATCGCATGGCGCAGTCGCGTGATAACCAACCATCCGGGCCCTATCAACTGCAGCCGCGCTGTTAACACTGCATAGCAACAAACCACGCACCCGCTGCGTGCACTCCTCGGATACTTGGGGGCTAGATCCATGTGCCAGCGACATGAGCGATCTCCACCTTCGAATCATGCTCGTCCTCACGTCTTAAAAAACGCTTCATTAGCGGTTGTTGATGCAGCGTCAGCACGTGCGGCTGTCTGGCCTGGGATACTGATCACGTCTGCTTGGTCGTAGATCATAATCAGCACAACCACGAAAACTGCCTGAAATATTAGCTGACCGCGTCTGACAATGCCATGTGATGGCCCCCTTTCACCACATCCTGGTACCCCAATCGAGCGCGGGGGTCATCGGCGAATCGAGCCTAATCGGTCTCACGACCAGTCCATCCCAGTCAGTCCTTGAGCAACAATGTGCACGGAATATACGCTCGGCATGCGTAGTAGAACCTCACCAACCTCCCACGTGCTGTTCTCATCCTCGTAGCTGCCGTTCCCATCACAAAAGGAAGGACAAGAGACGTTATGGCACGCCCGATGCACCTCGAAAGAGAGCGCAACCACAAACCTCGATCACCACTGCGCTGCCAATTGCCAATAATCAGACAATCCGTACACGCGAAAGATCGCATCTAGAAATATCGTTTGGTATCTAAGAGAGCATATATTAACCGGCTATAAACAAACCACTCACTTCCACTATCGCTTCCGCCATGAAGTGGGGGGACAGAGTCCCAATCTTGCCTTCACCCCTCGCAATCCCACCGTCACAAGTCACTTCCGCACTTTAGCCTGCCTCTTCGCATCGAGCTACCCGTTACGACCCCACACCATAGCATTCTAGAGTCATGGTCATGGGTACTGGGAGTGTGTTGACACACATTCATGACGCAGGTCTATGCACAAAAACAATTGTCGTAAATGAGGAATAGGCGGAGGCGATGAATGGTTGACTATGAGAAGGGTATCGAGACGCGGACCGTCTGTGGGGTGATAAGGTGAAGCCAAGGGGTAACCAGTCGGAACACAACGATTAGGGGTGCAGATGCAAATAGGCGACAGCAACAGTAGGCCAGGTATTTTTTGGAAAGAGACGCGACGGGAATGGAGATGCGATGTGCTGTGTGTTGTGATGTGCTGGTAAGGTGATGAGGGATCGCGTCGTCAGTCCGGAAACAACGGGAGGCGGTGAAAAGGACAGTGGAAAGGAGAGCGAAATGAGATCGTAGACGTCGTTTTCAGACTCGACATTGCTGGAAGAGATTCACCGTCTACCGGCAGCCACGGCACATGAGGAAGTTCATGAATCCGCCCCGACGCTCGGGGACGTAGTCTCCGTCGCGCTGCTGTCCAGGAGCTCCGGGCCTAGAGTTGTTAACATTCATTGGCGAGATGGGCTGAGCCGCCTTGTTGATGGTCGCTTTCTGCGCGTCGTATCCTTCGAAGCCGGGACTGTTCTGGTTGGTAGAAGCGAACGGGTGGTTCGAGGAGTGCTGACGGGTTCCTGACGGGGCGCTGACCCCGACAATAGCCTGGTTGCTGGCATTGGGCAGGGCAGAACCAGACTTGCGAGTTCCCCGAGAAGCATTGTTCCCACCTCCCGATCCGTTGCGGAGGCGGTCGACGCGGTCGCCACGGTTGCGGTCCCTCGTGGGCTGGCGCTGAACATCCGCGCTCGAGTGCGAAGTAGAAGCCTCCCATCCCTTGCCATTGTTGAGCAGGTTCCAGTCGTAGACCTGGTCGTCGACCTCGCCAGCGTTCTGAAGAGCGGTCAGGAAGAGGTCGCGGAGGAAGTCATAGTCGGGCGTCTCGTCGAAGGTCAACTTCCGCACGTAGCTGAGGTAGATGGCGAACTCGGGCGGGTAGCCCTCGCCAAGCTCGGCGATGGGGGTCGACTGCTTCTTCTCTCCGATCTTCTCGTACTTCTGCTTGTTGGTAGCAGCCTTGAGGCCCTGCCACGGAAGACCACCGCGGAGGAAGTAGAAGAAGACGTGTCCGAGGGCTTCGAGGTCGTCACGACGGGACTGCTCACGACCAAGGTGGGTGTTGATCGACATGTATCGAGCAGTTCCACTCAGGCTCTTGCGCTCGCGGTACGGAATGTGCTGCTTCGTCTTGGGGTCACGGTACTGCTTCGCCATACCGAAGTCGACGACGTGGATGACACCGGCACCCTTGGTTCCGGGACGTCCGATGAGGAAATTGTCGGGCTTGATGTCTCGGTAAATGAGGTTCTTCTCGTGAATCGTTTGAACACGGGTCAACTGGCAGGTCAGCTCGCCGGTCTTTCCGCACTCAAGGGTTAGAGAGCGGGGCACTCACCATCTGACGAGCGGTCATGCAACATGTCTTGACAGAGAACTTGCGGCCACACATGTCAAAGAGGTCCTCCAGCGAAGGGCCAAGAAGGTCGATAACGAGAATGTTGTGCAAGCCCTCCTGTCCGAAGTAGTAGACCTGGGGGATGCCCGCTGGGACTGGTCAGCCCATGCACAGCCACTACGCCCTCCGCTGTACTCACGACATCCACTCAGAATCTTGTAGCTACGGTACTCATCGCGGAGCTGTGGCGCATCCGACTTGCGAGGCTCCTGTTGGAATGTCAGCCATGGTCACCCGCACGGACCCGGACGTGCTGTCCTGACTCGTATTAGACACGCACAAACTTGATAGCGACCGTCTGGGAGTTGAGGAGGTTGGTACCTGCGGCGTGTGAGTGGATGCCCCGTCGATTGGAAAGGTGATGTGGTGTGTGTATGGGAACGGCGCGCGATTCTTGCTGGACGAAGCGGGCGAACGTCCTGAGACCCCTGCCGGATCCACGACGGAAGACGGCTGCGCATCTACATACCTTCAAAGATGACACCGAAAGAGCCCTCGCCAATCTTCTTGCCGACCTTGTAGTGGACGCCGACGATGTTGCTGGAGCTCGATGAGTGGCCGCTGCTGGAGAGGTGCGCGCCCGGGTTGGACGCAATCACATGGGTCGTGGCCATGGCGGTTGCAGCTGGCCGGGGGTGTCGGACGAGTGGGCGGAAGGCGGGTCGAGAGGGTGACGGAGGATAATCGAGACTGCGATGACGGAGGCGACGACTGAAGGATTAATGCGGTCGAGGAAAGAAAAGGAGGGTAGAGATGAGAACAAAGGAGGAAAGAGGAAAGAGGTCGATTGTCGAGAAGCAAGCAAGGTTGGATGAGGAGAGTTTGGATGGACAGACGGTTGAGTTGTGGGTATGGGTCGTTGGGTACGGGGGTAGGGAGGGAGGATAGTTAGGGATAGGAATAAGGGGAAGGAAGAGGGCTTGAGCGGGAAGGCGGTAGGTAATTGGTCTGTTGTGTGGTGGAATCGGCCTGTCGAGCTGTCAAGCTGTCACGGTGGGTCTACGCTCTGTACGTGCAAGGCTGGGAGGGGGCCAGAGTACAAGAGCAACTCGAGTTCTTGATCCCATGCAATGTGGGTGTCGCTTACACAGCGTGCGAATTGGTCGAGTTGTATTCCGACAGCACTCGTTGTAATGCGCCCCGGGGGCAGTGTTCGAAAAACTTTGAGATCGTGGTAGCGTGGGGTTCTGTGGGATCTTGAGAAGCGTCCCGAATTGGAGTCCCAAGTACGGCAGCACACGGAATCCAAGTCGCGCAGACTGAGACGACGCGCGTGCACGCAACGGTTGCAACACAATGACGGCGATGCGTACGAGCTGGCAGGCGACGAACACAGCGATGTCTGCGTATTGCTGAGGCCAATTCGCACCGATACGATGGACGTCGGTATCTGTGTGCCTTCTCGTTTCGCGCCGCCGCGCTGTCTGCTGAGCACATTCTGTGCCTCCTCGCCTCTTAGCACCCATACCGTGCAACAACCCGTGTGGAACAGAGTAGTTGTGCTCCACCAGACAGACGCCCAGCGCCTGGGCGCTTGGCTGTGTTTGGGCGTCAGACGGTCTGTACTGCGGCACTACAATGGCCATTAAATGCCAATGCACCCTCGCCATGGCTGACCGTGTCTCGTCCGTGCTTTATCGAGTTCGACTGCAACCTCACTTCTACGGGCTGTCAGAGCTCGTAGACCGTAGCCTCGCACACCTGATCTCCCGTCCATACGGCCAAGCGATTGCACTAAATGCAAGGGGCCGCGTTGTAGCGCTGCTCGTCTCGCGACCTCCCTCAATTGGAACTCCTACCAACGCCGCCGACCGGCCTTGACCCGCCCGCGCCCAGTGTGTCCGGCGCCCTTCCGCTGTTGACAGATCTGATGACAAACATAGCACGATGAACCCGACAGACCCATGCACTGCTCACGCTGCTATCCGCGATGGCCGCGCAGTACCTGCCAGACTGCAGGCTGGACTATGAATGGCGCATGAATCGACCTTGCTCATCTTGGCATGCTGGGATCCGCTGCGCAGCCTGATTCGTTTCGGCCGGTCGAAAAGCATGACCTGAATCCTGTCGGGTGGGATCTCCCATGCACCCCAGGTACGGAACGGAAGCAATTCCAGCCCAGCCAAATCGTGGCTGGCCATGGCTGAGAGGGCCAACGAGGCCCAGCACAGCTGGCGAGCCGATTCCCTCCCCTCTTAGCGCGATTTACGAAGACAGGGCTCGTTCCTTTGCTGGCCTGAGGCCCGGCCAGACCGGTCCATATGGCAGTCCCCCGTTCATGACGTAGTGGGCGCGTAATCTCTGCATTTCAACTGGGCACACGATCTCCTAATGAACCCGACTTGGGTATTATCGGGTGCAATTTCGCCAAGTACCGTTGTTCAACGGCGCAATTGCTGAGCGGTGCGCGATGCGGTGGCTCACGAACAACAAGAACACTCATGCGCACACTAGGGCAATAGAAGATTACACGGCGATCCATAAGGACTTACACAATGGGACAGTGAGCAGAGCCACACCCACGCACTGCCCAGAGCTGGTTACACCCAAACTCCCAGCTCGATCGCGAACCAGGACGCCGGAACACATTCCAGACTCCACCTCTTGTCCGTTTCGAGTTGTGCCTGGGAGTTACCACACGTCAAGCAGCCAGCCTCTAACGGATCGGAACTTCAGGCAAAGCTGGAAAGTGTACATGTCCATGCATAGTATACAAATCTAGTCCTTCTTCTTCTCAGTACATGTCGTCTTCGCCTCCTTGATCTGCACGTCGTCCTCCTCGTCACTGCTGCTTTCACTCGAGCGGTCGCTGTCGCTGTCACTCTCTCCCTTCGTCCACTCCTCGCCCTCCACCACGGGAACTCCACCAGGTACCGCGGCGTCACCCTTGACGTCGAACACGCCGACACCGAGGTCCATGGCGACATGGGACCCAGTGGGGTTCTCGATCGAGACGGAAGAGGGATCCTCATGAGCACGTGCGAGGAGGGCGTCATTCGAAGCTGCAAGTTGCGGGAGGAACGCTCGGGCGCGGGCCAGGACTGGGGTTAGCTGCAGGCAGACGAATGCAGCTCATTGCTCTGCCCCCTTTCGGCGCCCYCCCCCCCCCCCCCCTAATTTGCGCTGCGTATTGCCGCAGAGGATGAGGAGATTGAGGAGACTGAGGAGACGGGAGATTGGCCGTGGACGGGAGAGCAGGGCACCAGGAACGGATATGCGGGAGAGGGAAAAGAAAAGAAGAGATGAAGGGACTCACCATCACTCTGAGGCATGGCGAACGGCCGCGTCCTCTCCGTCGGCATCTGGACACCCTCGCTGCCTTTCTCCGGCTTGGTCATGGACGCAAACAGAGATCCTGTCGTCAGCTTGCGCGTCGACCCACCTAGCTACAGGCTTCAGGACTTACCGAGTCGGGCCTGCCGGTCCTGGTCACTCTCGACATCAAGCTTCACCACTTTCTTCTGCTTCTCCTCTTGTCCGGACATAGTGGCTAGACTGGGAGAAGGGACAGTTCAACAATCTCCTGTCAGGATCGACTCCACGCGACATTGGTACCGCACTCACGTGATGGGGACTAAGAATATGGGATTAATCCTAGAATAATGGTGCAGGAACAAACAGGTGCCGCTCGTCACCGTTGTTACGAGCCTCCGATCAGCTCACCAGTGAGGTCGCTACGACGTCACGAAAACAACAACAATCGCGTCGACCCCGCTCAACCACCGACTCGACTCTGCACGTCCAGTCAGTCTAGACGCCCTTTCCGCGTGGGCCAAATTTTAGCAGAGCTAGGAAAGCCATCAGCTCTGGAGCCGCGGTGGTAGTTGCCCTTCATGTCTGCGCTCGAAGGATTTCGTGATCGTGAGTCTCCGCTGACATCACGTCGGTGCTCAGTGTACCTTGTATTACTGTCGGAATCGACTTGCGAGCAACTGGTCCGACCTGTCGCATCATGAAGCAGCCAGTCGGATTTTGGAACAATCAGAGAGGATGGGATAGCTAACGACCAGAGTTGGTACAGGTAATCCTGTATGATGGCCGCATCATTGTGGTGAGTGCTTGAACTCTCTCGCGATCCAAGAGCGATGAGGCTGATTGACCTCAGGGCAGGCTAAAGGGCAATGACAACTACTGCAACCTGATTTTGTCGGACAGTGTCGAACGAGAGTACTCGGCGGACAAGGGGGTCGAGATGATCTCACTAGGGCTCTACATGATCAAGGGCGACAACGTGTGAGTTTGCAGAGAGGCTAGCATCTCATGCCAGTCTGGGCGTATGGCGGGCTACACCGGTGACGCCGATGGCGTTCAGTCACTTTGAAATGCGATGGGCTTGCCGCTAAAGCGAATGGCGGCAACATCGGCGTTCACGGAATGTCTTGAGGCGGCGTTGACTGTTGGTCGTCGGCCGACTCTGCAGGCTCCTAGGTCTATGCTGATGCCCACTTCAGAGCTCTCATCGCCGAGGTCGATGAGGACAAGGACGGATCTTTGGACTACTCGGAAATCATGACCGACCCGTTACCGGAGATCAAGTACTAAGGTGGCATGATCGTCGGCCGACCGATGATCCTTCAGTGAGATCTTCCCCACCTCGCCTCGAAACACGTCAGAACGTCGAAGAACGTCGAAGGCATCTGCATGTCAACCTCCTTGGCAAGATGAAGCGCTCAATTGCAAGGTTGAACATGGCTCAATCCGGATTTGAATCACTCGCATATGCATGTACAATTACCATCCTAAGCATAAGGGCGCCCGTGGGAACATGCCTCATCTTAAAGTTGTGGGTGGCTTCGGACCAACTATCCGTGTGCAATCGGACTTTCCCAGCAAAGCTACTCCTAAGCCGATGCCACAATACATGACTCATTGATCAGTGTGCGACGGCGCCGTGCAAGCGTTGGAGAAACAGGGAGGGAGAGCTCGAGACGTGGGAAGACGATTGGGGATGCAAGCCAACGTGCTACACCAAAGACGCGCTTCACCTCTTGCGCCGCCTCAGACCTCAACATGGCGAGCAAGTAGCTCAATCTTTCGGGATCTTCTTGTAGTTCCAGACGGTCCAGATCATCCGTGTCTTCAACCCTAAAGCATTGTGAGCTCGATTGCGTTGCAGCGTGAGATAGTAGACGAATCGAAGCGAGTGCGAACTCAATTTCGACGTGATGTCGTTGGCTACATTGTATTTCCGGGGGAGATATGTCCGCCTCTCGCACCTGCCGCTGCTAACTAGCAAGCTCACGCCTCCAGACTCCCACGAAGTACGAGCTTCCTACCGAAAGTCATGCACGTACGCAGGTCAGTCGTATGCCGGTGCGGCAGCGATAGCGTGAGAGACGGCAGCTGAACGCAAGGCCCCGATAGACCAGTGTACGTTTATCATGGCATTGCATGTGCGGCACATCAGTTTCAAGTTGTGCCGGGTCCACCCCCAATCAGGCGAGATAGGGAGGGGGACCGTCATGTGTCGCCTCGATGCAATTTGGATTAAGCGTTTTGCTTTCGACGCGCAATATCATGAATGCAGACGCCTGGCACGAGCTGACACAACGGTGCACATGCTACCTTTCGCCTCGCGTATTGCTCACAGGCACTCCAAACTCCCAGACGCAAGCTGCACTGCCTAACAAGCGTACTTTCCTAAAATGCATTTAGCGGTTCACCCGAGTGATGTTTCGAGCTTCGCTGAAGAGTCGGGACAGAGTTGGGACCTCGACGGACCTCAATAAGTAGAACGGGCGTGAGTTGGCAGGAACGAGCGAGTTCCTACGTCGTCCTAAGAGCGCGTCCTATGAGCGACAGGAACTGCAGCCTGTGAACGGGCAACCAAAGGGACGCAAACGAGAGGGAAGCTCACAGTATGTCCAGGAACAATGAAATCAGACACGAATGCAGACGTCAGGAGGGTCAGGACCAGGACCCAGGATCGCCAGGACGCTTCGAGCCACCTCTGAAATGGACCTCACGACAGGCCGAGTTTCATCCTGAAGCGGACCCCGCATGTGCGGACGTGAGGCTGGAGACTCTGACACGAAGCTCTGCGAGCGTCGTAAGCTGCCTTCTGCGCTTCTTGCATTGTTGACAGAGTCTGGCCCTCCGGAAAGTCTAGAAATGCTGGACAGGCACATCGCACAGCATCCGCTGCTATGGCGACAACGAGCCTCTGTTTCGCCATCCATTCAACTTGCGTCGGATCCGTCGGAACCCCAAAGTTGCAACGCCGCGGCTGCCCATCTGCTGAGTTTATCTGGAATGAACGCCCCGTTGCCCGTCAGATGACGGGAAGGTGAGCGGAAGCGAAGAGTGCGCTGCACACGTGCAATCATCCCCGCGCGTATTCTTCTTTGTGGGAATATTAGCCAGCCTTCAGACATGAGGGAGATCCCACCGCTCCCAGCGTCCCAGACAGGGGGTCTCAGAAGGGGGGGGGGGGATCGGTCCGGAGATTGCGGTACGGCACCACAACGGCAGGACGACGTGCCACTGCAAGAGCGTCATCCCCACACTACCCCGGACCAGTGCAGAAGACATCGGCCCGAGCTTATTGAAGGGCATCCGAACCACCCGGTCTGGCCTCGCTAGCAGTGACTAGTCGCAGTTCCACAACACCCGGCCGGCACTTATGTGCTAGTATTCCCAGACGGTGCGACTGTCTTGACGCCACATGTCGCAGCTGCGGCGCTGCCGAGGAGGCGTCCCACGGTTGTTGAAAGCTGGAATAGCTTCATGAAGTTAGTCACGAACAAGGCCGATACGGCTCCGGTCGCACTTCTGACTTCGGCCCACGGCCGACGTCAAGTCCATGTGACCCGGATAGCGGTTGTGTGTCGTCATCGCTTCGAGACCGCAGGTGCTGTAACAAGAGGGCAGTAGCGCAGCACCTCTGCAGCTCGTTTCGTGCTTTGTCCCCTCGGTCTGGAAGCCTATGTGCAAACTGAGTCCCATAAGCAGGCACAAAATATTGGCCATGAGCGCGCAGCCGGCGGTTGGAGCGGCATGTCGCCAACGAACGCCGTGAGCATGCACCATTAAGACGGCCACAGCCGGCTCAGCGTTGAGCTGCCAGCCAAACCTAGCTGGGCTCCCACGGTCCCCGCGCCGCCCCAGCGCGCTCTCACGACTGCGACTGACAGACAGAAGGCCGTACCTGATGATACCTGGCTGGATGGAAACTTTGTTTCTGGGCGCTTGCTGCAAGAGGCAATTATCACGTACCCATCACGTACCAAGCTTTTGCCTGATCAAGGGAGAGTTCTGGCCATAGATTACACTATAGTCCAGTACTTCCCAAACGAGCAATTTTGGCTTTAGCATTAAGAGTATTCATAATAATCCATCTCTTACCATTACAACGGAAGGCTGAGGGTGTAAATGCTGGTTTCGAGAGCCTCAACCGCCTCAAACCGGCTTGTTCTCCGTCGTCTGCGCCGTGTCTTACTCCCCTGCCGCCTTCAGCGTGGCCGTGGTCAGCCTGACAGACTTTGCGCGGCTCCTGACAGCCTAGCATGCCAGCAACTGTTCACAAGAGCTCGACCCATGGACCCTCCGTGTCCTTCAGATGGAATCCTAGCTCATCCTTGATCGTTCTGGCCCAAAGGGGGCTGTAGCCCTAAGACTCTAAAAACTCCTTAGGTTCTAGAATCTCGAACTCAAGATCTGCAGATAGCGAAGTGGGGAGGATCAGACACTGTACAGAGTTGAGGGGAAGTCGTCGGCAGGCAAGTACAATATGTTACGCAATATACGCGCCGGTTGGAGTAGCAACATCTGCAACTGATCTGCCTCAGATATGGAGCGTTCCCGGCTTCTAGGTCGAGGCACCGAGAGATATGCTCTCGCCGCGGTGAGTGCGGCCCAGCCCGCCCGCTGCTGGACGCCTTAAGAGGAGAACCCGATTCCCGTCTGCATTTGCAAATGCCATCATGATGCCAACATGTTTCGGTACTCTCGGCTGGATGTCGGGATCTTCCTTCTGCGTCGATAGCTCCAACCGCCAGCCTTCTGAGCTAGCAGCTAACAGCGCTGTCTCGTGATTGGAGTGCCCGGGTGTCAGCCAGAGGCGTGATTGAAACAAGAGCGGGCCTTACGGGCAAGATGCCGATATCGCATTGAGCTCGCTTGGGCTGGCAGATTGAGCGCTCGATAAGAACAATGCCGGATCGCCTGGCCTGCGGAGCGTAGAGCAAGCAAAGCAAAGGGGGACAGGGGCTGCAAATTGTGGGCTGGCTGTTAGACTCTGAGTGTAACAGGTACGAGATCGTCTCGACGTGTGTTCCTACGTTGATGGTTAACTCTGTGTCTGGCGTAAAGAGTTGTGTCAAAGGCAGAGGAGAGGGGAACGTCAGGGACGCGCCCAGTACCCGAGGGACGGACCGGGACTAGCGAAGTTGCCTCAAGGGCGGAAGACGTCCACAAAGAAAATTCAGGGTTGGACGCACTACCGCCGAGCGTTGGCGTCTCTTTTTTCGACCTGATTGGACCTGACTCGGCGCAGCTGGTCAGAACCGCCAAGGCTGATTCACCATCAGTCCATCAACATCGCTGTATCGCCCGATTCAGCGGCTACTGTGGACCACGAGAGAGCTTGTCTCGTACTCTCGTTGACTGCGGCGGCGCTGACGAGCTCTGCGCCTCTGCTTTGGAAGCTAGTACTTAATCCACCGCAACCCTGAGACCCTATTAGGTTTTCCACCCACACGCCCACACGTCTCAGGTCTGATAGCACCGCAGACCACCAGCCAATCAGGGTGCTTCCCTCACGCGCTGTCTGCTGGGCATCGACCAGACCCGAAGGCATGAAGCTGGTGCTGGCCACCCGCTGCGCTCCAAAGCTTGAGCCCCTCTAGAACTGACGAGGTCGAGGTCTCGCCTGGCTCTGACTCTAGCTTTAGTTCGTCCTCGTGGCCGACCGACCTGGCCGACCTGACTGGTCCTGTGAGCCCTGTGGGTCCTGCATCTGCGGCCCTGGCCGTCCTGACTATCCTGACTGTCCTGTCCTGACTGTCCTTCCCTTGCCTGGGTGCCCTTGGCTGCACTGCACTCCTCTCCCCTCCCACTCGGCCCCTCGTGGCCAGCCCAGTCGAGCATGCATGACCAGCCTCGCCGCCTGAGCCTGCATCCTTCCCCTATCCGGCGCTGGCGCTGTCGTCCTCCCCTCTCTAGTCGTCCTCCTGCCTGGCTTGCCCAGCGTCCATCGCTCGCTCACCACCCATTGCCCTTGTACATTACCTCTCAGCTTCCGCTGCCGCCCGCCGGTTTTTGGTCCACCCTACTCCTTTTTCCCTTCCATCTCCCCATCCAAGTCGACTGCCCTCCTATCACCCATCCGCCTTCCTCACGCATCTTTGTCAGAATTGTCTGCACGGATTGTAGTGCATCCACACCTCCCTACCGCACCGCCCTCGAGTCACGACACACCTACCCTTCCGATCCTTCCTCCCTCGGCCTCGGTGTCAATTCAGATTCGAAAGCCCGAAAAATCGACGCAGTGTTCGTCTCCTCAGTCATCCATCTGGACGCTCGACCGCTCGACCCTTCCTCGTCTGTTCTCGCCTTCCCTGCACCAGCGCTGTCACCCGCTCACTCCTTGCTCGCTTCCTCCATTTCAAGTTTTCAACTGAACAGTTGTATCTCGCGACCCGCGCCGCCACCCCCTTCCATCATCTGGCCGGACTTAAGCGACGATTGGTGAACCAAATTCTATCTTTTGATCTGACCGACAGGACGTCCCGCTGCGCTGGACAGGTCACTCTGGAGATCCACGCCCAATAGCACGGAGCGTCCCGCTAAGCATTCAACACGATACCTGGTGCACGGCTTGTACCGTCTTCCCTGTCCCTTTCGACCATCGACCAGCACAGCTCTAGTCCCAAGTAGTGGGTATCGTTCAGGCATCACGTACGCCGTATCGACAGCCCCTCCCCTCTAAAGACCGACTTCTCGACTTTCTTCTTCCGCCAGCGCACTCGAACAAACCGTCTGTTCGGCCGGTTGCTGCTCGTGAATTGGTCACCACCACCGTCTCGAGGATTCATTTAGCACGCCTTTTCGCGTTCTTCGCCCCAGCTACGTGATACGCGTGGTGCGTGCGTCGCAATCCAACAAGCGTGTAGGAAAGGAAGCTTCTCTGCAGCCTCACGCCCGTCACGACGTTCGGAAGCAGTTAATCTCCTCGACCGCTCTCTTTCGTCTACACGCGACGCCCTTCATCTTGGTATACGTCCGCCTTCCCTACGGTTTACGCCACCTGTAGCCTAACCGAACGGCCGCCCTGCTACTTTTTGAGTCAAGTCTCACCCCTCTGCAGCGACTGCTAGGACAGAGTCGCTGTGTATCGGGGCTTTTCGGTGAGTACACGCACGAAATTCACGGTCTGCTTGTCTGTGCACGGTTCGAGTGCTGGTAGGTGCGCAAGGGTCGTGGAAGGCAGATGTTCCCGTCAAGCTGCTGCGCAGCGCGAGATGGACTGGCTGGGCCCACTTGCCGGCCTGGCATTTAGGGCTCGCGGCACATACCACATCCTCTCGGTTGATCGGTTGATGGAACGCGCAGTGGGTCGCACCTTTCGCCTTGCACGGGTAGAGGCGCAACTGCGACAGGCAAGGTGTGGACCAAGTGCAGAGGTGGACCCAGCTCCGAAAAGGACTCCATCATAGCTCTTGCTCTTGGAACCTCTCCCAGTCGATTCGGCAGATCTCACACACCATATCTACAGGTCACACAGGTGACGCTTGTGAGGGTCAGAGATCTAGTGACAGCCAGCGCATCCACCTCGGTTTCGACCGTTGGGAACCTTTTCCCGAGCTGTGTGGAAGCGTTCACTCCGCTTTGTGCGCGGTCCTCGTTACTGTTAATCCTGCATGCCAAGCAGACTGACGTGAACATTGCGCGCATTGGCATTCATACTTCCTCGCTTGACTTTGATGTCGGTCCCTCACTCGTCTCCTCCATTTCCTTCCGATGCCTCCGACCCAGCGTCGACCCAGCACCGCACGCGCACATAGACGACAGGTATCACGACATTTGCTGACTCCGCTCCCCAGCCTCGACTCGCTTGTAGCTTCGGTATCCTCAGCTGCGAACCCAACCACCATTTCTGCTTTTACCCATCCTTTGGGGCATAACCCCCAATTCGGGTCAGTCCATCACGACAACGTATTCTATCCGGACGCCCCCTATCAACTTGATGATCCAGGAGCGTCCTGTGCCGTGAAAGCAGACGTCTGGATTGGTGCTCAACTTGACACACCACCTTCCCCCGCCACGTGAGTCAAGCCTGGTCAATCAGTCACTGACATTGGCAGAATAGACTCGCAGAGCGATTCTCAGACGGGGGGCGACTATTTCCCCCCGTCCGAGGGGTCTAGCAGCGAATCGCCTGCTGCCCAGAGGCATCAGCAAGAACAGCAGCAACGACAGCAGCAGCAACAGCCAACGCGACCTGCCAACTTGAGCCTCAACATCTCTGCCCTTCCCCCAGCCCTCTCATTCTCTGCCGGCATGTCTCCAGCGTCGTTGGTCAGCACAAGCGCACCCTTCACCGACGCTACCAGCCTGTCTCTGGTTGGCGATCCCTCTGATGACTACTTCCGATTTACCGAGGCTTCGATAGCCTCTGCTGCAAATAACAGCGATCAGGCATCAGGTGCCGCACTTCCCTTTGCCCCTCAGATGAACGGCCAGCAGCAACAGCAGCAGCCGCAGTCTGCGACCCAGCCCCGGATAAACACCAGCGTTAGCATGAACCAGACGCCGCAAGCTCCTTTGACCGCGCCGTCAACAACGGGTACCTTCCCTGGTTCATATAGAGTTCCGGCATCTCAGCCGACCTCACCAGTCCGCATGATGCCTTCGGCTCAGCAACTCCGCCAACGGTCAGCGACGACCTCAATAGCCGGAGATAACGGAGCGCCTCAGTTCTCAAATGGCGTTTCTCCGAATGGCGTCTCGGCTGTCCCGACGCATCTGTCGTTCACCGCTATCCATGGTGGCTCAGGTACAGCCTCGCCGGTTGTTTCCACGACCCCTGGAGGCGGCGACCATGCAGCGTCCCAGGTGGCTGTGGCTCTGGGAGATGTGTCAATGGAAGATGTTTCTCAGACGACACCCTCTCGTCCTAGCCATAGCCGCCACCCTTCCGCGAACCTACTATCCAATGCGCCTAACCCGAATGTGGCTCAACAAATGAACCCAGCGGTGCCTACCGGAAATGACATTGCGGAACGGTTGACAATGGAACGGTTGACGATGCTTGACACGTGAGTCTTTTCTTCACTCTTGGATTATATCTGCAGGCATTTCCTTTTCACTGTTCGTGTTTGCTGACATTGAGCAGTATCGTCAACCAGGCTCAGAACGCGAAGGAGGCTCTGCTTCGCGGCGAAGGAGAACGAATTCCCGAAGCTCTTGGACAGATCAGCACGCAGCTCGAGATTGCCAGCGATCTTGGTATGGCTCCTGTGCCGACACCTCGAGAGACCACGCCAGGATCGAACGGACAGACGATATCGCCCATGAATTACTCACCAACCCCTCAACAGCAGACGATGGCCGCCCCGAACTTGGCCGCGGCCGCGCCTGCTCTGGCGAGCATGCTTCCAGTCGCTCAGCAACAGCAACAGCAGCAACAGCAGCAGCAGCAACAGCAACAGCAGCAGCAACAACAACAACAACAGCAGCAGCAGCAACAGCAACCGCATTCTCAACCCCTGAGCGTCGTTACGACACCGACAGTCACCTCCCCGGTTTCGATGTCCGCAGCCGCATCGAGCATGATGCACCCTACACCCATCTCCGCTCCGCCGCTTGTCCACTCACATTCGTTCCCGAATGCCCATCAGCTCCAAAGCCAGGTACACCAGCCCGTCCAGAATTCCACGGTTCCTACTACCCCGATCAACGGAGGTGCCAACAACTTTGCGGGAGCAGTCGGTATGCACCACCCGCCCGCGATCTCCTCCCCTCTCGCCGCTGTTCCACCTTCCCGCGGTCAGTCGCCCCAGAATGGCCAGTGGATGCCTGATAACAGCGCAGCCGTCATGGCAGGCATGGAACAGATGGTGCAGGCTCAAGCGCAGGCGCAGGCCCAAGCCCAAGCCCAAGCGCAGGCCCATGCTCAGGCACAAGCACAGGCCGCCCATCAAATCGCACAAGCTGCTCAAGCAGCCCAGGCTCAAGCTGTTGCACAGCAGCAGGCGGCTGCAGCTCATGCCCAGGCCCAGGCTCAAGCCCAGGCTGCTGCAGCGGCAGCTGCCGTCGTTTCACAGACCCAGCAGCAACAAGGTCAAGGTGACGGCCAGAAGTCACGCCGTTCTTCTGTCGTTGAGCAGCGTGCAGACGGACGTCCCATCGCGCGTGCTCGTTCCTCTTCTGTTGTGAAGCCTGGACACGCCTTGTCTATGTCGACGTCTATGCCGCCGTCGGCTTGGCAGTCGCGCCAGGGTTCGCCGGTTGACGACGACGACGATGACGACGATGACGGAGGCGATGATGACGACACCCAGCCCCGCCGACCCAAGCGACGACGTTCATCAGCTGGCCCCGAGATGGCTGACGTCGGAAATACATCTGGCGTTGTCATCTCGGACGACATCCGCGCTCAGCTCGACAAGATCTTCAACGAGTTCCTGAACAAGGTCTGCTCTGATCTTGAGATGTGTGACAGCAAGGGCGAGAAGATTCACCAGGTGCTTATGCCCAAGAAGATGCAGCGCCTCGACGAGTCTCCGGATTACCGCCCCTTCAAGTTCCGCATCCAGGCATTCACCAATGCGTTCCACGAAGAGCTGCAGTCGCGTGGTATCACCGAGGAGACCATGTCCATTAAAAAGGTCAAGGTCTATCTCTGGCACCAAGAGCTCATCTCGCGTTTCAATGCCGACGGTAAGAAGGCCAAGTCTAAGGGCAACCACATCTGGCACGTCGACGCGAAGAAGCTTCCGGGTGGCGGTTGGGTGTTCCGCCCGTTCAAGAGGCGCATCATCATCCTCCCCCAGCCTGTCGCCATCATCAACCATCGGTACGAATGGGAACCCAAAATCTGGGACCCCATGGCTCCGTCTGCCAGCATCAAGCCGACGTTCTCGTCTCCTCCGGGTTCGCTTCCCCCTTGGTTGCGCTGGGAGGACGGAACCAAACTCGCTGGTGTTCCCGACTCCTTGCAGCCCCCTGTCCAGGTGCTGGCCCGTGCTGAATTCATCGACGGTGCTGGCAACCCTGCGACACTCGAGACGCAGTTTGTCATTCAGGTGGCGGCTATGCCAGGCAATCCGGAGCCGATGCCCTTCACCGCGGCGCCCGTTCCCGGAATGCACCCTGCCACCCAGTGGTTGCCTCCTGGAGCCGAGGGATCAATCGACATCAACGCCATGCACCAGAACATGATGTTCGGTGGCCAGATTCCCGGACACCTCTACCCTCCTCCTGGCCCGAACGGCTTCGGTGCCTAAGCCGAGGATCACCCTCTTATCTCATCTCCTCTACCTCTGCCACCCACCATGAGTGCCCCTCTGCTCGAGGGAAGCTCTGGTTGTTTCTTTTCTCCAATTTGGGTATGATGTTCAAGGGTGTACAAGTGCCTTCTTCCTCATATATTTCTAGACGACGAAAGAGCGATGCGCTCAACCAAGAAGAAATGTTTGATCAGAAGAAAGTTTAAGAAGTCGTGAAGTGACGATGCTATCTTGGTTTTCGACGGCGAAACTTCTCTTCGTTCTCGCCACCTCTTACCTTTTCTTTTCTATCCTTGCTCTTTTTCTTCCCGTCATGTGGCGACTGACGGAAGAGTCAAAAGACTCGGCGTGGGCGTGCGCCGGGTCATGCGGCGTGTCCTGCAGAATGCATTGGTGTACAAGTTCTAGCTAATGTGCTGTAGTGTCATAGACGCTGACATGTCCGGTTCCGGCTAACAAGGCGCTAACGCGATAAGTAACATTGCTCACTCCCAGGTCTTGACTGCTCCACACGGAACACGTACGTACAACACCATCAACATGCGCCCAGCATATCCCTACCCGACCCTTGAGACGATTACGGACGTGCTCTTCGTCGCTGGCATCGGCATTCTGCTGACAATCAGGCTGAGGCGATACCTCCGCCCATCATCTTCCGTGAGTGTTTCATCCGGTCCCATTCCGGCCCTCTTACCTCTCCACTTCTGAGTAGATTTCGATCCCCCGTGCATCTACTCATCCATTATGAAACCCCAGCTGACTTTCAGCAAACCGAGGAAGCGACACAGTGCTGCGGATACGTTATCCTGTGTTCCAAGGGCAGTTCGCGCTCCCCGTCCACGCCATGGAAGAAGGTCCACTTCCCCGGTGACGCGGGATGTAGGAAGGAACTGCGCGACCTGCGTGTCGAGCTCTTGAGCATCGTGGAGCGGATCGACAAGGCGCTCGAGGCATAGCCTGGCCTCCTCCGCTTGATGCCCACCGGAAGATCTGAACGATGCTCATCTTCAGAAGGAGACAGCCTCGCAGTGTAACGGGGTTAGGAGGACTCGACAAGATTGGAACCGGATGAGTGTAGCATAGGATGACTGACATGCAAGCACTGGCAATGACCAGTTACCTGGCACGAGGAATGTCGACTCGACAACGTCCGGACGTTCCTCGTACGCGACTGAATGTACAGGAGGCACGAACGGCACGCACGGCCGACGGATCCGCAGCCCGCAACGCGACCACGACCGCGTCGACGTGTCAGCGTGTCAGCGTGTCAACGTGTCAGCGTATCGATGTGTCAACGCGTCGACGTGTGCGCGGTGTGAAGTGCCTACCCTGCCGCGGACAGGCAATAGACCGTAGACGGCAGTCGACTGACTGCCGGTGAGGGCGCGCCCCAGCACTCATTGCGAGCGCATTCAGTGCATCGAAATCATGCAACACTCATTCACATAGACTCCGCCAACCGCTACGTCACAACATCACTGAGCCGGCTAGCACCACTCACATCTCACAACATAAGCACCATTGAAGAATGAAAAGACGGCGCAGCTGGCCAAAATCCAATCGACCCATACACTCAAGTTTAATATCTCTCCTACCAAAGACAGACTACGTCTCGTACTGCTGAAAGACTCCAAATGAGGTTTGCATTCCGGCACAGCTCAATTGTGTGGGAGTATTGCCTGTCAGTCTGTGGGCAGGAGGACTTACTTTCGGGCTGACTTCCACTGAAGACGTGTCGTGTCGCACCATTCAACTTTTCACAGAAGCACAGAACTCGATGCTTCTGGATGACAATGGACGATCAAAATCGACGGCGATTGCTTTTGCGTCCTTTACACCCACAAAGCTGCGGCCCTAAAATGTCGTAGGTTCGCCATCACAGAGTAGTAGACTAGTTCGGGCTGGTCTCCACCATGAAGGCATCATGCCAAGCCCTCCTCTCATACGATCAACGATCGGCGATCGACAGCGCACACGACACATACGCACCAGGCGTGCCCTGTGATCTGCCATGCTGCGAGCGTCGGAGCTCGGATCGGGCTGCTGCGCTTCGGGATAGCAATCGGGATCCACACTGCGGCTTCTGCAGCTGCTGCGGCTCCGGCGGCCCTTCCGCCCTGTGGTCTGCGGTGCGGACGGAGGCAGGGAGTCAAGTCGGGTTGCCACTTCGGGATACCTGGTCGCGTGCCAGGGTACGTCAGTGCTGCGCGCTGCACACAGTCGCGTCGATCAGGACATCAGGATTGGAGTGGATGGGCATGCTTAAGAGGTTCCCGGACGTTCGGGATAGGGAAGGAGGATAGTCAGGGAGCATGGGGCACCGTCCCCGATGCTGCGGCGTCGGATGAGCATTGTGGGAACAACTGCCTCATTGTGGGATATGCGCCCAGAGTCATGCGTACAGACGCATGGGGAAAGCAGTTGATGTCAACGGCCATGAGCTATCAGGTTGGTTCAGGCTGTGGGCGCTTAGAGGGTTCAGATCTGGGCAGCATGTGATTAGCGCTGCGCGGAGATCGTTGGCCAACATCAAGTGTCCTCCTCGCCGCTGCTGCTGACATTGCTGACACTGCACTGATCACCGATACACTGCTAGCAATAGACTCTTCGTACAGCTGGCATTGCACTTGAGACCGGTCTCCATTGCCCATCCCGTCTCCCAGCTCAATTCACAACAGACACGCGCCCTCCTCAAACTCCTCATGTTGGAGTCCAAACCCGGTGATCGAAATGCGCTCGGCGGACGACAGACCCGACGATCAACCACCTCCCCTCCACACACCCACAGGAATTGTCATGAGCTGATGAACCGACTTCGTTGTGAGGCCATCCTTCACATTTCGTCACAGCCAGTTACCCCCGCCTTGGATGGTTATGCTTTCCGCGTCGCTGCATGTTCTCGAACGTCATCAACCGTTCGAGCCCAGTCCAACTCCACCCCTACCAGCTTCAGCGCACCGTGAGTTATTTGCGTCCATGCTTCCTTCGTCGATCACACTTCATCATCATTCCCCGATCGGAGCACTGCATTCCATCATTTGAGTGGCCCTTTGCTTGTTGCGAATGTCAGTGGAGCCTCAGCTGTATCAATGGGCGGTGGACGCAGCATCTGTGACCAGAACACTAATGGTCTTCCTCGTCTGTGTGACGGCCACTCGTCTTCCATCGGCGACTAGTCTCCGACATCGTGCGCAGGGCATCAGCGCCCTGCCCGGTCTGGACCTCCCACCGGCACCAGCCTAACCAGCTCTTTCGAATTTCCGTTGCCGCCGATGCGCGCCAGTTGCGCTTGGAACCGGATGACATTTGAGATGGATCATACTACCTCGGGAAGGCAACGGCCCACCAGCAGTTACCGTCTCGTGATCTGAAGGCACCGCCGACAGGAGAAACAGAAGGGAGTCCGCGGTGTTCACAGTCCCAGCCCCAGCGTTCCATGCCAGTTGCGCCTAATCGCATCTCGCATTGCTAGCTTGCATGTCAGCGCTCACCAGAACTCACGACCGGCTTTCTTTTGAAGTCTGGACCGCTAACCAATCCCAGAGCTAGCTGCACACTCCAGTCCGTTGCGGTCGGCCTGGGCTCTCACGATTTCGTTGCGACCAATCATGAGCAGTTGGACTGTCCGTCGTCGAAGCCGTGCGAACCCCGGGAGACTAGCGGGTCCGGCGCTCGCCTGCATTGATCCCAAGAAGCAGCCGTGAGAGTTCGGTGAGTCGTTGTGCTACGACACTGCATTACATCCGCCTGTAACACATAAGCTGGAGCTCGCTTCAGATCAAGCAGTCCTTGACCTTCAGGCATCGACGAGTTACTCATCAGGCGAAGGGGTGACATCAAGAGAGCCAGCGTAGGATGCCGGAAGTTTCATGTAAGACGACATATCTGTTGTGAGTCACCGACATCGCTGCTTCGAGCGCAGACACGGCTCCTCGAACCGCCTCGCCAACCTACACCCTGCCACACTGAGCTGCACTTATTCATGAACCCACTCGTTCGCATACCGCCAGATGGGACAAAGGAGTGCCACACCGGTCCATAGCGACCCTTAAGTGCCTCCACGATACCGAAGGCTCGGCAACGAGGTTTCCAGCATACCTCGGCGAGGCTAGAATCCTGCGGAGCTCCATGGTTGTGGAAAGGATGCCAGGGCCCTCGGGGGCATGACATACTGTTGTCCGAACATGTTCGTGTTACCAAGGCACTGGGGAGCTCGGACTTGGGAAACAGGGCGAGGGTGCTACTCGTCATGTCCCTCGGAATGGGCATCGCGGAGTCGCACAGTGGTAGTCAGAGCGGACTGGGAACCGCCGCCCCCCTTTGGGAACGAGTCAGTCCGTCAGTTTTCATGAGTTTTCATGACCAAAGCCGTGAGTTTTCTGTCCTGATCACGAGAAGCGTACTCAAGTGAACAACAACCTTGCCTCACAATTCAGGCGGCGCCTATTCCGCCGAGGTATTCCTGGATAGGTCAGGACCGAGCCCAAGCTGACGCCGCAATGCGGTATCCTCATATCCTCATGTAGGTAGCGTCATTCATGACGCTGCTTCGGTGACTAGGACGGCGCGAACTGTGCTGTCGTGTGCGTCAGTCGAGTGCCCCGATTCTTATCGCGATTGCGGTCTCGAACTTCGACCGATGCCCTGCATCAGCTGCGCGTCTGTACGTCATGGGGAGGCTTGGGGGGGCCTGGGGAGGTTCGGTCGTCCTTGAGGGTTAAGAACAATCGGCTAATTCCGAGACGGTCGTTGAGAAGGTGACCGGCTGGAGAAGATATATCAATTGGAATGTGAGGGAACAAGGAGCAGGAATCATGTGAGTCATGCAACCCATGCGAAACGGCTGTGGGCACGTCATGTGGTCAAGTGTGATTCGGCCCACTCATGATTGGCGAGAGGCACTGGCATCGGTGAACACCTCGGTCAGCTAACGCACACGAGGGAGGTCGGATCGGGACGACGATTATCGGGACCGAAACCCATGACAGCAGGGGGTCAGAAATCTGCAGTATGTTAAGGCTGACAGCATGTGGACTCGTCTAAGACAATAAGTCAGGCTACCGTTGCAATATAGTAACGTTTCTTCAGAAGCGAGGACAAGAGGAAAAGGGGTCTTCGGTGAAGGAGGCCGTCGGCGTTGGCTGCAGCCCCGCAAGGGTAGCGGACTAGCGACCCATTGGAAGGGGCAATTGAAGGAACCGAAGGACGAGCCTCGGCCTTAACTTGTCTTTTGAGTACGTTCAACCTGTCCATGCCGGCAGCAGAACGACGTACATAGCACATTCGTGCCGGGACGGGCGTTGAGGGTGGGTAACGGAAAGAGCTTGGTGATTGAGCTCGGTCAAGAGGACGGTCCGCCCTGTGACTTGGGCGCTGGGCGCGCCATCGAGAACGGTCCGAGTAGTCCGAGGAGTCCGAGGGGGAGACACGCTGCGCTCCGGAGATTGCTCCTCAGTGCCGGAACCCCAGCAGGCATCGAGGGCAGGGGGCGGGCGGACGGTCAGGCTCAGCCAGGGCAAGGGAGGCTATGCGGCAATAGTTGTGATCGAGCGAGTGATCGCCCAATTTTGCGCGGTGGTTGGTCGGTCGATCAGTTGCGCTTCCGGACCGGGCGCGACATACAGGGCGAAAACAAGGTTGAGTCCGAACACGATGGCGGCGGCGACGAACCGCACAGCGAGGACGTGACAGAGCCCTGTCCTGTAGGGCGTGAAATCCCAACTGGGACACCAAGCTAAGCGACCATAGCCTTTGTGGATCTTGCATGAACCTGCATGGTCCTGGATGGACTTGGGTGGACCTGGCGACCTGTTTTGGGACCTGGTCGTCCGGCGGAAACAGCCTGCGCAGCCCGTGTGCAGCCGAGGGCAGCGGACGGTACTGCAACAGTGGGTGCCGATCCCTGCTGTATTCAGATGACGACTGAATGCTCATCATCAACTGCAGCGATAGTTCGTGTATCGGGTCGTCTATCCGGGACGGGACGCAGTGCCACTGGGGCATTCATCAACTGACTCGCGGAGTGGCAGGTAGTTGTCAGCATCGTGCCCCGTAAGGGAGCAGGTCAATGACTGCCAGCGCGCTCGTAGCGTCGAACGTGCACGTCTGTCCGGACGAACACTTCAACACTTCGGTATTGGTGCTTCGCCCGACGGGGTGAGTGTCGTGGCGCGGCGCGGGGCCGATGAGCATAACCCTATCTCATATCAGTCGTTTAGCAATAGCAGGGGGTATAGGCGATGCCCAGCGTCGATCCCGTTGAGCCCTGGACTTGATTATGGTCTGCAGGGATGAGGGATGAAATGATGGCGAGAGGCTCGCTAAGCTGCGTCTTGTCTGCGTGCCTGCCGTGCCTCGCATGTGGTACAGGAAACTGCAAAGATGCAAGGAGCACGCACGTCTGGAAACAGCCCTAGCGAGCTTCCCACTTCCTGGACCGGTCCTCGATTCGTCCACTCTGGACGTCATGGACAGCATGGGTCAGTAGGGGTCACTAGGGGGTGAGCGAGGGATGGGGGATGGAATGGATCCCGACGCCGCTTCCTTGAGCTCGAGTCCGTGATCGTCTGCCGGCTCAGTGAGGTCATGGGTTCATCAGCAGCCAGCCCGTTGGTGAATGCACAGATCTGGCTCAATACCGCATTGCTGGCTGAGGCGTGAGGCAGACAGTGCTTTTGGAACATGCTTTCATGTTCGATTAGAGAATTCAGTCCCAATCCGAGTACCGAGTAGTGACCGCCCACGCCCGAGGGTGCAGAGTCGAAAGTTCTGATAAGAAACGAGGGCGTAGTGCGGAAATATCTGGGCTATTCCCGGCGGCTGGCCACCTGCCTGGCGGCTCGGTCCTGTTGATGGACTGTCGTACTGTCGTGAGATTAGGACTCAGACGCTCGTGTGTGTGTGGCGCCAGTGCGTGATTCGGCGTCGAGTAAACGAGGTGCGTGGGAGCGTCTTTTGCGCAGTGCAGAGAAGCACACCTGCGAACGTGTTGGAAGCGTCTCGCTGCGCGGAGATTACATTCTTGCAGATCAAGAGATCTGGACAAAGGGGCGCAGGGGCGTAAGGCATGCGAAGGGGTGGGGAGGTGGGGGAGGGGGCGATAGGAGGAAAAAAGCTCCCGCGTTTGCCCGTTCAAGTCCCTTCTTGGCCATCCATTCATGAGATCTGATAAAGTTGATCCGCGGGCAAAAAACAACGGTGGTGTTCCCCGTTCTCCGCTCTCCGCCTTGAAAATGTCAGCGGACAGGTCCGCGTACGAAACGTCCGTCGACAATGAGCCCCGCATGTTCACGTGCATCCTTTGGAATAACCCGTTGCAGCTTACCCTGCCATTGCACGCATTGATTGCATGGGGCAAACGGGGCAAACGGGGGATGAGGGCGGAAACGCTGCGCACAGTTCCGAAGTGTTGTACTCTGTACTCATTGCGAATATAGAATAGAGGGGTCGTAAACAACGGAATGGCGCGTGACAAGTCCGGATCTGCGCGCAGGATGACGGACGACGGGCGAAGGGCGAAGGGCAAAAAGGCAAAAGGGGAGCTAGCGCCTTGCCCGCGCTTTGTTGTGGCGCGGCGACTGTCACCTGACAAGAACGCTCGGCCGCAGCTGCTGGGCTCGGGAGGACTCACGGGCAGTCCACGGACTCGCGATCTCTGAGCTCTCCGTGCTGCCCGAGCCCCCTCTCTGCTCATCTGCTCGAGGGGAAGCGAGGGAACTGAAGAATTGAGGCAGAACAAAGGCGCAAAACCCAGAGATCACCAAAGTACCTCAGCATACCACGGTAATCCCTTCCACTCGTGCGATGAAGCCAGGAGGCCGCAACGCTTCCGCTTCAGCCTTCTGCATTAGTCTTGGCAGCCCGACGCCGAGAGTCTCGTCCTGAAGCAGGCAGTGTGCAGCGGCTCACAGACTCGCCGCTGGGCCGACGGGGTGGCGGCAGGGTGCTCGATGCCAAGCCTTGGGGAAGTCGCCGCATCATCCGCATGAACGGAGACAGAGCCTTCTGTCCGCTTGCGCTAGGGTTAGCGGCGAACCGACATTCCGATTAGTACAGGTTGTGAGCAGGATTATAGCGCTGGCGCACTGGCGTTAAGCGTTTGCATGTTCGCATGGGTGCGTCGAAAGCGCGATTATGCGCGATTATGCGCGAAAATGTTTAGAACAAGAGCCAGCTAGCCAGTGACACTGAAGTGCGATGTCGGAGGACACAAGAGCGCTATTTTTCGCGCATACTGGACCTACTACCCATTTGCCGCATCCGCTGCTTCCCCGACCAGCCCGTGCACCCGATCCGGAGCGCTCAGCGCGCCAGCCCAGCGGCCGGCGCGTTATTTCTAGTTGCTGATCAACAAGATTGTGTAATCGCTCATGACATACAACTGGGATCGCGCAGCCGACCTTGCCGAGCAACCCTCCGTACCCTCCGTACCCTCTCTCCGCTGCCCTCGCCCCCTGTCCCTCTGTCCGTCCCTGTCACCATGGATTGCATGACGACCCTGCGGTCGGCCGGCCGGGATCGGGGGCCAGATTGGGCCCTGCTGAGCAGAGCAGTGCACAGTGCACATGCATGCGGGCTGCGATCGGGTCAGAGGGCAGCGCAGCGAGCACGACGGAAACATGACAAAGCTGGCGTTGCGTCAAAGATTGCGGAGAGATCTCTGCGGTCTCTGCGGTGTATGCTTGCGGCGGCCTGAACACGCTGACAAACGAGTCTCGGTCACGCGCCTGCTGGGCGCAAGGCTCGAGACGATGAGACATCTGTGCGCCCCCGCGCCCCCCACGCCCCCCCACGCCCCCATACCGTTGCGAACCCGGGTCCGGTGCTTGCTTACGCTTAGCTGCCGAGTGTGCAGGAAGTCTTAGTCAAGGTCCCGTGTATTCTTGGCTCTGCAGGCTCTGCAGGCTCTGGGCCCGCAGCCGCTCGGCACGGTGCGGTGCATCAGCCCAGGAAGTAATTGTTCGGTACCGCAAAATGCAACAGTCCGATTAGGGTCAAAGTCAAATGCATGGGATATTGTTTTCTAAATAAGGACGCCGCCGCGCTCCCTATCGTTTCCCGGGTCGGGATGTTGGCGGGGTGGAAGACGAACCAAGTGAGTCATGATGACGATGTTGATGATCGGTGGTGTGTCATGGTGTGGTGGTGTGTGGTGATGATGAGGGTTTACTATAGCTACACTTTTGATACAGGGAGGTTCTCGACGCTGTCGAATTATACTGATTATGGATAGAAGACTTCTGAACTGCTGCGCTCGATTAGACGAAGCTTTAATACGGCTTGCCCTCGTACTGGGCGAGACGGCGCTTGAGCTCGACGAGCTCGCGCTTGAGCTTGAGGTTCTCCTCGTGTGCGAGCTTGATCTCGAGGTCCTTCGAGTTGAGCGTCGACTCGAGCGAGTTGAGGTGCTCCTTGCGCTTGGCGCGGAAGGTGCGTGCCGAGATGCGGTTGCGGACGCGCTTGCGCTCGCGCGCAGACAGCGCGCGGTAGTCCTCGACCTTCATGCCCCAGATCATGCCGTCGCGCTCGACGCCCTCGTCGTGCTCGTGCTCGTGGTTTGACGAGTCCGCAGAGTGGTGGCTTCGCGCGTCCGCGTCCTCGACCTCCCCGTCCTCCGTCTTCGGGGGCGAGACGAGCGAGTCGACAAGGTCGATCGACAGCTTGGCCTGCGGTTGCGGCTGGGCTAAGGGCTGGGCCGGCGCGGCAGTAGGCGAGCCACTAACGGTCGGAGCGAGCAGAGACGGCGCAATCGAGCCAGACTGCTGGTTGTAGTAGTAGTTGTAGTTGGAAGGTCCAGCCTCGTTGTTCATGTTCTGCAGCTGCGCGTTCCACTGCTGGAACAGCTCGTTGTTGGCCGGAGCCTCAGAGCCCTGCTGCTGGCCAGCCTGGGCCGCCTGGCCTACGTTGGCGAGCCAGTCGGCAGGCAGACTCGGGAGCACGTTCTGGTAAAGGTAGTTACCCCATGACGGAGCGATGGTTTGCTATGCATTAGCGATGGCTCTTGCGTTGATGTTGTGTATGCATGGTGGTGGCCGAAGGGCGCCGAGGTGTGCCCAGCAGGTGGCGACCGGCGGCGCCGGGGTAACACCCGGCGGCCGAGGTGGCCGAGGCCCGGGGTGCTGGGTGCCACAGTGGAGGGTGGGGAGGGTTGGTTGTATGAGGGTACTCACGAAAAGGTTGGTCTTGTCGACGGAGCCCTGGTCGAACAGGTTCGGGGGAGCGGTAGCGGAGAGAGCTTCCATAGTGGATATGTGTTGCAGTGTGGGTGGTAGGAGTAGGAGGGGGAGGAGGAGGTGTGCAAGAGGTATGAAGATATATATGGATCGCGGGAATCAGATCGATGCACAAGGGCAGAGGAATGGACAGGGGATAGCCCGATGCCGACGGCCGAGGTTGTTTGACGCCCCAGGTGCCTCGAGCCTCTGAGTCAGAGGTATGTGGATCGGGTCTTGAGGGACTGGCGCGCTGTGCGTTGGCGCCGTCCGTTTGTAATACGCGATGCTCGCCCGAACCGGAGGTTGTGTCGCTAGTTGCGCGCTAGACTTTGTTTTCGTACGGTAAAGCGGACGTCGCAGAACCGTGTCTTGATGATTATCGGTCAAACGAGTTATGGAAATCCAAGTACCGCTGGTGTGGGTGCTACTGCCCTGAGGTCTTTGGACTGGAGAGGCTGGGGGGAACGATTGCAGTCAATGCAATCTCGGGATACGCGAGGGGGGGTGATACGGTTGTCGTTCACTGGTGGGCGGTGGGTTGTCGCTGATGAGTAGTGGAGTGGGTACCGGTGGTGGCTGTGGTGGCTATGACGGTGGTTGTAGCTGTAGTGGAGCAAAGAGATTGTTGTTGCTGCTGCTGCTGAGGGGTAGGTACTGGAACGTTGTGCTGGGTAGCAAGAGCAACGAATCTAGACCAAGATATGGGTAGTAGGTACGGAGGTGCGGTGGTGGTGGTGGTGCTGGGATGGCTTTCGTCGGGGGGAGGGGGCAGGTGGGGTTGGCCTTTATATTGCTCTTTGGATGTCGGATGACATTGCACTGGGCACTGCACTGGATTGTGTGGTGTGGATGAGATAACCAGAGATCAGGACTGTAGGAACTAGGACCGAAGGTAGGACTGACTCCAGGAAAAACACCCAAGCACGAGAAGGGCCACGGGCGTACGGGCGACGGGCGACAGCGGACGGCGGACGGCGGCGGGCGGCGGGCGAGCGGGCGTACAACCTCAGCGTACAATCTCACAAGGAACAGCAGCAGAGCATGCAAAGGACGAGCGACGGCTCAAAAGGGGTCTTGATGCATGTGATAGGGACCATAGCCATCCCAGGGATGCCCCAGGGTCGTGCAGTCAAGAAGCTCAGTCAGGGACTCGGCTTGCCCAGGGTGCCCTTTGTGCCCCTGGCCCCTGCCCTCGCTACTTTTCTTGACACACCAGGCTGACGCTCGAAATCTGTATCTCAACTCTCCGACATGCCCCCTCTCGCAGTAACCCGAGGCCCATTGCAGCCCTTCGTCTATTCGTCGCCATTCGTCGCTGCCGCCATTGCCGCACCCGCACCACCACACCCAGACGTCTTCGGGTTCGGGCGGACTGTGCTATGTGCCTCTCTCCCTCTCCAGGCCCGCTCCAGATCACCAGATCACTGTCATGACCGACATGACCGACCGTATCACCGTGGCTATTGGGCCTTCCGCTTCATGACATACTTATGATATCTCGTTCCTGTGGGCCTGTCGCCCGCTTACCAGTGCCCCTGCCAGTAGTCTCCAACGTGTAACAGCTGCTGCAGCCACTCTGCGCTCGTCTGCGCTCGCTAGTGTGCACTCAGTCCTCCGCCTGATGCCCGAAGCCGCGGCGCTGGTCCGCTGCGTGCTGAGTGATTCCATCGCTTTCGCTCGATTACAGAAGACGACCAATGTTATCATAGGTAGGAGGGCTCTGGGTCTAGATCTCTGATTATGCCATATTCACACACCCTCACGATCGCCCGGCGACCCGCACGCGCAGTTGGGCGGGGGGGGGGGTCGGGGAGTTGGGGCAGCGAGGTTGCAGGACCGGAGGGGTGGGAGTCACAGAAGAACCAGACATGTCGAGACCATGTCTCGAGTCAGGACATGGTCTGGCTCGGGGGCCTGGGTCATGACTGGGTATCTAGGAGCCGCGACCCCGTCCGGTAGAGTGGTGTAAGCATCACTGCGTGATGATATCAGTCCTTGAGATAATGATGCAGGTGGTGAGGGTCAGGCGAGAGCCGTGCTGGGTGCTCAGCTGGGCCACGCTGGGCCACGCTGGGCCACGGGCTTGGCCATAGCAGAATTGCCGGCTGAGGGCCGCTCCGCAAGGCTGCAGGCCCAGAGGTCAGCGGCTCCGAGGGCTTGGCTCGTGCGCTGCTAGACTTATTGCTGAGCAAGGCATTCCACGATCTGGTCAGCAAAGCCAGCCTCGGGCCTTACGCCCTGTACGATTCATTATGCAATCAGATTTGGCGCGGACCCTGCACTTCTGCCCCGAGAGAGCCTGACCACTTGCCTGATCTTGCACCTCCACGGCCTTCACGGCCTCCACTGGCAACGGCCATCGGGCAGCTTTGCACAACTCTGGACCGGAATGAGCGCATCGCATCGCATCGATCACGGCCACGACCACGGACGGTCAACCAGATGTCATTCTTCGGAGCCCTTCGTATCGACGGTCACGAGTCCAGAGTGCGTACTAGACCCACCTGCAATCGTCTCTCGCTTGTGTGCTAGACAGCTATGGTCATGCAATGCATTGCGTCGAGCCATGCGAGCCAGCCCTGTCTCAGACATCCAGCCCCAAGATCTGCAGGCGTCTGTAGGCGTGGTGTGGCCGCTCTGGTCCCCTACGGTCCCATAGCTTTGCCCTCCTCGGTCCAGCCTCATGCACGACCGGCGCGCAGCGGACGCGCTCGCGGGCGGCTGTCAGTCGGCTGGACCATGGGCCAGCTGTCCGTTCTGCGTTGTGATGGGTGCGGTGATTTCCTTGAATAAATATAGCCTTGGCTCCAAATACCAGCCGAGTACAGCGGTTGGTTAGACTCAGAGGGCCGCAGAGTCCCGCGCCGCACCACCGCACCAACGCACCCACCGCACGAGGCCGATCTCTATGCCCCAACGGCCGCCGCAGCACCCGCACCTGGCCGCGCAAAGCTACGGCCGTCCAGTCCGTCTGGACTCCGAGACTCAATCACCCAATATCACCTTCACCCCCAGACCCGACCAGTCTCGCCACCAGTCATCTGCATGCATTTGAGATGCTGCATACCCATTTGAGATAACCGTTTTGAGATTGTTTACCTATTTGAGATACAAAGCATGTGCCTTGCCCTTGCCCTTGCCCTTGCTCTTGCTCTTGCTCTTGCATTGCACGCTATCGCTCTACGCTAGCTCCCTAGCTGGAGCAATGCATAATCGCATGATGGCTACCAATGACGCTGAATCGCATTTGTCGAAAATCTGAGTCACTGAATGAATGGTCCACCCGATCCACCGAGATCCTCGGAATCCTGCATACCTTAGGCCCCATGGCTCCGTCACGCGCTGCACGCAATCGAGTAACACAAACGACAAGCATGAACCATGCGTGGCAGCTTGGCAACTTGGCGGCATGCATGAGTACGGGATATGAGACGGATCTCGTGGAACGTGAATCTCGGAACTGATCGTCTCCGACTTGGCGAAAAGGTCGCGGCCCGTCTCAGTGCTGCGCAGTGTGTCAAGCCCTCCCTCCTATCATTATTAACATGCTAGACACTCGGTGACCTTCCAGACGACCCGCGCTAGTGCCTGTCTGCCATCGTTGCGTTACCGTTCATTAGTTAAGTGTTCAACACTGGCGCCCTCATTCGCCGTTAATGCAGGTTTCTTTAATCATTGTTGCGCGCTCGGTCTGGCAACTTGTCTGGCCAATTCTGCTGCTGCGCACATTAAGCGATTACGGACCCTCGGGCCGGCCATCGAGTCAGCGAGCCAGAGCGGCAGCGCCCCAGTGCGCCAGTGCGCCAGCGGAGATTACCCTCGGCGGAGTGAACGAGGAACGAGACACGAGCGATTGAGACACGGCACGGCGTGGCACGGGGCACGGCGCAGCAGTAGAAAGGAGGGTCCAGAAGACATCAAAGAGTCCAGAAAAGCTTGCGCACATGCATATCTGGGCCAATCTCCACGAAGCGATAAGCTAACGCAGAGGTCGTGGGTCGCGGCGTCGTATCGACGCGACGCGCGTCACTTGCACGTGCTCCACGTATTCGTCGGCGTCGGCGGGGGGTGGAAGAGCGTAATGGCCACGGCACGAGCAGGACCGCTCGTGCGCTGTGCTGTGTCGTTGCTCCGCACACTTCCCCCGCCACGATTGTCGACTCCTTCAAGAGCCACCTCAGGCACAAGCGATAAGCGGTTCTTCACCCGCAGAAGAATAGCCGGCCCAAGCCACTACCTCTGCTGTAATCGCTTCCCATCGATTGGGTTCTGATATAGTCGGGACAAACGAGGAGAGGGACCCTTTCGCTTAGCTGTAGTGTCTCATGTGGGAGGCAGGGAGGCAGGGAAGGAAGATGCTCGGCGAGGCGGCTCGCGACTCGCGGGGGGGGCATGCAGGCAGGTTTGCGCCGGTGCGAGGCCGAAGACTTTGCTGGGAACGCTCCGCAGCGGCGATCGGGCACACAGACCGTATCCCGAAGGCCGAATCGAAGCGAGGCAATGCAATTTGGAACGTCAGGAGCTCGGCGTCTGGAACCGGGAGCGCAGGAGCGCACCGCTGCCGCTCGGTCTTCGTTGGTGTCATGGTGGGCTCCGATGGCGGACTCGGCGCGGCCTAGTTGCGGCCACAGTGCGCACCAGCCAGTGTTCGGCAGTAGACAAGCTTCGCTAGCCTTGCATACTTCGGACGAAGCTTGGCTGCAGGTCGTGATGTCATTGAGGGGTTGCGGACGATCTGCACACGAGCGGCATGAGCGGGGCAAGTCAGAGAGATGATCACCGACACCGAGCTGACCGAGGCGATTTTCGAGCCTCGAAATTCTTGACCTCACTTTAGCTGGACCGAGCGTTCCATGCTGGTCCACGAGCTAGCGTTGCAACTCGTACCTGCAGGAGAAGAGACAAGTGATGTGGCCTGGGAAAAGAGTGATATCATGAAGAGGCGTACATAATCCACCCAAGGATCCAAGGAAGAAGGATAAGATTGCCGACACGGATGCAGTTGTACTAGCGCCCGTGCACGGATGGAATGATAGTCGCTGACACAAACGCGCAGACCGCCGACTGACGCGCCTCACCCTCACCCTCACGTGCCTCACGTCCCTCATAGAACACCGAAACTCCAGGCCCCGAAGGCACGCCTGACACAGGCACCGCCGCCCCTGCGTACCAACATAAGCACCCCGCACCCCCGCTCGCATGTCCGCAGAGACTCAGCGTTCGTGCCGAGTTCCGAAATCGTGCCTGACTGTGCCTCATGTGCCTGGGTTCCCACGGTATGACATACTGGCTTGTTCTGGCCCAGCGCAGCAAGAAACATGCATGATGCATGAACCTTAACTGCCCCCTGCCTTTGTGCTCTCCTCAGCGACGAGAGACTAGAGACCAGAGACCACCTTGCACCATGCGTCCAAGTGACAGAAGTACCAGAAAGATGGTCACAGAAGGGTGCTTACAGGGTCAAGACATTCAGTGCGTCATCGGGAATCTCCCCATACATCCGAACCACCCGACGCAGCGACCCCGCCCAACCGCCCAACCGCCCAGCGTCTGTATGATATCAAGAATAGCAGGGCGCTCTGCCGCGAACGGCCTGAAGCCACGCTGGAACCATAGCGACCTGCTGGAGCCTTGTGACCCTCTACAGAGCGCAGAGCTTCTGCGGGGTGTTCCGCTGGAGCTGGAGCGCCCGCCGACGCGGTGCACAGGTGCCGATCAGCGTGGAAAACACATGACTCGAGCTCGTTCCCTCGCTCCCTCGCTCCGACCAAGCTTGATTGGGCTCGGTCAGCGGGATCAGAGCGGTAACCTAGCATTCTCGGCTGTGAGCAAGAGTCTGCAGCGGAGCCTGGCGGGCTCGACCCCGCCCGGAGATCCTAGTGATCGGCGGAAGAAGTTGGCAGGTCACGCGCTCATGGCGCATGCGTGAGATGTGCGCTTGCTGAGCTCAGGATGAACCGTATAAGGTGTGGGGAACATGACTCCGACACCGGGATGTCGTTGCATACCCCGGAGGCGTGGTGCATGTGATGCGTAGCGGGGAATGCCCCACTGTCAGGCAGTGTCAGCCTGCCTGGAGCGGAGAGGAGCGGAGCGCTGTTCATTATCAAGCACGGTCCGAGGCGAATGCCTCATGTGAGGAGGGGTGAAATGGAATGCTTCCATTTCCCGTTTATCTGCGGACACTTCTGTTCAGTTGCCAGCCTCGCCGACCAGCCTTCCAGCGATGACAGCACGAGCAAGGGTCATGCATGCAACGCTCTCACGAATCTATCATCTCCGCACAGCCGACATAGCACCATGTCGAAAACAGTGGAGACGGGCCCTGATGCGCTCATATTCAACTCTGGCTCACGGTACGGCCCTGTGTGACATACTTGGGATTCCTTAGAGCCGGCACCTGTCCCTGTTCTCCTGTCCTCCGAAAATGGGTGGCAGTGGTCTGCTCGTCTGCTCCAAAGCTCCAACGTCTCATGAACCGTGCACGCCGGGAGCTCGGCCGGTTATCCGTTCATGCAACACGGGTCTGGTGGATTTCCTGACTCCAATACCGGTTGTGCAGCAGCCGTGATAGCTGCTAAATGTGACTTGTGGAATCGAGGCGGATCTCGCCTCTGCGATAAGCATCGAGTCTCGGTGGCGCCGGATACAGTTTGACCCCGGCGACAGCAGACGGCAAGCGGTTCCTCGGACCTGCATCCAGCAGTAGACGCATGGACTGGCTCTGCATGACGACTTTTGAGGACAGAAGAAGAATCGAGCACAGCAGTTGAGTTCACTCAGCGTTGGGTCTGTTCTGCTGTGCGTTAGTCACCCTGCTTGGGATTAAGCTCGCCCCGCCAGCCAAGCCGAGGCATCCTTGGCGAACTTGCCGATCTGGCTTCTAGGCCATGTTGTGGATCCTGGAGACTTCGTTTGCTGCAGGGGGAAGTCACATCCAGTCGAGCCAAGCTCCAAGCTCCCGAACGGGCAAGGCGCGTCGCGTCAAGGAGCGCAGATCAAGCTAGCTGCGCGCGTCGGCCCTCTCCACTCCTCGGCACTGGACAGAATGTCGGCACGTTGGGCTGCGGGAATGGGGTCGTGAATGCACTTGCGCCATCTTTCTCGCAGCGGCAGCAGCATCGTGGCCTGCTCCATAATAGGGAGGCACTAAAGCATGAATGACAGCAATCAGGTCTCTTGGTGGTGGAGCGTGCCACATACCGTGATCGGCGTTCCTGGATACCGCATGACTTCTGCTCTGCCTGGCAGGGGTTGGGCTGAGAGGTTTTGGGTTGACTTGTGTCTGGTGCTTTCTCCGCATATTTTCCATGGACCCTATGCGGCTGAGAACAGCCGTTGCCTTGTAACATTTTTGGTTCTTTTCTGAGCATTTTCCCCATCCTCGTTCCTCCCTTTCCCTGCATGCAAACTCCCACGCTACGTAGATCAGGCTCACTCCCATTGCCGCGGAGAGACAGGGGAAGGCAATCCGGCCATGTGCACGAGGAAACCAGGCAAAAAAAAGCAACTCCACAACCCCGTGCCCCCCTCCTGCTATGAGATCATACCCTACCGCCGAATGGTGAGGAAAGAGTCCGCGCCCGCACCCAAGCTGGTGAGCAGCGTGCAGTCGTGCGTCCAAGGAACGACAGGTTCGTTCCTGACATGTCCTCTGCTCTGCGCAATACTCGTGCTGCATGCATGCTGCTGCGCCATGTCAACAGCTCCACTAACGTACTTCCAGGGCGACAGAAGTGCAGAGCGCGAGCCGCAGATCACGCTGCCTGACACAAGGACACAAGGTTGGCATATTGGCACACGGCACATAAGATACGGCACTGGGAGTGCTATGATTTCATGCCCTCCAACGCCGAGCGTACGCCAGCGCAACGGGCGACGCACGTCAGCGGTCGCTGACGAGGTGGCATGTTTCGGCATGCTCGGCATGCCCGTAGCTATCCGATGCCCGTGCCGCCAGCCAGAAGTGCCAAAGGACCCCCAAGGGCAAAGGAGGTGGCGGGGGCGCACTGTGACGACAGGGGAGGGGGGGCGCTCGGGTGCTCCATCGAGCGCTCTATCCACGACTCTTCGCTGATAAGTTCGCTTTAGCTCACCCTTTCAACTGCCACTGACATAAGAAGGAACCTCCGATACGAACCACCGCAGCGATCTTTAACCGCTGCAGATGCAACCCAGATGCTCCTCGTACGGGTGCGGTTCCACATCCGCGGCACGCGGAGGAGCACCCAGCCCCTCGCCTGTGCACATGTGCGCAATGCTCCGATGACAGCACCGGAATGCGGCCGCACCTCGTGCTCGACAGCCGGGCTGCGGCGCAACCTTCATTCTCGGATCGACTTTTTTAACTTTTCAGAGTATTCTTAGCAACGGCCGAAAGCTCTCGTTCGGCCGGTCAGCACCGGCTGTCACTGCCGCCACTTGCTCACCACCTACAGACCCACCGACCCGGCGAGCAGCTGACCATTGATCGCTAGCTGACAGATAGCTTAGGACATCCCGACTGTCCCAACTGGCCGACGGAAGCGCCGGGGATGTCTCGGGGGTGTCCCGGCCTTGGTGTCGAGCTACTGCTGGCGTGGGTCTATTTCCGTCGCGATAGTGTCGGGGAAGAGCGAGTAACGCACGGAGTTGTGCGACGGTAATCAGCGGTGCTGCGCTGCGTTCGTAAACGGCGTAACGCGATAGCGTATACTCGGGAGCGGATGTGCACGCTCGGGGTTCTCCTGTCTGGTTCCGGGGGTTAGCTTGGGGGTCGCCTGGGACGTCCGGGAACGTCTCGGGGTGCGCAGGGGATATCGCCCTAAAGCGGTGACGGCTGTGGGATATCGAGCTGCCGAGGACCGCGGGGTGCGGGGGTAACCCGGCCGACTGTATTGTGTGCTGCGCGACACAGCCGTGCTACGTTATCCCGTCGCCCGGTGATCGTTTCAGAGCTCAAGCGCGGGCCCGCACCTTCCCGTTGATGAACACATGGGCCAGCAGGCCAGCAGCAGGGGTTCCCAGAACTACATCCTCGCCTCCGCCCCGCGTGCCCGTTCGGCCTCCAACTATGTCGGGTCTGCCTCGGCTGGACGGTGTTCTGCGCCAGTGCGTAGCAGTCGTTCGCGAGGAATGAGGCGGGCAAATTCCATAGAAATAAAACAACTTCTTGTTTTAGTTAATTTAATATAACCGTCGCCATCATTAATACTAAAATAATTACTMCAATTGACCATGGTAAGATTCGTGGAAGCTACGGGACGCTGTGTCCTGTCCGAGTTCGATATCGTTCTGGTCTAGTTCAACTTTCGGCACCAAGATGAACCTGCATATCGTTGCTAGTGCCTGTGACAGCTGTCTGGACGGGCTTCCAGCCGGCTCGAGCCGCTGCTCTTCGACGGCTTTGAGAGGCGCCCCAGAAAAAGGCCCACAGCCTAGCGGCGATCACTGCCGAGTCTCCCGCACGCTGTGCACTTTGCTCTGGACCTGGAGCGCCCCTAAGCTCCATGTGATCAGTGGCGTATCTGCACCCACTGAGACATTTGCTACTTCCGACGTCGATCTCGCGAGTATTCGGCGCCGACGGCGTTTGCTACAGTCTCAACTGCCTAACATAGAACGTGTAATGCCATTCTCGTGAACATTCGCACTCACACACTTACATACCGTGGCTGGGATCTGCGCCTACGCCATGGCGTTCTCTGTCATCACTTCCGATGCCGAGCTCGCGTGTTTTCGGTGCCGGCAGTGTCTGCCGCAGCCCCGACTGCCCAACATAGAACGTGAAGCCGCCATGCCACCCACGCTCGCACTCGCGTACTCTCACGCCAGCTTGGATCTGCGCTTGCGCCATGGCGCCCTGTGTTAGACAACACTGACGCCACGGCGGTTCCGAAACGCGCGCATTTAGTCATCATCAGTCAGCAGTAGCAGCAGTCCGAAGGGCATGACCAAGCGCGCCGCAGGCACCGCAGGAACATGGCCGCGCCCAGCTAACTGGCAGTTTGGCATCTCCGAAAACCCATGTGCTGTGCATGTGTCTCTGCCACTACCAGCCCTCGGCTCGCATAGTGGGAGCCACAGGCCGCATGTCCATGTAATCCATATTTGTCTAAAGATAACCTATGCCTTTGAATACTGTGTACGCCACCTTGATCGCTGCGGTATTCAAATGAATGAAAAATTCCAGCTGGAGTCGCAATCGCAACTATTCGACGTCGTTACGAACGCGTCGCTCGCGATCGCTATCGCGCTCACCCCCGATTTCTTCACTTAGCAGATACAGTGGGTGAGCCTAAGCAACTCCGAGGTCTAGGATCCCAAAGCAGCCTTCACGATCGCCTCCGCCTCCGCCTTGTGCCACGCACCCACTCCGACGGCCGTTGTAGCCCCGGCCTTGCGGCCGGCGTATGTGGAGGGGGGCCTGCCCAGTTCTGCCAACACCGCGTCCAAGCGCGGTCTCACGAACGACCAGGCGCCGGCATTTTCGGGCTCCTCCTGCGCGAAAATCACCGGAGTGTTCTCGCCCTTGACCGCCTGCAGGGCCTCCTTCAGTTCGGCGGCAGGGAACGGGGACAGTTCCTCAATACGGATGAATGTCACAGGCTTGTCACTGGCGTTCGCCACCTCCTTCACCGTATAGTAGTGCTTGCCGCTGCACACAATGACGCGCTGGGCGTCGTCGACGGCGTCGATAAGCACGGGTTGGAACTTCGTGCCAGGGCCCATGTCCTGCACAGGGGACGCCGCAGCCTGTGGCGTCAGCGAATCCGAGATCGACAAGGGAACCAATCACGCCGGTGACCGAATGACGGGCAAACCGGGGCCGACGCGCAAAAAAACGCGGCCGCGGTGCATAACTGCATGCACTGCGCTTTACTCACGGGAGACCGCAGGAGACCCTTCGGTGAAGCAATGACCAACGGCTTGCGGAAGTTCCGCATCATCTGCCGTCGCAACAGGTGATACAGCTGAGCTGGAGTGGAGGGGTTGGCCACGATGAGGTTCACGTCGTGCGCCGGAGTCGCCGTACCATCGTCCGAAGCCTGCAAGAACCTCTCGATCTTACAGGACGAGTGCTCTGGACCGGCTCCGTCGAAGCCATGGGGGAGCATCAAGACGAGACCGCTCTGCTTAAGCCACTTCGCTGGAAATGTTAGGTATGTCTCATTGCCTCCTACTCACCCTGGGCCCCAGCGATGAACGTATCAATCATGATCTGCGCGCCATTGAAGAAGTCACCGAACTGGGCCTCCCAGATGGGCAGCAACCGGGGGTTCGCCCATGACATGCCGACTTCGAATCCAAGAACAGCGAACTCACTCAGCGAGCCTGCAAAGTCAGCGAGAGTCTTCGGAACGGTGACATACTGTTCGCAAGCTCCAGCTTGCCTTGGGCCTTCAGAGAGTCGTTCAGGGGAACGTAGCAAGACTCGTCCTTCTGGTCGACGTACATGGCATGACTGTGACGGTCAGACAAAACTCAGTCGAAAGGGGTGCCGTACTCACCGCTGAGAAAATGTTCCACGACCGACGTCCTCGCCGGAGATGCGGACGTCATAGCCATCTTGCATGAGGGTGCCGAAGGCCATAGCCTCAGCGGTCGCGAAGTCGACCTTGCCGTCCAGGCCCTTCAGCCTGGAGGAGATATGACGCTTCAGACGGGAGTGCAGGTTGAACGAGTCGGGTAGCTCAACACTGGCGCGACCAACCTCCTTCAGACGATCCTCGGCCAGGCCGGTCTCCGGATCAGGCTTGGCTTCCTTGGAGGCCGGCCACACCATGTCCTTCCACTTGCCGCCGAGCATCTCCGACTTGGGCTTGAAAGATCCCACCTTCTCCAGGGCATCGCCCATGACGTTCTGGTAGACACCACGGCCCGACTTGGCTTCCTCTTCCGTCAGAACCTTGTTGGCCTGGCGTCAGCTTCCGCTATTGCTACTCTCTATTCACGATCAGTTTCTCTTCGTAAAGCTCAGGAACAGACTTGCGCGACCGGATCTTCTCGTACATCAAAGCTGATGTTAGTTGACGCTCGTCTCAAAAACTTACGCTGGGTGTAACCGGGCTCATCCAGCTCGTTGTGACCCCAACGGCGGTAGCAGATGAGGTCAATGATGACATCCTTGCGGAACATGTTGCGGTACTGGAACGCGATGTCCACTGCGCGCACCACATCCTCGGGGTGGTCACCATTGACGTGGAGGATAGGACATCCGATTGCCTTCCCAATGTCTGAGGCGTACAGTGACGAGCGCGAGAACGACGCTGGCGTGGTGTAGCCAATGTTATTGCTGAGGTCAGCGAAGACAAGGCGGCAACAGCTTACTTGACGATGATGTGCACGGTGCCGCCAGAGCCATAGTGTGGCAGACCGCTGAGGCCGAGACTCTCCGTAACGACGCCTTGGCCGGAGAAGGCAGCATCACCATGCAGCTGAACACACAGGACGCGGTCGCCGAGCTGACACTCGGCAGGGCTCGACTTCAGAAGATTCATCTGCTTCGCGCGGGTGATGCCGAGCGCCACCGGGTTGACAGCCTCCAGGTGGGAAGGGTTCTGGAGCACCTCGACCTTCACAGGCTTCCCGTCGTATTCGAGGTCGGAGATCGCGGCCAAGTGCGAGATCACATCACCCGTCGCTCCAGGGGCAGTAGCCGGGTCGAATTCGGGATTGCCTTTGACCTTGGAGAAGAGAGCCTCATGCGGGTACTTCAGCATGGAAGGCTCCGTCAACAGAGACAAGCGTCCTCGATGAGGAAGGCAGACCACGATATCACCAAGACCGGCTGTCTGTCAACTAATGTCCAGCGCCCGAAAGCTTACACTTGGCTCCGAGCTCGAACAGCGTGTCAAGCGCCGGCAGCATGCTCTCGGCACCCTCACAACCTGGCGTAAGCTAACAATCGGCGTTCAGTCACTCACCGTATCGCTTCAAGTTGGGGAACTTCTTGGCCATGAACCTGTCGAACTCCTCCGAGTTGCTCAGGAGCTTCCAGACACGCTTCCTTCTCTTGTCATCCATGGGGACGGTCTCGCACTTAGTCTCAATGAGATGGGAGAACCACAGCCTCTCAGACTTGTTGGGGCAGTGCTGGAACTCATACCCAATCTTGTCGACATAGGCCTCCATAAGATGCTTCTGGATCTCGCTGAGAGGAAGGGCGGTGTCCTCGCCTTCGCCCGTGGCACTGCGCGGAGACGGGGACTGAGGAAGATGCATGATACCGTTCAGAGAGTAGGTGGTCTTGTCGTCGAGACCGTAACGGTACGGGTCGAGGGCAGACACGGGACTACTGTTAGCAGAAGTCGCAGACTGCCAGATCATTCTGATACGTACTCTCTCTCCATTAAGTCCAAAGGGTCAATCTGTTGTCAGCTACCTCACAGCGCCTCCAGCCTACCTTGGCAGCGCGGTGACCATGGCGTCGCATCATTTCAACATAACGCATTAAAGGGGCATTCTCATTGCGGTTGGCGAACTCCTCCGGTGTGTCTATTGTCAGTTATCGCCTTCCTTAGGATGGCCAACAGCGTGGCGGCGTGGACACTCACAGTCAGGGAGCTCATACTTGCGGGGTACACGATAGCCAAAGCTCGCGTCGTCGTGGTAGCGCCTTGCGCGGCACAGCGCGCGAGGAACGGTCGCGCGAGGAAGCCGGAGCATGGTGAAGTAGAAGCTTGCTGGCGTTGGGCAGGCAAGATTCCCAAACCAGATGACAGACAATGAGGAGGGAAGGATCAGGTGAGCGAGGATGTATATAACGGGGCCCAGCCAGGAGATGGGGTGGGGATCTGGGGGTGCGGGGAAGCCGGGGAAGACGCGAAACACATGCTTGCAGATGCTGGAGTGAGCAGAGTGGGTGTTACTGTTGTCCCTCGGATTCCTAGTTCCGGTGGGACACACTGGACCTGACATCGGACACGACCGAAACCGTAGTCGCGCAGCCTAGCCTCCACCACAGCAGGACCCGGCCGCGCCGACCGCAACCATTAGGCCGATTTCTAATGCAGAGCTTAATGTGCAGCTTCATAGTGACGTCATGTCTAATCAACCTCTCTAATCCCGGAATTTGCACGGACCCCACACGACCATCGCACGCGACTGACGCGTTTCCTGATCTGCAGTACTGGACAATAGAGCGCCGACTGAGTGTTGCCCGGTGGTGACAGTGCTAAGCAAATGCAAATGAGTGTTGTGTCTAAAAGTTCTACATGCTCCCACGAGCATTTCCCATCTCCTCAGTCCCACACGAGCTGGCCGTTGCTGTTAACAGACGCCTGTTGCCCTCCGCTCAGCACCTTGCCATTACTTCGGACGACCTTCTTCTGAGACGTCGCATAAATCTGGTTGATCTTTTCCCTACTCCGTCAGTATACTCCATTAAGGCTCGCTCACCTCTCCAAGTCCTTTTTGTGCATGGCCAAGCGGCGCAGACGGTCAGCCTCCTCAGCGGCCTTGGCAGCCTTCTTAGCCTCAGCCTTCTTTTGGTTCTTGCGCTGCAGTTTGGTGAGACCGTCGCTAGTGTCACTGCTGTGCTTGTAAGGAGCTGGAGTTCCGCCAATGCTGAGAGACACCGGCTCTGAGAAACGTCAGTGATTTCCATCAGCTGCTCACTCACTCTTCTTGGCCGCAACAACGTTCCAGCCGTCGTTCTGCGGCTTGGGGGAGGATCCCTCAGAGTCATCCTCATAGTCGTCGGCGAACGAAGAGACCTTCTGAGACGGGGGCGTGTCGTGCACGATCTTCATGACGCGGGCAATGTGCGGGGCGCGGTCCTCAGGCTCCAGCATGCTGGATGTCAGCCACAGAGCACTTGCGCAACTCACTCGTCCACCTTAGTCTTGCGAGGCTTAGGCAAAAGCTTCTCCGCCAGCAGTTTGGGTTTCGCGGGCTCCTTCGGTTCATCCTCTTGCGCGGCTGCAGCAAAAGATTTCGGCTCGTCGGCAACAGGCTCGGGTGCTGGTGGAGGGGTCGGTTGCGATTCCTTCACCGGCGCCTGCTGCTTCCCCTTGTTCTTCTTCTTGTTCTTGGCACTCTTCGTCTCCGCCTCGGATCCGCTGGCAACGGCGACTGGCGCAGGCGCAGCATCCTCCGTTGCCACTGACTTGCCCTTCTTCTTGTTGTTCTTCTTCTTCTTCTTAGCGGGCGAAGCGGCGTCGTTGTTGCCGGCAGTGATGTGCTGATATCCGAATGCGAGGGCGACGAGAAGAGCAGCCCCGACGAGGGCCTCTGTCGATATGTAAGGCATGGTACGAGGTCGTGTGGAAAAGCAAAAACGATGATCACCTCGTTATCACGGGCAAGATGGAGGTGTGGACGACCTCCACGCCGAAGAGGACGGAATTGCCAAATCGGGTAATTTCCCCGCTTGAGTGGCGTTGCGTGCGTGTCGTCCCTCGTCCCTCGGCACTGGCTCGTCCCAACTCGCTATCGTCATTGTCAGTTTCCAACTTTGATCCATCTTTCTCATCTCTGTTCCGACCAGCCTTCCGAGTTCATCGAATAGACATCAGAAACCAGCTCCTGGTAACCGGGAACGCTTCAATACCCTTGTGAGTGGCGAAAAACGCTGGTGGAGCGCTCGGCGGCTCGTTCTCATGTCGTCCGAGAACCCCATCACGCCTCCAACACACTGCAGTTGATCGACAATGCTGACCTGCCTTAGTTCTGAAGATAAGTGAATAGAGGCGGACCAACATGGATCAGCAACTCATCTCTCTCGTCAACAAGGTTTGTTTCAGTTGTCTTCGTCATCGCTGACTTGCCTAGCTCCAGGACGTCTTTGCGTCCATCGGCGTCCCGAACACGATCGTGAGTCTGAGAACCATTGCCTACCTGTTTCGTGGACTCCTTTTAACATTCAGGACCTGCCCCAGATTACGGTCATCGGTTCGCAGTCGAGTGGAAAGTCCTCGGTTCTGGAGAACATTGTTGGACGTGACTTCCTGCCCCGAGGATCGGGTATCGTCACCCGTCGACCCCTCGTGCTTCAGCTCATTAACCGACCCGCCACCCACAAGGCCAACGGTGCCAAGGATGAGAAGAAGGATGGCGAGCAGAAGGACGGAGAGCAGGGTGTCGGTGAGTCTGCTTGACCTTGCTTGCGCTAACACCCCTAGTCGACGCTATGGCCAAGACGCGCGTGAACGAGACGAACCCTGACGAGTGGGGAGAGTTCCTCCACCTGCCTGGCCAGAAGTTCTACGACTTCGGTGCGATTCGTGACGAGATTGTGAAGGACACGGAGAAGATCACGGGAAAGAACGCCGGCATCTCGCCGAACCCGATCAACCTGCGTATCTTCTCTCCCAACGTCCTTACCCTTACCCTGGTCGACCTGCCCGGTCTCACCAAGGTCCCCGTCGGCGACCAACCTCGTGACATCGAGAAGCAGATTCGCGACATGCTCATGCGTTACATCTCCAAGCCTAACGCCATTATTCTCGCTGTTACGGCTGCCAACACTGACTTGGCCAACTCTGACGGTCTCAAGCTCGCTCGTGAGGTGGACCCCGAGGGAACCCGTACCATTGGTGTGCTCACGAAGGTCGATCTCATGGACCAGGGCACCGACGTTGTCGACATCCTCGCTGGCCGTGTGATTCCTCTCCGTCTCGGTTACGTCCCCGTCGTGAACCGTGGTCAGCGTGACATCGACACCTCCAAGTCGATCGCCTCGGCTCTTGAGAATGAGAAGAAGTTCTTCGAGAACCACCCCAGCTACGCCTCCAAGGCTCAGTACTGCGGTACCCCTTGGCTTGCCCGCAAGCTCAACATCATTCTCATGCACCACATCCGCAACACGCTGCCCGACATCAAGGCGCGTATTTCGTCTCAGCTCAGCAAGTACTCGGCTGAGCTCGACGCTTTGGGTGGCCCCATGGGCGAGACTAACCCGGGCTCCGTCGTGCTCTCGACTATCACCGACTTCTGCACGGAGTTCCAGCGCTCCATTGACGGTGACACCAACGATCTCTCGCTGAACGAGCTGTCCGGAGGTGCCCGTATCTCTTACGTCTACCATGAGCTCTACAACCACGGTGTCAAGAGCATCGACCCTTTCGACCAGGTGAAGGACGGCGACATCCGAACGATCCTTTACAACTCAAGCGGTTCCACTCCTTCCCTCTTCGTCGGAACGGCCGCCTTCGAGGTTATTGTGAAGCAGCAGATCCGCCGTCTCGAGGACCCCTCATTGCGATGCGTTGCCCTAGTGTACGACGAGCTCATTCGTATCCTTGGCCAGCTCTTAGCCAAGACCGCTGCCTTCAAGCGGTATCCCGAGCTCAAGGATCGCTTCAACTCTGTTGTCATCAACTACTTCAAAACCTGTATGGGCCCTACGAACAAGCTCGTTACCGACATGGTTGCTATGCAGGCCTGCTACATCAACACTACCCACCCCGACTTCCTGAACGGTCACAAGGCCATGGCCATTGTTCAGGAGCGCCTCAACGCCAACAAGCCTCCTGAGAAGGTCGACCCTAAGAAGCCCAAGGATCTTGGCGACCTTGAGACGAAGAGGGACGACTCGTTCTTCGGCTCCTTCTTCAACAAGGACAAGGCTAAGCGCAAGGGTGCGGCGGCGATGGAGGCTCCTCCCCCCATCATCAAGCCTGTAAACCAGCTCTCGGACCGTGAGCTTATGGAGACGGAGGTTATCAAGCTGTGAGTATTGCTAGCCCTCTCTTGTGCTTTAGCTGACCATGACAGCCTTATCAAGTCGTACTTCAACGTTATCCAGCGTGAAATGATCGACATGGTGCCCAAGGCGATCTCGCTCAACCTCGTCAACCACTGCAAGGAGACGCTCCAGCAGCACCTCCTCATGAACCTCTACCAGCCGAATGTCATTGAGGAGATTCTCAAGGAGAGCCCCGACATTGTCAGCAGGAGACGTGAGCTCGTCAAGCTCACCAAGGCTCTCCAGCGGGCCGAGGAGATTGTCGCCACTGTTTAAGATGCGTTGTAGCTCACCACGTACTGGGCATCGCAGTACATACACACACATATTTTGGAGCTTGCGTGTCTATAGATTATTACGGATCGATCGATGCATGTTAGGTAGTAATTGTCACGAGTAGGGAGTGAATTCGTTCCCGCATTTTGCATTTTGCAAGCATGCGAGTAGCGTGCAGTCAGCAGCTCACAACGCGACGACCCGGCAGAAAGCTGGGCTAGCATGATGATGAGGTGTCATCCACTATGTGGCAGCTATCTGGTATGTGGATGCTACAGAGTATGAATCTAAGTATGTACTGCCTCTACGCTTCCTCGTGTTCCTTCCTGCCTATCTACTTCGCCTTGATCTCGGGGAGGCTTCCCTCGAGGGCCTGACCCGCGAACAAGCGGCTCAACGGCGTCATGGTCGTGAGCGCCATCTCGACGACCTTCTCTATCCTGCCCTTGAGCTCCTCATTGTCGCAGTCGACCTTCATGCTGATCAGGTCGACGACGGCGTCGACGCCGTCCACATTCACCTTCATCTGGAGGTACTCGTCGTCGTCCGGGTCCGTCGACGGCTCAGTCACGTGCCCAAAGTGCGCCTCCAGGAACATGCGAAGCGTATCGAAGTCGTGCGACGACTTGCCCGGGGCGTGGTCGTGGTGCGCGTGCGGGTGGGGATTTGTCGTCACTGCAACGTCAGTTCGGCAACAGTCAGAGTCAACTCACTCTTGACGGTGGCGGGACTGGCGTCAATGCCGAGCAGCACCACGAGCGCGCTGTCGGCGATCATGTCATTGGACGTGTTCGAGACCCACTGCATCTGGATCTCGGTGTCGCTCATGCGCACGATGCGGACAGCGTTCATGATCTGGTGTCAGCTTGATGGAAGACACCGCAGCTTACCGTCAACCGATCCCGTCCTTCCTCGTCCTTGCTTTCCTCAACCTCGCCGTACATGCCCTCGAGATGCCATCGGACGACCATGAAGTCGACGCCAATGGGCAGGCTCTGCCTCTGCACGATCGTGCTCGTCGAAAGTCCCGTGAAGTCCTTCAGGTCCTTGGGGTCGAGGAGGGTGTAAGAGAAGTCCTTGCTGACGAGAAGGCCGCGGACCTCAGCGCCGTGTGTCGGACGCTCCTCAGCGAGCGTTCCGATCGCCTTGGCGACACGCTCGGTGCGGAAGTTAAGCACGAGCGGCTCGAGGTTCTTTGGCGTGTGAATGTTGATTTCCTGTCCCCTCGTCGCGTACTGGTCGCGAAGCGCCGCACGAAGACGACCCATCTGTGACGCCTCGCCGTGGACGAGCACCACGTGCTGTGCACCGATCTCCTGGATGAACTTGGAGTTCTGCGCGTAGTCGACGTGCGCGCCAAATGAGATCTCCTTGACCGTGCACCGGCGGGGGATGCTGCGTCCGCCGCGGAGGGACTCGATGTGGTCCGGCTCGCCGAGCAGCGTGCGGGCCATGGTGCCCTCGATGGAATATCCGGTCACGATGACACCGTTCTTCGGGTCCGGAGCCCATTCTTCCAGCAGCTCACGCGACAGACCGAACGACATGAACTGCGCAGACGCCATCACGACACACGGCTGCTTGTGATCCAACCGCTTTGGGTCCTTCAGCCATTTGACGTACTTGAAGTCGAACGGGTTGTCTCGTCGGGCGAACCGCGACCGAATGTTCGCGTTCATCGTGTGCACGTACTTCTTGTACACTCGCATGCCGCGCTGGAACAGTCCAGACGCAAAGTAGATCGGCACACCTTGCAGTTCCGGGTGGTCGTTCCAATAGTCGTCGAGTAGCAGCGCGAGCTCCTGTCCGTTACCGAACGACGGAATCGGCATCAACACCTTGCCGCCTCTTCGCACGATGTTCGAAACAAGTGCTGGTATTTAGTTAACAAACGCAGTTCATCTAGCTCACTTGTGAACTGCTCCTCCTTGTCCTTCCTGTCAGGTAGCGTGTGCACTCCGAATGTGCTCTCGCAGATCATCACATCCGGCTTCACGGGCGGCACCTCGGCGATGACAAGATGCCGGTCCTCTTCTCGCGAGTAATCTCCCGTGTAGAGCACCTTCAGTCCCGCGATCTCGATGAGGAACATCGACGCCCCCAGCACGTGGCCAGCGTGGTACGGCGTAAACCGGAGTCCACCGGAGATGTTGATGTCCTGGTGATAGTCGACCGCGATCGTGTTCTCCCAGCTCGCCTGCACATCCGCCTCGTTGTATAGCCTCCCCGCAGCTTCGGCGTTCTGGTCACTGAAAGTCAGCTACTCGGAGCGTCGCAGGAGCTCACTTGATGCGAACTGTGTCCATCATTGTCAGACCGTAGATGGCTCGTGTCGCGTGCGTCATGTACACCTTGCCGTTTCCGTCACGGAAGTTGGTCTGAGGTTAGTCAGGAACTCCAGGCTATCAGCTATAATCCCACCTTCTCCATAATATACGGTAGGGCTGCTGCGTGGTCGACATGGAAGCTGGATGTAAGCTGTCGTACCACAGGTCCGCAGCTCATGTGCTGGACGGCACAGCTCAGCAAGCGTCGCCCACTCACTGGGTAATCAGGATGGCGTCCACAGTACTCCAGTCGAGCTCGTCAATAAAGGGCAAGCCTCCCAGGCCGGGATAGGCAGGATGGAGGCCGGCATCACAAACAATGGTCTTGCCTCGATGTTGAATCACGCAACAGGACCGGCCGACCTCCTGTCCGGCGCCGAGCATAGTGACGCTGAGTGACGGAGCATCGCCTTCCGGGTCGGCGATGACCTGCACAGGTGCTGGCGCTTGCCTTCTCCGGCGATGGTGCGACATGGTGTATGGGGATGGGTGGTGATGGGAAGCAACGTCGGATCTGACATATGATATTTCGACGCCTCAAGGCAATCGCACGCCAAGTTCAATTGTTGCCGTTACCTAACTTTTACCCCACGCTACGCAGAAACTCACCGACAGCCACTCCTGTCGTCATTCACTTCATCTTCACCTCATCCCACCCTCTGTGTCTCTCGGTGTCCCGCATCTTACAACGTCTTTGTCAGATACCCTTCCACTCGATAACACCGGCTGGTCGATTCTTCCTCCGCTTCAGCCAGTCGACTGTGAGCTCAGCACTCTGCGGACAGCCGCCTCCCACACTTTCTCGACCTCCACTCTTCGGACTCTTCAGCACAAAATGGCGACGCCGCGCTCCCACGGCGCTGCGACGCCCACCACGACCTACAGTGCGGCCTCCGTTCCTCCCGAGAGCACCTTGCCGAGTGAGCAGGCTGGGTAAGTAGATGGTTGCGGTCACACGGACCTTCGGACCTTCCCTGGACATCATCGGCTGACAACAAAGTGAGGACTTTGCCAGTGGCCTCGCGAACTATGTCTTCAACACTGGTTTCTGCGGACAGCAGTGGGCCGACGTCCAGCTTATGTTCTTCAACACGTCTGTGAAGCTGCACAGACGTGAGTACTCCTCGGCGCTGGCTAGCTGCACTTCTGCTGACCTCAGTCATCCTTGCTCGCTCTCCGTACCTGGCTCATCTGCTCATGAACTCGATGCCCGGCTCGACGCTGCAGCTCCAGTTCACGGATGAGAACATCACCCAGGAGGTAAGCTAGGTTTACCTGCAAAGTGAAGCTCACGCACAGGCCGTCTTCATTGCTATCCAGGATCTGTACAGTGCGCAACCATTGAAACGGATCAGCGTCCTCGATCGCGCCGAGCTGACGACAGGCCCTGCGAATGATCTCGTGACCGCTTCGAACGCCCGCGCTGTTCTCGCCACGGCGTACCTGTTCGGCTCTCCCGCTCTGGTCCAGAGGGCGTACGCAGTGTGCTCCTCGTCGCTCTCGGCGGACAACGTGGTGCAGTACGTCAACTGGCTCGATCAGCGGATACCGAACTCAGCGAACGGCTTCTCGGCTGACTACGGCGAGTACTCCCAGCGTCTGCGCAGCGACATCATCAACTTCCTCATCCGCACACTGCCCAACAACGTCGGGTCGAACCGCCAGGCGCTCATCGACGCGTACGCGGCGCTGCCGTACGAGCTGTTCAAGTCGTGCGTCGAGAGCGCCGACCTCCCGATCGAGGCTATGCAGGAGCGCTTCCAGTTCGCGAAGAAGGTCGTCGCCGCGCGCAAAAAGGGCGCCGCCGCGAGCGGCATGGAGGAGAGCGTCGTCCTCGCCGTCAAGGATGACGGAGACGGAATGGGCGTGCACGTCACGCGCAAGCCGAAACGCGCCCGCCAGCTCTGGAAGGTCGAGGGATAAGCAGAGGCGCCGAGCTGAGAGCCTAGGTGCACAAGGTCGAGATGCCCATTGCGCGAATGACGTTGTCTGCATATCCCACCACCATCACTTCATATTAGCGCCGTACCAGCCTGTGCTACTGTGCGAGCGGCTGAGCGCCTGCTACCGCAGAAAAGTAAATTAGAAACAGACAGTCCGGTGCAGCTGGGAGGGAGCTTGTGACATCTCCGTGTAAGCTTTTGCCCGAGTATCTGCATATCTGCGTACATCTGCTATACATCTGTGAACTGAGGATCTACTACTCATTAACATCTACCACTGCGCCGCGCGCTCCCGTATTGTATGGTTGTCCTGCAAGAGACTAATGGAAGGTCATGCCGAGGATACGGTCGTAGTCGTCGACGACCGTATCGTACGTTTTCGCGAGCGCCTCCTTGCGCTCCTCTGGCGTCATTTGGCACAGCATTTCCTGACTGTCAGTTGACTATTATGGTCATCAAACTCACGTAATTGAACCGGTACAACCGCGCCTTGACCTGCAGACGGTAGGCTCTAACCTTTGCCGCGTCCTTCCGGTCGAGCTGGCGCAGGAGGAGCATCTCGAGCAACCGATCGAACTGGCGCTGCAGAGGTCAGCTATTTGTAATTGGAGCGCGACCAGCTGCGAGCTGTATGCACTCACCTGCGCGATCTTGTACTTCTTGCGCAGCACCGCCTCCCACTTGGCGCGCTCCGCTCGGCTGTTGTCTCCGACACCCTCGAGGAACTTCGGATCGTCGGGAACGCCCTGCTCGACGAGGAAACGGAGGTCGTTGCGGTCGCGCAGGTCCTCGAACGCCTCGGCGGGATCCTCGACCGTGAGCTCTGCAACACCTTCGCATCCGAGCATGTGCTTGAACAGGGCCGAGTAGAGGCGCGAGCCGTGGCCGAGGTGCTGATACGGCGGGAGAATGACGAACTGGCTCAGGCGCAGGCGGACCTGATCTGGGAAGCACCAGAACGGGTACAGCGATGTGTAGCCCGCAAAGTGGTACGTCTCGATGTCGGAGTCGGGTCGCCGGCGCTTCTCAAACCTGAGATTCAGCTTTCGCATGACCGCAGAAACTCACAATGTCACAAACTCCCAAGCCTCCTCGTCCTCCTGAATGTAGCTTCCTCCCTCGATGAACAACAGGATGAAGATCTGCATTCGACGGTGGTATTCGCGGAATCCTGGCGTGTCCCAGGTGGTCTGATGTTAGCTATCTCTCAAGCGGACGCCCACAGCTTACCTTGAACATCTCGTAGGTGACGGCGTCGTCGGCGTCGGCTGCCGGTCCATCGCCGTTCGCTTTGCCCTTCCCCTTGCTGCTCGCGGCACGTAGCGTGTAACTCCCGATCAGCTCACCCATAGGCTTGAAGCTCTTCGCTTCCTCCTCAACGGTCTGCTCAAAGGCGACGGCGCTCTTAGTGTAGTCGGCTGGCAGGAACTTGAAGAGCTCGCCCTCGACGTCATCGGCAGGAGTCGCCTCGTCCTGGATCTTCTCGTCGTACGTGATCTGAAGGAACTGCTTGAGCGAACCGGAGGCGAAGTGAAGATTGATGTCGAGGCCCTTGTATCCAAAAATCTTCTCCTGGTCGCCGAAGATGGGGTACGTGAAGTCCGGGTGGAAGGGCTCGATCACGACACGGTCTTCGCCCTGCAGTTGTTCCGCGTCCTCCTCAGCTCGGACTGGCGTTAGCTACGAGCTTGGGGAGGTGAAAGCTTACCGAGCTGAAGGTTCAGAGCCTCGTTGGAGTTGGTGACCCAGGCCTCGTCGTTGTCAGCCATGGTGGATGGATGGATGGGGCTGGAATGATGCAATCGCAATGTTGTGGTCGCGACGCGTTTCAACTTCATGAGCTGCGGCCGGAGGTATCCCGCCACATTCCATTCCTGGCAGTCAGGCGTCGCGTGGATTTGCCTCCGTCGCCGCCGTTCATAGCTGACTTCACTGTGATGCAAGTGACGGGGGCCAGGTCTGAACAACATAACGTCCTTGCTCTGCGAAATCGTGTCGAAGGCATCGCTCTCAATCCTGCCTCAGATTATCGCTTCAGACCATCAAGACGAGGACTTCGGCTGCGACTATAAACGACCACCATGCCGCCTTCACCCCCGACGTCACCGCCAGCTGCCAAGCGAGCAAAGCTGGACGCGGAGCCTCCGATAACTCTCAGCTCCCCCGCGCAACGGAACGGTCAGCCGAAGGCGGAGAAGGATGTCCCATCCGATAGCGAGAGTGAGGACGAGCCGGAAGAGTCTGTTCCAGATGAGGAGGAGGACCTGAGGCATCGCGACATGTATCTCGACACTGTGAGTCGATCACTAGCTAGGGTCTGCCCGGCAAGAGCTGACAATAGGTATCCCGAGCTAACCTGGAATTTGATTTCGAGCGGCTATGCTCTAAGTCGCTGTCGAACATCAACGTGTACTGCTGCCTTGTCTGTGGCAAGTACTTCCAGGGACGAGGACGAGAGTCGTGGGCGTACCGGCACGCGGTCGGCGAGAACCATCGTGTCTGGCTAAACCTGGCGACCGAAAAGTTCTACGTTCTGCCGGAGGGATACCTCGTCAGCGACCCCAGTCTGAACGACATCCTGCACGTCCTGAACCCACGGTTTGAGGCGGCATCTCTGGCTGGACTCTCGGATCTGCGGCCGCCGAGTCTGACACTGGAGAAGGGAGAGTATCTTCCGGGATACGTCGGCCTGAACAACATCAAGGCGAACGACTACCTGAACGTGATCACGCAGATGCTGCTGCACGTGCCGCCGATTCGTAACTTCTTCCTGAACCCGAATACGCCGCAGCTGCAGGAGTCTGCGCGGCCGACGGAGCTCGTGTCTCGGCTGGCGGCACTGACACGGCGTCTCTGGAACCCGCGCCTCTTCAAGGCGCAGGTGTCTCCGCACGAGTTCTTCCACGAGGTCACGAAGCGCAGTAACGGCAAGTTTACGACGATTGAGCAGGGCGACCCGGTCGAGTTCCTCGGCTGGCTCATCAACACACTTCACCGCGACCTCGGCGGGACGAGGAAGCGCAATTCGTCCGTCATCTACACGACGTTCCAAGGCAAAGTGCAGATCGAGACGCAGAAGATCATCACGCATAAGGACTACGCGCGTCCCGTGTTCGAGGAGTCACGAGGTGAGCTAACGAAGAGTTGCGAGAACTAACGAAACAGACATTGAGCGGATGTCATCACCGTTCCTGTTCCTCGCGTTGGACTTGCCCGCGACGCCGCTGTTCCAGGACGCGAACGAGAAGAAGATCATCCCGCAGGTATCTCTCGCGTCGATTTTGGCCAAGTTCGACGGCAAGACGACGCAAGAGTTCGGCCCGACGCTAAAGCGCCACCACCTGCAGGCACTCCCCCCGTATCTGATCCTGCACATCAAGCGTTTCACAAAGAACAACTTCGTTGAGGAGAAGAACCCGACCATTGTGAACTTCCCCATGCGCGGCGTCGACATGCAGCCGTATGTGGACCCGAAGCCGAGCGACCCCATCATGGCGTGCTACGACTTGCTCAGCAATGTCGTGCTCGAGAGCACGATGGCGAGCACCAAGGCTTCGGGCAAGCCGGACCCGAGCGACGACTCGACCGTTGCGTGGAAGATCTTCCAGCGCGCCGGACGGGGTGGCGGCGAGTCGGAGCGGTGGTACGAGATGCAGGACCTCCGGGTCGAGGACGTACGGAGGGAGATGGTGCCCCTCGGCGAGACCGTGATTCAGGTCTGGGAGCGGTGCGACCTCTCCACGCCGCCGAAGAAGACGTAATGCGCGGCGTAGTGATCAGGAGATAGCGAGGGGGAGAGGGAGCAGGCACGTCTGTACGACTAGAGATTATATAGAGCATGCATCATACTTGAGCTCATACAAATGACGAATGTCCATATTACCCAGCTTTGAAAGCTATAAAGATACTACACATAGAGAATAACTGAAGAACTGGTACGGCTCGTCCTCATGCTGAGACACCTGGATTCTCACACCTGGCACGTCTCTCCTCCCTCTCGTCACTCGTCGCCATCTATTATCACACCTTCTCGAAGGCAAACGCCATGTAGATGTCTGAAACGTTAACTCGGAAACTCGCGACTTGGTAAGCTGAATACTCACTCGCTGCCTCCCATTGGTCGGGGTTCATGGCGCTCTCGCCGGCCTGGTTCACGACGCCCATGCGCGTGAGGAGCTGGGAAAACTCCCTGTCGTCCTGCTCCTCCTGGAGCACGTCGTTGAAGGTCTTGCGGTAGATGAGCTCGAGGCCGTACTCACGCGCGAGGTTGACAAAGTTGTCCCAGTCGACGACGTACTCGGGCACATCCTCGACCGCGTCCTGCAGGTAGAAGCGGTACCGGTGGCCGTACACGCCCTTGTGGTGCTTCTCGTCGAACGCGATCTCGTAGCAGCTGTTTCCGAACCGCAGCTCGTCGCCGTCCGGGATCTCGTCGAGGCGGCCCAGCAGCTGCCCCGCGTTAGGGATAGTGCCGATGAATACGCCGCCGCGGCGCAGATACCGCGACACGTTCTCGATCATCATCCGTGCCTTGGACGCCGTCTCGAACGCGTAGTGCATGCAGAACTGCATCGACACGTTGTCATACAGGTTGGCACGCTTCAGTCCGCTCGGGAGGATGTCAGAGATCGGATTCTGTGGGTTAGCTAAAGCAGGACAGGATCTGAGCTAATGCTGTACTCACGGAGAAGCAGTCAAACGGGTAGAAGTGCGCCTCGAACTTGTTTCCTCGCATCGTGTTGTAACGATCCCGAGCCTGATCCATGGACGTCTCGGCGATGTCCATCGCGACGTACAGGTCGATGCGCGCCTGCTTCCACTTGTTCAGGTCGCCACCCTTGCCAGCGCCCAAATCTAAGACCTTGGCGCCGGGTTGGCCGCGCTTGCGATACGCGAACTTGCCAATGAGCACGGACTTGATCCAGTTGTTGAACTTCTTCAAGCCAATGATCGGAGAAAATTCGCGATGCTCCACTCCGACTTCCGGCCGCGCGTTGTAGTGCGAAGCGACCTCAGCAGCGTTGCCCGAGTAGTCCTGCCTTCTTCGTTGCACAGCGCGGTTATCAATCTGCTCCATGTCCTTTGACGACCGCTTCTGCGACACCGTCTCTGGTCGGCTCGTCGCACTGGCTGTCGAGCCGCGGCGCGACGGGCCCCGCGAATGCGGGTTTGACGGCCCCGCCTCGGCGGACGCGTCGAAGGAATTGCCCCGTTGGGGGCTTGGCGCTGACCAAGACGGCGCTGATCGGCGTTTGCGACGCAAGGGGTTGTTGCTCGCAGCCTCTGTCCGCAGTCGGTAGAGCTCATCTTGCGTGATCGGCTGTCGTATCGTCCTGGAACTGGAGGGGTGCCTTGGCTCGTATGGCGTGCGCTGGGGCGGCGGCGGTGATCTCCGGCCATTCGACGCATTGGAAGGCGAGGAAGGCATCTCTTCACTCGCCCGGCGGGAGTGGTTCGGCTCTGGTGACCAGGTCGAGGGTGGTGGCGGACGAGACGATGATGTTCCGGAGTTGCTCCTGCTACCGCGTGGTAGTGGGCGCTCGCTGGGAAGCCCGATGTGGTGCGAGCTCGGCGACGCAGACATACTAGGTGAGCGAAGGGGCGCACTGTGACTGTTAGGTGTGGTAAGCTCGTGTCGGATCGGCTCAGATGGAGGTGGCATGGAACGCGAGGACACATCAAAGGATGATCGCCGCGATGAGGGGCGGTCACCAAAGGCTGGCGGGAGGTCGTAGTGGCCCATGGACACAGCAGAGGATGGCGAGCTCAGCCGGGCCTCAGGCATCAGGGGAGAGCGCTGCGTGTTTACGCGCGACAGAGAACCTGGATGCAGGCCGACGGTGGGAGAGGAAAGACGTGGACTTGACGCGGTCGGTTCCTGATGATGGACAGAAGAAGACGAGGATGTCCGTCGGTTGATCGTGGGAGTGTCATTGAGGAGCTTGGACAGGTGTGGACGTGCCGCTTGCCCGTGCTCTTCATGGTCTGACGAAGCCGCTGTCAGGTCACTAGCGCGTCTTGATGGTCCGGGAGCATCGTCATTAAGTAATGAACGCATCCCAGGTCCGCTTAACGGTCGAAGCCCCGGGGATGGTTCTGGCGAGTAGGTGGGTTGTTGGGTCGAGGCTTGGGGCGACTCCCACAGCGACGGGCGGCGCTGAATGGCCGGGGAGGGCATGTCGCAGTCTCTGACCGGATCGTATACCATTGTGGTCGTGAAGCCGAGTCGGCAGAAAGTCGGGAAAGATAATGGAAAAGTTGATTTTACGTTGACGCGTCGCCACGAGACTCAGGAAAGGGCAGGCGAGGGAATAAGGGGATCGGGAACAATGGTCATTCAAATTACGCAAAAACCATGCCAAACGAGGGGCATGGCTTCTCGAGTCGTGCGTTCGTGTCTTTAGTAGTGGTTGGGGAGAGGAGTGTAAGGATGGCGGGGAGTGAATGAAGGATTGATCGACGTGGACCACCACTACACACGCGCGATCAGCTAACGAGCGACTCAAGTAAAACCGCCAAATATGAGCAATTTGCTTCCGCCCGAGCCCCGCGACCATATGGGACATCTACATGCGTTTGACGTAGTTGGCCCGTCCTAGCGTCAACCACACATCACATACCATCCCCTCGATCCACTCTCCCCGCCTCACGTCTTGCGTCTCGCCTCATAGCCCACCGACTATGGTAGCGGCATCTGCAAACCCGGAGGAGGCTGGCCCGTCCAGGACACGGGCCCCGGATTCCTGGCGCCCCGAGAAGTATTTGGAGCCGAACCACCCGGACAATGAGGAGGTGCTTGAGCAGGCGGCGTACCAGGCCGCGGTAACGAGACCGCCAGGCGATGCGCGCGCCAACCGAAAGTACAAGCCGCGAAGGACAGTCGACTACATGGGGGGAGTTCAGAAATGGCGTATGGTATGTATTGCTTGCTACTTTGCGACGGTGCTGGGGGCGGATCGCCTTCGTATCAACTTCAACTGACGACAACAGCTGGGGAAGATCAAGGGCATGAGAGATTACATGCCGCCGATACATCCCAATCCGAGCGACATCATTAATGTGAGCTTCCTGGCCTGAGGGAGTAAGCTGACTGTTCCAGCTCCTACCGCCAGCAGCCCATATCAGAGATACATCTACGTCGATCTGTGACTACTTTGTTCACACCTCGATCAACAAGGAGCGTTCTCCGACACGAGTAGTCAAGGTACGTTTCCGGTATATCATGCGTGCGTTAACTGGCTACAGTGGACTCCGGATGCACGTCGTCTTCTCACGGGCAACGACAAGGGGCAGTTCACTTTGTGGAACGGTGCTTCGTTCAACTACGAGTCGATCACGCAGGTGCACGACGACTCCATTCGAGCGATGTCTTACTCGCACAATGGACAGGCGCTGGTGTCGACGGACAAGTCAGGCTGGATCAAGTACTTCACCCCGCACCTGACAAACATCCACGGTTTCCAGGGGCACCGTGAGGCGTGCCACGGTGTGGCTTGGTCGCCGAACAACGAGTGGTTCGTAACTGGCGGCGACGACGGTCTCGTCAAGATCTGGAACTACCGCGCAGCAGAGACAGAGCGCGAGCTGTCGGGACACGGATGGGATGTGCGCTGCGTGGATTGGCATCCTACGAAGGGCCTGGTCGTGTCGGGATCGAAGGATATGCTCGTCAAGTTCTGGGATCCGCGAACGGGTAAGGACCTGTCGACGCTGCACTCGCACAAGGCAGTCATCAACGCGTGCACGTGGAATCCGGACGGCAACATCGTCGCGACGGCCGGCGGCGACAACGTCATCCGCTTGTTCGACATCCGTACCTTCCGCGAGCTGGAGAGTATGAAGGGACACACGAAGGAGGTCAACTGCCTCGAGTGGCACCCGATCCACCACTCGCTCCTGTGCTCTGGCGATGCCGCGGGCAGTATAGCGTACTGGTCGCTACAGGCCCCGGACCCGTCCAAGCCGGTCACGATGATGGAGAATGCTCACGACGACGCCGTCTTCTCCGTGTCCTTCCACCCACTCGGCCACATCCTTTGTTCCGGCAGCAAGGACTTCACGGCGCGCTTCTGGTGCCGCGCTCGTCCTGCCGGAGGACACGAGACGGACAAGTATCATTTGGGAGAGGAGGGCGCAATGCGTGCCGAGCAGGCTCAGGCGACGAGCAAATGGCCTGGCCTTCCGCCGCCAGGCGAGTCTCTACCCGGTCTGCCAGGACTCGGCGCGCCACCAGCGAAGAACAGCCCCACGCCTTCGAGGACGGTTACTCCGTCTGGCCCTCCCGGTCTCGGCGGTCCACCGGGACTGGGCGAGCTGCCCGGCCTCGGCCGTGCGCCGACGTCCTCGGAGCCGGGACGAAGACAGTGGGGCCCGAACGCTGCCGGTGGTGGCGGCGGCGGCGCTGGCCCCGATCGGGGCAACTTTGGCCGCGACCGCGACGACGGCTACGGCTCCCGGGGAGGTGGGCGTAACAACTTCGGCCGCGGTAACGACGGAGGCCGAGACTTCGGTGGCCGTGGTGGAGACCAAGGCGGACGCGACTTTGGCCGGAACCGTGACCGCGACGCGGACCCGTACGGCGGACGCAGCCGTCGTGACCTTGATCGCCAAGGCGGAGTGGGTGGTTTCGGCGGACCGGGCACCGGAGCCAACGCTGGCGCTGGAAGCGGACCGGGAGGGTACGGCGCGTATCCCCCAGCCCCAGCGGGATATGGCAATGGTCCCAACTCGCAGAACGGCTACGGACGACAGCAGGGTGGCTACGGCGCCGGTCCTGGGGGCGGACAGGGTCCTCCCGGCGGCTATGGGCAGCAGGGAGGACAAGGAGGCTACCAGCAAGGCGGGCAGGGAAGCTATGGCCAAGGAGGACAAGGAGGCTACCAGCAAGGAGGCGGAGGGTATGGACAAGGGGGCGGCAATCGGTACGGCCGGCGGTAGAGGCAGTCTAGAGGGAACAATGCATACTAGTGTACAGACAGGGTGGCTCAGCGGGAAATCTCGTGCTCGGCGAGGAGCTGTTGTCAGTTGCGAAAAGCCAGACTAACTCACCATATTAGGAATGCCGTTCTGGATCGGGTAGATGTGACCGCAGTTGCGGCACGTCATCTTGCCCTCCTCGACGTGAAGCTGGGTGTTAGCTAAGCGTTCCGGACACTGCAGCTTCGTGAAACCACCAATGTCGTGCATGTAGAGCCTCCGGCTACAACGTACCTCGAGGAGCACATGGTGCAGCTTCTGGAGCATCTCGTCGTCCCACATCTCGGGCATCTCGTCCGGGAGCGACTCGTCGCCGAGCGAGCGCGCCGTGTCGACGAGCGCGGCCCAGTCCAGTTTCGGCAGGAAGCGGCGGAGGAAGTCGTAGTTGGCCTCGGCGGGGCGCACGACAAGCTCGACTTCCGAGAACGCGAGCGGAAAGTTGTTCGTGTTGCAGTTGCCTAGGCGTCAGCTCGACCGTACCGATGTAACAGCTGCGAGAGGGGGAGTAGCCGGAGGGCTGAGACTTACGGACATGGCACGCCAGCATGTTGTGCGTGATGAGGCGGACCATCTTGGCTGAGTCGTAGATGTCAACAAAGATAAGCTGAGCTCGAAGCAACTTGCGTCACAGCTCGTTCGGCGTGCAACAACTCGACGGCGCCAGAAATTTGTGCATTAGGCTGTCCATTAGACGCACCTCCTAATGCCGTTCTAATCACGAGCATGAAACGCGATTACATGGAGGTTCAAGGGCCCCTCAACCAAGGACGGAACCAAATCCTCATACTTCATTTTACACGTCAAGTCGTGAAAGTTTGATAACACCGCCAAATTCGCGACACTCCCACTGGCCGGCGTTGCTCGACCTTGAGAGACTGTCGCGAGACTCTGCTCTTTTCTTCACGGACTCACTTTGCCTGCAAACACCTTTTGCTAAGTCGGTTCGTTCCCACTCTCGACAAAAAAAAACAATCAAAATGGCTTCCAAGGAGGACTTCGACAAGACCGGCGCCCCCGCTGCCAAGGTCCACAAGATCCGCATCACCCTTACCTCGCGCAACGTCAAGAACCTTGAGAAGTGTGAGTAGCAAGTCGAGTGCCGCAGGTGCAGTGAGGATTGGACATGTTCTGGCGAGTGGTGGCATAAGGAGTGGACGGGCGCGCGCTGTGCGCTTGTTGCAGCATGCGTTCGTCTGTTCGATTGCCCTTCGCTCGCCGAACGCCGACATTCTCGCGCCCAGGCTCCCACTCCCGCGGCTGGAAGCTGACACGCAGTCTCTGGCGACCTCATCAACCGCGCCAAGGACAACAACCTCCGCGTTAAGGGCCCCGTCCGCCTCCCCACCAAGCACCTCAAGCACACCACCCGCAAGTCGCCCTGTGGTGAGGGTTCCAAGACCTGGGACCGCTACGAGATGCGCATCCACAAGCGCCTCATCGACCTCACCTCCACCGCTGAGGTCGTTAAGAAGATCACCTCGATCTCGCTCGAGCCCGGAGTTGAGGTTGAGGTCACCATCGCCGCCTAAGCGTGTTGTTTAGATGCGATTTGGTCTTCTTTGTTATGTCGTGTGCACTTTTGGCAAGACACTGACCTACTGACGCAGCGTGAAACAGTGCATAGAGTCAGGAAGAGGCTTGGGAGGGTACAAGAGTCAAAGTTGCATCTAGGGTCTACAGTTCTACTGCTTCTTCGCGTCGTGCTTGGCGAGGTAGCGCTTGACGCGGTCCGCCTCGCGCAGGCCCGAGACGACGGCGCCAGCGACGCTGCCGCGGTTCTCCATTTCGGTGTGCTCGCCGGCGAAGCCAAGCTTGCCTTCCCACGTCGGGCGCGACAGCTCCTTGAAGTCCATCGGGCTGCGCTCACCGTCGGAAACGGGTGTCGGCGTGGTGGTAGCGCCGAGAGAGAGCGGGTCAGTGAGCCAGTTGGTAATCTCGCTGGCCAGCGGCTCCGGGGCGTTCGGAACATCCAGACGCTTCTTGAGGAAGGCATGGAACGTCTTTGCAACCTCCTCAGGCGAGACGGAGAGAGCGGCGCGCGCAGGCGTGTCGGACAGATAGGAGAGGAGAGTGGGTGTGGCGCCGGGCAGGGCCGGGCCGGCGAGGTTCGCCGTGATGATCGTAGACGACTCGAGCACGTCCATAAGCGACTGCCCACCGGGCGCTTTGGTCGGGAGGAAGATGTAGGAGGCGACCTCGTTCGCGCGCGGCCACCACGGCTTCTCGTAGTTCAGGAGCATCTTCTCGAGCACACCGACGTTGACGCCGCGGACAATGTCCTGGTAGCGCTCAGGGAGGGGCGGGTGGAAGATGCCGAGCTGCTGGCGGAGGACGGCAACGGGGATCGTGCAAAGCACAGTGCGAGCCTGGTAGCTGCCCTTGTCGGTCTGAACAGCGACGCCGGACTCCATGTCGCGGACGCCAGTGACGGGCTCGGCCGTCTTGATGACCGCGCCATGCTTCTCGGCATCCTGGAAGACCTTGCCGACGAGCGCCTCGTAGCCGCCCTCAGGAGCAGCGTCAGAGCCAGCGAAGTTGGTCGCACCCTCCCAGCCGGCCCAGCGCAGCGAGGCCCGCTCGAGCTTCAGTCCAAGAGGGACCTCGAGCGTTCGCGCGAAGCCCTCGGCGAGAGACATGTCCTCAACCTTCGCGAGGGGCGATGCAGAGCTGAACAGAGCGTCGGCGAGCGACTCGCGCGGCCCCGGAGCAGGGTGCGGCGTGCGGAACGCGGCCTGCGCAGCACCCAGCGCCGAACCAAGCTCCGAAGCGACCGGCGTCTCGAGGGGTCCGGAGGGGCCGTAGATCGCAGACGGGGTGGGCTTGGGAAGGTGCGCGGTCTGTCGTTAGCACAAGGTCATTCCGGGTGAACCATGCCACAACTGTGTCTTCCTCCACCTTCCCTCCGCGATGTCTACCTCGACGTCGAACACAGGCAGCCGCCGAGAAAGACAGCGCTACCAGACTATACTCACGACACCCATGTCCTTCGCAATGCGGCGCGCGGGGTTGCCCTCGTTGTAGCCGTGGATCCAGGAGCAGCCAAGGTCGATGCGGGCATCACCGTTGGCCCAGGTGCGGGCACGGCCACCGATGCGGTCGCGCGCCTCGAGCACTAACACGCTGCGGCCAGCGTGGGCGAGGTCGCGGGCGGCGACGGCGCCAGCCCAGCCGGCTCCGATGATGATGGTGTCGAAGACTTGCGGCATCGTGTATGAGTAGAGTGCAGAGTCAAGTCAAAGTCGCAGCTTCACACAACTAACACTTTGTTCCCCACACGGGGTGGACCGACGGGCGGCATCGGGCGGCATCTATCGCATCAACTGCAACCGCGCGACCTGCCTATCTTGCCGGAGCCGGGCCGTGGACCGGACGTCCAGGGCCGCTTGATTGAGTGCACGGTGGGCGGATGGGCACGCGGGGCACATGAAACGTGACTGCGGGCAGAGAGTGCCACAGATGAGCCGGTGATATGGGAAACTATAACACCGCACGGCAGCAGGCACGGGCTGCACGCTGGTTCATGAGTTGCTCTCTGGAACTAGCTCAGTGTGCGATTGCCAATTACCGCTCTTGGTTAGCGGGACCCTGAAAGTGCAGGAGTACAGGAAAGGCTGTGAGGGCTGGCTGCGCTGGCTCAGCTGGACCGCCGTTGGACCCGGCACTAGGACGGCACTAGGACAGTACTAGGACGCAAGGAACGCCCAGCACACCCACATTCCCTTACTCCCCTTTCTCCCCTTTCTCCCCCCCTCCCCTTCCCGCACACGCTCACCGCGATCACCCACCATCCACCCTTCGTCATTGGGTTCCTCACACCAAACACCACTCAACACGAACTCATCTACTCATTCCTCCTCTCAACAACACCTCAGACCCTCCCTCCAACGGCACCGGCAGCGGCGTGCACGACCCCCACACACGCACTACCGTCCGCCCAGCCAACCCCCGCACGCCCCCTCGCCCTTGCGCACACCCCGAAAAGCGCGTCGGGTCACACTCGCCACCAGTCACGCGTCCTCAGGACGGGATATTGCAACATTGAACGCATTCCGATCATCGACGTGAACGCGTCTGCCCCCGCACCAGCCCGCACCCAAAGCCGCACTCCACTCGTGGCTCATATCTATCCCGTATCAATCAACAACAACCGTATCACGGCCTCTCAGTCGGTCTTCATCGACTCACGCCCTCACCACCGTTCCCTCTCTCGGCGGCAACGAGCGCACACTCTTGCGCCCACGCCGCCGTAGAGCCGAGCCCCGCCGTCCTTGACACACTCCCACCTTCATCACTAGCCATCACTAGGCCCTGGTCGTCGCGCGACCGGCACCAACTCATCTATTCACTCGACCCGACAAGGTTGCACGGCACCACCAACCCTCCACCCCGCCGCCAACTTTACGTCAGTTGAACTCAACCTTTTCTTCCTGCTAGTCATCGCGACGCGTCTGCTCGCCACCATCCGACTGGTCTCCACCACCGACCACCACCTTTCTACCACACCATGACCAAGATTCAACGCCGTGCCCGCGCGGCCGACACCGCCTCGACCGGCGCTGCTGCGCCCAGTGAGTTTCATCTGCGTTGACTTTGCACTGACAGCTTCTCAGTCACGGCCGAGACCGGTATCAAGTACACGTGCGACGTGTGTGGTGTCGACGTCACGCATACTGTCCACATCCACTGCGCTGCGAAGGAGTGCGAGGAGGTCGACCTGTGCCCGAACTGCTTCTCAGAAGGAAAGGAGGTCCAGCAGCACAAGGCGTGGCACCCGTACAAGGTCATTGAGCAGCATTCTTACCCGATCTTCACGTCCGATTGGGGTGCCGACGAGGAGCTGCTCCTTATCTCAGGCTGCTCGACGTACGGACTGGGCAACTGGCTCGAGATCGCAGACCATGTTGGCACGCGCACAAAGGAGGAGTGCGAGAAGCACTACCTTGAGGTGTTTCTCGGCATCGGCAATGGACCAGAGGCGAAGAAGTGCGCCGACCCAAAGGTCAATGTCGAGGAGGCCGCGGACAAGTACGAGGTGTACATGCCGCCGATGGACCGGACATTCAACCTCGACCCGGACGTCTTCCAGAAGCAGAAGAAAGCGAGGATAGAGGAGATGCGGAAACCGGCCGCGTTGCCGTCTGCGTCTGCTATTGCCCCGCTGGTCTCGGCGCCCACGAATCACGAGGTTGGCGGCTTCATGCCTGGTCGTCTCGAGTTCGAGTCCGAGATCGACAACGACGCCGAGCTTGCGGTCAAAGACATGGACTTTGGCCTCGTGTTCAAATACGGCGGCGACGAGCAGCCCGCCGCGCAGGCCACGCGGCCAGTCGAGGAGGAGGAGGACGACGAGGAGGGTAGCGAGGAGGGCGAGGATGTCAAGCCAAAGGTTGAGGAGGACGTGGATGTCAAGTCTGAGCCGTCAGACGACGGCAGCGCTAGCGACAAGAAGCGCAAGCGCGAGGCCGAGGAGCCGGCGCAGGACGTCGAGGACGAGGACGAGCTCGAGATCAAGCTCGCCATGCTCGACATCTACTTTTCCAAGCTCGACAAGCGCGAGATGGTCAAGGACTTCATCTTCGACCGCGCGCTCACGGAGCACAAGAAGATCCAGGCGAACGAGCGCAAGCGGCCAAAGGACGAGCGCGAGCTTGTGCAACGGTACAAAGTGTTCGCCAAGCTGCAGACTGCGCAGGACTTTGAGACGCTCATCGAGGGCCTCATCTACGAGACGCAGCTGCGCAAGCGCATCGGCGAGCTGCAGGAGTATCGGCGGTTCGGTATCACGACAGCGGCCGAAGCGGAGACGTACGAAGCTGCCAAGGCCGCCCGTGCGGGCTACCGGCCGGTGCTGTCTCGCGAGCCGACGGAGATCATGCGCACCGGCGCTCGCGTCAACGCCGGCCAGCACCGGTTCCTGCACGGTACTCCCCCGCCAGGTGCTGCTGGCCACGGCGACCGTGGCAGTCGGGACCCGACGCCTCGTGCGCCAGGCCACACGGGACGCAAGCCGCCAGCACCTCTCAACCTCGCGAACGCGGCGTCTCTGGACCTGCTCTCGAGCGAGGAGCAGAACCTCTGCTCAACGCTGCGTGTCCTCCCCAAGCCCTACCTCATGATCAAGGAGACGTACCTGCGCGAGAATGAGCGGCGCAAGGGCCTGCTGAAGCGACGAGACGCGCGCAAGATGATGAAGATCGACGTTAATAAGTCGGGACGCATCTTCGACTTCCTCGTCGCCAACGGCATCCTCAAGCTCATGTACGATCCGACGATCAAGGGACTGGGTCCAGGCAAGGAGGGCCACCACATCGGCGTCCCCATCGATGTGACGACCGGCCGCCCGCTGCCTCAGGCCGCTGCCCAGCCCGTCGTGCAGCAGCAGCCCACTGCCGCCCCTCCGCCCTCGGTCACTGTGAACGGCAGCGCGTCCTGACCCGTAGCCTGCGCCTAGCGCGCAGCAGTAAGAAGCGAAACCCACTCCAGAGAAGACACATGTTGTATCCACTCGACGATAGAGCGAAGCGAAGCCTCAGTGCGGAGCGAAGCGTAGACAGCGCAGCGACAGCGCAAGCAGACGGTGTAAGAAGAACGGAGCGAGAGTAAGGAGGGAAGGCAGAGGGAGGAAGCAAAAGAAACATCGCACTTTTTGGGTATGCGGCCTCGATGCAGGGGCCGTCTCCGCAGTACTTAGATATGTAAAACGCCCATGCCGAGGAAAGGCGGGCTTAGTAGTTTACGTTTTTATGCACAGAAATGCAACAACTCCATCCTCCTTCGGTGCGTGCAGTGATTAGCGGTGGTTGGGTAGGGCCGGTGTGGGAGACCACAGATCTAGCGAAGGCGTCCGCCAACTCCGGGATGAGTAGAAGTTGCTGGTCACGCCCAGTGTGGGGCGGTCGTGGGAGACTGCGAATCCAGCGAAGATGTCCTCCGAGCTCGCATCTGGGCATGAGAGCAAAGTTCCTCATCAGTCCTGAGCTTTCCTGGGTGGCAGAGCCCAGCTGGTCGGCTGGTCGGCCGCCCCGCCTTCCGTCTGCCACATCGTCTGTGAATGCCCAGCGACTAGATGGCCTGAGCGAGACAGAGTTGGCCCACAGCAACGGGGAGCACACAATCAGTAGATGGAAGCAGTACCAGAAGAAGACAGTCAGTCACAAACAGTGACCGCGTAGGTTGCAGGAGGTGAGCCGTGTCAGCATGGGGGTGAGCGACAAGTCAGCAGTGCACAAGGGTATGAATTCGCATAAATCTACTGCTGGTCGCCCCACAGCGCTGCGGCCCGCTTCGACGGCCGCATGTACGCGATGCGCGCGTCGGCGTCGTCGACGGATCTGGTGTTAGCTCATGTAGTTCCTTCTAAGCTCCGAGATCCCAGGCTGGAAGAGCGGAGTGACTGCCGCAGAGCTTCGCTTTAAAGGCAGATCAGACGCCTTTCTGCGCTCGGCCGCTTTGACTCACCTGTTCGCCAGCTCGCCGCGGTACGTTACGTCCTGGAGCGGCTTGCTCGCCATTGCGACGCCGGGGATGAAGAGGGCAAGCGCGAGGAGCGCCTCGAGCGTGATCTGGAGTCAGCTAGTGCGCAGGGGAACTCGAAGCTGGTCGTAATCCTACTCCAAGCACTTCCCCAGAGAACACCGGGTCGTGCTCAGAGGAGGTGATGCGCGGCGGATCACAGCAAAACGATGGGATGCAGGGAGGGGTTCGGACACTCACGCTCGTCGGGAGGGAATCCGAGCGGCCGAGAGCCTTCAGCGTGCTCAGATCTGAGGTTAGCTTCAGCAGAGAAATGGTCTCCAGCTTCAACGTATATAGCGGGAAGGGCACGTTGCCTCTTGCTGTCGCCGATCAACAGGTTGACCATACAGCAGGCGACCAGGTGCCAGACAGGACTACAGTTATGCCCGGCCGGGGCAAACAGGTTAGAGTCCCAGCATCTCAGTCATGAGTCCAAATTCCTTCCCATCCAGGCAGCAATCTTCATCGATCTTGGTTTGAGCTTAGACTGAGAGGCCGTGTCGCCCGTGTGATTGCGACTAGAGGGAGGAATACTCACGCTCGTAAGCGGAGAAGGCGGCTGTTGTCAGCCTTAGAAGATTCTACGAGTAATCTTACCATGCGCGAGGATAACGCAAGCTGTGATCACGAGCAAGCGCGCAGACATGTCGACCTGGATGTTGAGGAAGACGAGGAGGGACGAGGATGACGAGGGGTGATTGCGACTTGGGCAGAGGCGCGGTGGAGGTCGACTTGGCCATGTGTGACACTACCTCCACCGACGACCGAGAGCGCCGTTCAACAGGGCGACCAGGTCCAGCTCAGTTTCCCCGCAGAAAAAGCTCGAAGAAAAAGCTGCCGTTATGCAATCGAAGCATCGAACTTGACATGCTCGAGAAGTAGATGAGGAGGAGATATAGCTCACATGCATTTAGCTTGTGAGATCGAGGATAAAGCCGATGGGAAGAGTACGAAGCTGCCTCACGATGGGGCGGTCGCTCCACAAGCGAACATTCAGTCAGCCGGCTCATTCCCGCAACTCTACTCTCGGTCATTCAAAACCATGTGGGCCATGTGTTAGATCTGTGTGCGCTGACCGCACTGGTCCCCGCGAGCCAAGAGCGCAACAACTGTGATCCGGCCGACTGCGAGATTCCTCCCTCTGTGAACACCGCCGGCCGCATCATAAACACCGCCGAGGAATCGCCTTGCTCCATGCCTCTCTGCTCCTGTCCTAGCTGTAGGGCATCAATGAGGTTACAAAGGCATTCGGTCTGTCGCTGTCGACCAACACAGAATTCCCGCAACACGCCGCGCTCATCATCGGACTCGAGTGGGGCACACGGCACACGACTCTGGGGTGGCTTGGGCGCCCCCACTCTGCCCTTTGCTCGTTTTAGCGCCTTGCTGGCGCCTCGGCTGATGCGGTGCTGCTCTGCGCTACATGTCTTCTTCACGACCTCCAATTCTGTGATTTCTGCAGCCTGTAGATCATGCAGAGGCGTTGAGGCGTCAGGCTGCAGCGCTCAGAAGTCGTCTGGGCCGATCAGGCGATCGGCGTGCCGTGACCGACCCGACCGGCGCCCGCCAGGGCCGCGCCGGCCGCACCGGCTGCAGTGAGCCGACACCAGCCGGCGGTCATGACGACGTGCCTCTCCTCTCGACCAACAGCATTGTCCCGGTCTGGGTCCACCCGCGTTCGTTGCATCCGGTTTGCTATCTATATCTCTCTGGACGGATCTGCAGCGACGCCGCATGCGCCGAGCGCCCATATGCGGCACAGCCAGTCAGGCAGTCAGCAGCCAGCCAGGCTGCAGCTCGTTGCGCCTCGAGCGCCGCGAGCGCCGCGTGCCTCGGACCCTTGCACAAAGGCCTCATGGTGTCCATCAGTGCGAGCTCGGAACGAGATCATCGAGGGTATCGAGGGCAGAGGATACAGGTACAGGAGAGGGACACAATGTCACAAGGGACGAGAGTGATTACAGATCCGCACGAACGAAAAAGAAAAAAGTCTGGCACTCAGAGCAAAGCGGCCTTCTTCCCCAACCCCGACCTCGGAGCCCGGAGTGCATAATCTCGATCACAGAGGCCTTGGCGGACCGTGCTGGCCGTTGCCGGCGGCCAGAACGATGAGCTCATGCATGCATTCATTTTTTCCCCGACGTCGTGCAGCAGACAGCTCTCGGCAAGCTGCGGCAGGTGCGGAATCGCAGTGGACAGCCCGTGTGCTGAGTCGAGGGGTGGGGGAGATGATAAACATGCCGAGCATGCATGGCAGTAGGGCAGAGCTGCAGTGGTAGCGCAGGAGCATGCGCTAGGCGCTAAGCGAGAAAGGGCAACGTCATGAATACTCACCGCTGGAAGACCTCACCCCCTCACTGCACGTATACCACGTCCCTCGCGTCCCTCACGTCCCTACGCACCACAGTTGTTCTGCACTACTCGGCAACTCTTTAATCGGTCATGACCGAATTTTCAATTACGAAAGTCTTTCTTTGATCCGTCTCGTCCGCGCACCCGCCTCGCACGTACTCCGACATCCGACTTCTGCCAAAAGTGGACTCCTCCGCCTCTCAGAACTCGCAACGGAGTGTCTATCCTTCTCGACTTCTCACAACAACACTCGACAAGTAGCGCGACACTTCGAACTCCGATCGAGACCTCGCTCGGCGAACACGGCTGAGAGCTCGCAACTCCCACAAAGACAGTCCGCTGGACGCACACTAGCCTCGAAGCCTCTCCCACGTCAACTTTCTTCCGCACGATCCGCACATTCCCCGATTGTCACTACCGACCCACAACACGTTCCACATCGTGTCCATCGCATCCCTCACGGCACTCACTCACTCTCGGTGCATCCCTTTCCCATCCGCCCTTGGACAACCTCCAGCTGAATCAGCACGATGCCCCCGAAACGACAACATACGCAGGACGACGACGAGTCCCGTGAGGGATCCAGTGTCGCGGGCGACCACCTCGACGAGGAGATGGACGGCAAGGATAAGAAGAGCTCGTGAGTGGAATGTGGGCTGAGGGCCAAACAAGACGCCGTAGCCTCGTCTCTTATCGCACGTCACGCTCGGCTATTCCCAGACTGCTCATGGCTACCTGGGCTGCCGCGGTCTTGGTCCTTCCCTGCGTTGACTGGCCTGCCCGCCTGCCTGCGCGTGCTGCCGCCGAGTGATCTGCGTTCGAGGCGATCGAGGAAGACACACGTGCAGCATAGTAACCACGCTGATAGTGCCAGTTCGTCCCAGATCCGTAAAGCACAGAATCGTATCGCGCAGCGAGAGTTCCGTCTCAGGAAACAGGTGAGTTGAACAGCTTCTGACTGTGACTGACGCGCAGCAATACGTAGGTCGAACGCCGCGATGGGACTGGATGCTTTAGCTCACGACAGATCCGTGACCTCGAGGCGCGTGTCGAGGTGCTCTCAGGTGACAAGGAAGAGCGCGTAGAGCTCATGTTGCTCTTGATCCGCAATCTGCTCAAGGAGAACAAGGAGCTGCGCGGGATGTTGAAGAACATGGCCGCGTTCGTTGGGGAAGGACTCGGCTCGTGTCTTCCTCGCCTCGGTCTCAGCAACGAGCAGCTCGAGTCCATTCTGAACCGTGCCGACAGCGACACGGCATACGAGGCGTTTGTCTCGTTCAAGGCGAGCAAGGAGCTCGGTGAGGCAAACCCTGGCATCCCACTGGGTCAGGTTAGGAAGCGCGGCGAGTCGAATGCGGAGCCTGGCTCGTCAGCGGGCGCGGGCAGCCTGATCGGCACGCCGCTGAGTGCAGCGGCCCAGGCGAAGCGCAAGCGCGACAGCGAGAGCGGAGACGGCGACAAGCGCGCGCGCGGTGCGACACCAGCGAGCACGCCGGGGTCCTCGGGCGCTGGCGCCTCGAACCCTGTCAACCACGGAGAGATGTGGAACTTCCTGTTCACGACCGAGGCGACGGCCGTCGGCGGCCCCGGTCCCTCGGCTTTCCCTGGTCTGTACACGGGCCCACCAGGCGCGACCACGCAACAGGCAACGATGCCCGCCCCACCACCTCAGGCACAGGGTCAGATGACTGGCGTCGCCGGCCTGTCGCCTGAGAGCGAGCGCAACAATCTTCGCAGCGCCGTCGCGCAGCTCACGAGCTCGGACAAGGCGCCCCTCGACCGGCAAGGCAGCGTCATAGTCACTGAACCGAACAACATGACGCGCGGCCAGGTTGAGGAGCGTCGTCGCATGCAGGAAGAGCTCCGCCAGAGCATGGAGGGTGAGGAGGCCGCTGAGCGCAAGACGGAAGCCCTACAGCTTATCACCTATCACTTGAACAAGTAAGTGTCGCACAGAACACCAAGGTTGAGCAATCAGTGACTAACCTGTCACAGCTTCCGCATCAACCACGAGTACATGCTCCCGCCGTCGCTCCGCCCGACTCCAGTGCAGCAGACGATACCGCACGAGCATGCCATCGATGGCATCCTGTTCCCCTCCGTGCGCGATCGCATGATTCTGCTCCGAGGGCGTTACGACCTGCTCGAGGCGTTCCACGGCTACGTCACGGAGGTAAGTCCGAGATTGGTGAAGTAGATCCGAGTTGCGCAATCCATAAGCCCAGCTGACTCCAGTTCACTCTGCACGGCGACGACGCACTCGACCACCGAAACTGGGAGGCGTCCGAGAAGTGGCTGACGCAGTTCAAGTGAGTCACCCTGCCCCAGTTGTGCGTCTGGGGTCAACTGACATGCAGGATTCTGGTCGATGACGAAGTCTACGCGATCACGAACCGGTGGCGCGCGACTCGAGGGTTGCCGCCGCTGAAGCGCGATACGCGCGACGCCGAGGTGAACGCGGCAAGTGCGGCCGGAGCGGGGCTGGGCAGCGGTGCGGGTCTCGCCGCCGAGCTGATGCAGTCAACGCAGCCGCAGCCGCAGGCGTAGTAGACCACAGCTGCGAGTAGAGTAGTAGTTGAGTAGAGTTTGGTAACTTGGTTACTGTTGGAGCGTCCAAGATCCCACGAGCGATGGTGCCCCGGCAGCTGGTAGTCACCAGTAGGCGCAATGGGTAGAGAAGCGCTGGAAGCGCTGGAACGGAAACACTATCCGCGATAAACTATTCCAGCGACAGATACCGTGGCGCTGGAACGAAGCTTAAGCGGCGATCTGCGACTGGCTGTCCGCAGGCATGTGTATCGCGAGTCGGCGGCGCATCACCGGAGCCGCGGCGGTGCGACATGCGACATGCAACGGGAGGGACAGGGGAGCCATGTGAGCACTGTAAGCATGTATCTGTACTTTGACTGGAAGCTCGAGTGTGTGTTTGTGTGTTGAGTTTACGTCAGGAACGTCTGCTGTGTGGTGGGTGGTAACGTCAGACAGCTGGAGCGATACGTCAGCACTCCACAGCGGGAAGCAATGAGTTCGCAGACTCTCAGCGGAGTCTAGCAGCAAGTGCGTGTGCACATTCATTAGGAATCGCTCTGTTGCTGTATGAAGCATGCCTGAATGCAGGTGAATGCTGGGCGGAAAAAGTGGGGCATCCCCCCGCGTCACCGTGCGAGCCGTAATGCGCTACCAATAGCTATTCTTTCTGCGCGGGCATTGCGAGTCACCGGTGAGTCGCAGAGTGCCAAAGAGCTCCAGTGCACAGGAGACGGTCGGGGTCTCCGGGGTCGACGGGGGCGACGGGTGCGACGGGAGGGGGCGAGGTGAGTCGCTTGCCCGAGTTGCATGAGTCTCGGGACTAAAATGACTTGCCGCCTTCGTCAAGTCTGGTCGGTCGGAGTCCAATAGCATCTTGCACTATTACGAGGCCCCTCACGTAAGATGCGCGCGATCCACTCGCTGTGCGTCGCTTGTCCGACGGCTCAGGTGCTGTCCCAATGCTTAGACCGGCGTACCCGCGACCTGGTTTGCTTGGATCACCCGCGGGCCAGGCAGGGCCATGGGCTGGACAAGATGGGACAAGTCAGATGTCGCACATACCGTCGAGCTCCTCGCGTGGACCGACATTAAGCGCCAGTACGTATAAAGCTCTTTGCAGTCCGTACGCTAGCCCACGCACGCTTAGTCTGAATTGGAGTTCCTGGGAGCGTCCTGAGTATTACACCCCGTTCCACGAAGACGGTGCCCAGACGCGGGCCCACAGATGCGCGGGTAGTGAGCGAATCTAAGGGTAACTCACGTCCCGTTTCATGTCAACTGTCTTCCCCTTTGGTCGATAGGCCTAGCCTGGGCACGGTTGGGCAAGGCTCGGCTCCCTGAACCGACCGCCCAGATCCACAACCCACCACCGATCTTCTCGGTCGCTTGCAAGCTGTGTTGCATTTTGTGTTGCGTATAAGACTTTCCCACATGCTCTTGTAATCCCCACAAACACCCGAGCACACACATCTCTACACACTTGCACACTCCTTCGATTTCTTGCAACGCCGACGACGACAGGAGACAACAACAATGCTCCCTGCGCTCCTCCTCGCCGCCGTTGCTGCCGCCGCGGCCCCGGTCCCCCAGCGACTCGAGGACCTCGCACGCTCCATCAAGTGAGCTTACGCTCCGCCACGAAAGCTAACGACAGATCTTCTTACTGCCCCTCCGAGCAGGTCGAGGGCCGTATCCTCGCCCGCGCGCACGCCGACGACGACGTCAAGTGTGAGTGTCCCCCCTCCCTCCTCTTCATTCGAGTCCCAGGGCTCTTTTCGGCGGCAACTGTCTCCGGCCGGGTATACAGGTCTGCCGACCCGCACCCTGGGCCCGTTTAATCTGAGACCCGTCCCGCCGTCTCCACTCCTCGCTTGCTCGGCAGCTGTATTCTGCACCCGATGCAGCGATGCAGTGAGCCGATACCTGAGGGGAAGCTGCATGCGTTTGCAGAATGGAGACGGCTCGAGTCGATGGCAAGGATGTTGGGCCGCGGGGACCGAAACTGCCGTGTACAGCCGCGATTCAATGGAGCCCATGGAACCTCGTCTCGGCGCCTCTTCGGCACAAGGCACCTGGAATAGACATCTGGCTGAAATCCATGGCGGGCCCCACCCTGCCCCGCTTCGTCGCCTCGTTTAGCCCGGCCGGCGAATGTATTCCAGACTGATGCCTGTTGGTTGGTCTGCAATACAGTCAGCCTTCCTTTCTCTGAATGCGTGGATGTCTGGATTTGGCTGGCTTCGACGTCGCATTCAGAATCTGACCCGATCGGCATTGGAATGGATCTGCGCCCCCCCCCTCCCTCTCCCCCACCTTTTCGCAAACGAACGAGCATAAGCTGACCTGCAGGGATCCTGACGGAACACGATGACCGCGTCCGGCTGTCTCTCGGCTCGATTGACGTTGACGAGCTCCTCGAGCGCATGACGGAGGACAACGACCAGGTCACCTTCGGCGACTATATTGAGGACGAGTATGAGTCACCCGAGTCGACCGAGGAAGACTCCGAGGAGTTTGCCGAAGACACTGAGGACGATGACACCGAGGATGGACCGCGACTCGACCTCTCCCGCCTTCACCCTTCTTTCCACGACTTGGCCTCCTCCGCTGAGTCCGCGTACGCTGCCCTCGTTTCTCATCTTCCCACCTGCTCGCGCTGGTCGCGCTGGTTTGGCCGCTGCCCCAGCGTCGAAGTGACAGGGCACGGGCTGGGCGGCGCGCTGGCCGTGCTCATCTCGGACCACGTCCCGCACCCCACATCAGTGACTACCTTCGGCATGCCGGCCATCTACGATGAGGGACGGCACGAGCACTGGGCCAACGGGCTCGACCCCGTCACGCGCTTCCTCCCCGGCGGCAGCAGGCGGCTCATGAAGGACGCAAAGGAGGCGTTCCACATGGCCAAGGGACGGCTGGGCGACCACAGCGTCGTGCATGGCGTTAGCCTTGAGTGCTGAGCCATCCTTTGTACAATCTGAGCGCTGGGCGCGAACATCTTACGGCCAAACACCCACTCGGCTGTTGTACCACTATCGTTGTATTACATGCATAATGATCACGACTATACCGCCTCCATGTCCGCGTCCTTCTCTGCACTGACTGCGAAGCGACATTTTAGGACTACGAGGTCCAGCTCGCACGCTACGCCGACGCTACGCCGAAACTGCAGCCTTACACCCACAGCCCTGCGGTCGCACCAGATCTCTAGCTCTCCCGTAGGAGACTGGGCAACTAGAAGTCCTCGCCCTCGAACGTCCACCGCTTCGCCAGGTCCCACAGCAGCTCATACTTGGGTCCGAGGATGTCCTTCCCCCTCGCGTCCGTCTCGGCGTGACGCGCAATGAACCCTCCAAAGCTCCGCTCGGGCACCTCGGCGTGCCATATCTGCTCGCACTTGTTATCGCTGAGGTCGATATCATCCTCGTCTTCCTTCTTCTTGTCCTCTCCCTCTGCGTCGGAACCCGAGTCGTCCGACTCCTCGTCCCGCCGCCGCAGCTGCTCCGTCCAGTCGATACGGTGCGTCATGAGCTGGTGATAGTGGCGCGCCATCTTGGCAACGCCCTCGACGAGAACAATGGAAAAGGTAGGCGTGAAGAGCACGCAACCCGTGAGGTGGTCCTGCTTCGCCGTCTGGCGGACCTTGAACTTGTGCCGCTGGTTCGTGAGGTGTTTCACAATGTAGGCGCTCGCCTCAAGTCCCTGCCGCCTCTCCTTCTCCTCGAGCTTGGCGTAGAGCTTCTCCCGCTTCTGCTCCTTCGTGAGCGCACGCGCGGCATTGTCCTTCTCGTGCCGGAGCGCGCGCAACGCGACCTGTTTCCGGACCTGATTCTCGATCTTTGTCGGATCGGCGGACGACTCGTTCGCGAGCACTTTCACAATGTTGGCCAAACGAACCTTGGGCGGGTCGGGGGGGATCAGGCCCATCTTCTGCTTGTCGCGCTTGTCCTCGAGCTCGGCGAGGCGGCGCTGGCGGCGCATCTTGCGCGCCTCCTTCTTCGTCAGCATCAGGCCGCGCTCGGCCTGTTTCCGGTCAGACTGGGCGACGATCGGAATCGGGTGCTGGACCAGGTGCGTCACGAGCGAGTCCGGGTTCGTCTCGATGTAGTCGAGCGCAGACGGGATCGAGTCGTAAGTCGGGTCAGGGAGGATCGCCTCGTCCCACCATTCGACGGCTGGAGGGGCTTGGCGGCGCAGCGAGCGCTCGAGCACGTCAAACTCAGAGTCGAGACCAGCCTTACGCGACTGCTCCGCGATACGCGCCTTCAGCGCCTCGAGCTTCGCCTCGTTACGCAGCTGGTCTCCTTGCTTGACGTACTTGCCCGGCGCGGAGAACTGCATCTTCCTGCCGGAGCGCTTGCTCGGTCCCGCGCTGAGCTCCTGTCCCTCCTCATCGAGCGCGGGCGCGGCGTACGGATTCGTAATGACTGCGCTCGTCTTGTCCCCGCTCTTCTCCGCCTGCTGAGCAGCCGCTTCAACTGCAGCAGCGTTCGCGCGCACAGAAGAGAACTTGGGCGCCATCGTCTTGTATCGGTTCGCCATGGCGCGCTTCTCGTTCTTCTCCTTCTGCTCCGAGGGCCCGATGTCGCCCGCAAGTAGCGGGTGGAGAGCAACACCCCCAATTCCCGAAACCGATGTCGGCGCGGACGGGACGGGCGATCCACTGCCCGATCCTCCCCTCGAGTCGCGGCTGTCGCGGCTGTCCCTGCTGTCCGGCCGAGAAGGTCCAGCGGTGGCACCAGCAAGCAGGCCCTTCTTCGCGTTGATGCGTGCGCGCACCTCGGCCATGCGCGCGGCGATGTCATCCTTGTTCGCGGCTGCCGGTGCAGCAGACGGCGGCGGCGCAGCGGGCCCAAGTTCGGGTTTCGGACTGCTCGAGGTCGATTTGGCGCTCGCAAGACGCGCCTGTAGCGCCTGCTTCTGCGCCGCGACCTTGGCCTTGATCGCCTCCAGGTCCATGGCGGGCTTCTTCGCGGGCGGCTGGCCCTCAGGCGGCCCGGTTGCTCGGCGGGGCGGCATGGTGTCGGATGGCGTGGTGTGATGCAGTGATCGAGCCGAAATGTTGTCGAGCTTGACTGACGTCTGGTGGCAAGTGATGAGGGCACCGAGTTGATCCCGCGGGCGTGATTGTAATACAGATTAGCGAATTGTATTTCCGCGTGGCACGATTAGTCTACGGACTAATGCAACGGGAGCATCTGCCACACTCCCCCGAACGACCAATTCTCCGACGCTCACTGGCTGGCGGTCGCTGTCTCCCAGGCAGGCTCCGTCGCCTGCCCAGCTCCGCTCAGCCGCACACCTGCACGGCTCAACATCAGCTCGGCGCTCACTTCACCTCTCCACACCAGCACAATGGCCATCACGCCCACGATCCCCGCCCGCCTCGCGCGCACCGTCCAGGCCTCGACGACGCACGCCGAGGCCCGCACCCGCGTCATCAGCGCCTACCGCGCCTGGTACCGGTCCGCCCCCGAGATCTGCGCGCTCTACGCCCTCAACGTCTCCCCCTCGGCCGTTCGCCTCAAGATCCGCCAGGACTTTGAGCGCAACCGCAAGATCGACGACATCAACATCATCAACGTTCTCCTCCACAAGAACCAGCAGGAGTACCAGGAGACCATGAACTGCTGGAAGCAGGAGGTAAGTACCAAGGCTCGAGTCTCCGAAAGACAAGAACGAGTCATGAGCTGGAGCCATCGAAGAGGTCTACAGGCGGGAACAGGGAGCAGACATTGCGGGAGGTTGAACAAGTCGATGGAAGGACGACAGAAGGCAAGCAACCGAATGCCCCGGGCGTCGAAGGGCATCTCGTCATTGACGAGTCATGCCATCGAAAAGCGACATATCACTTCGACTTCGACCTCTGAAACGGCGCGATTGTGTATGGGTGATGGAAAGCAACGGTCGCGAGGGACGCTTTGAGGAAAGAGGCAACAAGCCGACGCGACGTCGTGGTGGGAAGGGGGCTGACTTTCGTCTTCCTCGCTTGGCCAGCCATGACGTCGCGGCGCCGAACTGCCTCTGGATGTTTGCCGTTGCCTCGGCGCTTTTCAACCCGAACAAAGTCGCCTCGTTCGACGCTCTTGCTTTTGGATCGCCAGCTCCATGATGTCTGCCTCGATGTCTAAATCCGAGGCTATCCTGCCCTGGTCCCTTCCCTGCTCGCCGGGCCCAGCTTCTACAACGTCGAGCTGCCAGCTGACACCTAGCCCCACCTCATGCACTGGTTCCGCAAGTACGAGGAGCCCGCCAAGCCCGTGGCGTTCCTCGACAAGTTCTACGCCGGACGCGACGACCCGAAGCAGGTCAACTCGTTCTAAGCAAACAACTAAAAACCATAACAAATGCATCATGATAGATCCCCACTCTAGTCCGGCATGTCGACGGCAGCGAGGGCCGCGTCGTCAATGTCAAAGTGCCCCTCCATGTCCAAGTCCTCGGGCCCCTTGTCCCCGTTGCTGATGCTGGGGCCGAAGGCGTCGTCGACCATGGCGCCCGCGCGCTCAGCCTCCTCCCGGTCCTTGCGCTGGCGCTCCTCGATATCGTCGAGCGTCCAGAGCGAGATGCCAGTCTGTGTGTGGTCGAACGGCTGCGAGATGTTCCGGATGAACTTCTTCGCGAGCACGACCGCCATGTCCGTCGACAGGTTGCTGTGCGCGTCTGTGATGTACTGGTTGATCCAGCGGGGGAGCTTGGCTCGCTTGTCCTGGCGTGCGAAGCGCTGATCGTCAGCTCACGACGACCGACACCAAGCTTCAATGAAACCCACCTTGTCAGCAAACACCATTAGACCCCAGTCCGTCTTTCCTCGAAGTACTCGCCCGACGCACTGCGCTGCATGTCGCATCGCGTCGAAAGTGAGATAATCGTTCTCGCGGATCCTGTGGTTGTCACGCAGGAACTCGAGGCGCGCCTTCAGGATACGACTCTCCGTGTACTGGTAAGGGATTCTGCGAGGTCAGCTGGGGACGCGATTTAGAGAGCTGTGTCACTTACCCGAACATGATGACTGCTCGTCCGTAGTTGTGGTCGAAATCGATTCCCTCCGAGACCTTTCCTCGCGCGACAGAGAGCAGGACGGCGCCACGACCGTTGTTGCATGCCTGGCGTTAGCTCACTGGAAGGAGCTACACAACTACTCACCTCTCTGTAGTTCTTCAGCGCGATCGACGTCTCCATCGCGTCCGGCGTCTCGACGAAGAGCAGCTTGTGCTTCCAGACCTCACTGAGGATGCCCATGTCGTACCACGCGCTCACAATAGACTCCATGTACAGGTACGACGGGAAGAATGCGACGACGCCGTCGGGCACTGTCTTCGCCATGTCGATCAGGATTGAGCCGAAGTTACGTACGACGGCGGGGTCGTTTCGCACCTCGAAGCGCGAGCTGATCGGCACCTGGTCGCTGCCTCGCGTGATGACCATGGGCAAGAAGGCGTTCCGCGTCAGCGTCATAGGGTACGACTCTTGGATGACCGGCTGGAACTGCAGCATTTTCGGGTACATGTCGAGCGGGGAGATGGTTCCTGATGTGATGATGACGCTGCTGAAGCGTTCGAACACGGGCGCCATCGCCAGTGACGGGTCGAGACACCTGTACTTGTCAGCTACAGGGGACGAAGAGCTAGCTCACGTGAAATGGAAGATGGGATTCGGCACTGTCGCGTGCTCCGTCTCGTACGGTTCGAGGATGAGGAGGAAGCCCTTCTCGTACGTGGCAACGAGCGTACCGAAGCTCGCAATCTTCTGCAACGCAAAGTGCTCGTCGAGGTTCGTAAGCTCGAGCGTGCGGATCAGCGATGTCAGGCGTTCCGAGCAGAACTGCAGCGGCCGCTTCTCGATGAACGTGATCTCCTTCAGGTGCGCCATGAACGACTGCGGCGTCTCGGCGACGACGTGCAGCACCCGCATTCGCGTCTTCAGGTACTCGATGAAGCGCTTTAGGAACGCGATGAAGTGCTCCGCCTTCCGGATATTGCCTGGGATCGCCTCCTGGATCATGTCCTCGGACAACACTGGGTTCGACAGCATATCGTCCTCTGCCCGTCTGTCGTTCGCCGCCGCCAGCCCGTCCACGAGCTTCTGGTACTCGGCGTTCAGCTTCTCGGCATCTAATTTCTTGATCCTGGCGTCAGCTCACGCGATCTGCTTATTGAGCTCACTCGTCAATCTTGTCCCCGATCTTGGCGACACTCCTCGCCGCCGAGTCCAGCATTGGCCGCGTCAGGTCAATCGACAGTGACTCGATGCACACATTGTCTGATGTCAGCTACCTACAACCGAGGGCCCAGCTCACCGATATTGTGTGCCTCATCAAAGACTACGATCGCCTCCTTGCTAAGCTCAACCGAAACCTGCTCCGCAACCTTCGGGTCAAGCAGGTAATGGAACGAGTAGATGATGACGTCGACGAAGGGCATCTGAAGTCAGCTACAGTCCATTCGGCCAACTTGCCATTCTTCGGATCGTAAAATACGGGCACACGCCCTTCTCCTGTCCGTACTTCTTCACATCGTCGAGCGTCCACACGCCCTCGGGAATGAGGTGGCCCGTTTCGTAGTTGTTCAGCTCCTCGTGCCACGAGCACAGCTGCACACTTCCCGGGTCGGCGCGGCCCTTCTCGCACGCAAACGAGCTCGTCATGTCGCGACACCGAGAGTCGACAACCTTGCCCTTCTTCTCTTTGTTGACCTAGAGGTCAGCTCATGATGGAACGCCGTAGCTCACCTCCGGGTTCAGACATAGGTTCTTGCGCGACGTCAAACCGAGGCCGCGGAATCCAGTGTCCTTTGCACCCATGTCCTCGCGGTACTCCATCAGCCGCTTCAGCTCCGCGAGCGCCTTCTCGATCTCTGGCACTGTTCGCGAGCAGTAGATAAGCTTGCGCTTCTTTTCGCCTCCGTAAAACTGATGTCAGCTTCAGTTGACACCGACGGTAGCTTGTGACGCCGGAAGTAGTGGTGAGTAGACTCACCTGCATGTACGAGATGATCAGCGAGAGGAGGGATACTGTCTTTCCTGTTCCGGACGGCATCTCCAGTACACAGTGTCCCTGTCGTCAGCTCTCGCAGCCTTCTCCAAAGCCCACCCCCGCATCAAGCGTCTTCTTCAGGTCGCACATGTAGCTGTACTGTTCTGTCCTGTCAGCTAAACACCGCCGTCCGAGTAGCTTTGTGCTCAGCTCTTGGCCAAACCGTCTGCGCCCCCGTTGTACCCGCAGTTGCTGGCAATGGATACAGCTTTCGGACAGCAGGCAGGCCGAAGAGCCCGAGAGCATAAGGTTACGATGAAGGCAGACTTACCCGGATACAACCTGCGGTCAGCTATCGACTCATATCTCAAGCTCACCTCTCATACGGGAAGAGGACCGGAAGGTCGTCAATCATGAACTTCATGGTGGTGGGTGCCCGTGGGTTGATTCAGTCGGCCCGAGGCAAACACTAGGACGACGAGGTCAGATCTCTTAATGAAGTCGAGGTTGAGGTCAACGAGGAAGACAGAAGGTAAACAGGCGTCGAGCACAAAGGAGGGTCGAGGAAGGCAAGTCGGTGGAGGTCGAACGGCAGGCTTGGTGCCGAGAGTCGCAGCCGTTTCCCAGTCGGCTCTCAGACTGCGCTATGCCGAATAGCGAGCGGAGAAGTGCGAAGTGTGTGGTTATCGATAGAGTGGGAGGAAGTAAGCAACGAGTGATGGCGAGAGAGTGGCTCCGAACATTTCGAGCGGCGACAGACGGTCCAGTCACCTGGTCCTTGGCCATGTGCGTCATATCCGGCGGCACCATTTGGGGGTATTTGCTTCGTACCTCCATTGCTCACTCCTCACATCGCTACGCATAGACAGAACATACACAGTTAGACATCTGGAAAGTTGAGAGGGTACGAAAGCACGCATAAGGAACTACGACCGACAGAGACGAGGGACGAAAGGCGAGAGAACTAAGAGGGAACAATGGCGCCGAATCTATCCCCAGCACACGAGGCGAGGCTCCGCCTCTTTTTGGACGAGCAGATCGGCCACCTGGAAAGGGATACGAAGAAGCAGTGAGTCCGCCGTTGGACAGCTAGCGGTGCGTCATTCAGAGCTGAGCGACAGTAACCTGGAGCTCGCGCCGCTCGTCCCCCGCCTCCGGTGTCTCCTCGGAGCCATCCTCTCCCTCCCCGACTCCATGTCCGGAGCAAGGCCAGCCTACTTCCTCTCCTTCACCTCGCTCCTTCTCGACTCGACGACTTCGCTGCCGTTAATGACTCTCCCCTCGTCCGCAACCGGAACGCCGGGGCCGGACGGCACCCCCGGACCAGGGGAGAGCATGGTCGAAGCTGAGGAGCTGGAGAGCAAAGCCAGCGAGATCATGGGGGACTACCTGAAGCTCTTGGAAGAGGTGGACTCTGCCTGGCTCGCGCTCCTCACCGGAACGGGTTGGCATATGCCGCGCCGCTTCTCGCAGGCGATATACGACGGCGAAGGCCCGCTGACGCTCGACATGTTCCGTGGCTCGATTGGACACGCCCATTCCCACCCACCACACTCAGAAACAGCCCAGCCGCTCGTCGATCCGACGTCCCAGATCCGTCTCCGCAGCGTTCTGCAGTTGGGGAAGGAGAAGGTCCTCGCTTGGGCTAGACCGTATGGCGATTTCGGCGGCGAGGTCCTCGGCCCGGGAGGAGATGAGGGACACGAGACGACCGCCGAGGAGAAGGACGGGTGGGAGGGGTGCGTGCTCCGATTATTCGATAGGCCGTTAGCGGAGATCGAGAAGCAGCAGGGACCTGCTGGGCCGAATGAGGGCTTGCCGGTGGGCGGACTACCGGAGTATGACATCCCGCCATGTCCGAAGAGTGACGACGAGAAGGACGGGGATAGTGAAGCAGACGGCGATGACGATGAGGAGATGGAGGAGGTGCAAGTTTAGAACACACGCTATGCATACAGGTTGGTGGATCACAGGTCGTTACTTTCACTGCTGGGTCAAGACGCATCCGCACTCTGTACTGCTGCCCGCGGGCTTTCGCTCCCGCCTCGCTCTTGATGGATATCTGGTTCTTCTTCGCTGCTCACTCATGATAGCCACCGCCTCCCCCTGGTGGGCTTAGAACACATCCACCTCCGCCAGCCGGTTCCGCTTCTCCAGGAAGGGCGACAGATCCTGCCACGCGCCTCCGTCGCGGACCATGACCTTGAACCGGCTCTCGATGCCGCGGCTCTTCATCTCGAGAAGCTTGACGGCGTTGCTACGCTCGCCGTACCCGAACACGAACTCGCCAGTCCACTCGCCCTCAGCCTTCTGCTGTCCGCGGCGCAGGGGCGGGTCAAGGCGAGCGACGAAAATGCTCGGCTGCACCACGTCCAGCACCTTCTGCACTGCAAGATCGAGCTCGTCATACTTGCTCGGCCGGAACGGCTGTACCCCAAACCCAGGGCCCTGCGGCATCCGCGAGCTCAGCGACGACTTGACCGAGGCGCGACTACTAGGGCGCCCGACACTGGCTGGTGAGGTGGGGCGGAACGACGAAGGGCCAACCATGGACCGGTTCCCGTGCTGCGGTGCGAACGACGGGCGGCTGCTTGCCCTTCCGGGCATTGGCGGAGGCACTCCCCCGCGTCGTGTCGGCATACCTGTCAATGACGACGGCGGGGATGCGCCGACGCCAGGGCCGGGCGTCATTGCACGTCGGTTCAGCGGGCCAGGCGTCATCCTACCCGAGGCATTACTCGCAGCGAGGTTCGGACGCCGGAGCCCGCTGCCGCCGTTTGCAGGCGTCGCCGGTAACCCCAACGAGGACGGCTGCGAGATCGCCGACGTACCCATTCTCCGTAACCGGTCCGACGGAGATGCCGCTAACGCGCTGAGCGACGTGGCGACCGACTGCGACTGGCTCAGGGAAGTCCTCGGGGCAGCCCTCGATGGCGGCCGTAACTGCTGTCGCGACGGTGTCCGTTGCGCCGTTGGTGTTCCGAGGGCGCGAACATTCATCGTGGAAACCGACTTGCTCAGGCCGCGCGGCGTCGGCTTGTACGCCGGTGGCGAGACATGATTCATGCTATTGTTGTTCGCCTTCAGTGGCTGGTGGTGGTTGTTCGTCTGGTACTGGATGTGCTGGGTATGCGGACTGTGGGAAGGCTGGTGGTGGTGCGAGTTGGCGTACGGGGCAGAGAACGATGACCCTCCGTATGAGCTCATCGAGTTCATTGATCCCCCGCTCGTGACGCGATGCAGCGGCGTGCTCGTTTCGTGGGACGACGAGTGGCTCGACGAGATCGTGGGCGAGCCGCCAAAGTAGCCTCCGCCGTCCGGGCTCAGCATCTCCATCGAGTCGTCCAGCGAGCGGTCCGGGTCGTACTGCTGCATGACCATTGTGATCTTCGACTCGAGCTGGTGTAGCTGCTTCTGCATTGTTGTCCACCGCTGATTCATGTCGTTCAGTCGCCGCAGTGCTTCTCCGTTCTGGACTGGGCGATCTGAGACACTCTTGTCCATCATCTTCAGAATCCTGTTCACACTTGGCACGTAGGTTCTCGCGTATGTCAGCACACACATACACGCACAACTAGTGTGCCGACACACGCGCAGTGCACACTCACGATTTCAGTCGCGAGTGTGCCTCGGTCATCTCGCGGAAGTGCCCAATGCTGAGCTTGCCCTCCGGGGCAGTCAGCGGCACCGCGTTCACGGAACCCAGGATGCGGCCGATATAAGCCTGCGGTCAGCGATTCCCCGGCGCCATGAGCTCACAGTCACTCGGCTGAGACTCTGGCTCAGCGGGTCCATCATCCCATCTGCTTGGTCGGCGGTCCTGTGACGGTTAGTGCCCTGGCATGTGCCCATAGCGACGCCTTACGTTTTAAACCTTATGAGCCACGGGTCTTCCTTCAGTTCGCGTTGCAAGAGGTTGTGCTGCTTCGTTACCTTCTGCCAGTCGGCGAGAAGCGGGGCGAGCATTTCTTGGACATCTGGAGACGTTGCGGACGTCTCGAGTGCCGCTATCCTGGGTGTAATATGGGCGATCGTCTCGTGCAGGTCGGATATGAGAGCGTCGAGTTTAGCGTGTGCTGAACGCACTGATGTCGAGTGCCGTAACTCTTCGATTTCATAGATCTTATCGAGCAAGTTCGCGACCTGAGACTGCAGCCCGTCGATCTCGAGCATTAACGCCCTGTGAAAGTGATTAGCAGAAGGTTTGGTAACAGGAGGCGGGGGCGGGAAGTGCGGGCGAACGGGTGGGAAGAGCAACCGGCGAAGGAAGATTGAAAGGTGACACCTACGTGACGTCCCCACTTAGGCGGACGCTTCCTGCTTTGCTGCGGCGTAATGGGGAACGTCTGGGTCGTTGGGGACCGCCGGAACCAGAAGCATTCGAATAGGAGAGGGAGGAGGTCGAGGACGATGACTGATCGCGTGTGTGCAGCGACTGCGTCGTCGGGTTTCCGACTGAAGAAATTGACGCGCTGGGGGTCTGTGACATGCCATCGGCCGTAGGCTCCGTCGTAGTGTTAGTAGAGTTGGAGTCAAGGGTGAGGTTGACGACCTTTCTGACAAGGTCGGAGAGTCCGTCGTCGCCGCGAAGCATGGTCGTGCCGTGCGGGGTTGGCGTAACTGTGGCAACCGTTGTCGAGTGCGTTGGGAGGAAGGGGGTTGAACCGTCAGTTGGGGGTGAAGAGGGAAGGCGGTTCAAAGTGGTTCAGTCGAGCCGCCGTTCATCTGGGTATACGTGGTCTGAGTGGACGCGATGAACGGCGCGTGACGGCGAGTCGACAAGATGCTGTTGGGGCGATGGGTATGGTTATGGGGGAGCGAAGGTCGATGGGAATGAGCTGTGTGGGAGAGATCAACAGTGGTGGTAGCGGTAGCGAAGGGAGGTCGCGCCTGACCGCGGCGGGGTCACGAGTAGGGAGGGCAAGAGGTGTGTGCCCGCAAGCCCGGTGGGATATTGCAGCGCGTCGGCATACAACTTCAGGCACGGCTGATTTGTGTCCACGCGTCGAGGTCAGGACCCAGACATCCTAGGTCATAGATCATAGGTCATGCGCGCCCATTCAAAGCTATCCGCAAGACATAGTCTCACATTCGTGGGACCACAGAGTAAGACATAGCCTCACGGTCTCATTTCCATCTTCTGCTCCGACAGCCGTTGACCGCCAGTCTGTCCAGTGGGAACGTCGAACCGCAGCATGCAAGGTTGCAGGCAGCTACTATGCCTGTTGCGCCCGCTCCTTGAACGCTGCGGTAGTCGTATAGGTGGGTAGCGCCTGACTGCTGATCTCGGAACACGGTCTAGTCTGGACAAGCGCAAGGGTAGCATTCAAGTAGTGTGTGGAGCGGTCGAAAGCGTACTGACTTGGACCAAACGACTGACTGCTCGACTGCTGGGTGCTCCCACGGTCAGTCGTCCACGAGCCCGACGCGTCGACGACGACTGCCTGGAACGCAGGGTGCAGGGGTGACTGAGTTGAAACGTTGGCTTGCCGCCGCTGGTTGGACTGGGCGGGCATGCAGTTGTCCCCCGCAGGCCGGCAGGAACTCGCAGGTCTCCAGGTCTTGGGCACGCAGAACCTGCGACCTTGCGGACCCTGTGCCGGGACGCGTCTGGCTCTCTGATAAGGGTGCCAAATTTTATTACGCGTGAAAGGGATGGACGAGACATATATACGACGGACGGTGGGCAGAGCATGGCCTGCGTGGGAGAGTGGAGGGCGGTGGCTGATGGCGTCGAGGGAGCGAGGCATGTCGATATGCACAGCACATGGAGGGCGGGAGCAAATGGTAGCTAGATTGGGTGAGCCTGGCTGGCTGGTGAATTGGCAGTGACGCCACTGCGCTCGTGCTGCTCGTGCTGCTCGTGAGCTTGTGCTTGGCTGACACCTGCCCCAGACCTCATGGCCTCATGAGCCAGACGCTCAGTGAGATGCCGTGCTCTGCAGCCTGTCCCACACCCACCCGCACGTGAACCACTCACTCACCCACTCGCTCACTCACTCACTCACTCACTCACTCACTCCATCGCCGTCATCCATTCCCCTCAATCATCTGCACTTTCCTTCTCTCCATCGCCGAACCCACGCACACACTCTCTAATCACTCAGAGACAACCATCGCACCGCCTCACATCCACTCGCCCTCCTTCCTCAGCACCGCCCATCCCACCCGAAGCCCTGCCATCCCTCGGCAACTAAGTGGGGTCGATCATCCCATCTCCAGCAACCACTTCCATCGCTCCCATCCACACCTCCATCAAGTCTCATCCTACTCTCACTTCCAAGGGACAGCTCGTACTCACCTTCGTTTGTCCAGATCCACCGAGAACCCGCATCCATCCACTCTCTACTACCCGTCCGCATCCACGTTCGGAACTTGCGTCATGGCAGGTCAGAACCCGGCGTACTCCGCGATCCTCAACGATCTCAACCGCGACGTGTCGCGGGAACAGCCCACGGATATTATTCAGTTCTGTGCCGACTGGTTCCAGGACAAGCTGCGTGAAGAGGTGCGGTTTCACAGCATTCAGGCAGAATACTAACGGCAATCAGCGCTCCGGATCTACCCAAGCCCCCTCCCCGTCGAGTCGCAAGGGACCACCTGGCAGACTTGGACCCTTCGGTCGCCCCGACATCGAATCGCACCCAGCTACGTTGTCTCCCTTCTCTGAGCACGGCCCGACAGACGGACCGTTCGGTGGACCCAGGCGAGCGACGATCGCTGCAGGAGCGTTTGGCGGATCGTCGTCCATGTTCTCATCTCCCTTTGGCGGCGGTGGCGAGCGCTCCGTTCCTCCACCTGCCAACGACTCTTCCCCCTTCAGCGAGAACGCCCCCAGCGGACCCTTTGGCTCCAACTCTCCGTTCGGAACTGGTTCGCCTTTCGGTGCCAGCGCGCAGACGCCTTCTGCGCCCGTCGGCATGCCTCCTCCTCCCCAGCCGGAGGAGGACGAGGACGACGACATTCACCGCGATGACGAGCCTGTCATCCCGCAGTACGCCCTTGGGCGCCGCACGTCAGTGTCGGCCGAGTCGCTCGTGCCGGCCCATGCCCGGCCCTTCCAGCCCGGCGTCGACGCCTTCATCCCGGAGGAGGAGGACGAGGCGCCGGCCAGCATGCCCGTCATCCCCAAATCGCCCGAGCAGCTTGCGCGCATCAGGGCCGCGATCAAGCCCAACTTCCTGTTCCGTAATCTGGATGAGGAGCAGGAAGCTGACGTTCTCGCGGCCATGAAGGAGGTCAAGGTCAGCCCTGATGAAATCGTCATCGAGCAGGGCGCCGCCGGAGACTACTTCTACGTCGTTGAGAGCGGCGAGCTCGAGGTCTACGTCAAGCGCGACGGTGAGCCCGGCGACGGACCCCGCGCGGACCTCGGCAAGAGAGTCGCGCAGTACAAGGAGGGTGGCTCTTTCGGAGAGCTCGCGCTCATGCACAAGTAAGTTGTCTTATTCGGATTCGGCTGACAACAGCGCTCCCCGTGCCGCCTCCATCGTGTCCATCACGCCGTGCACTCTGTGGGCTCTGGATCGTGTTTCGTTCCGCACGATTCTGCTCGATCACACCTCGCGGAAGCGCCGCCTGTATGAGTCGTTCCTGTCGACTGTCCCGATCTTGTCCTCCCTTCAGCCTGCCGAGCGCGCGAAGATCGCCGACGTACTGGAGTCGCGGACGTTCAACGCGGGCGAGGACGTGATCCGTGAGGGCGAGGCGGGCGACGAGTTCTTCCTGATCGAGGCCGGCTCGGCGACGGCGCTGAAAACGATCGACGGGAAGCCGACGGCGGTCAAGGACCTGCGCCAGGGCGACTACTTCGGCGAGCTCGCGCTGCTGAACAGCCAGACGCGCGCCGCGACCATCCGTGCCGCGGAGAAGCTCGTGGTCGCCGCCCTCGGCGAGCGGGCGTTCACCCGCCTCCTCGGCCCCGTCAAGGAAATCATGGCCCGCTCCGCCGGCGAGCGGTACGGATTCGCCGTCGGCCGCTAGAAGCGGCGTTGCGCACAGCGCGTTTGACTGGCGAGGAAGACCCCAAAGCTGTAATCATGGGGTCCGTGTAGGCAAGTAGTGTATTCCCAGATTCGAAGAAGCAAGATTCATGGAAATGCCGTGACACGAGCGAGCGAAGCGAGCCGGGTGTCACCGGGTACAGGAGAAGCTATGGAGATGGCTGTCGTCCTTCGACGTGAGGGAGTCGACGCGGATGCCAATTGACAGCGACACTTGACCCTAACTCACAACGCAGTCTACTGAGAATAGCTTTGACGACCCGCTGAACGCCAGGGACGAGGGAGATCGGCACACTGACGCAAACTCACGACTACGGCTGCCTCGCTGTCTGTTGATTGTTGATCTTCGACACGTCCTTGCGAAGACGGGCGAGGCGTTGAGGCACGGTCACCGCGAACACGCACAGAGTAAGCAGAGCGAGCGTATGTAGTCTCGAGGCACACACAGCGGTGCAGAGCGTGCGTCGATGGGAAAATCTGGCGATCTGGCGCACAGCACAGGCCCTTCGACGCCCTGACGGTCGATCAGAAGCGATCAGAAGCGATCAGAAGCCAAGGTCCTCGGGTCCGAAGGAAGGCGCCGACGCTTCTTTGCAGGGACCGAGAGAAGACAACCTTCTTCCCCGCCTCCCTCGTCCGGTCGCTCGACATGACAGCTCTCGTCATTCTGAGAATAAGGATTCGCAGGCTGCAAGCTGCGATACGATAGGCGGTTCCGTGGGCGTGCTAACTCGCAGTACACCTCATGATCTCTATCCGTCGACCAAGAGGCGCGTAGGGTTGAGGATGACAGGCGCCGCGGTGCCCATCAGGCTGAGACAGAAGGCAAGTTGGACTTGAGCCGAACTGGCGCGCATGGAGCCGCAGATCCCCCTACAAGCCGCCCCAGACAGGAGGACCTGAGTGACAAGGAAGGAGCGGACGCCGGTCACTTTGCTGGCGGAGATGGGACTCGGCTTGCGCCCTCTTGTCCTTGCTCGATCTGCGATCAGTGCGCTGAGCATGGCGTAGTCAGCGACGATAAGGAAACGGCAACTATAGCATTGTGGCTGCAGCACCATGCCGACATCGCATGACGATGCGGCGAGCTTCCCGAGCGTTGAACGAGTATTGGGAGTCTCACCACTTTGGCAAGCTTAGGAGGAAAGTGAAGCAGGTCTGCGCCTGATGCGCCTGACAGCGCAAAACCCAGCGATAGGAGTCGGTACACCCTCCACGCTCTTAGCCGCGATCCGCTATAGCTATTAGCGCCCTTGAAGCTGGCGCGAAGGTTCGCCATTCGAAGACGGAAGTCGGCGGGCTCAAATGAGCCATGATGGCGCCCAGCGCCCAGCGTTGACTCCCGACGACGGCGACTGTCAGAGTTACTCGAGCGACTCTGTTCGCGATGCCAGGAGCGGGAGTGCGTGAGAGGGAACGTGTGTGTGACTGAGCAACAGACCATGACCTCCCTGCATCATCGCATCTCGTTCGAACTCGAGTGTAAAGGGTAGTAGTCAGCGCTAGCCAGCTGCCCTCCAGCTAAGCGCCATCCATGCCGCGGCCATCGGTCTCCTTTCCTTCTGCTCACCGCTCACCGCCTGACGCCCGCTCTCCGTACTCCGGCTTGCGACGCTCTCGCAATCCCGAGAGAGACCCAGGAAAGCGGTCAGTTTGTTTCCGAGTTGCTTCATGAATGAAGGAGCTGACGCAGCCTCGCAGTCTCCACGGCCACAGCCATAGCCACACCCGTGGCCGTTGCCGCTACCGCAGCTGCAGTTTACACCTACCCTTGGGCTGGACCGGGAACGCCGCGGCCGTGTTCTCGATGGACGGCTCGACTCGAGGTCCGAGCGCACATTGAGGCTCGCGGTGCGGACTCGAGGCCGCCGACGAATGATGCTGGTGCGCTTGTGAGGGTCAGTGAAAGTGTCAGTGCACGACAATTCTGGATTCTGGTTCCCATTCAGTAGGCATCGAGGAGGATTTAAGTGGGATGAAGAGGGACTAAAGCCATGGATTGGATCCGGATCCGACGGGCCTGATTCACTTACCCTCGCCATCACCCCACCACCGACGCAGCCACAGGGATGTTGAGGGCCGAAGCCCGAAACCTTGGGTCCGATACCGAGGCTGCTTGGACCCTCGCCATCCTGCCTGTGCTGCCTCGCTGTCTCTCCTCCGCAGCTCCCTATGAGCGTCGTTGTTTTCTCGCAATGTTTAGGAAAGCAGTGTTTGAAGGAAGGAAGGGTTGAAGGATTGCAGAGGGCTGCGCGTGGTACGGCGGTGGTAAGCGGTGATCCGGGTCCTTGAGACGCGGACAGATGTCAGACATCAGAGTCAAGACTGTGCCGCGGCGCCGGGGCGGAGAATGTTAACCGGCAGTGGAAAGCGGAGCGAACGCTCCATTGTGCACCGAGACTGTGTCGGAGTTGCGGAGCGCCTGAGACATTCGGTCAACAGCTGTGGGTCGAGGGATGACCACAATTCCCTCATCGCTCTCTCTCTTGTCTCTTGCTCCACATTCTGGAGCTAGAGCGACGCAGCAATAACGAGTTCAGGGAAGTGAGTACGGGGCAAGAAGCACAGGGTGAAAGCGAGTTCTGTGACTATGAGTGACGCAAAGAGAGAAGTCGTTGCAAGCATCGGTGCAGCATCGAGCCAGGGCATCACTCAAACGGCAAGCGAGCAGTGGGTCGCATCGGAGCTCGGCGCACTCGGCGCATTCCAAAGCTTCCAACCCACCGTACCTTTCGACCTAGCACTCGGAGTAAGCCTCCAGTAAGTCTCCAGCAAGTCTCCAGTAAGTCTTCAGTAATTCTCCAGTGAGTCTCCATACACCCCTACCACAAGCGGCGGGCATTCCAAATCGGGACCGGGTGCCCTTGGCTGTTCCGAACTACGGCTCACGAGATAATGAGGAGCACGCCATACACTCGTCTACTGTTCAGCGCAGCTCCAAGGCCCAAGAATAGACAAGGTCCAAGGAGCCCAGAACACGGCATGCAGGTCAAGAATACCACGAAGTGTCACCTGCGAGGTGTCCTTGCTTCCTGGCAATTCACGGACACGGCGTTCGGATCTCGGACCCAGCCCCACCAGCTACCCAACCAGCCCGAGCTCTCGGCTCCCCATTCAGCGCGGCGCGTCATGTGTCCGCATATCCATCTGCGGCCCACGCGGTGTCGTTTCCATTCTAACTCTTCTGACGTAGGACCGCGACTGTCTTCCGTCTTCTGCATGTCAGCAAGTACCCCCTTCCTCCCTCCCCCCCCCCAGTCGGAGTCCCCAGCCCCGTGATACCTCGGAAGTACGAATGATGACTGTGAGAAAGAGTTGAATGAATGCTGCGCCGAACATGTGCCGAGACAATTGTGCAGAAACGGCGGCGTTACATTTCTCCGCCCGTTACGTTCCTTGGAGTCCTTGCTCGCTGCCTGGCACCAGGTCCACAGACACAGAGGACCAGGAACATCACACTGTCCCCTTGCCCCGCCGGCTGCTCCGAGCACCAGGCAGGCCGAGCGAAGCCCTCGAACGCCGAGGAGCCTGCCAGCCCACACTCCAGACGAGAAACGAGAGACGAGAGACGAGAGACGGTCCGAGCTTCCGATCCACTCAACATTGTTCAGCTCACGCAATCGCTTGTCTCTACGGTTCTCCGAATCTGCACATAACCACGAAGTTAGGAAACAGGCTGGCGCCTGTCACTGCCCCCCCATGCAAAGCCCGGAGGCGCGCGATCCGAGCTGAAGCGGCCCGTGATAAGCCTGGAGAGAAGAGGGTGTGGCTTGACTTGGCTTGACTAGGGTGTGGCGCCGCAAAGCATGATAACCTTCTTTTGCGCTCGGACTCTAGCGCTCATGGACGCATACCGCCGGTTCGGACTACGCGGTGCATGGATACCCGGCGCAGCGGGCGTGTGGAGTGCATCACCATGCTGAGGTGGTCAGCAGTCGGGACTAAGCTCAACGTTTGTTTACGTTGGTTCGCTCAAGGCTTAACACGCCCGCCTTCTGCCAGACCTCCGCACCGCCGCCGTCGTCAGCGTCGCATCAAGCATGACACGCATGCTCGCTGTGCCTATACCCGGCACGCCACACGTCTCCGGCAGAATAAATACATTCGGTTTCCCACTTGCTACTAGTGTACTATATAGTGTTGCAGTGATGGCAGCAGGGCGCAGGCTGCAGCATGTACGCTGGGCCAGCCTGCGGAGATGGGCGCGTTTCTGACGGACACAAGTGTGTCTGTGAACAGCGCTGGTGGCGGTGATGGGTATGCTGGGGATAGTGGGACAGGCTTGGTACTTTTGTTACAGTTTATGATGGGAGTGGTAGAGTAAAAGGTAAAACTGGAGAGTGAGAATAAAACCGAAAAGAAGCAGTCGTCGACGGTACCGAGGCTGTGTCAGACTTGTAATCTGTCGAAAATGAATAGTGTCCTCAAGTCACTGTGCGTTGAATATGGTCCGGGCCGAAAAGTGGAATAAGGAGATATGCTGAAATGTTGATGGAGATGTGATTACTTTTTACGCTTGCTCGCCGATGTCGGCGTCGTACGTTTCTGGCGTGTCGGGAGGCGCACACTCTGGTCCGCAAAGCACTGCGTCAGGCGCGTCGTCGGGAGCACGCCGGGGAAGCGCTTAGCCGAATACACCGTGAACGAGCTTGAGAACTCGCGAGCGAGGATATGGGCGCTCTGGCCCTTAACGACCGACTGCACCATGAGCGACGTCAGGTCAGCGAGTGTGAAGCGCAAGCTGAACGTGCCTTCCGTGCGGATGCCGAGGTCGTGCGCGAAGAAGAATAAGCCCGTGTTGCCGTCCAGATCCTTCAGGCGCTGGCACACTGCGCCCATAGAGCCGACGAGCACGCGCGAGTAATGCGACGGCGCTGACGGCGCGGCCGAGCTCGTCATGCGCTCAGCGTATGTCTCAGGGTACATCGTGGCCGGCGCGGGCGTTGGCGAGGTGACGAACGGCATACCGGTCGTGAACTGCCTCTGCGAGGACTGCGAGTAGCGGTGCTGTCGGGACCAGTGATCGTCGCCCGAAGCGCCCCATGGACGCACGGACGCACCGTAGTGCCTGTCCCACTCTGGGTAGCCGGGACCGGGCGGTGGCGCGCCCGGTCCGCCGGGAACCATCGCTCGCTCGTCCCGTCCGCACCCCGAGTCCTTCCTCCACGGGCCCTCTGTTCCAGGCGGGGGAGGGTAGCCAACCGGATAGCCGGATCCGGCTCGTTCTGGGGGATAGTTAACATCACCTGGCGTCTGAATCGGGGTGCCTTCCGGCGTCCAACCTCGGGAGTCATGGTGAACTGGCGGAGGAGGCGGAGGCGGGGCCGACATGGACGCTGAGCGGACGTCATGCCATTCGTCTGGAGGACCGTACGGTGGGTGCGATGCAGAGGGCGGGCGCGTGTGTCCGGGAGACTGTTGCCAGGGCGGTGGGGGGTGTCCGCCGTACGCTAACGGTGGATAGGATGACGACGAAGCGTGTCCATAGTGCGGCGGGCGTGTCGCTATCCAGTCAGCCTAAGCACGTCCCAATAACCCTGTCAGGTACTCACAGTACGAGTTCCAGTCCCCGTGCGGCCCTCCTTGCCAGCCTGTGGGTGGCTGGGAAGCTGTGCTATCTGCTGGTGCATTCGGTCCCCTGCTGAAGGGTGAAGTCTGGCTCTCGCTGTACCCGTGAGAAACGCTAGGCTGGCGCGACGAGGTGTGGGTGAAAAGAGCGTACTGATCCTGACGGGCTCCTGGATGCATCACAATGCTGCGCTGCAGCGTTTGATCGCCGTTCCAGAGATCGACCATTAAGATCAGGCGGTGGCAGTCGATGGCACTGGGAGGTCAGATCATCGTCCTGCATACGCTTCTTGCCGCTAGATGCACTTACTTTGGTGAGACGGGGTTCCCAGACTTGTCGAAGATGCGGAGCTGGATGATGGGCGGCGGTGACAACGGTCGTCGATCCTGTAGTCGCCGTCAGCTCCGTCTCGATGGATGGTCATGACTTCCTCGTGTGCGATGTCCGAAACCCGAAATTCAAGACCTCCAGTGGCGCGCCCCTGAACTCAACAGCAGTTACTCACCTTGTCACCAAATCCGCATGCACGCGCGCGTTGCGGCTGCTGAATGACTTCAAGCCGGTAGACACTGCGTAAGGTATAAGCTTACTTCGCCATCGCCGCGAAACCACAATGACGATAAAGGGGGACCAGGTACGTGGGCGTTGGGTTCTTTGGGTCCGCGTCCGCGATTGAATGATAAACTTACAGGTCTTTTCGCGCGATGTTCTCTACCGCCACACTGCTGGAGAGTTCACGATGCCTGTCATTCTCGTCCAGCTCGTCGTGTTCGCTCCAGTCGTCTGAGTCATAACTAGAATTTTCGCTCCCGTCATCATCGCCACCACCTGTCCCAGTTCGGTCTGCAAAGGTTGCACCTTTCGTCAGACTAGGCTTGCGGGACGATGGTCCTCTCGCAGACGGCTCAGCACCAATCTCTCGAGTTCGCAAACTCCGCCCGCTGGGGGCGCTGGGACCTGAGCCTGATTTCCCTCCTCCGATACGAGGTGACATTGGCGTGGAAGGAGGAGAGAGTCAAGTACTGCCGACCCGTTATGTCCAGTGGCTCGCGATGTCGTGTGTCACGGAGCACTGGCAGGTCGGGAGTGAGGGAGTCTGAGTGGTCGTGCGTTTACACTGTTGGTAGGGGAGGTTGAGAGATGTAGTATATTCGCATGAGATGTGAGGTTGGGGACGATGAGTGATATGCGGGAAGGTCGCCCGAAAGTTGTTGTGAGGTGCGATGGCAGTGACAGCGGGACAGGTCGTATGGGGCCAGGCCGCTCAAGGCGCGAGCGCGAGGTCAGCCGTCATTCAGAAGTTGAGAATCGCGAGGGGGATAGGAATGTGGTGTTTCGTGTATGCGTGATTGCGGGGGTGTGTTGACAGGAGAGAGGAGAGGTGATATGGAGCGAAAACAAACACGCAAATCGAGCAAAGATTTGCTTGCTGCATTGTAGCTGACTGCAGCGAGTGTGCCGTGCCGGGTGTCGGCCAAGCAGTGTCATAGATTCGAGTCCCCCTGGTCCATGGAAGGCAGGTCCCAAGGTGGTCTCGGTCCGTTGGCTCTCAAAGCTTTGTTGGGGTGGGGAGCGCACACCAGGGAGAATGAGGGCAGCGAGGGTACTGAGGTACAGCAAAGGGAGTCGACTGGGATCTAACTTGACCGGGCAGGGTCAGGGATGTCGATCCCGACAACTCATGTCCGCGAGCCTGACCGACATCCCTAACCCTGGACACTAAGCTAGTGCTAAAACACTCTTAGCCTTCACGGAACGAGTCCGCCAACGTAATCCCTGTCCCAGCAGTCGACATCCTAGAGCTCTGGAGCACGCAGAGGGACCCGGCTCATCCGCCTACAGAGCCGGGGGGATCCAGACGGCGCGACATGGAGCCGACGCCTCTGCTCCTGGCGCATGCAGGGGCAATCGCCGCCCAGTCTACCACTGTCGTTGCGTGTTCATGGCGCATAACGTCACGCCCTCATCACCACGTTTCGATAACCACCTCCCACTCCTAGCGTTCTGACACCCCTCCTCGCAGTTACCATAGCCTTATTGCAGTCGCGGATCACAAGCGGAGGTTTATCAAACATAGCCCAAGGCGTTCCTCGGTTGAACAGCCCAGGAGCCGTCAGCTAGATCGTCACTTAATTCAGACCCGGTGCCGTTGACGCAGCCTGCCTGCCTTCTCCACTTCCACAGTACCGTTTCCCGTTCCACGAGGTTGAGGGATGGGTGGTGACTGACTGGGTTGGCGACGTCAAGACATCCTGTGAGGACAAACTAGAAGGGACGCATGCGATATGTCGTCGTACTGAGCGACGCAGAGCGGGCTCGCAGGTTGCAAGCCCGCATCTGGCTCTGCGCTCCCCGCTAGGCCTTGACGACTCGGCGTGATACACCCGCGCGGTCCACTGAACTGGTGTGACTGGGTTGCACAGCTCTGCGTGCTCCGAAGCGGCCAAACGGCCCAGGACAACCGGCAGAGAACGCTGGCTGAGCTTTCGTTCCGCTGGTGAAGAAGGGTAGGGATGTGCCTTGCGACCTTGTCGCCTTCCGGGAGGTGAGTTTGGTCTAAGTGTTGGGTCTTCCCACCTATAGAAACTCCTGAGCATAACTCTTAGGCTGTTCTCTTAGGCTGTTTAGGCAGGGCACCTGAGACACCTGAGAGCCGCGACAACCCAGAATACAGCTCTGCAGTGAGCGAGCGCGCCCACAGGCAGGAAACCCAAGGACACTTGGGCCCCAGGTCTCCTGCCTCCTGGCCAAGTCAGGAGCAACAAGCTTTACGACATCCTGAATAGGGGTAGCCAGGAACGACTGGAGGACGTAAGGACCATGCCAGTATGGACTGGGATGTGTGCCATACTCCTCCGCCGTGCCGCTCAACCGCTGAGGCGACGCCGTGCCGCGATGCTACAGCGCCGGCGCAACTCCCCGAACCTTATCAAGCTCGCCACCCAAATCTTCGCTGATATGCTACTGAACCTTGTCAGGGGCGGTGCCAGTCCCCAGCAGCTTAAAAAGCACAAAGGACGCAGACATTTACGACATGGCCGACCCTCAGGACACGGCCTCAGGATGCGACGCGCACGCGAGCTTTCGCGAGCCATGTCTGCAACCCATGGACAGAGTTGGTAGGACGTCGCGGGCGAAACGCGCCCGTCTATACCAAAGACACGAGGAGACAGCGTTTCAACTGCGCTCGCGGCTGCTGAAACCAACCGCACTCGGACGCAGCTGCACGACCCATGAGCCGTGGGTAGTGTCTGACTCCCTCGATTCCAAACCATTGGTCCTCGAATAGCACGCGTAGAGAGGGCGAGAGTGGGACGGATACAAGCGAGCGGGTGGTTTCAACGCTGAAAAGCGTCAAATTCCCCGCGTACCCCCTCGGCTTGCCGCCCTAAGCATATTTAACGACAGAACCCACAGACATGGCGCATATTCCAAGAAGCCAATCAACACACCACCGGCTGCAGGGGCACGAGCATGGAACAAACCGAGAATCGGAGGGGAGCATGTTACTCACCTGAGTCAAGCCAATTGTTCCAACGCGGAATGATGTCACGTCACGGGTGATCTGTTGTTTGGGTTCAGCCGTGCTGATACTGGCTCCTACTACCCAGAGTCGTGTAGTCGTTCACTTCTGGAGAGTTACTCGTGCACACGGTATCGAAATAGGTATCTCGGAGAGAGTGTATCAGATTGTGAGCGAAGGCGGTGGTAGAGGAGTGGGTCCGAGTCTCTTTGCGGCAAGTTGTCGAGCAGTTCACTTGGCGTGACGGTCAATGCTAGCGCAGAGTTGGAGGAAGAGGCAGGTAAAACTTTGATCGAGATAGGGACTCGGGATTGTTGGTTTGGATGAAGCTTGATCTCTGTCCAGCCACAGCAGGTCTTGACCGTCGGACGTGTGTAAGAGGCCGCTTGTGCTGTTCACTGCACAATGCTGTCAAGCGCTCCAGTAACTGTCGTGTTACACCAGACCTGGATGTTCGTTAGCATGCCAACTCTAAGCTCCTTCGGCAGTCAGTTATCAGAAGACGATAGATGACTCACCGGATGGAACCGCCAATCAATCTTTTCTACCTCCAACCGCCTTGGTTGCCGCGTCGTCCGAAACTTTTTCCACAGGGGTGGTGGCACTCTGCGAGGGCCGACGAACAGCTCGGCCGGCTTCACGGAACAGACGACGGAGCGACACGTTGCTTGGAGGTAGCGAGCTGGTCGGACGCCAGGGACTATGTAACGCTGGAGGTGGGATGCCTTGGGCTGTCGCCAAGTTCAGTTGTTATCGACGACGACTTGACGGTGGGGGAAGTCGCAGGCGGGCGAAGTACGAAGCGGGTCGACAGTGGTGGCGTTCGGCACCGTGTTTCAACGATCGGGGAGAGTGGGTGACGAAAAGGTGACTGCCTGTTGTCAGCTGGGGACTCTTAAGGTCGGAAGCAAGTGTGACAGAGCAGAGGTATGAACGAGGTGAAGATGAGACGGACAAAAAAAGTTGCGGTGACGCTGTCGCTCGAGGGCCAAGGGTGTCTTCCTTGGTAGCAGTCCGTCTGGACGGCGGTCGGGCGCTAGAATGTTGCGTCTAACCGACGAATGCGTGGATACATTGGCATCGGGTGGGCCCGGGGTACACGGGTGGGGAGGGGAGAGAGACACTGTCAGACGCCGGCCAGTTATGCAGTCGGTGGAATGGTAGAGAGTGAAAAGGAGATGCAAGGATGGTAGCGAGCGTGTGATGATTCCAAGTCATGTATCACCCAGCGGTGGCTTCTCGGCCAGGAGGTCATGGCGTCGGCCATCACCTCCCCGGCATCCAGCACCCAGCCCGAGGAAGCACACGACTGGCCGGCGCGACCGCGGTGGCAACTCTCGCCCGCTCCATGCATGACTTTCGCCCGACCCTTTGTCACTCCGACCTGAGGTGCTGCATGCATGCCGCTGCTTGATTCAGGACCGACGAGCTCAGACAATGTATGCAGGCGGCAGTTACCAGGGAGTGCGGCGGTGGCGTCCAGGTGTCCGAGATCCCTTGGGGAGGCAACCACACTCACCCCTGCTACACACCGCCAGCATTCCGCTCCCACCCCAGCAGCCATGGCCAGAGTGTCAGCGAGTGACCTGCTCCGTGCCTGTCGCGCCCGGCCGTCAACCCTGCTTATTCTAGCCCTTGGTCAGGAGTAGGGGGATAGGGAAGAACAGCCTCTGCCGGGGCATTGGAATGCGGAGCATCCCAAGGCAATTGTCGGGTAGGGATTATTTATGGCTTGAGGCATGCTCCGAAGCCACACCTATGACCCATGGCCGCCGGCTCGACGCCTCCCACAGCCCACAGGACACTGGTACGGCGGAGAACATCCCATTCAAGATTGAGGGCCGACGCTTCCGCCCGACACAGTCCCACCTCCAATGCAATTCGAGTGTGTTTCGAGTGATGATACCCAGGCCGTGATAGTAGCTCGGCAGCCGGACGTATGATAAAACCAAGACTAGCCTGGGAGGAAGCTTCGACCCTGTCGACCGTTGGCCAGTGCCGCCGCCACTGGCGACTACCCTCACTCTGACGGGTACCGTAGCTATTGTCTCGCTCGGCGCGACTCGGCCCGGCATACACGCAGTGCAGCCTTGATGAGGGAGTGAGGGCGCTTGATGGGGGGCTGAGCAGAGGAGAGGTAGGGCTGTACTCACGTTTGACAGGCTCAATGGTCAAGGTGCTGAGCGAAAACGAGCACGGCCGAACCCGGTGTGTTCGATTTCGATGGGCGCAGGAGTGCTCGAAGTGGGACTTTCAGGTCAGGCTGTCAGCTCGGGCGCTGCGTCTGGCCTGGCAATCCTCATCCAGTCGAGATCCGCTGGAGCCAGGCGAAATTTGCGAGATTGGGGAGCTTCGGCTTGGCCGTCGGAACAAGGTGCTTGTTGATCGTGGGAAGGAGTGATAGGCGAGACGGCCGAGTGTGAGGAAGGAACACACGACGCAGGCGCAGCTCTCAGACGAAACGGCGCAAAGCCCACCTTAGGTCGTCCCGGTGGCTCGAGGTGGAGGTTCCACCCTACTGGACGATCTCAGTCGAGCTCAGTGTCGAGCAGTCTCACGACCTGAGCGCCTGATAATCGGGTCGTATCGCCGCAACGCAGGGCGCAGTGACCGCAATAACCGGGGAATGAGTAGCGCCTAGTTGAGCCAGAGCGAAAGGGTAGCGCCGTGAGGCGTATGCCGCACTGTGAGCAGCGAAAGAGAGTCGACCTTGTCAGGGGCCAGCGCGGGTGATGAGCTGGCGCGAAGTCTCTGGCGGTACTCTCCAGGGATCGGTCGGTCTGTGAGCGCTTTGAGAGCAATCAAGGTCTGAGGGAAGACGACTGTCAAGTGAAGAGGTGGAGAGGGCGAAACGTTGGCCACAGAGGCGGTGACTCAGCCGACTGATTGAGCCGTTGTGATGGGAATTGGCGGAACGTCTTCCTGTTTTCTTCTATTTTAGATCCCACAAAGTCGATTCTACTTCACCTCCTTTCTTCCGAACACACTGATTCAATCTCAGCAATGTAGGTCTCGGCAATCTTCACTCGACCTACGGAACTCTCAGATCGGAATGCGGTGCTCGAACCGATAACAGTGAGTGGCTAGAGGTTGGAGCGGTAATGAAGACTCGAGGAAGGTGCAAGGTCAAGACGCTGATTCCAGTTCGAAACTGGAAGTCAAAGTTCGGGTCGATGATCCCTTCGGAGACGCTCAGAGTCCGGCGCGCAGCCTCCACGCCGCAGCGAATGAGCAACTCAGGACAGCCTTGAGGCGCTACGTCGAGCTGCCTGAAGCGCCCAGACATCACACAGACAGAGTACGTGGGCGATATAACATTGCGACGCCTGCTGCGCGCTGCAACCATGCGAGGTCATGCAGTCACCACCCTGGGTATGACATGCCGCAGGAGCAAATAGGCTAATTGGAACAAGCTACTCCACGTTATGTTTCCCGTGTCACAGACCATCGCAGGATCCCAGGGTCAAGGCTTTCAGGACGGATGTACGAAATGAAGTGCGTACTACACACGGCACCATTCCCCAACGCCAGGACCTGAACACCTCAACTCTCCTCAGATCGACACGCTCTACATGCTGCCGTCGCGTTTACGTTACGCCCACAGAGTAAAATGTGGCTTGAACGAATCAATTGGACCTGGCGATCTTTCATCGACATGCTCAGGTCTTAGCTCCTTCTGACGCGATTGACAAGAATGGGTTGAACGAAGTCATTTGCCCAGCAGAAGTGAGTCGCTCGCACGCAGGTTGGAACTCGGGCTGTCGAGGCTTCCTCCTCCTCTGCCTGTCCCATGTCCTTCTCCCCATTGCTAGGAAACGCAAAAGCGAAACTCTGCAATAAATCTATCTCGTGATCGAGAGGGTAACATCACATACATACTCCGTCACGCCTTGCGCGTTAAAGGAACGACGAGAGGAACGAAAGCTTGTGAGGTGTTGGCCACGCCTCTTCTTGCAGCGACGTCCAGACTCTCGAGGGCACCAAGGGTGAGTGACCGTTCTCCGGATTTTTTCCTTGGATTCGTTGTGCGAGATCGTTTATCTGTCGGCCAGGTGCCCTGTCCAACAACGCGAGCTCTGTATCTAGGCACGAGCCCGTCAAGACATTCTAATGACATTACTGTGCAATGTCGCATCTGGAACGATGACCCGAAGTGAGGTGAACTCGATCGAAATCCGGGGCGTTAAGGTTGGAGCTTGCTAAATCTTAAGGAGAGGCAACTCATTGGCAACACCGCAGCAACTGTTTCACCGTTCTGAAGAACACCGACCGCAACCTGTCGCCCAGTCCGTTCTGATGAGATGGAGTCGAAACACGACTCAGATCGACAGGGATGAGCAGCTTCTTCTTTGCATCACTGTCACAGCACCGGGTTCAACGCTAACGGAAAAGGCCAGGTTTCAGCTGTCACGAATGCCGGCATCCCCGCAGTGGTTTGGGCGTGCGCTGTACCAGCGTCGTACTTTGTTCTGCGAAGGGAACGATGTTCTTCTCGCGTGGCCTGGCCCACGCCCCCGACGTTCCCGGAGAGGCGAGGAAGCGACTTTCCGCCTTTATTTCCCTGCGGCACAATTCTGCAGCCGAAGGGAATTGTTAATTCTTTCTATCGCTTTGTCATGCACCCAACATTTCGCACGGTTCCCCCCCCCCCCGGCCGGGGACGCCATGCAACCAGGTAAACGCCTTCTTTCAAGACCAAGTTTTCATGCAACGAATTTTTCCTTGGTTTTCAGTCCTGCCAATAGCGACGTGGTCCGAAGTCTGCAAGAACACACGGGACGTGTTGGGACATTTGGTTGCTTGGGTCACACCACAGGTCAGCACATCTGGGAACATGGTCATGGTGGGGTGGTGTGTCCATCTGATGCAGTTCGAGGCACGCCAAGGAGAGCTGGAGGCAGGCTCAGCGGGGTGGGCTTCGGGAGGCACAACACGCAAGAGTTCGGCACCCTTATTTCCAAGTTGCATCATATGAATGCGTTGCTTTTCTTCCCGCGTTAGTTTTTTGTTCGTTCCCACCGAACAACTTTCCACCTGAGCCGGTAGCTGACGCCAGTTCGGTCATGATTCTGCCCAACAGCACTCATGGGGGCGAAACAGTGCGATGCCAGCGCTCCTTTTCTGAGATATGGCGAGCTGATAAGCTACCGTTACGTTGCCGGTACCCTTCACACCCTAATCTGAAGATAACGGCATTGTGTCTCGTAACATCACCTCACGCTCTATCGTTGGATCCGCCCCTGGGCTCTACGTGTCCTGAGGGTGCTCTGGTGTCCTGATTTCCACGTTGAGACAGACAACAAGCAAAGCTAGCGATGGGTGCGCACGAGCTGCAGCAAACAAACTGGAACGACTTCGTAGACTACTGGATATAGACGGTAAGAGGGTGTAGAGAACTGACGACTGCAGAAAGCGAGAAGGTACGAGTTACCGATTGCCACGGTATCGATATACTCTGCTATTCCCTGTAGGGCAGAGCAACACGCGTACGACGGAACGCGCTCCGCGACTGGAACGCAACGTAGCAATTGCTCTGCCGCGTCCAAGCAACAAACATTAGGCAGATCTTGGGACCTGAGGTCATGCCACTCAAGCCAATGGTCCCCACGCCTTAACGCCATGAGAATCTTGAGAATCTTATGTGCTCTCACAAGCAGCCAGTACGTCTCCCCAAGGTTTGCGAGCTGCGGCCGCGATACGAGAGCACGACAAGGATAGCGGACGGCTACCAGCCATGTCCCAAACGCCGGTTAGATGCGCTCGCCACGGCTGCAAGGGCTGCAAGGGATTGTCCCGGTGGAAAAGGCGGCACCTCGTCATGGTTTAGTTTGGTTCTCTCCAGAACTCCATCTTATGGAGACTCTATATGCGAAACACCCAATCTAGGGTCTGGGATAACGCTATCTTGACGCTAGCGTTGCAGTTTCCCTTCGCGTGGCTTGTATGCGATGCACCGAGTTGAATGGGAGTGAATTGCTGGCGTCCTCGGCAGACCTGAAAAGGGCATGACAGACGTGCCGGACCCGTCGCGATCCCGTTGCCGAACCTGTCGCGCGCCCTGGTCATGACGAGAATACGAGTAGCGGGCCGAGCAGCGTCGCCGAAACCCCACCCAGGTCATCCATCTAACTCGGCGTCCTTGCCTCCTTTGTGCTGCGCTGTGCATACGACATACGAGTTGGCTACTCGGCCCGTCTGTCAGGCAGGGATGGACAAGAATATCGGCGCTTGCCCGAGTGGGGCAGCTGCATGGCGGGGCGAGCAGGAGGGGGGCGGGCGCGGGGCTGGGGCTCCCCAGAAAGCAACCTGTGGATCAAAGAGGCGAGGAGCGCGCCACCTCACCGAGATGACTGCTGTCCGACGTGCCGTTGCCCTTTGCGAGAGAGGCCGAGCTTTGACTTTCAGGTCGTGTTTGGCGTCTGGCGTTTCGTGGAGTGGGTTCTCACCTTGACTCGTTGCCGCCCGCGCAAGCCGCATCTAACCCTAGCCCGCCATGGCAGCCGGCCAGCCAAAACAAGCCATGCCGCTGTTCATCTGGACGTCCTGTGTTTGGAATGTTTGTCGCCCGAAAACCCTATGCATGACTTCCCTTTGTTCATGTCCTCATACCCTCGCCCACAACTCGGACTCGGCGCCAGCCTCGCGATTTCGCCGCAAGGGAGTGAGCTGAAAATTCTGGGAGACCGCGGTACCATACCCGCGTTTCATATCCGAATCAGCGGTACAGCAATGCCGGGTGCTGTTATCGGTTCTTCCAACCCGGGCAGGGCGTTTGAGCATCCGGGCCTGACCCCGCTGCAGGGCACCTGACGACACCCGACGTCTGCGGGGCGGGTTGCGGCGGGCTCAAAGACGGGCAACAGCAGGCGGGGACGAGAGCAGGCGAGGGCAGGCGAGGACGTGTCCTGCCATGTCAATTGTCATCTGCGGGGTATGCTTCGGCATGGGAGGGATGGGAGTGTTGCCGCGCGATTCCGGCGTCATTCCAGGCGAGGCGGTGTAGAGTTGTCGCGTCACAGATCGCAGCCGCGCGCCGCACCCGGCAATGATCTCAGCGTCTGCAGTAGTGTTCAGTGTCAAGTTTCTTTCCGCGAGCTTGGGCGGGTTCGGTACGCGCACAACTCTGAGACGCAGGGGCCTGGGTTCGCACTTTGCGCCAGTCCTTGCGGCGTGTTGCGCCTCCATACTGTGGCTTTACGTTCCAACAAAGCGTAACCTTGGGATAATGGCGGCTGTGCTCGGCGACTGCCCAGAGAATGTCGACAGAGGAGGGAAGCGACGAACCCGTTTCCGCCCTCCCTCTCCTCCCGCTCACGGCAGCAGTGGCCCCGCTTGTACAGTGGTGTTTATAAGTAACCGGACACTCACATGACCTTGTCGCGCGATGCCACATAACTTTTGCCGTACTGCACCGGTGCCTCTTAAACTTTGCATGCAAGATCAGTCGCGTCTTCTCCATTGACCTAGCATGATGCGGATGCCCAAATCGCCCTCAAAACGCGGTGCAATCGTCAACTATGCCCAACTTCATGGCATCAGGGCTGCACATCGCCACTTCAAAGTACCTAGAAGTTCAATCAGCGATCTTGTAGCCAAATACGAAAGGACTGGCTCCACACGCGATCTACCTCGATCAGGCAGACCCAGAACAGTCCCTACGCCGAGTTTCATGCAGAAAGTGGTCACCCTGGCGAAGAGAGACCCCGGGGCATCACCTAGAAAGATTGCCACACTCCTCCAGGAGAAGGCCAACAGCTCTGTCTCACCCTCTCGCTCCTCTGTGCGCTTGGCAATGAAGAAGA